>CM035171.1:72413137-73613137 GCA_020205615.1 Panax quinquefolius | reverse complement strand
GTCAAATATATATGACTAATTGGTGTATGTGTTATTTTTCTTATGTGCTACATAGGAATTGGAATGAGCAGTTTAGCGTAAAGTCAGAAGTGTCATGCGTAAGGCAAGTTCCTAACTTCATTCATATTTTAAATGGATGCTAGTTTTTAAACTTCTCGGATGTTGAACTTGAGAAGTTACATACATGTCTTGAATATGCGATATTTGTACAAGGTGGTAGAATGTATGAGGCCTTGTGCCACAATTTGAACACTTCGGTGTTTCTGTGAGATGATATGTTCTATGATTGAACTATTCAATAAAAGAATATTCTGTCTATACATGAACCGTTATTATTAAGTCTGTGCTATTGATTCTAGCCAGACAAAATGTGCATGAAAGAGAGTAGAGAATGAAAGTATTTCAAAGTGAATGTGACTAATATTTTAAAATGATAGGAATTGACATTATTCCTATTATTCAAGCTACTTTATAACCTTTGTTCGGTTATCGAAGTTCTAAAGGAATGTTAAAATCTTGAAGTTGTATGTTTAACTGTTATGACTTGCTGGGCAATTGAATGCTCACACTTGCTTTAAATGAAAAACATTTTCAGCGATCGATGTTAGAAGAACTTAAGGATCCCGTAAGGATCAAGCTGACGGTATCTAGATGAAGTGCCACTCAGAATGTGAATGAGCGAGAAGATCAAGTGAAGACTTGTGATGTAGAAAGATGAAAATTAAACTATAGATTAGTTTAATGAACTGTTATGTATCCTTGGTGGCGGATAAAAGTCACTCTTGTAAGATGAAAAGAATAATATAATTATCATTATTCGTAATGAGAAAGGTTATAAGGTTTCGAGAACCTGGGAATTCAGAATGTATGTTATTATATTTCAGTATATAATGATGTATGTTGGATAAATGATGTACTCGCGACGTACGGAATTCGGGTTTGAAGATAGACCGGGTTTCGGGGCGTTACAATCTGTGACGCCCCCAAAATAGGTATACATCACCTATTCTGAGTCGCCAAATACATGGTACAGAATACAAATACAACCTTAAATATACAACATGAGCTATGAGTTTTAATACAAATATTGTCTTCTAGACAGTATTCAAACTCAAAATAAGTCCTCAATACATTTATTATCACACTATTTCATAGAATAGTGAGGAGTACTAATGCTATCATCTGGATCGTCACTCCGTTCCCCGACTAGTTCCTTTTACGTTCTCATTTCCTGAAGAGAACAATGAAAGCAAAATGGTGAGCTCAACTAGCCTAGTAAGATATATTATGACTAAGATAATGCAGAATAAATTATCATTAGCCTTCAACAGTGTTAAACTGATAAAATATAACAAACATCAAGTTTAACTGCAGAGGAACAAGCAATCCATTAGAAGAGTTAAGTAGAGAATAAAATCTACTATCTTCTATGATTTAAAAGGTTTTTCATTACTTTTATCGCTGAGACTCAACTTAATAAATAATCCACATCATCCCTGCACTACGGCCAATGATATTCATTAATATCACGACCACAAATTATCCATGTACTACGGGCCAAAGATATTCATTAGTATCACGACCACAAATTATCCATGCACTACGGGCCAAGGATATTCGTGTATTCATCAATGGTCATGATCATGCCAACAACTGTCCATCAATGCACTACGGCCAATGAGGATTTTTACCACATCATTTGTAACATTACGGTCATGATTATACCGAATAATCCCTGGTCATAATCATACCAAGTCCATCTATTCACTACAGGCCATATATGACTTTCAACATATTATAAACATGAGGATGATGACAATTCAATAAAACAAGTTCAAGAATAAATTTTAAAGATTTATATGTTAATTTATCCTGAACTCAATAACGTCCAAATTGTCAACATGATACTGCTTTTTGGAGTAAAATTCAAGAATGCTCGAAGGATATTTCCATGAAAAGATCTTTGGATGAAGCGCAAATATCAAGGATATTCCACTAATTTCATGGAGTATAGAAGCCAAAACTTTAACCAACCGAGTATAATAGAATATATGAAACCATGCAAATAGATTTTTTTGCCGCCATGCGGTAATCCACGTAGACATGATTATTCCAATAGAATAATAAAGAATGGAATAATGAAGAATTCACTCAGCGTGCGTAATCCCATACAGATAGGTTATTCCAATGTAATAATAAAGAATGGAACCAGGTCATGCGTAAACCGCACAGACAGGATATTCCAATAGAATAATAAAGAATGGAACCAGGTCATGTGTAATCCGCATAGACAGGATGTTCCAACAGAATAATAAAGAATGGAATAACAACCCTTACGAGTATTGAAAGAAAATAACTCTCTTCACAAATACGAAGGAATAATACCCCTTACCTTAGAAGAAACTGGATATTGGAAAAGTGAGGTAGCAGACTTCTCTTCTTCTTTCTCTCTATAATTTCTCTCTCTAGAGTTGTAGTGAATTCGTAAGAAATAATGAAGGAATGAGCTTCTATTTATAGGTGAATGGACTGAATAGTAACTAATTCATGAACGGTCCAGATTGATTTACTTTTAAATGGACTGTCCATATTGATTTACTATTAAAACTTAAAGCAACGGTCCATACTGATTTACTATTAAAACTTTAAACCAGCGATCCATATTGATTTACTATTAATACTTTAAACCAGCGATCCATATTGATTTACTATTAAAACTTTAAACCAACGATCCATATTGATTTACTATTATAATTTCAATCAACTGTCTGAAAAATTATCACATCTCCTCATGGAATAATATTGTACCCAAAAATGATTTGGACCGAAAAGAAATATATTTTTCGGGTGAATAGTACCCCGTGAATAGTACACCGACATGAAAAGTGTCCCAAATACCCGAGTGAATAATACTAGTGAATAGTAATTGGGTGAATAGTAACCCGTGAATAGTACTCCGACACGAAAAGTGCCCCAAATACCCGATTGGTCAATATAACCTCCAGACATCAATTATTATCGAAATACATATCGATTTCTACTAACACTAATTATTCCCACACAATGGAACTATAAATTTCATCTTTAATCAACACGAACTTAGTCATCATTAATATTATAACTCACAATATTTAACAACCAGATCGTTCCCAGGAAAGAGGAGGCTTTCCGATAAGGATTTTTCCTTATTGGCGCGCAATTAGGTGACCAAACCTCTCCTTGACAGAACTTCTAGACATTGTCAATATTTCAAATAATAATATGAATAACTTTGCTGTCTCAATTATTGATTTAATAATATAACATATTATGCAGATGATACTGTGACAATAACTGAATCAATAATATGAGAGATATGATTTAGCAATTGCTGTAGCAATAATTGAGTATAACTGAGTGACTTCTCACGTAAGCATCAATAATCAATACCGTATGCTACTATGCAACCACGCGTATTACTGTACTTTTAACACCGGGTGTTTCAACAGTTAACGGTAAAACTTCCGCCGTTATTTTTATAAAAAGATAATTTTGTCGTTTTCTAACTCCGACAATAATTCTGTTGTGGGGTCCACCAATGATTGTGCCGTTGTACGAATATTCCCTGTTAAAACGAATAATCCCCGACCAATTGAATATTATATAACAACTTGCTTACTTTGTAAAATTTATAAATATTACCCACAACTATAACATTATAACAAATTCACACCTTAATATTCAAAAATGATATTTATATAAAATTCATCTTTATTCATAAAAGTTGGGGTCTTACACCAAACCCAGAAACTGATGACAGTTTACAAGGTGGTAGGTTTGACCGGTTCTAGAATTATGATCTTTAAGTTTCTGGTTTGTCTAAAGTGGTAATGTTGTAGTATAAGTGTAATACTATAACTATATACCAAATACATGGCCAAAACATAACATATCTGCAAGATCTAGGCTCCAGAAAAGCTTGTCAGAGCTGTTCTTTATTTCTGGGTTACCCATAAATGAAGAACAGTTCGAGGGTCTACTTTCTGTGCCTTTAATCTTTCATTCTAGGTCTGGTATATGTGATTTAGGTTCAGTCATGTAGTCCTTGTATTAAGGTACAAATATCAAACAATAGAAAAGTCTAACAACATCTCATATAAGAAATATAGGCCGGTCAAAGTGTGCCATAAAAACTGTCTTTGAACATTTCTGGGTTTTCCAGAAATGTTCTTCGGCAGATGGTCAACCCAAGTTTGACATGTCGTATCTTTGATCTTGTGCAAGATCTGGTTGGTCTAATGGCTTATATGTGTAGTTCTCATGTCAGGTTACAACAACAAATAAACAAATTGGCCAAACACATTACCAGAAGCAAGATCCAAAGCTATCAAAACGCTTGTCAGACTTTCTGGGTTTTTGGGTTGCCCAAAAACTCAGTTGGTCGTGGTCGGTCAACGACCTTTGACTGCTTATAACTTTCAATCTACACATGATCTGGGCTTGATTCAAGTTCCAGATCAAAGCCCTTACAACATACTACAACTACAAACCTTTAAAAAATAAAAACAAATAACATGCAATGATCTATGAGCCCTGACAATCGGCTGTGAGGCCATGTTTTAGGGTTTATGGATCAGTTTTTATAAACTTGATTTCATGCATCTAGATGTTATAGATCCATGATCTAACAACCTAGATCACTACTTAACACCCTTTGACACATTTCTAACTAACAAATAACAACATCTATCATCAGATCATAAGATTTTTAAGATTTAGGGTTTATACCACTTTGATGCTTTGATCTTGAATCTGATCATCATGATCTGATCATGGCTTGCTAGGGATCATACTAAGGACTGAATTACTTAATATTTTTGTGGGTCTAGAGAGAGAAGGAGTTGGTTGTGAGTTATAACACAAATAAGCCAAATATGTGAACTTTCTCTCTCTAATTCTATATATATCACTTAATATAATGAATATGGCTGATGCATATAGCTAGTGATGCACAACAGGCCTGGCCTGGTCCGGCCTAAGCCTGCCATGCCTTAGCCGTAGACCAGGCCAAGCTAGGCCTTGACTTTTTGATTGCAGGTCGGGCCAGGCCAGGTTTGGAACAAAAAAATGTGACCTGTTTAGGTCTGCAAGCCAGGCCGAACCAGGCCTCATTAGGCCTAAGTAAGCCCAAGTGCTCATTACTTAAAAAATTTAAACTCAACTCCTCCTCTGTTTATTAATGAAAGGCGGAACAAAAAACTTTTTACTAGACTATGTGGGACTATACCAAGCTAAGGCAAACCTCCATTTATTAAAGAAAGGCATGGAAAAAAAACTTTTTATTAGACTATGTAGAACTATACCATGCTTAGCCAAACCCAACACAAGCTCAAGTGCATTGTACTTCAAAATTTCAGACTTAACCTCTCCTCTATTTATAGAAGAAAAGTTGGGACAAGAGATGTTAACTGGACTATGTGGGACTTTGAAACAAAAATGTAATTGAACTAAATGCCTCTCATTCTTATAGTTTGCTATTAAACTTTTGTTTCTTGAGGTGTCACTGAGAGCTTAAGATATTCATCGAGCTCAAGTAATTACAATAAGGCAAAGATAAAAGTTATTGGTGTTGGAGGTGGCGGGTCAAATGCAGTTAATCGTATGATACAGAGCTCAATGAAAGGTGTGGAGTTCTGGATAGTTCTGAAATTGGACAAGATCTCACCAGAGGACTTGGTGCTGGTGGGAACCTAGATATTGGCATGAATGCTACCAAAGAAAGCAGAGAAGCCATAGAAGATGCAGTTTACGGTGCAGACATGGTCTTTTTGACTGTAAGTTAGGCACTTGTGTAGTTGTAACTCCCCCAAACTCGGGTACTTGAAACCCAAACTCGGTGCTTTACGATACCATTCCTATGAGCGGAATAATACTAACAATAATATAAATATCAAACTTAATTTACATATATCAAAGTCTAATCCCAAGTACGCAACCTTTACTACAATACATTACATGATAGATAATAAATATCATTATCTTTAATACTGTCTAACTACTACAAAAGATAACATAAAGTTATTCTGATTGCTTTCCTTTTTCCTAGTTCTGACTTGAACATTCCGGTTGATCATGCTTAGCTGAAAACATTTAAATTTAAAGTAAGGATGAGCATTTGAGTACCCAACAAGTAATAACAATTATAAATATAATTAGCTGAAAGGATTAAATGTTTTCTTTGAATAACTCTTCTACAACGAATCAACAGTTGTGAAGTAAGCTGAACCAATAATAACAACATACCAAATCTATCTCAAATTTTTGAAACTACGTCATCGACTATAACCGGAGATTTGTCGATGATTATGAACATTGTTTTTCATTTTCGCTAGGTTTAGCGTAACTTCATCCATGAAACCGTCATAACTTACTTTACGGACGAGGGTGATCTCGCCTAATGTGCCTGTATTGATCAATAATACACATGCAAGAACGATATCATCGTTCACTCTATCCACCTTAGGTGTACAAAAGTTTTCTCATATTCGGGATGTTCATACTTAGTCCGGAATCCAACCAAAATAACTGGTTGGATACAATAACGTTTCTATCTTGCTTTCAATAATATTTTTATGTCTCAAGTGAATCAATTAGCTTAGACGGCTTTTAAGTCAACGATATATACTTGAAATCAATAAGTATGTATAAACATATGATTAATATGATGGTTATCCAAGTGGGGACACTTGTTCAACTCTAGATACTTAATTAACGAACAAAATAAATATCCGAATTATACAATAATACAATGATCAGATAATGTAAGAACTTGTATGAATACAAAGATTGGATACATAATCAATAATAATGGAGTTAATAATCTGGCACAATAATAATATAATTCTGAAAATTTCTTACTCATGTCCATTGGATAAAGTAAATGCATAAGTATGATACTTGCCTGAGCTGCTGCATATAATAACACAACTTAGATTAATCTTTTATACATCGACCTATCAGTAATAAGTTCATTCGCTCAATTAGAATAATATATCATATCACATAGTACTGCTAATTGCAGTCAGCAATTAACCTAATCATATTGTCACACATATCCCACAACCATTGAATCACAAGCAATCATTAATACAGTCAACATATCTAAGTTCAGATCAATTTCTGAAATATGTCGGTGTACCAACGGCTTTATCGGGTAATTATTGAGTCTAAGACTCTATTATGTAGTGTAATGGTCGTTTAGATATTTTAAATATCAGTCATATTATTTTTTATAACCTTATAATAATTTTTAAATAATTATTATACTTTATCATAAATTTTCAAACACTGAAATCATTATTAAATGATTTAAATATTAACTAATTCTATTATCATTATTATTTAATTAATATTAAACTATTAATGAAACCATTGCCAAAATATTAAAGTTATTTATAATAACTCAAAATATTTTTAAGTATTAATATTACCCTTAAATGATTTTTAAAACATTTAAAATCATTTCTAAATAATTACCATTATTATTAGAATATTAATTTATTATTTATCAAAATATTAAAAGTCATTAGTTATAACTTAAAATATTTTTAATTCATTTATTTCCTTTTTAAATGATTTTTAAATCAATAAAACTATTTTTAAACTATTTATTTAATATAATTATTAAATAAATCAAATATCATTTAATATTAAATTAATATCATTAATATTAAAATATTAATATTTTTTCATGACAAAATATCAAAAGTTATATTTTATAACTTAAAATATTTTTATAACCTTTAAATCATTTTTAGATGATTTTAAATCATTAATTCTATTTTTCACAATTAATTTAATATATTTATTAAATAACTTAATTATCATTAATATTAATTTATTAATGAAATTCATCACAAAATATTAAAAGTTACTAAAAATAACTTAAAATATTTTCTTATATCATAATATAATTTTAAATGATTTTTCAAGTATTAAAATAATTTTTAAATAATTTATTTGATATAATAATTAAATAAATTAAATACCTTTAATATTTCAAAAATATTAATTATTTATGAAATATATTAAAAATTATTAAAACTAATTTTAGACTTTAAAATAATTTTAGTAATTTAATTTGTATTTTTAATAATTAAAACTAATTTTCACTAATTATTTAATATAAATATAATTTTCAAAATTAAATGTCGCTAAAGGGCCCTATAAATGACAGGTAAACTGTTATATAGGTGTTCTTGAGCATGCCTAGAATGTTCATGTCGACGCTCAAGGTAGGATGTAAGACCAAATTTTTTTTAAATAAAAGGAATTTCCTTTATTTATTATTTTGAAATAGTAAGGGTTGATTTGATTAATGGATAGTTAAGGGTTAAATACGTAAATATTTCAAAATAAACAAGTGGTTATAAAATATTCATTTTTTGGGAATATTCGTTTGGTCGTGGAATATTCAGATCGTTTGGGAATATTCGTGACGACTGCCAGTAAAATGCCATGTGTGGGCCCCATAATGTAAAAAGTTTATGGATGAAGAAAACGACAAATATAAGTTGGTTAAAAATAACTACAGAAGTTGTTACCGTTAAGACTCGTTGAATATCCGGTGGTTAAAATACAAGAATACGGCGGGTCGCAGACAAGAAGACACCAGATTGCACAAGATTGTTGAATTATCGATCCTTACGTAAGAAGGCACTACTCAATAATTTTTACAAGAGTTATCGCTCAATATTTTATTTTATTGATTCAATAATTGCTGCGTTGATATTTTATATTATGTTGTTCAATAATTGTCACCGCACATTATCTCCATTATCGATCAATAATTCATATTATTTAAATAATATTATTAGATAAAGCATTATTGGCAATGTCTAGAAAGTTCTCACAAGGAGAGGTTTGGTCACCTAATTGCGCGCGCCAAGAAGGAGAAATCCTTATCTGAAAGCCCCTCTTCCCGGAACTACTGGTCATTATAATTGTGATTCGTAATATTATTTGTGAATAATTAATTATTGATTCATATGATAAAGAAATATTTATTTTATGTGGATATAAATGATGGATTTATTTATGTGGTTATAAATGAAGAAATTATTGTTGAGGTGTTTTATCAAGATTTTACCAGATTGGAGGTATTAAAAATTAAATCGGGTTTTGAGATATATCATGGGATTATAATTTTTAATCCGACCGTTTGATTGTGGTAATTTTTGGGTATGTTATACATACATAAGTTGAGTATATGTCCACAAATTTTGAACCGTTAAAATGCACGTAATGATTTGTTATGAATTTTAAGAGGTGTCCTGATTCGGAAATTAGGGTTATAATTGATTTTGGTGGAAAATTCTAGAATTGAGTGGGCCCCACTTGTGGTTGGTGAAGAAATGTGCTGAATTTTATTTCAAATGTGGTGGTGGCAATAGTAGCAGTAAAGCCATCGTAGCGAAGTCAAGTCCGCTTTTACGGGCTAACATTTTCCTATAAATAGAGGGCTAAGTTAGAATTGAAAATCACACCGTAAACAAAGTTTTCTTTCTCTCTATATTATCGAGCGTATTTTGTGAGTATTTAGATACTTTGAGAGTTGTTGTCAAAGATAAGTTTCATTCAAAGATCACTTCCGACCTTTCCTTCCAAGCAATCGATTCTTTCGAGGTAAGTGGATATTATTTTTTTTCAGAATGATATTATTTCTTCAATATCATTACGTGAAATGTCGATCCGAGGTTTTTATCAAATTTGGAACTTTTTCATGTTCTGGGTTATTTATTCATGAGTTACTATTCACGAAGTTACTATTCATGAGTTACTATTCACGAAGTTACTATTCACGAGTACTATTCATGAAGCGTGAAAATGTTTTTTTGTGGAATTTCTATCTTTTGGTGTCTGAGTTACTATTCACGACGATACTAAGACTATTCACGATACAAGACTATTCACGATACTTGCACTATTCATCGAAAAATAAAATTTCTTCTTTTCGTCCAAAATATCTATTTTGGATACTAGCTTTGATCAGATCCATGTTTTGATCATTCTTGAATTTTACACCACTACGATTATTTTTGAGGTATTGTTGGACATGGATAAAACAAAGTACTAATCCTTAATCCTTAATCCTTAATCCTTGTCATTTTGTTTCACCGATTCGTTCTTTAAAATATTTTTCATCATCCTCGCCTTAAATGATGATATTATTGAATATCTTTGGCCCGTAGTGCAAAGATGAATGATTTTTCAAGAATATCTTTGGCCTCAGAAAGTGCAAAGATGAATGATTTTGAAGAATATCTTTGGCCTGTAGTAAAGATGAACAGTGTTGAGATGAACATGACCGATCGATTAATATCTTTGGCCTGTAGTGTAAAGATGAACAGTGTTTAAATGAATATGACTAATCGATGAATATCTTCGGCTCAGAGTGCAAAAGATGAATATTTGATTCTAGATGTATATCGATTGTTGTTACAGGATAAAAGATAGACGATGAACTTTTAAATTCATACATAGAAGATAGTAGTTTGCATTCTCTACTTAACTCTTCTAATGAATTATTATTTCACTCATAATATTGATTGAAAATTTGTTGTCTATCAGATTCTATTAATTTTTTCCCGTGAAGACTAACGATAATTTGTTGTATATTATCTTAGTCATAATATTCTTTATCGAGCTAGTTGAGCTCACCTTTTCCTTTTTGTTCCATTCTTCTCGTGGAGGCTAGAATATAGCGAAGTATTTAGCCTGGGGTATGGAATGAAGGTTTTAGAAAGGATTGTTTAGTAGTCCTCACCATTTTGTAAAATAATGTATCAATAAATGTGATGAGGATTTATGTGAGTATAAATATTGTCTAGAAGATAATATTTGTATTTAAACTCACGCTTTTCTTGTTGTAATAATAAAGTTGTAGTTGTTTTCGCATCATGTATTGACAACTCGTAATGGGTGATGTATACCTATTTTGGGGCGCCACGGTTGGTATCGAGCTTAGGATACGATCTCCATGAGATCGGGGAATAGAACTAGGAGGGAGAGACGAGTAAATCCTTCGCTAGTGTGTCCTACCTAAGCTTATTTGTTAGTTGGTCAAGATATAGGGATATTATGTGATATATTGATTTCCTTAATTAACCCTTGTTTTATGACAAGATTTGAGAATGTCGATCGAGAATATTAACAAGTGGAGTAAATGAGACCGTGGAGATGCCTCAGATTTACCAACGAGGAGAACGTGCAACAGTCGGCAATGTTCCTCCGTGTGAACAACACCACCGAAAGCAGAGATGATGAACGAGGGATGTTTAGAAGCTTTTTGCAGCTCATGCAAAATCGACGACGAGGAGACTCGTGTTCAAAATACAGGAGGAAATGATAGCAATACACGGGTTGTCACACCAAGCAAGCTCAAAGAGTGGGACCACCAGAATTTAAGGGAAAGCCAGATCCGATCACGGGAAACACGGGTCAAACAAATTACCAAGATATTCGATGTCTTGGGATGCACGGAGGAACAGAAGGTTCCATTCGCCACCTTTATGTTCCGTGGCGAGGCAGATTCATCGGTGGGAGTCTCGTGAAGCGCACTCCATCCAAACGCACTCAAAGATGTCTTGGGAGACGCTTTCAGAGACTATTTAATGACAAATACTTTCCGAAAGTGTTCGCTATATATGAAAGAAGTGGAGTTCATCGATTAGAGCAAAACAACATGACGGTGTCTCAAAGACGAGGCAAAGTTTGCAGAGTTATCCGTGTTTCAGACCTCATTTGGTGGAGAATGAGGAACGATGACGCGGATGTTTCTTAGAGGTTTGAAACCCAAGATACGCCAAGATCTCATTTCTCATAAACTTTTCTTTATTCAGATGTTGTAAAATGTGGCTCAATTATTAGAGCGAGATAACGAAAGTAGTACGGCCAACCGAGGGACCATAACCGTGGATCGTATCGTAGATAGAAGTCAATGTAATAATGATAACTCATGAGAAAGAAAAAAGACGGATGTAAATGGTAACCACTCCGTGGTAATCATGGTCATGAAAATGTAAGAAGCGAGTAAGGAGGAGATTTTAAAAAGAGGAGATTTAACAACGACTATGTGAAGACGACAAAGTTTTTAAAGAATCGGTTCTAAGGGAGGAGAACGACCACCCATTATATGCTACAAATGCGAAAAGAGGGACATATCGCCTCAAACCGCCCACAACAGCTCAAGGTATGCTATAGTTGTGGGAAAGGAAGGACATATCGCCGAGATTGTACGCAGAAGCGAAACCTAGTTCAATGGGGACGGTGACTCAAAAGATCGTCCCCGTAAAAGTCAAAGTCAACGATTCCGGAAGAGCGTTTGTTGTGATCGGTCATAATGCGAGGAACCCAAACGAGGTGATCACGGTAAGCTATTTATAAAATTTGCTAAGTTTATACCTTACTTGATAACCGGCATACCCATTCATTTATCTCTCCGCATGTGCTCAACGCTTAAACTTGATTCGAGAAATTAGACTTTGACCTATCTCGTGGAAACTCCGTTAGAGAAACTTTCATCACATCCATCGCTTATAAATCTTGTTTGATTCAAGTTGGCACCATCACCTTACCGTTGACCTTATCTCTTTAAAGATACTTGCTTTTGATGTGATTTTAGGGATTGATTGGTTAACTACTCATCATGCCAAAATTGATTGTTTTCGTAAGGTTGTTAGTTTTCATATTCCTAACCAACCCGTTGTATTTAATTCAAGCAACTAAACCATTAAAATCAATCACTATCATATCTAATCATAAAGCTATTCGCTTATTGAAAAACGGATGTCAAGCTTTCTTAGCCCATGTTATGGATTTGAATAAAGACACGCCAAATTTGAATAATATTCCCGTTGTTATCGATTTTCCCGACGATTTCTCAAGAACTTCCCTGGCCTCACCCCGTAACGTGAAGTTGAATTCTTTATTGATCTTGAACCCGTACAAAGCCCATTTCTAAACCCCATATCGAATGGCTCCTATTGAACTTTCAGAGTTAAAGGTCCAACTACAGAATTGTTGGACATCGGTTTCATTGGCCCTAAGACATCTCCTGGGGTGCCCCTGCTTTATTTGTAAAAAAGAAAGACGGAGTATGCGATTTTGTATCGACTATCGGAATCGAACCATGTCACCATCAAGAATAGGTATCCTCTACCTCGTATTGATGACTTGTTTGACCAAATGTAAGGGGCACAATTCTTTTCAAAATCGATCTTCGCTCGATATCATCACCTAAAAATTAGAATCGAGGATATTCCAAAGACCGCTTCGTAATCCCCAGATGGGCATTATGAATTCTTAGTCATGTCTTTTCGGACTAACTAATGCTCCCGCATGGCTTTCATGGATATGATGAACCGAGTATTCAAGGAATATTTAGATCATTCGTTGTTGTCTTTATTGATGACATCCTTATATATTCCAAAAGTCGTGAAGATCATGAGCACCATTTGAAGTCGGTACTCCAAAGGCTTCTTGAAAACCAACTATATGCCAAATTGAAGAAATGCGAGTTCGCTCGAGGAAGTAGCCTTTCTTGGGCATGTGGTGTCAAAACATGGAGTATCCGCTGATCCGGCCAAGATTGAAGCAATACAAAGTTGGGAGCAACCAAGCTCGCATGGATCAAGTACGTAGCTTTTTGGGCTTAGCCGGTTATTATCGGAGATTCGTGGAAGGGTTTTCTAATCGCTACTCCATTAACTCGCCTAACTCAAAGGATACGAAATTCGCTTGGGGCAAAGAATGCGAGAAAAGTTTCCAAGAGCTTAAGAGGAGACTTATTTTCTAAGACTGTTCTAACAATACCATCCGTTCGGATGGATTTGTTATCTCACAATGATGCTCGTGCAAAGGGTTAGGATGTGTTCTCATGCAACGTGGGAAAGTCATAGCCTGCGCCTCGCGACAACTTAAAGAGTATGAGAGGAATTATCCTACTCATGATCTAGAGTCAAGCAAGCTGCTTTCGCTTAAAGATATGGAGGCACTATCTATATGGGGAGAAAGTGGAGATATATTCGCACCATAAAAGCCTTAAATATTTCTTCACTCAAAAGAACTCAACACGCGCGGCAATGACGTTGGCTCGAACTATTGAAAGACTACGACCACACTATTCAATACCATCCCGAAAAGTTTAACGTGGTAGTCGACGATCGAGTAGAAGATCATATATGCGGAACGAAAAGCGATGATGTCAAGTATACGACAGAGCCAACTTTAATAGAAAAAGTTAAGGTTGCGCTTCAAGCCACCCAATCTTGAGTCGATACGTATGAAGAAGAAAGTACAAGAAGGAGCTATTCCTAAGCTTAGAATTGATGAAGAAGGAATACTTTGAGTCCACTCTAGACTTTGTGTTCCTAACGACTCGATTTGAAGTACAAGATTATGATGGAGGCACACAATACACCATTTGCAATCCATCTCGAAGTACTAAATGTATCGTGATCTTCGACATACATTTTGGTGGAATAATATGAAGAGAGAGATTGCAAAGTTTATCTCGATGTGTTTAACTTGCCAACGTAAAAGGCGAGCATCTAGTACCTAAGGGTCCGTCAGAACCACTTGAGATTCCTAATGGAAGTGGGAACACATTACCATGGATTTCAAGTTACGGGTCTTCCCTACGGTTTCTCAAGGCATCAATGCTATTTGGGTTATTGTTGATAGATTAACCAAGTCCGCTTCATTTTTGCCGATACGGAGACTTATTCACTTGAACGCCTTGCTAGTATGTACGTAAATGAGATTGTGAGGTTGCATGGCATGCCCAGTATCCATAGTTTCGGATCGTGACCCAAGATTCACTTCAAGATTTTGGGTTAGCTTGCAAAAAGCTATGGGCACGGATTTGCGATTTAGTTCGCATACCATCCCCAAACGGACGGACAATCGAGAGGACTATTCAAACTCTTGAAGATTTATTAAGACTCGTGGTCCTAGACTTCAAGGGTAGTTGGGATAAGTATTTACCATTGGTGGAATTCTCCTACAACAACAGCTTATCGTGCAAGTATAGGTGTGGCTCCATTCAAGCATTATATGGACGAAAAAATGTCGCTCTCCAATATGTTGGGATGAGGTGGGTGAAGCAACATTGTTGGGACCCGAAGTTAAGTACGTATGACTCACCGAAAAGATCCAAATGATTCGACAACGATACAAAACGGCACAAGATCGATAAAAGAGTTATGCGGATCTTCATCGAAAGGACGGAATTTAATGTAGGGGATCATGTATTGTCATGCGAGTTGCTCCATGGAAGGGAGTTACAAGATTTGGGAAGAGAGGAAAGCTCAATCCACGATTTATGGTCCATTTCAAATTCTTGACCGAGTAGGAAATGTAGCCTATAGACTTGCGTTATCTCCGAGTATGTCTCGTGTTCATAATGTGTTTCACATATCCGTATTTCAGTAAATATGTGAAAGACCCAACCACGTTATCGAAGTTAGAACCGGACGAGATAGCCAAGACTTAACGATGAGGAGGTACTTGCCAAGATCTTGGATAGAAGGAGCATGTCCTACGCAAGAAAGGTCATACCACAAGTTAAAGTTTTGTGGAGGAATCATGCTATAGAGGAAATGACCGGGAATTGGAAACGGAAATGAAAGCGAGGTATCCTCACCTTTTCAAACACCAGTACGTGACGCCAATTTCGAGGACTAAATTTCATAAGGAGGGAGTTGTAAGACCCAAAATTTTTTTAAATAAAAGGAATTTCCTTTATTTATTATTTTGAAATAGTAAGGGTTGATTTGATTAATGTGGATAGTTAAGGGTTAAATACGCAAATATTTCAAAATAAACAAGTGGTTATAAAATATTCATTTTGTTTGGGAATATTCGCTTGGTCGTGGAATATTCAGATCTTTTGGGAATATTCGTACGACGACTACAAGCAGCCCATGTGTGGGCCCCATAAATGAAAAGTTTATTGGATGAAGAAAACGACAAATATAAGTTGGTTAAAAATAACTACGTAGTTGTTACCGTTAAGATCGTTGAATACCCGGTGGTTAAAATACAAGAATACGCTGTGGTCGCACAAGAGTAATACCAGATTGCATAAAGATTGTTGAATTATTGATCCTTACGTAAGAAGGCACTACTCAATAATTTTTACAGTGAGTTCGCTCAATATTTTATTTTATTGATTCAATAATTGTCTGCGTTGATATTTTATATTATTGTTGTTCAATAATTGTCACCGCACATTATCTCCATTATCGATCAATAATTCATATTATTTAAATAATATTATTAGATAGCATTATTGGCAATGTCTAGAAAGTTCGTCAAGGAGAGGTTTGGTCACCTAATCATACCAAGAAGGAGAAATCCTTATCTGAAAGCCCCTCTTCCCGGAACTACCTGGTCATTATAATTGTGATTCGTAATATTATTTGTGAATAATTAATTATTGATTCATATGATAAAGAAATATTTATTTTATGTGGATATAAATGATGGATTTATTTATGTGGTTATAAATGAAGAAATTATTGTTGAGGTGTTTTATCAAGATTTTACCAGATTGGAGGTATTAAAATTAAATCGTGGGTTTTGAGATATATCATGGGGATTATAATTTTTAATCCGACCGCTGATTGTGGTAATTTTGGGTATGTTATACATACATAAGTTGAGTATATGTCCACAAATTTTGAACCGTTAAAAATGCACTAATGATTTGTTATGAATTTTAAGAGGTGTCTCGATAGGAAATTAGGGTTATAATTGATTTTGGTGGAAAATTTAGAATTGAGTGGGCCCCACTTGTGGTTGGTGAAGAAATGTGCTGAATTTTATTTCAAATGTGGTGGGTGGCAATAGTAAAGTGTAAAGCCATCGCAAAGGTGTCAAGTCGCTTTTGGCGGGCTAACATTTTCCTATAAATAGAGGGCTGTTAGAATTGAAAATCACACCGTAAACAAAGTTTTTCTTTCTCTCTATATTATTGAGCGTATTTTGTGAGTATTTAGATACTTTGAGAGTTGTTGCTCAAGATAAGTTTCATTCAAAGATCACTTCCGACCTTTCCTTCCAAGCAATCGATTCTTTGAGGTAAGGGATATTATTTTTTTTCAGAATGATATTATTTCTTCAATATCATTATGTCGAAATGTTGATCCGAGGTTTTATCAAATTTGGAACTTTTTCATGCTCGGGGTTACTATTCATGAGTTACTATTCACGAAGTTACTATTCATGAGTTACTATTCACGAAGTTACTATTCACGAGTACTATTCATGAAGCGTGAAAATGTTTTTTTTGTGGAATTTCTATCTTTTGGTGTCTGAGTTACTATTCACGATATCAAGACTATTCACGATACTCAAGACTATTCACGATACTAAGACTATTCATCAAAAAAATAAAATTTCTTCTTTTCGTCCAAAATATCTATTTTGGATACTAGCTTTGATCAGTATCCATGTTTTGATCATTCTTGAATTTTACACCACTATGATTATTTTTGAGGTATTGTTGGACATGGATAAAACAAAGTACTAATCCTTAATCCTTAATCCTTGTCATTTTGTTTCATTGGATTCGCTCTTTAAAAATATTTTTCATCATCCTCGCCTTAAATGATGATATTATTGAATATCTTTGAGTAGCAAAGATGAATGATTTCAAGAATATCTTTGGCCCGTAAAAGCAAAGATGAATGATTTCAAGAATATCTTTGGTTCAGTAGTGCAAAAGATGAACAGTGTTGAGATGAACACGACCTGATCGATTAATATCTTTTGGCCTCAGAGTGCAAAGATGAACAGTGTTTAAATGAACATGACTAATCGATGAATATCTTTGGCCTGTAGTGTAAAAGATGAATATTTGATTCTAGATGTATATTGATTGATCATGTTACAGGATAAAAGATAGACGATGAACTTTTAAATTCATACATAGAAGATAGTAGTTTGCATTCTCTACTTAACTCTTCTAATGAATTATTATTTTTCCATAATATTGATTGAAAATTTGTTGTCTATCAGATTCTATTAAATTTTTCCTCGTTGAAGACTAACGATAATTTGTTGTATATTATCTTAGTCATAATATTCTTTATCGAGCTAGTTGAGCTCACCCTTTTCCTTTTTGTTCCATTCTTCTCGTGGAGGCTAGAATATAGCGAGTATTTAGCTCTGGGGTATGGAATGAAGGTTTTAGAAAGGATTGTTTAGTAGTCCTCACCATTTTTGTAAAATAATGTATCAATAAATGTGATGAGGATTTATGTGAGTATAAATATTGTCTAGAAGATAATATTTGTATTTAAACTCACGCTTTTTCGTTGTAATAATAAAGTTGTAGTTGTTTCGCATCATGTATTGACAACTCAGAATGGGTGATGTATACCTATTTTGGGGCGCCACAATCGATAGGTGACAAAAAAGTCATCTTTTGCCCATCCATTACTCTAGTCAGTCACAAACACCTCTCTACAGGTCATTGATCCTCTAAATCTGGTACATTCGATTGCTTTGAAGTCTTTAACGTTTGCTGATCGATTACTTGGTTGATTTCCCGCAGCTGGTATTCCGTTCTTCATAGTTTGAACGTCCACATTCGCCAAATTTTGTGTTGGGTCTAGTTGTCCTTCAGCTTTGTTGACAGGGTCTTCTGCCTTTTGGTTTCGTTTTCGTCTTGGAGGTATTATCTGATTAAATAAGATCATGTTCATCTAACTAATTCATCGTACTTTTCATAGCATATCACATCTTCTTTGAAAACATCATATCCCTTTGTGACATAATAGTTGGGAATCGTTGCCACAGCTTATACAAAAGTTGATAATATTACTTTACACCCATATACTTATCATATACATATCATAGAATCATACATATTCAAATAACACTAATACTACTCATTTTGTATGCCTTCACTAAGGATCAATTGCTTAGCATTATATACATTTCTATTATCCTCAATAATCTATTCTCACATAACTATACCTAGTTCGTCAAACCCTTCACACATTATGAGTTTAGGAACTCACCACAAAAATATAAGTTCAAGAACTCGAGCTTGATCTTTTATCCTGTAACTATACTCTACCTATCAATCATACTATCATTTCTGGGTCCGGTACTACACTTTCCTGTATAATCACCTCATTGAGGCAGCTTTCAATATGAGCCTCTATTTCAGCTATTGGCTTTAATATTGGCTCAGTTATGGAGGTTGACTCCTTCTTTACGACCTTAGGGTATCCTAATCCTTATCTCATATAACATCTACACACTAACTATCTTGATTAACATATAGTATATACACATAATAAACAATAGTTTTATAAAATTTATCTTTTATTTTGTTTAACGATGAATTTATTCAATTCATCTCCTTTTAAACTCTAAATGAGTTATTTATATTTTCAACGTTTTCCCCGTTCTAAGGATATAGCCTAAGGTTTCTAACCCTAAAGCTTTGATACCAACTTGTAACGCCCCCAAACTCGGGTACTTGAAACCCGAACTTGGTGCTTTACGATACCATTCCTATGAGCGGAATAATACTAATAATAAAAACAATAATATAAATATCAAACTTAATTTACATGTATCAAAGTCTAATCCCAAGTACGCAACCTTTACTATAATACATTACATGATAGATAATAAATATCATTATCTTTAATACTGTCTAACTATTACAAAAGATAACATAAGGTTATTCTGATTGCTTTCCTTTTATCTTGTTCTGGCTTGAACATTCCGGTTGATCATGCTTAGCTGAAAACATTTAAATTTAAAGCAAGGATGAGCATTTGAGTGCCCACCAAGTAATAACAATTATAAATATAATTAGCTGAAAGGATTAAATGTTTTCTTTGAATAACTCTTCTACAACGAATCAACAATTGTGAAGTAAGCTGAACCAATAATAACAACATACCAAATCTATCTCAAATTTTTGAAACTATGTACTGACTATAACTGGAGATTTGTCGACATACTATGAACATTGTTTTTCATTTTCGTTAGGGTTTAGCAGAGCTTCATCCACAAACCGTCATAACTTACGGACACGAGGGTGATCTGCCCAATGTGCCCTGTATTGATCAATACTACATGCAAGAACGATATCATCGTTCACTCTATCCACCTTAGGTGCACAAAAGTTTTCCTATATTCGGGATGTTCATACTTTGTCGGGAATCCGAACCTAAACAATCTGGTTGGATACAATAACGTTCTATCTTGCTCAACAATATTTTTATGTCTAGCTGAATCAATTAGCTTAGACGACTTTTAAGTCAACGTATACATACTTGAAATCAATAAGTATGTATCAACATATGATTAAATACAATGGTTATCCAAGTGGGGACACTTGTCTAACTCTAGATACGAATTAACGAACAGAATAAATATCTGAATTATACAATAATACAATGACCGGATAATGTAAGAACTTGTATGAATACAAAGATTGGATACATAATCAATAATAATGGAGTTAATAATCTAGCACAATAATAATATAATTCTGAAACTTTCTTACTCATGTCCATTGGATAAAGTAAATGCAAAAGTAGGATACTTCCTCCAGTCAGCCGCTTATAATAACGTATAACTTTGATTAATCTTTTATACAAATAACCTATCAAGTAATAAGATCATTCGTTCAATTAGAATAATATATCATATCACATAGTACTGCTATTTGCAGTCAACACTTAACCTAATCATATTGTCACACATATCCCACAATCATTGAATCACAAACAATCATTAATACAATTCAAAATATCTAAGTTCGGATCAATTTTAAATACGCTTGAAAATTAACGGCTTTATTTGTAATTATCGAGTCTAATACTCTATCATGTAGTTCAATGGTCGTTTAGATATTTTAAATATCAATCATATTATTTTTATAGCCTTATAATAATTTTAAATAATTATTATACTTTATCATGAATTTTAAACACCTGAAATCATTATTAAATGATTTAAATATTAACTAATTCTATTATCATTATTATTTAATTAATAATAAACTATTAATGAAACCATTGCTAAAATATTAAAGTTATTTATAATAACTCAAAATATTTTTAAAGTATTAATATTACCTTAAATGATTTTTAAAAATTTAAAATCATTTTTAAATAATTACCATTATTATTAGAATATTAATTTATTATTTATCAAAATATTAAAAGTCATTAGTTATAACTTAAAATATTTTAAATTCATTTATTTCCTTTTAAATGATTTTTAAATCAATAAAACCATTTTAAAACTATTTATTTAATATAATTATTAAATAAATCAAATATCGCTTAATATTAAATTAATATCATTAATATTAAAATATTAATATTTTTCATGACAAAATATCAAAAGTTATATTTTATAACTTAAAATATTTTTATAACCTTTAAATCATTTTTAGATGATTTTTAATTCATTAATTCTATTTTTCATAATTTATTAAATATATTTATTAAATAACTTAATTATCATTAATATTAATTTATTAATGAAATTCATCAAAAAATATTAAAAGTTACTAAAAATAACTTAAAATATTTTCTTATATCATAATATAATTTTAAATGATTTTTCAAGTATTAAAATCATTTTAAATAATTTATTTGTTATAATAATTAAATAAATTAAATAGTTTTAATATTTCAAAAATATTAATTATTTATGAAATATATTAAAAATTATTAAAAACTAATTTTCATACTTTAAAATAATTTTTAGTAATTTAATTTGTATTTTTAATAATTAAAAACTAATTTTCTCTAATTATTTAATATAAATATAAATTTCAGAAATTAAATGTCGCTAAAGGGCCCTATCATGCGACAGTAACCGTCATATATAGTGTTCTTGTTCGCTTGCAATGTTCATGTCGACGTTCAAGGTAGGAGGTTTGACCGGTTTTAATTCTATGTTCCTACTGCTTTCTGGGTTGAAATTTGTGTTACAGTTATAGTACATATGTAATATTTCAATATCATACCAAGTTTATGGCCATAAAACATTTGATCAGTGATTTATAAGGCAATAAAAATCTTGTCAGGCCTGTTCTTCATTTTCTGGGTTACCCAGAAATGAAGAACAGCCAAGGTACCTATTTAGCAGGCTTTAATCTTTGCTTTCAAAGTTAGGTTTGTGTGTTATGAAGGTTTAATCCTGTAGTCTTAATGTCAGGGTACAACACCATGTAATTATTTTAGTCCATCAATATCAACAACACCAGATTTGAGCCGGCAACGAAGTCGAAAAAACTCTTTCATGAAGAATTGGGTTTTCCGAAAGCGGATTTCAAGATCGAAAGCAAAATTTAATTTGACCGTTTACTACATGCATCCTGTTTGTTTTTAAAGTGAAATAAAAGTACTAATCTGTAGTCCTAAACCATATTACAACATAGAAAAACAAACACCATCAAATCATTAAACACAAGTAAGATTTGGGCTCATGAATATGTTGTCAGGACGATCTGGGAAAAATCTGGGTTACACAGATTCGTTTCTTCAAGTTTATTTGGTCAACCTACTTTGATTGGTCATTAAATTCGATTCAGTGTGCGATCTGGGGGTTCTAGAGGCATGATTGTATAGTCCTTATGTTATACTACAACATCAAAACAACAATATGGACTAACTATAACAGTTCAGCAAAATCAGAAGCTCCAAAAGTGACTGTCAGAAATTCTGGGTTTCTAGGTTGCCCTGAAACTCAGAATTTCTGAACGGTCAACTCACTTTGACTACGAATACCTTTTAATATACAAAAGAGATGGACCTGATTCAAATCCCATATTAAAGATCTCATAACCGACTACAAGATCAAAGCCTTAAACAACAAAAATACATATCTGACAAGGATCTATGGGATCTGACATTCATTGTCAAACCCTTATTTTCAAAAATTTCCAGATTTGGAAAATCATCAAATCTAAGTCTCTAGATGTTATGGATCTAACATCTAGCAACCCAGATCACGATTTTAGACTCCATACTACATATTTAACACAAAAATTTTAACATCAAACATAAGATCAAGGTCAGATTATAAAATAGGGTTCATACCTTTAAATGAGCAAATCTGATTTCTATGCTTCTGATCTGTTTGTGGATTTCGTGGGGCATAATTAGGGGACTGATATGCTATACAATTTCGTGGCTTTTAGAGAGAGGAGTTGTAAGACCCCAACTTATTATAAATGAAATTTAATTTCCTCTGTTTATTATTTTGAAATAGTAAGGGTTGAATTGATTAATGTGGTTAGTTATGGGTAAAATGCGCGAATATTTTAAAAATAAGCAGGTGGTTATAAAATATTCATTGTTGTCGGGAAATATTCGTTTGGTCGTGGAATATTCTTGCTGTTGGGTAATATTCGTATTTAACTATAGATCTTTTTGTGGGCCCATAATGGAAAGCGATTGGATGAAGAAAACGACAAGTATAAGTTGTTTATAAATAACTACAGCAATTGTTACCAAGTAATACTTTGTTGAATACCCGGTGGTTAAAACACAAGAATACGCGTTGTTCAGACAAGAAGACACCAGATTGCACCAATTATTGATTCTTAAGTAAGAAGGCATTACTCAATAATTGTTACAAAGAATTATCGCTCAAAGATTTTATTTTATTGATTCAATAATTGTCTGCGTTGATATTTTATATTATCGTTGTTTTAATAATTGTCACTACACAAGATTTTCCATTATCAAAGCAATAATTCATATTATCCTAATAATATTATTAGAAAATATTATTGGCAATGTCTAGAAAGTTCTGTCTAAGGAGAGGTTTGGTCACCTAATCATGCGCCAAGAAGGAGAAATTCTTATTGAAAGCCCCTCTTTCCTGAACTACTACCGTTGCCAAGATCGTGATTCTCAGTAATATTATTTGTGAATAATTAATTATTGATTTATATGATGAGGAAAATATTGATTTTATGTGGATAGAGATGGAGAAAATTTTTAAAGTGACAATTGTTAAAAAAATCGATATTTTATCTTTTCTGATAAAATAATATTTTATTATATTATTATAATATAATAATGATGATATTTTTTTACAATGAATGTGGGATATATGAGTAAATGAGGAGGAGTATTTTTGTTGCAATAAATACTAAAAACATGTTAAACATGTTGGTGGACCCATTTCTTGACTGAAATTTGATTATAGCTTGTAAAATCGCCCGTTTATAGATTTCGGTCCAATTCTGTTTGGAATTTGGAAAAACTTTCTTTTGTAAAGTTGTAGAGAATTGAATTTCCTATAAAAAGTCGTGAGATTCAAATTTTCTGATGAAAGAGCTATTTATTATGAATTATTGAAGTTCCGTAGTTCCAAAATAATTGATTTTTGGAAGTTTTAAATATTTATAATTACAAAAACGTTTTTGGTCATATAATTGGGTCTTGCATGTGATGTAAATGGCTGATTTTAGATCTAAGAGTGGGCGTAAGAAATTTGATTATATATATTATTATTATATTTAATTTTCTGCTTTGGTGTTCTAAGCATTTTCCTATAAATAGGGTGCTTAGGTTAGAATTGAAAATCATACCAGAAACTACAGATTTCTCTCTCTTTCTTTCTCTATAATATCGAACGTATTTTGTGAGTATTTTTATACTTTGAGTGTTGCTATACGGTGCAAGTTCCTTCAGCACTATATCTAATATTCCAACCAGAAGTACTATTCTCGCTAAGGTAAGAGATGTTATTTTATTCAAAAATGATATTATTTCTTCAATATCATTATGCCGAAATATTGGTGGGAGCTTTTTATCAAATTTGGAACTTTTTATGTCGGGGTTACTATTCATGAGTTACTATTCACGAGTTACTATTCATGAGTTACTATTCATGAGTTACTATTCACGAGTTACTATTCACGAGTGCTATTTACGAAGCATGATGATCTTTTTTTGTGAAATTTCTATCTTTTAGTGTCGGAGTTACTATTCACGTATACAACACTATTCACCGAAAAATGAAATTTTTTTCTTTTTGTCCAAAATATCTATTCTGGATACTAGCTTTGATTGTATCCATGTTTTGATCATTCTTGAATTTTACTCCACTATGATTATTTATGAGGTATTTTTGGACATGGAATAATCAAATACTTAATCCTTAATATTTATTCTTTTGTTTCACCGGATTCATTTTCTTTAAAATATTTTTCATCATCCTCATCCTAAATGATGATATAATTGAATATCTTTGGCCTCAGTAGGCAAAGATGAATGATTTCGATGAATATCTTTGGCCAAGAAGTGTAAAAGATGAACATGTGTTTAGATGAACATAATTAACTTGTGAATATCTTTGGCTCTGTAGTGCAAAGATGAATATTTAATTCCGTATATATATTGATTGATGTTACAGGATAAAATATCGACGATTTAACTTTTTAATTCATATATAGAAGATAGTAGTTTGCATTCTCTACTTAACTCTTCTAATGAATTATTATTTTCACCGCTAAGATTGATTTAAAACCTGGTTGTCTATTGTATTCTATTAGATTTTTTTCCTTGTTGAAGACTAACGATAATTTGTTCTATGTTATCTTAGTCATAATATTCTTTATCGGGCTAGTTGAGCTCAACCTTTTCCTTGTTGTTCCATTTTTCTTCTCAGAGGCTAGAATGTAATGTAGTACTACTAGTCGGGGTGTGGAATGATGGTTCTAGAAGTGGTTCTAGTAGTCCTCACTATTCTATAAAATAGTGTATCAATAATTGTAATGAGGACTTATTTGAGTGTGGATATTGTCTAGATGACAATATTTGTATTTAAACTCACGCTTTTTATGTTGTATTAATAAAGTTGTAGTTATTTCGCATACCATGTATTTTGACGACTCGTAATGGGTGTTGTATACCTATTTTGGGGGCGCCACAGTTGGTATCGAGCTTAGGATATGGTCTCCATGAGATCTGGGAATAGTACTAGGAGGGAGAGACGAGTAATCCTTCGCTAGTGTGTCATACCTAAGCTTATTTGTTGGTCGGTTCAAGTATATGGTTAATATGTGATATGTTAATTTGTTTAATTAACCCTTGTTTTATGGCAAGATTTAAGAATAACCGAGAATATTAACGGTGGAGTTAATGAGACCGTGGAAACACCCTTTAATCACTACCTGTGGGAACGTGCAACAGAAGGCAATATTCCTCCGTAAACAACACCACCGAAAGCGCGGCGATAAACGACGGATGTTTAGGAGCTTTTTGCGTTCATGCAAAACCGCACGAGGAGACTCGTGTACGTAATACGGTGGAAATGATTTGTTTGTCGCCAAGCAGCTTTAAAGAGTTGGGACCACCGTAATTTAAGGGAAAGCCGGATCCATCATGGGGAAACGTGGGTCAAACAAATTACCAAGATATTCGATGTCTTGGGATGCACAGGAGGATGTGAAGGTTCCATTCGCCACCTTTATGTTCCGTAAAAGGCAGATCATCGGTGGGAGTCGTGAAACGGACCCAAACCCGCCGCAGACTTCAAAGCATGCCTTGGGAAACGTTTCAAAAACTTTTCAACGAAAAATACTTTCCTGAAAGTATTCGCCATATGAAGGAGGTAGAGTTTATTAGACTAGAACAAAACAACATGACAAATTGTCCCAATACGAGGTGAAGTTCGCAGAGTTATCGTGTTTGCACCTCATTTGGTAGAGAATGAGGAACGAATGATGAGGATGTTTTCGAGAGGTTTAAAACCCGAGATTCGACAATATCTTATCTCTCATAAATTTGCTTTATATTCAGATGTTGTCAATGATGGGCTCAATTATTAGAGCGAGATAAGCGAAAGTACGTTCAACTAAGGGACCGCAACTGTGGTCATACCAAGCAAAAAGATCATCTGAGCAATGAAAACCAAATGGGAGGAAAACATTCAGATTAAAAGCAGAACCACTCGGTGGTACTCGTGGCCATGAAAATAGAAGAAGCGAGTCGGGGAGATTTTAAAAGAGGAGATTCAACAATGACATGTGAAGACGCCAACACCAACAAAGAATCGGTTTTAAGGAGGAGAACGACCACCCGGTCGATATGCTATAAATGTGGAAAAGAGGGACATATCCCCAAACCGCCCACAACAGCTCAAGGTATGCTATAATTGTGGAAAGGAAGGACATATCGCTTCGAGATTATATGGTAATAAACCAAGTCCAGTGGGGATGGTGACTCAAAAGGTCATCCTAGAAAAGTCAAAGTCAACGGTTCTCGGAAGAGCATTTGTCGTGATCGGTCAAAGTGCGAGGAACCCAAACGAGGTGATCACGGTAAGCTAATCATAAACTCTCATGTAAGTTTATACCTTATTAGATACCGGTTCTACCCATTCATTTATCTCTCCGCTTGTGCTCAACGCTTAAACTTGACCGGAGAAATTAGACTTTGACCTATCATGGAAACTCCGTTAGAGAAACTTTCATCACATCCACTATTTATAAATCTTGTTTGATCCAAGTGGGCACCATGTGATTACCCGTTGACCTTATCTCTTTAAAGATACTTGCTTTTGATGTGATTTTAGGATTGATTGGTTAACTACTCATCATGCCAAAATTGATTGTTTTCGTAAGGTTGTTAGTTTTCATATTCCTAAACAACCCGTTGTTCAATTCAAGCAACTAAACCATTAAAATCAATCACTGTCATATCAAGTCATAAAGCTATTTGTTTATTGAAAAACGGATGTCAAGCTTTCTTAGCCCATGTTATGGATTTGAATAAAGACACGCCGATTTGAATAATATTCCGTTGTTATCGACTTTCCGACGATTTCTGAAGAACTTCCTGGCCTACCCCCTAAAGTGAAGTTGAATTCTTTATTGATCTTGAACCTGGTACAAAGCCCATTTCTAAAACCCCATATCGAATGGCTCCTATTGAACTTCAGGAGTTAAAGGTTCAACTACAAGAGTTGTTGGACATCGGTTTTATTCGTCCTAGTACATCTCCTTGGGGTGCTCCTGTTTTATTTGTAAAGAAGAAAGACGGGATTATGCGACTTTGTATCGATTACCGAGAATTAAACCATGTCACTATCAAGAATAGGTATCCGCTACCTCGTATTGATGACCGTTTGACCGATTATAAGGAGCACAATTCTTTTTCAAAGATCGATCTTCGCTCGGATATCATCACCAAGGTTAAAACCGAGGATATTCCAAAGATCGCTTCGTAACTCCTGCAGAGACGGCATTATGAATTCTTAGTCATGTCTTTTGGATTGACTAATGCTCCTGCTGCTTTTATGGATATGATGAACCGAGTATTCAAGAAATATTTGGATCAGTTCGTTGTTGTCTTTATTGATGACATCCTCATCTATTCCAAAAGCCGTGAAGATCATGAGCGCCATTTGAAGCTGGTACTGCAAAGGCTTCGTGATAACAAGCTATATGCCAAGCTGAAGAAATGCGAGTTCTGGCTTGAGGAAGTAGCATTCCTTGGGCACATGGTGTCAAAACATGGAGTATCTGTTGACCCGGTGAAGATTGAAGCAATACAAAGTTGGGAGCAACCAAAGACGGTAACCGAAGTACGTAGCTTTCTGGGCTTAGTTGGTTATTATCGAAGATTCATGGAAGGATTCTCTCGAATCGCTATCTGATTAACTCAATTGACTCAGAAGATACAAAATTGTATGGAGCGAGGAATGCGAGAAGAGTTTCCAAGATCTCAAGAGGAGACTCATTTGGCAGACTGTTTTGACAATACCATCCGGTTCGGATGGATTTGTTATCTCATGCCGATGCTTCGTGCAAAGGGTTAGGGTGTGTTCTCATGCAACGTGGG
Source organism: Panax quinquefolius (assembly GCA_020205615.1). Classification (NCBI taxonomy): domain Eukaryota; kingdom Viridiplantae; phylum Streptophyta; class Magnoliopsida; order Apiales; family Araliaceae; genus Panax; species Panax quinquefolius. The sequence goes on along the minus strand of CM035171.1, from coordinate 73,584,251 downwards.
AAAGTCATAGCCTATGCCTCGCATGACAACTTAAAGAATATGAGAGGAATTATCCTACCATGATCTAGAGTTAGCGCGCAATCGTTTTCACGCGCTAAAGATCCGGAGGCACTATATTTATGGGGAGAAAGTGGAGATATATTCGCACCATAAAAGCCTCAAATATTTCTTCACTCAAAAAGAACTCAACACGCAAAGAACGACGTTGGCTCGAAGTTGTTGAAAGATTACGACCACACTATTCAATACCATCCTGGAAAAACAAACGTGGTAGCTGACGCATTGAGTAGAAGATCATATGCAGGAACGAGTGCGATGATGTCAAGTATACGCATAGAACCAAATTTAATCTATTAAGTTAAAGTTGCTCAAGCCACAGACCTGGAGCTGATGCGTATGAAGAAGAAAGTGCAAGAAGGTGCTATTCCAGAAGCAAGAATCGATGAAGAAGGAATACTTCGAGTCCACTCCAGACTTTGTGTTCCTAACGATCCTGATTTGAAGTACAAGATCATGTGGAGGCACACAATACACCATTTGCAATCCATCCTGGAAGTACCAAAATGTATCGTGATCTTCGACATACATTTTGGTGGAACAATATGAAGAGAGAGATTGCAAAGTTTATCTCGAGGTGTTTAACTTTTCAACGTGTAAAGGCGGAGCATCAAGTGCCAAAGGGTCCATTACAACCACTTAAGATTTCGAAATGGAAGTGGGAACACATTACCATGGATTTCGTTATGGGTCTTCCCACGGTTTCTCAAGACATAAATGCTATTTGGGTTATTGTTGATAGATTAACCAAATCTGCTCATTTCTTGCCGACACGGAGACTTATTCCTTGAACGCCTTGCTCAGTATGTACGTAGATGAGATTGTAAGATTGCATGGCATGCCAAGATCCATAGTTTTGGATCGTGACCCAAGATTCACTTCAAGATTTTGGATTAGCTTGCAAAAAGTTATGGGACGGATTTACGATTTAGTTCTAAGATACCATCCTCAAATGGATTTGGACAATCGAGAGGACTATTCAAACCCTTGAAGATCTATTAAGACTTTATGTCCTAGATTTCAAAAGGAGTTGGGATAAGTACCTACCATTGGTGGAATTCTCTCCAACAACAACAGCTTATCGAGCAAGTATAGGTGTGGCTCTATTTGAAGCATTATATGGACGAAAGTGTCGCTCCAATATGTTGGGATGAGGTGGGTGAACCAACGTTGTTGGGACGAGAAGTAGTACGAATGACTACGTAAAAGATCCAAACGATTCGACAACGATATAAAAACCAGACAGGATCGACAAAAGAGTTATGCGGATCTTCATCGAAAGGACGTGGAATTTGACGTTGGGGATCATGTATTGTTACGTGTTGCTCCATGGAAGGGAGTTACAAGATTTGGGAAGAGAGGAAAGCTCAATCCACGATTTATTGGTCCATTTCAGATTCTTGACCGAGAAGGAAAGGTGGCCTATAGACTCGCGTTACCTCCAAGCATGTCTCGTGTGCATAACGTTTTTCACATATCTGTGCTCCGTAAATATGTGAAGGACCCGAACCACGCTATTGAGTTAGAACCGGACGAGATAGCCGAAGATTTAACGTACAAGGAGATACCTGTCAAGATCTTGGATAGGAAAGAGCATGTCCTATGCACTAAGGTTATACCACAAGTTAAAGGTTTGTTGGAGGAACCATGCTATTGAAGAAATGACCTGGGAGTTAGAAACGGAAATGAAAGCGAGGTATCCTCACCTTTTCGAAACACCAGGTACGTACGTCAATTTCGAGGATGAAATTTCATAAGGAGGGGAGGTTGTAAGACCCCAACTTATTAAAAATGAAATTTAATTTCCTCTATTTATTATTTTGAAATAGTATGGGTTGAATTGATTAATGTGGTTATTTATGGGTAAAATGCGTGAATATTTTAAAAATAAGCGGTGGTTATAAAATATTCATCATTGTTGGGAATATTCGTTTGGTCGTGGAATATTCTTATTGTTTGGGAATATTAAAGACGACAAATGTATAAATCTTTGTGGGCCCATAACTGAAAAGCGATTGGATGAAGAAAACGACAAGTATAAGTTGTTTATAAATAATAACAGTAGTTGTTATTACCAATTATCTTGTTGGAATACCCGGTGGTTAAAACACAAGAATACGGCGTTGTCAGACAAGATAGCACACCAGTATTACACCAATTATTGATTCTTACGTAAGAAGGCACTACTCAATAATTATTACAGTAATTATCGTTCAAAGATTTTATTTTATTGATTCAATAATTTCATGCGTTGATATTTTATATTACTATTGTTTCAATAATTGTCACTACACAAGATTTTCCATTATCGAAGCAATAATTCATATTATCTGAATAATATTATTAGAAAATATTATTGGCAATGTCTAGAAAGTTCGTCTAAGGAGAGGTTTGGTCACCTAATCAAGCGCACCAAGAAGGAGAAATTCTTATCGAAAGCCCCTCTTTCCGGAACTACCGTTGCCAAGATCGTGATTCTCGTAATATTATTTGTGAATAATTAATTATTGATTTATATGATGAGGAAAATATTGATTTTATGTGGATATAGATGGAGAAAATTTTTAAAGTGACAATTGTTAAAAAATCGATATTTTATCTTTTCTGATAAAATAATATTTTATTATATTATTATAATATAATAATGATGATATTTTTTTACAATGAATGTGGGATATATGAGTAAATGAGGAGGAGTATTTTTGTTGCAATAAATACTAAAAACATGTTAAACATTTTGGTGGACCCATTTCTTGATTGAAATTTGATTATAGCTTGTAAAATCGCCCGTTTATAGATTTCGGTCAATTTCTGTTTGGAATTTGTAAAAACTTTCTTCTGAAAAGTTGTAGAGAATTGAATTTCCTATAAAAATCGCGAGATTCAAATTTTTTGATGAAAGAGCTATTTATTATGAATTATTGAAGTTCCGTAGTTCCAAAATAATTGATTTTTGGAAGTTTTAAATATTTATAATTACAAAAACATTTTTGGTCATATAATTGGGTCTTGCATGTGATGTAAATGGCTGATTTCAGATCTAAGAGTGGGTGTAAGAAATTTGGTTATATATATTATCATTATATTTAATTTTCTGCTTTGGTGTTCTAAGCATTTTCCTATAAATAGGGTGCTTAGGTTAGAATTGAAAATCATACCAGAAACTACAGATTTCTCTCTCTTTCTCTCTCTATAATATCGAACGTATTTTGTGAGTATTTTTATACTTTGAGTGTTGCTATACGGTGCAAGTTTCTTCAGCACTATATCTAATATTCCAACCAGAAGTACTATTCTAGCTAAGGTAAGGGATGTTATTTTATTCAAAAATGATATTATTTCTTCAATATCATTATGCCGAAATATTGGTGGAAACTTTTTATCAAATTTGGAACTTTTTATGTCGGGATTACTATTCATGAGTTACTATTCACGAATTACTATTCATGAGTTACTATTCAGGAGTTACTATTTACGAGTACTATTCACGAAGCATGATGATCTTTTTGTTAAATTTCTATCTTTTAGTGTCGAGTTACTATTCACGATATACGACTTTATTCACGATATACTAAGACTATTCACGAATCACGACACTATTCATTAGTAAAAATGAAATTTTCTTTTTTTTGTCAAAATATCTATATTCGGATACTAGCTTTGATTGTATCCATGTTTTGATCATTCTTGAATTTTACTCCACTATGATTATTTATGAGGTATTTTGGACATGGAATAGTTGAAATAATGTAATCCTTAATATTTATTCTTTTGTTTCATTTGGATTCATTTTTTTTAAAATATTTTCTTCATCCTCGGTCCTAAATGATGATATAACTGAATATCTTTGGCCTGTAGTGCAAAGATGAATGATTTTTGATGAATATCTTTGGCCAGTAGTGCAAAGATGAACAGGTGTTTAGATGAACATGACCAACTGGTGAATATCTTTGGCTTGTAGTGCAAAGATGAATATTTAATTCCAGATATATATTGATTGATGTTACAGGGATAAAATATCGACGATGAACTTTAAATTCATATATAGAAGATAGTAGTTTGCATTTTCTACTTAACTCTTCTAATGAATTATTATTTCCGCTGCGAAGATTGATTTAAAACAGGTTGTCTATTGTAGTCTATTAGATTTTTCCCTGTTGAAGACTAACGATAATTTATTCTATGTTATCTTAGTCATAATATTCTTTACTGGGCTAGTTGAGCTCACCCTTTTCCTTGTTGTTCCATTTTTCTTCTCAGGATGCGAGAATGTAGCGAGTACTAGTCGGGGTGTGGAATGATGGTTCTAGAAGTGGTTCTAGTAGTCCTCACTATTCTATAAAATAGTGTATCAGTAATTATAATGAGGACTTATTTGAGTGTGGATATTGTCTAGATGACAATATTTGTATTTAAACTCACAATTTTTATGTTATATTAATAAAGTTGTAGTTGTTTCTGTACCATGTATTTTGACGACTCAGAATGGGTGTTGTATACCTATTTTGGGGGCGTCACAGGAGTTCTAGGATGAAAGTTGTGAATAATTTAGGCTAAATGTGCACTTTCTCTATTTTGAATTCTATATGAAACATGTATGCAATGACTTGTAATGGCTAATCATGTGCTGGTGGTGTAGCTTATAGCTAGGTCTAGGATAGGGTGGCTGGCTAGATTTGATGAAGATTTGCTAGCAATAATTCACAAATAAGACTAAAGGGTACTTTAGTAATTTTATTTTAATCTCAAGGGTATTCTTGTCCAAGGTGCTTGAATCTAGGATTTAATCACTAGCTTTTACATCATAAAGTTTCCCAATTAATTACTAGGGTTTGGATAATGAAAAATTAAAGTGTAGTAAAATTTTAATTTTAAACACACTAATTAAATTAGGGGTTTAAATAAAAATTAGGGTTTTTAATAGAAAATTAGGGTTTAAATAATTAGGGTTCCTTAATTATCATTAGGGTTCCCAAATTAACAATTCAATTTACTAAAATAATAATTAGGGTTTCTAATTTTAGCAATTAGGGTTCCTAATTAGCAATTAGGGTTTCTAATTTTTAATTAGGGCTTTCAAATATTAATTAGGATTTTATCTAATTAACATTAATTCTATAATATGCACATAATTCATATAACACAATTTCTGACCGATCTTAATTTCTAGTTTTAAATTTCCAATCATGGTTTGTGACAATAATACTAGGGTTTGTCGTGATACATCATAATTGACTAACCATTAACAATCTACACATATACTGTATATATTTATAACACTGAAAAATAATATTATATTTAATATAATATTATTATTCTCATTCATAGCTCAAAATCCAAAATTAGGGTTTGGATTCCATATCCGATTATCTTTCATATATAACATTATTAATTAAGTTAAAAATAATTAACTTAAATAATCGAACTAAAATTCATATAATAAAATAGTAATTATAATAATTCCAATAATCATTTCATATATTATTTAAATAATATAAAAATCATATTTTTCTTAGAAAATAAATAATAAAGACATTTATACTATAAAATTAATTATTATAAGTATATACTTTATAATGATCAATAATTCTAAAATAAAATTATTTGAAATTATTCATGAAATAAATAATTTTATTTATCACATATATACATACACATTACTTGACACATATTCTCATCTTAAAAATAAAAAATAAAAATTTAATATGCAAAATTTCTTATTTATTTATATAGAAAATATTCAGGTTATTACATTCACCCTCTCTTATAAGGATTCCGTCCCCGGAATCACCGTTTTAAAACTCATACTTACAAGGGTACATACCATACATAGTCATTTCAAATAGATCTCGATCGAATTTGATCGAACCGATCTTTAACTATTCAATATAAAGCTTGTCTATCTGATTAAACGGAAGTTCGATTGCTAAGAGAACTCAAATTCTTCCTTCAAAATTTCTTTATAAAATAATTTATTATATATTGGAAAATCATGTATATCAAAATATACAAGTTATATGAATAATACCTGAAGTTGCATTCTCAGCTGCCACCGTATACTGGACCGTCATATTGAAGACTCTTGTGGTTGATTCTGTTGGTTTGTTTGTTGAAGTTGGTTCCGTTGTCACTAGAGTCCCGCTGCCTTTTCCTTTACTCGCGCTCCTTGTATTCCCTCCCTTTTTCGGACAGTCTTTCACCTTATGCTTCGTGGATCCACACTTGAAACACCCTCTGTTCATCCTTGGATTGGGACAGTTGGGAGAGATATATCCCTCCTGCCCACACCTGTAGCACACAAACTTACCCTTAAGACAATCCCCTGAGTGATTCTTTCCACAATTTCCACACTGCGCAAACTGTTTCTTTGCACCTCCTGGCCTACTTCTGGTATTCCCAAAATTATCTCCTTTTCTTTTCCCAGTCTTACTGTCACTATTTTCTTCTCCGGCTCTAGCTTGATTTGCTTCCCACCAAAAATTTGTCTCCCCTTTTATCGTATAGGTGACAAAAGTCTCTTTTTTGCCCATTACTCTACTCTAGTCATCACAAACACCTCTCTGTGGTCGATTGATCCTCTAAATCTGGCCGTTTCGATTTCTTTGAAGTCTTTGACGTTTGCTGATCGATTACTTGGTTGATTTCCCGCGGCTGGTATTCCGTTCTGCATAGCTTAAACGTCCACATTCTCCAAATTTTGTGTTGGGTCTAGTTGTCCTTCAGCTTTGTTGACAGGTTCTTTTGCCTTTTGGTTTCGTTTTCGTCTTGGCGGCATTATCTGATTAAATAAGATCATGTTCATCTAACTAATTCATCGTACTTTCATAGCATAGCACATACTGCTTTAAACATCTGTTATCCCCTTTGTGACATAATAGTCGGGAATCGTTGCCACAACTTATACAAAAGTTGATAATATTACTTTACACCCATATACTTATCATATATACATATCATAGAATCATACATATTCTAATAACACTAATACTACTCATTTCGTACGCCTTCATTAAGGATCAATTGCTTAGCATTCTATATATTTCTATTATCCTCAATAATCCATTCTCACATAACTATACCTAGTTCGTCAAACCTTCCACACATTATGAGTTTAGGAACTGACCACAAATATATGAGTTCAAGAACTCGAGCTTGATCTTTTATCCTGTAACTATACTCTACCTATCAGTCATACTATCATTTCTGGGCCCGGTACTACACTTTCCTGTATAATCACCCCATTGAGGTAGCTTTCAATGCGAGCCTCTATTTCAGCTATTGGCTTTGATATTGGCTCAGTTATGGAGGTTGACTCCTTCTTTACGACATGAGGGTATCCTAATCCTTATCTCATATAACATCTACACACTAACTATCTTGATTAACATATAGTATATACACATAATAAACAATAGTTTTATAAAAGTTATCTTTTATTTTGTTTAACGATGAATTTATTTAATTCATCTCCTTTTAAACTCTAAATGAGTTATTTATATTTTCAACGTTTCCCCCTGTTCTAAGGTTATAGCCTATGGTTTGTCCCAATTAAGGTTTCTAACCCTAAAGCTTTGATACCAACTTGTAACGCCCCCAAACTCGGGTACTTGAAACCCGAACTCGGTGCTTTACGATACCATTCCTATGAGCGGAATAATACTAATAATAATAACAATAATATAACTATCAAACTTAATTTACATATATCAAAGTCTAATCCCAAGTACGCAACCTTTACTACAATACATTACATGATAGATAATACATATCTTTAATACTGTCTAACTATTACAAAAGATAACATAAGGTTATTCTGATTGCTTTCCTTTTTCCTTGTTCTGGCTTGAACATTCCGGTTGATCATGCTTAGCTGAAAACATTTAAATTTAAAGCAAAGATGAGCATTTGAGTGCCCAACAAGTAATAAAAATTATAAATATAATTAGCTGAAAGGATTAAATGTTTTCTTTGAATAACACTTCTACAACGAATCAACAGTTGTGAAGTAAGCTGAACCAATAATAACAACATACCAAATCTATCTCAAATTTTTGAAACTACGTACTGACTATAACTGGAGATTTGTCGACAGACTATGAACATTGTTTTTCATTTTCGCTAGGGTTTAGCAGAACTTCATCCGCAAACCGTCATAACTTACGGACACGAGGGTGATCTGCCCAATGTGCCCTGTATTGATCAATACTACATGCAAGAACTGTGACGCCCCCAAAATTCTTACACCCATATCTCGAATTCGGTGCATCACGTACAACTACGAATATCTTACTAAAATCAACAACGAAAATACTAGAATAATTTAAATTGATATAATATAAATATTTGCGTCCCAAGGTACTGTAACCATTACTATGACAATTCAGTGATTAACTTAAACATAACTTAATCATTCTTGAATACATCATAACAAGCATAATAATAATAATAATACTTCTAGTCTTAAGGACTAAGTTATTCTGTTGCCTTGCCCTTTCCCTTGTCCTGTCCTGAAGTACCGCCTTGCTCTGCCTTAACTGTAATGTTTTAGGAAGCAAGAATGTGCAACGAGTTTTCCCAACAAGTAATATAGCTAGAAGAACAAGCAGTTATAGCATTTAAATCTTTCAAGGGTATAATAATAATTGGTAGTTCAAGGATATCAAGAAATATCAAGAGTATTCGATAGGTGTCGCTATAGACTTGAAGGATATCGACAACTTTCAGGATTTATTCATTTCGAGGTTCAACATGAATGAGTCTTCGAAAATACTAGGACTAAGAACTCTTACTAGAATTAAAGATTATTACACTGTAATCCAATGTAAACGAGTACAACAGGTGATCAGACTAAAGTACCCTACGTTATGCATAACATTTAATCATACTCATGTGCGCACGTCGGTTCCCTGACAACATATAATTTCCCCTTCAATGAGGGTTGTTCATCTCAGTAGATTTACGATAGTCCGCACCAAGTCAATTAATTTGGATAGCATAATAATAGTCTAGTCGAATCAAAGGCTTAGACAATTTTTATCATGCATTTAAGAACGATAAATCCAATGCTTGCAACAACGTCAAGGTATATAAATGATTTTCGAATAGAAACAGATATTTACTTGAGACGACAATTCGAGTGTATACAGTGTAAGAAGTAAGGAACTTGCAACACAATAATAATAGTGTTCAGATACTTGCTCAATGTAAATTTGAGTGAGGTTAGGAACTTGCCTTTAGCGTTGATTGCTACTTATAATAAAATCACCTCAATGAACTATGTTTGTCCTATTTATGTAAGTATAGGTATTCATTAGCCAAACACACTTGATATACATATATAAACAACATGTACACATAACACATTTTTTTTTTCTATATATCTTCGCAGCACCATCAAAACTCATATTGTACATTAACATGCTCATACTTTTGACCACCGCTAGTTTATTCATAATCTTTCTTCTTCGTAGTTCCAAGAGGTTCATTGCTTTAAGTAGACCATAACATCTATTAATCCCATCGACCCCTTTTTTCTACGCATGTTTGCGGGCATTAGATTTATTTTCCAAGTTAGTAAAATTTCTACTTAGAACTCATTTGTGTAATAATAGTTTATAGCAAGATAGGAATATTTATTAATCCATCCTTATATCAAGTTATGATGTTGTCTCCAGAGTCCCGGGACATCTCTCCATGTGTCAAGCCAAGACATCTGGCCATGTTCGAAGCCTAAGACGTCTGGCCATGTCCGAAGCCTAAGACGTCTGGCCATGTCCGAAGATGAAGACATATGTCCATGTACGAAGCCGAAGTCATTTAGCCATGTCCGAAGATATTACGACTTGTCCGAAGACAACACGCTTTGTCCGAAGACATCTCCGAAGTCAGCTCTTTCAGAGACTTCGGTCTACACTATTTCGACAAGGTCTAAGTTTGTCGGGTTAATTTCATTAAGACTTTACTTTATGCATACAGCCTAAGGAAATTTCTTAATACATGGTCTAACACGACCGAACCCATCAGCTGGTTCCTAAGTACGGTGAAGCTGCACCCCATAGAGTTCAGAAGCAGTGAACATGCTCTGTTTTGCAGAGTAGCCACGACTTGATTCCAGGCAATTATTAACGTATTCATGCACGAAAGTAAACTTTCTAAACACCCTATATCATGCTAATTCATCATACTTGACCTATTAATTTAGGAAAACCGAGAATCAAACAAGACTGAAGTTAAGAACGAAGTAGAAATTATACCTTCTCGAGCTATAACCTTGATATCTCACACACTGATTTGGTAATGCTTAGCAACTAAGAATTCTTTACTCAGATTTCTCCAACACTCTTATCACTATAACAGACTGCCATGGTGGCTTGTATTTAAAGAGAAAAGCATGGACTAGACACTTGCTTTACCCAATGTTGGGATTCATGGTGCAATAAAAATGAACAATGGTTATTTAAGGAGTTGTTTAACCACTCCATACCAGCCACTTAGCTAGCCCTGCATGCCTAGGATTAGCATCTTGAAAGTTTACGTAAAGAGAGTTTAGGCTACTGTTCCTTGTACTTGGTGACCCTTAATTTGGGACAAGAGAATAGATCTCTTTACATGACAAGAGGGCTAGTTGGTTTCAGCCCATTGCCCCACGCTACATTTTATTTAACCAACACCTTGTACCATCAGTTAACTATTATGTTGGGTTTTGAATTGAATTTTAAATAACCCAAGTTTATTGGGCTAACTCAAAAGTCCATCAATTAATTTATTGGGCTAGACTCCCAATTTATTATTTGGATTATAAACATGTAATACTTAATTATTATGGCAGCAAATTAATTAATTTAATTTACCCAATAACACTAAATTATACACCACCTTAATAATTATTAATAAGTTGGGTTATTTCACATAATTTAAGTTACTCACCTCATGCCATGTAAGCATTTATAAAATAATTAATCACAGGCTCTATTTATGAATATTAATATTAAATCATAAAATTTACGGTTATTACTGAAAGTAGTATGCACACAAGCCAATCATGTTTGATGATAAAGCATATACTTTGTAACAATCTTATTCATTTATTAATAAAAAGTATTAATTTATTAAAGGCTTTTAATTATCTACATGATGTTGTTTAATAATATGTGATAAACCCATAGTTTTAAGCAATGCTTTTAGAATAATGATGATGATCATTCTAATGAGATCTAAATTTTAGAAAGCTTAAAACTAAAATAGTTCCCAATCATTGGATTACTAAATTGGGGATTAGTGAATCCGGATAGATTGGTACATACGCTGCTTGCGCTTCATTGGATGAGGATGATTGATCTCATGATCATTTGTGTGGAGACACTAAAGCAAGTATGTAGGTGCTTATTAGAGAATAAGTTCATTGAACGTGGCTCGCTAAGGAATACCTAATGGAGTTTTATTTATTCATCAATAGGAATTCTGTAGTGATAGTAGACAAGTAATCCTTGGACTTGAGATCATCATAGTATCTTGTGTATGATGAGTTATACTTTGACTTATTCCTTAAGACCCTTAGGGTATATCAAAGGGTATGCTTGGGTATAATAAGTTATACATGGAGATAATGTATGATCAATAAAGAATCTACCACTTCTAATAAAAGAAGAGAAATGTCCTATGTGATTCGATAAATGACAACCCAAAGAGTCCTTGGTTAAGGCGAGAATGAAATTAGAAAGGAGTTTCTAATTTGCATTATTTGGAGTTGTGCATTTAAGGATCGAAATACATATAATTAAATAAAATAAGACTTCGACAAGAATTCCATGTCTTATATTTAATTGGGACATCAGTATGGTGGAAGGATTGAATTGTATGCGGTAACTATTTACTCAAAGGTTCTTTAATGATTAATGTTGAAATCTATATTATCCTAAAAGTCGTTGATCGCTAGGGAGGCTTATCCCTATCAGAGAATAAATATTATTTATTTAAATAAATTAATTGTTTAATTTATTTATTTAAATAAGATTAGAATTGTTCTAATTGATTTATTCACAACCGGTTTAATATGGAGAACCTAAAGGGTCACACCATAAAAGGAAGAATAATTATTTAAGAAGTTAATGGCATAATCGTAATAATATAGTTAAGTATATTTAATTTAATCTATGGTGATAGAATAAATTAAATAGCTTAATATTTATTATTTAATATTTTGGAAATATTAAATATAAATTAATAAGAGGAGTCTTATTAATATTATTACAATTATTATTATTTTAATTTCTAAAAGAGTTTAGGAATTAATTTAATATATGTACTCTCATTTATTCCTAATAAGATTAGGAGGTTAAATTAATTAAAAGAGTTTAATTAATTATCCCTAATAAGATTAGGGAGCCTAATTAATTAAAAGAATTTAATTAATTAAATAAAACCCAATTCCTTAATTGTTAAGATGGGTTGCCCACATCTATAAATAAGAGGAGTCTTATTATGGGTGTGATGGGTTGTTGACTTTAACAACTACGTAATAATTTCAAGTTGTTGGGAGTACACCTTTTCTATAGAGATAGAAAAACTAGGGTTTAGCCAACCAAACCCTTCTTCTTGAATTTTCTTCTTCCTTGGTGGATCACCTCTAGAGGCCAAACATATGGGTGGCTAACGTTGATCAAAGGAAGGAACCAAACCCGGTGGATTCAAGTTGAACGCGAAAGGATTTGGAGGTGAACTTGTACCTGAGGAAGCTCGATCTTCAAGGGTATGATTTTATTCTTTATCTTTTCGTTTAATTAATAATTATGCATAAAGGGTGATCCGGGTATATGGTTTGTAAATTTTTTAAACTCTGATTTTACCAAGCTTCCGCACTTTTTATGCAATTTGATTGCTTCATGAATATTACAAACCTAACAGTGGCATCAGAGCCAAACCTTTATGCAAATTATTAATTGTTCAAATTTGATATGTATATTGATATGTGTTTAGAACAATTTAATTGGGCATAATTTTATTGTATAAAATTTATTTAAATAAAAAAAAAAAACGTGAATCTGTTTTGCGTTGAAACTGCAAGGCATGAAATAAAAAAAAAATAAAATTTTATGGCAATATGATTTCAGTATCCTTAAAGCATTATGGGTAATGATTTCCGTGCAATAAAAGGAATTCTAACACCATGTTAATTCACAAAACCGGATATACCATGATCAAAAAGACGCAAAACGAGGCAAAGAAAGTCACGCAAGTTAATGATTACCGAATACATGTACTTTCAATGGTTATAAACGGATACATATTAATTCATAGGAATCACTTTAATTAGTATTATTATTATTATATATATATATATATATATATATATATATAATATTTTAATAATTTTATAATTAAAATAAAAAAAAGGTTTATTTTAATTTTAAAATAAAAGTTTATTTTAATATTAAAATAAAAAGTTTATTTTAATTTTAAAATTAGAATTTCATGCTAACTAATTAGAGTTGGAATTGGATTCCATGCTAACTAATTGGAGTTGAAATTGGATTCTATTTTTTTTTTTCTTTAAATAAAGTAGTTTATTTAGATATGAAATAAGATTTCATATTATTCAAAATAAAAGAGTTTATTTGTGAATAGGAAAAAGAATCCTAATTTCCTTAAATAAAGGAGTTTATTTAGATATGAAATAAGATTTCATATTATTCAAAATAAAGGAGTTTATTTGTGAATAGGAAAGAGAATCCATGTTTCTTTAAATAAAGGAGTTTATTTAAATATGAATAGATTTCATATTATTCAAAATAAAAGAGTTTATTTGTGAATAGGAAATATAATCCGTGTTTCCTTTAATATTTTTTTTTACATGGAATGGATTCCATAATTAATTAAAATAAAAGAGTTTATTTTAATTAATTTTTTTTGGAATTGGATTCCATAATTAATTAAAATAAAGGAGTTTATTTTGATTAAAAATTTTGATTAAAATAAAATAGTTTATTTTATTCAAAAATTAGATAAATTAAAATAAAATAGTTTTATTTTGATTTAAATTTGGATTAAAATAAAAGAGTTTATTTTTATTCAAAATTAGATTTTATACTAACTAAATTTGCCCATTAAATGATATCAATATATATATTAAATGATTATTATTCATGAGATGAATGTTATTTATTGATGCATATGGTGATGTGTATGATGATAATAAATGGGATTGATTATGGACTATTGACCAATGTGATTGGATTTATTTTAGTTGGATGCATGAATGTATGGGTTTTATTAAATGGGGTCTCACAGACTCGCCTTCTCTAATTTTTTCTTAATGTAAATTCTATCTCTCTCCTATGTACTTCCCTCTTGATCACGATCAAGGTTTCTATTTATTTTAAATAGTTTTGTAATAGAATAGTTAGAATTAATTTTGAAGAATTAGAGATCAAGGAGCAAGGAGGCGTTTGAAGACCCGCTTTTGTAATGGAGCCCTAGTTTAAATGTAATAGTTATATTTAAATATTATTTCTCGCACCCCTGGGGAGTTTGAATTTTTGGTTCACTTGGTGGCTCTAGTGAACCAAACTAGAATAAAAGTCCATAATCAATCCGGGTAGAATATAGTATTCTATATATGCATGCTTATAATATATATATATTATATATTATGCAAACATGCTTCGCATGTTAATTAATATGACGCGTATTATATATATATATATGCAATGCGCTTAAACAAGATGAGACAAATTTAATAACAAACCCCTCAATTTTTATATTAAGTCCTAAGCGTTCAAAGATATTTGGAATATCGAACGTCGCCTTCTAGCATGATAAAATTAATAGAGTATTAAATATTTAATATGAGTTTGTTGTGTCACCACAAGGCAAGTATTAAGTATTTAAGATGTTAATTTATCACATTTTGATGCTTATAAAGAAAATTGAACAATATTGTTTTGTTGTGTCACCACAAGGATGATATTTTCTTTTTGAATATATGGAGTGCTAGGTCGGACTTAACTTGGATAATTTTGATTCGGATGTGCCACCACTTGATCAAAATAATCTAAGAGGCAAAAGAAAAGGAGTTGCATAGTTGATGTAATTGACAAAAGTTGTCTACCTATTTATTTATATATAGTTTGTTGTGTCACCACAAGGCTATATACATTTGAAATGGGATCCTTATTCTCACTAGCAAATCTTTAATTAGATTTTTTGCCGAACTATATAAGTGAGGGTAATATAGTTTGAAAAAAAATAGTGGGAGATACCAATTTAAAAAACAAGACCTAATTTATTTTAGTAATTAATAATAGAATGTATGTTAAAATGTTGTTAATTACAAATTCATTTATGTAATTTTACAATGTCTAAAATTACTATCATCATGAAGCATATTAGATGCTAAATTAATCGAGACCAAATTAAGCAGATTGGTTAAGGAATTTGAGAATAGTTCTCATAGTGAAAAGCTATCTTATGTCCTTAATACGCCTATCCTGCAGAATGGTTGCGCATACATGCCTCTCGAGGAAGACATTGCTACTTTTAGAAAGTGGCAAGATGATGCACATTGGCTCAACGCATCATGCTCGCATCCATGAGTAACGAGCTTCAGCCACAAGATGAAACTATGGATGCTCCTACTATATTCCCGCACATCAAGTAGTTGATGGTGAGGAAAGTAGGACCGATAGATATCGATATCTAAGGAGCTCTTCCGATCTAGAATGCGCTAATGGCACTATAGTATGCATAAAAAGTTCTTAACATAATCAATTTGATTGATCAATTAGGACAACCGGTTTTGTCATGGATGGAGAGTTGAGCCAAGATTTGATCTTGCACTCACTCCCGGACTCCTTTCACAATTGTTGTGAATTTTTCATATAAATAAGCTAGATATCAGCCTCGCTGATTTGCTTATCATGTTGAAAAATGTTGAGAGTCACTTTCCAACCAAGAAAGATCATGTCTTCTTGGTAGGGGCCAAAGGATCTTCCAAAAGAAGAACGATTTAAAGAAGGTAAATAGAAAGGCATAAACAAAGGATAATAAGAACAAACTCGATACGGATAGCAAAGGAGTTTGCTTCCACCGCAATAAGCCCCGACATCGAAAGAAACTGCGAGAAGCATCTTGCGAGAGGCTAACCAAAGAAGCTTAGTGAAGTTTTACATAATACGCTTTTGTTCATGATTGAAATAAATTTTTCTTTAAGTCAAGGTTCTACTTGGGTATTGGATACCGACTTTGGTTATCATAAATATAGATTTATGAAGGGACCAAGCAGAAGTAGAAAGCTAAACAAATATAAGTAATCCTATGTGCGGAAAATGAAGCAAAGGTTGTTTGCATTAGCTATAGAAACTTATAGTTTAAGATCGCTACTACGCAAATCTATTAAGTCAATAAGTTGTTATTGTATTCCAGTTCTTGTTAAAAATATTATTTCCATTTTATTGTTGGACAATGAAATCTTTGGTATTATAATAAAGAACAATTGTTGTTCTATTTATAATAATAATGTTTTGTATAGAACCGGAATATTACTTAATAAATTTTGTATACTTGACTTACATGAAAATAATTTTCATATTGAACAAATTAGTATAAGAAAAGGAGATGATCATTCAAAGAGTTAAATGTGTGTATTTCTTTGAAATACAAGTATGAATTATTTGAAAGGTTCAAAGAATTCAGAAGTGAAACAAATTGACGAAGTATTAAGATTCTTTGATTAGATCAAGGAATAAATACTCGTGCAATAAGTTTCTAGATCATCTCAAATGGTTTTTCTCATAATGGACACCTCATGATACACAATAATTGATTGATGTATCTGAATGAAAAATCGTACCTTGTTGGACATGGTGCGGTCCATAATGATTTTACCGACATTCCAGTATTCTTCTGGGATAATGTCCTAGAAATGGTCGACATATCACGAAAAGTGGTAACCTCAAAATCCGGCCCCAAGACTCCATAAAAGTTATGGACAGGGAGGATTCCTAATCTTAAGTATGTTAAGATAAGGGGTTGTCCAACTTATGTGAAAAAGGTTTCAAAGGATAAGCTTGGGACAAGATTTGACAAATACAGATTTGTGGGACATCCTAAAGTAAGTTTAGGGTATATGTTCTATAATCCTACTTAGCAAAAGGTGTTTGTTGCGAAACACGTTGCCTTCTAAGATAAAGGTGTTTATCATTGAAGGGGCTAGTGGGAGGATAATAGATCTTGAAAAGTTCAAGAACCACAAAATACTATGAGTCAAATAAGAGGAACCTATAGATAGACCTATTGTAACACAACTGAATCGTAAATCTGGAATAGTACCGAAGATACCTAGGAGGTATGGATTCATCATAGATGATGATGATGAGGTACACATCATAGAAGATGATGATCCAGTTACATACGATGAGGTAAGAGTTCTAGTGTGTACAAAAGGGTCAGTGGGAGCATCGTGACATTCCTAGTACTATATGTTGATATACTACGGATAAGGAATAACATGCCAATGCTACAATCAGTAAAGATAAAGTTGTCTAATCATTCCTCCATGAATGATTTGGAAGAGTATCTTAATTGGGGATATAAATCTATATAGATAGATTTAAGAGGATGCTCAACTTAACCCAATGAACGTATATTCATTTGATGCTAAAGTCGTTTAGCATGGCAAACTCCAAGAGATGTCTCATGTTGATGAGCCATGGAGTGTATCTCTCTTAATAGTCCCCATAGACTCCAAAGAAGAGAGATCGCATGAGTGACAATCATGTATGCAATGAAATGTACGAGACCTGATGTTGATCAGTCATGTTCTGGAGAAGATCACTTTGTAAGATGTTGAAAACATCTTAAAGTTCTTAACCAAGCACTAAGGATGTGAGCATACATAGTGGGTCCGAATTAAAACTAGAGGGCTTTACAGACTCAAGTTTTCAGACGCACTCAAGACGACCGTAGAAAATCCACTTTAAGGTAAAGTGTTACCTTGAACAAAGTGGTGTAGTGAATTGGAAAGGTTCCAAAAAAGAAAGAGTTCTTTGGTTTAGTGATAAAGACAAAGTATATAGCTATAAATGAAGTCGCAAGTTGATTGTTTGGATTAAAAGTTCATTACGTAACTAGGAATAGTTCCTAAGTCTCATCTTGGATCTAAACATGTGTTGTGGCACTTTCATTTGATTATTAGAATCATTGAAAGATGGGAAATCACTATAGAGATAGTGGACTCTCATGAACAACATTACATATCCATTAACTAAAGCTTATCCAACAATGACAGGATAATCGTCACTACTAGAAGAAGAAGAGTATAAGATACCATGACGATTGGCTTTAGTGCAAGTGGGAGATTGAAAGTAGTATGCACACAAGCCAATCATGTTTGATGATAAAGCATATACTTTGTAACAATCTTATTCATTTATTAATAAAAAGTATTAATTTATTAAAGGCTTTTAATTATCTACATGATGTCGTTTAATAATATGTGATAAACCCATAGTTTTAAGCAATGCTTTTAGAATAATGATGATGATCATTCTAATGAGATCTAAATTCTTAGAAAGCTTAAAACTAAAATAGTTCCCAATCATTGGATTACTAAATTGGGGATTAGTGAATCCGGATAGATTGGTACATACGTTGCTTGCTCATTGGATGAGGATGATTGATCTCATGATCATTTGTGTGGAGACACTAAAGCAAGTATGTAGGTGCTTATTAGAGAATAAGTTCATCGAACGTGGCTCGCTAAGGAATACCTAATGGAGTTTTATTTATTCATCAATAGAATTCTCAGAGTGATAGTAGTACAAGTAATCCTTGGACTTGAGATCATCATATAGTATCTTGTGTATGATGAGTTATACTTTGACTTATTCCTTAAGACCCTTAGGGTATATCAAAGGGTATGCTTGGGTATAATAAGTTGTACATGGAGATAATGTATGATCAATAAAGAATCTACCACTTCTAATAAAAGAAGAGAAATGTCCTATGTGATTCGATAAATGACAACCCAAAGAGTCCTTGGTTAAGGCGTAATGAAATTAGAAAGGAGTTTCTAATTTGCATTATTTGGAGTTGTGCATTTAAGGATCGAAATACATATAATTAAATAAAATAAGACTTGACAGTAATTCCATGTCTTATATTTAATTGGGACATTGTATGGTGGAAGGATTGAATTGTACGGTAACTATTTACTCAAAGGTTCTTTAATGATTAATGTTGAAATCTATATTATCTGGAAAGTCGTTGATCGCTAGGAGGCTTATCCCTATTGTAGAATAAATATTATTTATTTAAATAAATTAATTGTTTAATTTATTTATTTAAATAAGATTAGAATTGTTCTAATTGATTTATTCACAATAGGTTTAATATGGAGAACCTAAAGGGTCACACCACCAAAGGAAGAATAATTATTTAAGAAGTTAATGGCATAATCGTAATAATATGTTAAGTATATTTAATTTAATCTATGGTGATAGAATAAATTAAATAGCTTAATATTTATTATTTAATATTTTGGAAATATTAAATATAAATTAATAAGAGGAGTCTTATTATTATTATTACAATTATTATTATTTTAATTTCTAAAAGAGTTTAGGAATTAATTTAATATATGTACTCTCATTTATTCCTAATAAGATTAGGAGGTTAAATTAATTAAAAGAGTTTAATTAATTATCCCTAATAAGATTAGGGAGCCTAATTAATTAAAAGAATTTAATTAATTAAATAAAACCCAATTCCTTAATTGTTAAGATGGGTTGCCCACATCTATAAATAAGAGGAGTCTTATTATGGGTGTGATGGGTTGTTGACTTTAACAACTACGTAATAATTCCAAGTTGTTGGGAGTACACCTTTTCTATAGAGATAGAAAAACTAGGGTTTAGCCAACCAAACCCTTCTTCTTGAATTTTCTTCTTCCTTGGTGGATCACCTCTAGAGGCCAAACATATGGGTGGCTAACGTTGATCAAAGGAAGGAACCAAACCCGGTGGATTCAAGTTGAACGCGAAAGGATTTGGAGGTGAACTTGTACCTGAGGAAGCTCGATCTTCAAGGGTATGATTTTATTCTTTATCTTTTCGTTTAATTAATAATTATGCATAAAGGGTGATCCGGGTATATGGTTTGTAAATTTTTTAAACTCTGATTTTACCACGCTTCCGCACTTTTTATGCAATTTGATTGCTTCATGAATATTACAAACCTAACAATTACATCCTCTCCCCCTTATAAAAATTCCGTCCTCGGAATTGATACAAGGTTACACAAAAAGATGGGGATAGTCTCTCCTCATCCTAACTTCTAATTCTCATGTGGCCTCTTCGACATCGTGGTTTCGCCAAACAACCTTTACAGAAGATATAGCTTTGTTTCTTAGCATTTGTTCTTTCTTATCTATTATCTGAACAGGAATTTCTTAATATGCCAGATTCTTCTCTACTTGAATGGGCTCATAGGAAATCACGTGCTTATAGTCGACTTCAGACGCACGTAATCTGAAATGTGAAACACGTTGTGGATGTGTTCGATTCGGGTGGCAAAGCAACTTTGTATGCCACCGCCCACTCGCTTTAATATCTCGAATGGCCCTATGAACCTCGGACTCAATTTTCCTTTCTTTCGAATCGATCTTTCCTTCCAAGGAGATACCTTCAAAACACAAAACTACCGACTTCAAAGTCTCGATTACGACGATGCAAAGTCGGCGATACTTCTTTTAAGCGATCTTGAGTTGCTACCAATTTTCCCTTATTGTTGCTACCACGTCGGTAGTTTTTTTGGACTAATTACGGTCCCAAAAGTAAATCGTTCTCCGACTTTATCCCAACATAATGGTGTTCTACACTTTCTCCCGTAAAGAGCTTCATATGGCGGCATACCGATACTCGCATGATAGCTATTATTGTAAGCGAATTCTACTAATGGTAAATGGTCGTCCCAATTTCCATTGAAGTCCATCACGCAAGCTCTAAGCATGTCCTCCAACGTTTGTATGGTTTGTTCACTCTGCCCGTCAGTTTGAGGGTGATAAGCAGTACTTAATCTCAATTGAGTTCCCATTCGTTCCTGCAAACTTTTCCAGAATTTTGACGTGAAATGCGGATCTCGATCGGAGACAATCGACACCGGCACTCCATATCGCGATACGATTTCCTTTACATACAAATTTGCTAACTGGTTCAAATTGAATCGAATCTTGATGGGTAGAAAATGAGCTGTCTTTGTTAGTTGGTCCACAATAACCCAAATGACATCATAATCCTTCTGTGTAACCGGAAGTCCAACCACGAAGTCCATCGTAATGTGCTCCCATTTCCATTCTGGAATTTCCAGCGGTTGAAGTAGTCCACTTGGTCTCTGGTGTTCTGCTTTGACTCTTTGACAAGTAAGACATCTGCTAACACATTTTGCAACCTCTCTTTTTAAATTAGGCCACCAAAAATGGTGTCGAAGATCCTGGTACATTTTTGTGCCTCCTAGATGTACAAAATACGTCGTATTGTGTGCTTCTTGTAGGATTTCCTCTCCCAGTTCGATTACAGCTAGCACCTATACTCGACCCTCAAACCTCAATATACCGTCCTTATCTACTTTGAACCTTTCTTCCTTATCTTCTACTATTCTCTTCTTTATCTTCTCACATTTTTCATCTTTCTCTTGTGCTTCCTTTATTTTATCCAACAACGTCGGCTGAGCTCTCATCATGAGTAATTTTCCTTCCGCTTCATTTGGTTCCTCCACCTCTATTTCCAACTTTTCCATTTCTCTTATTAATTCCTCTTGAGTTGTCAATTTGAATAACTTCTCCCTTCATTTTCTACTCAAAGTGTTTGGCCACAACGTTTGCCTTTCCGGGTGATAAAGAATTTCACAACAGTAATCCTTGATTAGTTCCAACCACCTTCTTTTGTCGCATGTTCAACTCCTTCGTGTGAAGATATATTTCAGACTCTTGTGATCCGTATATATCTCACATTTTTCTCCATACAAATAGTGCCTCCAAATCTTCAATGCAAAGACTACCGCCGCTAACTCCAAGTCATGGGTAGGGTATCGTTTTTCGAAATCTTTCAACTGTCGTGAGGCATATGCAATGACCTTGCCATGTTGTATTAGCACACAACCAAGTCCTCTATGCGATCCATCACTATACACCATAAATCCTACTGTATCATCTGGTAATGATAATACAGGCGCCTCACTCAACCTCCTCTTTAATTCTTGGAAACTCTCCTCGCATTTGTCTGTCCATACGAACTTCTCTGTCTTCCTCGTTAGATTGGTCAGTGGGGTTGCTATCTTAGAAAAATCTTAGAAAAATCTTCGATAGTACCCGGCTAAACCTAAGAAACTCCTAACTTCGGTGGCGTCTTTGGTCGTTCCCGCCATTACTACCGCTTCCACCTTTGCGGGATCCACGGAAATTCCATTTTGATCTATCACATGTCCTAGAAATTGAACCCTTTCCATCCAAAATTCACATTTTGAAAATTTAGCGTACATCTTTTCCCTTCTCAATGCTTCCAATACCATCTTGTGTGTTGACTTATTCTTCCTTCGTCTTTGAATAAATCAAATGTCATCGATAAATACTACTACGAACTTATCTAAGTATGGCCACGAAAACTTCGGTTCATCAAGTCCATGAATGTCTGCCGGAGCATTGGTTAACCCAAATGACATAACTAAAATTCGTAATGTCCGTAGCGAGCGAGTTCAAACGCCGTCTTTTGTATGTCCTCCTCTCGCACTTTCAACCGATGATAACCCGATTCGCAAACCTATCTTGGAAAAAACACTTCGCTCCCTTCAGTTGATCGAAAAGGTCGTTTATCCTTGGCAATGGATATCTATTCTTAATTGTCACTTTCGGTTCAACTCCGATAATCGTCTGAGCCTCATCGATCCATCCTTTTCTTTATAAACAACATTTGGTGCTCCCCAAGGAGACACACTTGGCCGAATGTAACCTTTATCTAGTAACTCTTGCAATTGAATCATCAATTCCTTCATTTCTACTGGCGCCATACGATATGGGGCTTTCGAAATTGGTGCGATTCCCAGTGCTAAGTCTATTATGAATTCAATTTCTCCGTCGGCGGAAGACCAGCGATTCGTCTGAAACACGTCTTGGAAATCTCTTACCACTGATATATCTTTCATTTCTATTCCTTTTTCGAAGTGTCCACTATATAGGCTAAATAACCTACACATTCTTTTCTTAACAATTTCTTAGCTTTGCATCATCGTAAGGCAACACGATTGCTGAAGCGATTTAGCCACCGTAAAACACTACCTTAGACCGATTTGAGGTTTGAAGGTTCACACTCTTTTTTTGACAATCGATTATCGCAGCGTGGCCGGATAACCAATCTATTCCTAATATCACATCAAACTCTCCCAGTTTAATCGGAATTAAGTCTACGTTTAGTTCGTGACCTCTAATGTTTGCACAACAGTTTCGGTAAACAAACTCTATGGGAATTACTTCCTTATTCGCAACCTCTACGTTCAATGAATTTTCTAAATGTTTAGGAGGTATGTTTAGTCGATTAGCAAATTCTTCAGACACAAAGGAATAGGTAGCACCCGAATCAAATAATACATAGGCATTTATATTATTGATTGGGAGAATAATACGACACCACGTCCCTTGCGATCCATTGTGATCTTGGACGATCATGTTAAAGGTTGGCGAATCGATTCGATTGGATTGCATTGGTCCTCCGATCATCAGCTTGCTGCCCCCTCCTTGTTGGTCGCTTCCTCCGTTGCTCCCCTTCTTTGGGCAATCCTTGATTTGGTGCTCAGTTGAGCCACATGAAACATCCTTGATCTTTTTTGGCTTTGGGCGGTTGGGTGAAATGTGCCCTTCTTGGCGCGATTATAGCAGCAGACGCGCCCCTTCCAAAGATTCCCTTGATGGTTTTTCCCACATTTCGCAAGCTTCACTTCTTTTCTTAAACCCTCCTTGATAACTTTTCATTGGTTGATGTTTTGGTTGGTGTTGTTGTTGTTCTTTGTTGTTCGTCGTTTGCGGTTATCCCATTTCCTCTTTCCCGGATAACTTCCACCACCGCTACTCCTCCACGAGTTTCTCCCCCAACATTCTTGTTCTTCTTTTCCTTGTTGTATTGGCTCAATGCCTCACTACCTCCCTCAGCAATTATCGCCTTCTCCAATAATGTGGCGAACGAGTCTATTTGAAGGATCGACACCTTGTTGAACAACCAAGGTTTTAGTCCAAGTTCAAGCGCCGAGATTTCCTTTCTTGAAAGGTTCACTTGATGTGTTGCGAATCGTATGAGTTCATTAAACTTGGGCGCATCTTTGTGCACCATCATCTCCCTTATTTTAGTTCTAGAAACTTTACCTCCATCCTATTCTTCATGCTCTTCGGGAAGTAATTCTCGAAGAACAAAGTCTTAAACCTTTCCCAGGTTATAGTCCTTTCTCCCGCCCTCTGTTGATTTGCTTCCCACCAGTAGTTTGCTTCACCCCTCATCATATATGTAGCGAACACGGTTTTCTGGTCTTCACCCACACAAGCAATGGCGAAGGCTTTCTTCATTTCCTTGATCCACGTTTGCGCTACAATAGGATCGGTAATACCTATGAACTCCGGAGGTCCTACACTCTTAAAGTCCTTGAAGTTTGCGACCGGAGCTACTTGGGGATTGGGTGTTACTTGTTTATTTCTTCCAATAAGAGCCTCCCCTAACAAATCTACAAGCCTCTGAATGGGATCTACTTGTCCTCTCTCATCATTAACCGACTCTTCCGGTGCAGTTAATCTACGTCTGGGCGGCATTTTTCTGCATCATAAAACTTCCATTTTTATTATCTAATTATATTACTTAAACAATTCTCCATAAAAGGAATAAGATTTCATGATACATTTTAGAACAAGATCATTTATATTCATATGCCAAATTGTTACATCATACTTCTATAAATGACACAACTTATCCCCTAATATCACAAAAGATGGGGACAACCATTAACATACTACCCCTCTAATATAACTCAAAAGTTGGGGGTTTACAACTATCTCACATTCTACATAAAAGACTGAAATTACAACATCAGATAATACACTACATAACGAACTACAACTAATAACTTTTAACGCCTAGACTTAATCTATCATTCCGCGCTCCACAACGTTCTGGTACTCCCTCTGAGTAATGTGCACCACCAAATCTCGGCTTATGGTGTACCGGGTCATCCACCTTTCTCACGGGGTAGTGATTTACCCCATCAATTAGTCTCTCCATGGCTGCAAGACTTGCATAGCCCATCCTATTCATCTTCCTCCTTTTTCACCTCACTTCATCTTCTAGATCGTTAGCCCTATTATTGGCCCCTTCCTACTTCTCTTCGAAATGGATCCTAGCCCTTACCTCCATCTCTAACTGAGTACGGATAGCTTCCTTCTCTGTCCTCTCGTTCTACTCCCTCTGCTCCATCTCTTCCCACTTCCCTGCCAGTTCTACATTCCTAGCCATCGCCTTGTGAAACAAAGCCCCCATCTGGATTCCTGCCTCCTTACGGTGAACAATCTCTACCTCCATCTCCTGCATCACTAACTTTCTCTGGTGGTCTTCGTCCCTCAGCTTTTGGAATTCGGACTCCTTGTTCCTAGCCTCAGCCTCTAACTCCTCAACTCTGTACCCTAACTCTAAAATCTGCTCCTCATACTCCCCCAACATCCTATCCTCAAAAGTAGCCTCGTCGGAGTCCCCCATGG
Organism: Panax quinquefolius; assembly: GCA_020205615.1. Taxonomy (NCBI): domain Eukaryota; kingdom Viridiplantae; phylum Streptophyta; class Magnoliopsida; order Apiales; family Araliaceae; genus Panax; species Panax quinquefolius. Next base: position 73,558,417 of record CM035171.1, on the reverse strand, counting down.
GCTCGTCCACCATACGCTCCTCCATATGCTCCTCCTCTGAATCAGACTCCTCGGGTATTGGCTCCATCTCCTCTTCCTCATCATCATGATCATCGATAGGAACTACAGTTAATATAGGCTCCGCTATCAATGGTGCCTCATATACCACGTGTATGTCACAGGCTCCTCTTCTACTACTCGGCTAGGTCCTCCCATGCCAGTCATCCTACAATCACCAACACAAGACAAAACAAACAACAACTCCATCAGAATGTTAAATAACATAAGTTCATTGAATTGAATGAAGTTATATTCTGTAACACGCTTAGTCCATCTCTATGAAAACTCTATATGAGTTTCATCCCTTTCTATCTTCTAAGTTCTCCTAAGTTATAATCTAAGGGCTCTCGCTCCTAAGGTTTATAACTATGGTTCTGATACCAACCTGTGACGCCCCCAAAATTCTTACACCCATATCTCGAATTCGGTGCATCACGTACAACTACAAATATCTTACTAAAATCAACAACGAAAATACAAGAATAATTTACATTGATATAATATAAATATTTGCGTCCCAAGGTACCGTAACCATTTCTACGACAATTCAGTGATTAACTTAAACATAACTTAATCATTCTTGAATACATCATAACAAGCATAACAATAATAATAATACTTCTAGTCTTAAGGACTAAGTTATTATGTTGCCTTGCCCTTTCCCTTGTCTTGTCCTGAAGTACCGCCTTGCTCTGCCTTAACTGTAATGTTTTAGGAAGCAAGAATGAGCAACGAGTTTGCCCAGCAAGTAATATAGCCAGAAGAACAAGCAGTTATAGCATTTAAATCTTTCAAGGGTATAATAATAATTGGTAGTTCAAGGATATCAAGAAATATCAAGAGTATTCGATAGGTGTCGCTATAGACTTGAAGGATATCGACAACTTTCAGGATTTATTCATTTCGAGGTTCAACATGAATGAGTACTGAGCAGTCACTAAGTTCTAAGAACTCTTACTAGAATTAACAGTATTACACTGTAATCCAATGTAAACGAGTACAACAGGTGATCAGCCTAAAGTACCCTACGTTATGCATAACATTTAATCATACTTATGTGCGCACGTCGGTTCTCTGACAACATATAATTTCCCCTTCAATGAGGGTTGTTCATCTCAGTAGATTTACGATAGTCCGCACCAAGTCAATTAATTTGGATAACATAATAATAGTCTAGTCGAATCAAAGGCTTAGACAATTTTTATCATGCATTTAAGAACGATAAATCCAATGCTTGCAACAACGTCAAGGTATATAAATGATTTTCGAATAGAAACAGATATTTGCTTGAGACAACAATTCGAGTGTATGCAGTGTAAGAAGTAAGGAACTTGCAACACAATAATAATAGTGTTCGGATACTTGCTCAATGTAAATTTGAGTGAGGTTAGGGAACTTACCTTTAGCGTTGATTGCTACTTATAGCGACAATCACCTCAATGAACTATGTTTGTCCTATTTATGTAAGTATAGGTATTCATTAGCCAAACACACTTGATATACATATATAAACAACATGTACACATAACACATTTTTTTTTCTATGTATACTGCTGCACCCATCAAAACTCATAGCTGTACACTAATATGCCCATACTTTTGACAACTGCTAGTTTATTCATAATCTTTCTTCTTCGTAGTTCCAAGAGGTTCATTGCTTTAAGTAGACCATAACATCTATTAATCCCATCGACCCCTTTTCTACGCATGTTTGCAGGCATTAGATTTATTTTCCCGAAGTTAGTAAAATTCTCTACTTAGAACTCATTCGTAATAATAATAGTTTATATAAAGATAGGAATATTTATTAATCCATCCTTATATCAAGTTATGATGTTTGTCTCGAGTCCCGGGACATCTCGCCATGTCCGTCAAGACATCTCGCCATGTTCGAAGCCTAAGACGATCGGCCATGTCAGAAGCTTCTAAGACGTCGTGCCATGTCCGAAGATGAAGACATATGTCCATGTCTGAATAAGAAGTCATTTAGCCATGTCCAGAAGATATTACGACTTGTCCAGAAGACAACACGCTTTGTCCGAAGACATCTCCAAGTCGACTCTTTCGAGAGACTTTGATCTACACTATTTCGACAAGGTCTAAGTTTGTCAAGTTAATTTCATTAAGACTTTACTTTATGCATACAAACTAAGGAAATTTCTTAATACATGGTCTAACTGCAACCGAACCCATCATTTGGTTCCTAAATACGGTGTTTGCACCCCATGGAGTTGAAGCGGTGAAAATGCTCCATTTTGCGAGTATCCACGACTTGATTCGTGCAATTATTAACGATTATTCACGCTAAAGTAAACTTTCTAAACACCCTATATCATGCTAATTCATCATACTTGACCTATTAATTTAGGAAAAACCGAGAATCAAACAAGACTTAAGTTAAGAACGAAGTAGAAATTATACCTTCTCGAGCTTTAACCTTGATATCTCACACACTGATTTGGTAATGCTTAACAACTAAGAATTCTTTACTCGATTTCTCCAACACTCTTATCACTATAACAGATCGCCATGGTGGCTTGTATTTAAAGAGAAAAGCATGGACTAGACACTTACTTTACCTAATGTTGGGATTCATGGTGCAATAAAATGAACAATGGTTACTTAAGGAGTTGTTTAACCACTCCATACCAAATACCACTTTAGCTAGCCCTCGCATGCACAGGATTAGCGACTTGAAAGTTTGCGTAAAGAGAGTTTAGGCTCTTGTTCCTTGTACTTGGTGACCCTTAATTTGGGACAAGAGAATAGATCTCGAGACATAGACAAGGGCTAGTCGGTCAGCCCATTGCCCCACGCCATATTTTATTTAACCAACACCTTGTACCATCAGTTAACTATTATGTTGGGTTCCGAATTGGATTTTAAATAACCCAAGTTTATTGGGCTAACTCAAAAGTCCATCAATTAATTTATCGGGCTAGACTCCCAATTTATTATTTGGATTATAAACATGTAATACTTAATTATTATGGCAGCAAATTAATTAATTTAATTTACCCAATAACACTAAATTATACACCACCTTAATAATTATTAATAAGTTGGGTTATTTCACATAATTTAAGTTACTCACCTCATGCCATGTAAGCATTTATAAAATAATTAATCACAGGCTCTATTTATGAATATTAATATTAAATCATAAAATTTACGGTTATTACAAGAACGATATCATCGTTCACTCTATCCACCTTAGGTGTACAAAAGTTTTCCCATATTCGGGATGTTCATACTTAGTCGGGAATCCGAACCAAAATAATCTGGTTGGATACAATAACGTTCTATCTTGCTCAACAATATTTTTATGTCTAGCTGAATCAATTAGCTTAGACGGCTTTTAAGTCAACGTATATATACTTGAAATCAATAAGTATGTATCAACATATGATTAAATACAATGGTTATCCAAGTGGGGACACTTGTCTAACTCTAGATACGAATTAACGAACAAAATAAATATCTGAATTATACAATAATACAATGATCGGATAATGTAAGAACTTGTATGAATACAAAGATTGGATACATAATCAATAATAATGGAGTTAATAATCTGGCACAATAATAACATAATTCTGAAACTTTCTTAATCATGTCCATTGGATAAAGTAAATACAAAAGTATGATACTTGCCTGAGCTGCTGCATACAATAACGCAACTTTGATTAATATTTTATACATCGACCTATCAGTAATAAGATCATTCGTTCAATTAGAATAATATATCATATCACATAGTACTGCTAATTGCAGTCAGCAATTAACCTAATCATATTGTCACACATATCCCACAATCATTGAATCACAAACAATCATTAATACAATCAAAATATCTAAGTTTAGATCAATTTCTGAAATATGTCGGTGTACCAACGGCTTTATCGGGTAATTATTGAGTCTAAGACTCTATTATGTAGTGTAATGGTCGTTTAGATATTTTAAATACCAGTCATATTATTTTTCATAACCTTATAATAATTTTTGAATAATTATTATACTTTATCATAAATTTTCAAATCATGAAATCATTATTAAATGATTTAAATATTAACTAATTCTATTATCATTATTATTTAATTAATATTAAACTATTAATGAAACCATTGCCAAAAATATTAAAGTTATTTATAATAACTTAAAATATTTTTAAAGTATTAATATTACCCTTAAACGATTTTTAAAACATTTAAAATCATTTTTAAATAATTACCATTATTATTAGAATATTAATTTATTATTTATCAAAATATTAAAAGTCATTAGTTATAACTTAAAATATTTTTAATTCATTTATTTCCTTTTAAATGATTTTAAATCAATAAAACCATTTTTAAACTATTTATTTAATATAATTATTAAATAAATCAAATATCGTTTAATATTAAATTAATATCATTAATATTAAAATATTAATATTTTCATGACAAAATATCAAAATTTATATTTTATAACTTAAAATATTTTTATAACCTTTAAATCATTTTAGATGATTTTTAAATCATTAATTCTATTTTTCATATATTATTTAATATATTTATTAAATAACTTAATTATCATTAATATTAATTTATTAATGAAATTCATCACAAAATATTAAAAGTTACTAAAAATAACTTAAAATATTTTCTTATATCATAATATAATTTTAAATGATTTTTCAAGTATTAAAATCATTTTAAATAATTTATTTGATATAATAATTAAATAAATTAAATATTTTTAATATTTCAATAATATTAGTTATTTATGAAATATATTAAAAATTATTAAAAACAAATTTTCAGACTTTAAAATAATTTTTAGTAATTTAATTTGTATTTTTAATAATTAAAAACTAATTTTCTCTAATTATTTAATATAAATATTATTTTTAGAAATTAAATGTCGCTAAAGGGCCCTATAGCGACAGAACCGTCGCTATTGATGTTCTTGAGCCTGCCCAGAATGTTCATGTCGACGTTCAAGGTAGGAGGTTTGACTAGTTTTAATTCTATGTTCCTACTGCTTTCTAGGTTGAAATTTGTGTTACAGTTATAGTACATATGTAATACTTCAATATCATACCAAGTTCATGGCCATAAAACATCCGATCAGTGATTTATAAGGCAATAAAAATCTTGTCAGGCCTGTTCTTCATTTTTTGGGCTACCTAGAAATGAAGAACAACCAAGGTACCTATTTAGCAGGCTTTAATCTTTGCTTTCAAAGCTAGGTTTGTGTGTTATGAAGGTTTAATCCTGTAGTCTTGATGTCAGGGTACAACACCATGTAATTATTTCAGTCCATCAATATCAACAACACCAGATTTGAGCTGGTCAACGTAGGTCAGAAAACTCGCTCATGAAGAATCTTGGTTTTCCAGAAAACGAATTTCAGGATCGCGAAATTTACTTTGACCGATTTACTACATCATCTGTTTGTTTTTAAAGTGAAATAAAAGTACTAATCTGTAGTCCCTATACCATATTACAACATAGAAAAACAAACACCATCAAATCCTTAAACACAAGTAAGACCTGACCTCATGAATATGTTGTCAGGACGATCTGGGAAAAATCTGGGTTACACATATTTGTTCTTCAAGCAGTTTGGTCAACCTACTTTGACCGTCATTAAATTCGATTCAGTGTGCGATCTGGGGGTTCTAGAGGCATGATTGTATAGTCCTTATGTTATACTACAACATCAAAACAACAACATGGACTAACTATAAAAGATCAGCAAAATCAGAATCTCCAAAGGTGACTGTCAGAAATTTTGGGTTTCTAGGTTGCCCAGAAACTCAGAATTTCTGAATGGTCAACTCACTTTGACTACGAATACCTTTTAATATACAAAAGAGATGGACCTGATTCAAGTCCCATATTAAAGATCTCATAACCGACTACAAGATCAAAGCCTTAAACAACAAAAATACATATCTAACAGGGATCTATGGGACCTGACATTCATTGTCAGGCCCTTATTTTAAAAAATTTCCAGTTTTGGAAAATCATCAAATCTAAGCCTCTAGATGTTATGGATCTAACATCTAGCAACCCAGATCACTTTTTTAGACTCCATAATACATATTTAACACAAAAATGTTAACATCAAACATAAGATCAAGGTCAGATTATAAAATAGGGTTCATACCTTTAAATGAGCAAATCTGATTTCTATGCTTCTGATCTGTTCGTAGATTTCGTGGGGCTTGATTAGGGGACTGATATGCTATATAATTTCGTGGTTTTTAGAGAGAGGAGTTCTAGGATGAAAGTTGTGAATAATTTAGGCTAAATGTGCACTTTCTCTCTCTTGAATTCTATATAAAACATGTATGCAATGAGTTGTAATGGCTGATCATGTGCTGGTGGTGTAGCTCGTAGCTAGGTCTAGGATAGGGTGGCTGGCCAGATTTGATGAAGATTTGCTAGCAATAATTCACAAATAAGACAAAAGGGTGCTTTAGTAATTTTATTTTAATCTCAAGGGTATTCTTGTCAAAGGTGCTTGAATTTAGGGTTTAATTACTAGATTTTACATAATAAAGTTTCCCAATTAATTACTAGGGTTTGGATAATTAAAAATTAAAGAGTAGTAAAATTTTAATTTTAAACACACTAATTAAATTAGGGTTTTAAATAGAAATTAGGGTTTTTAATAGAAAATTAGGGTTTAAATAATTAGGGTTCCTTAATTATCATTAGGGTTCCCAAATTAACAATTCAATTTACTAAAATAATAATTAGGATTTCTAATTTTAGCAATTAGGGTTCCTAATTAGCAATTAGGGTTTCTAATTTTTAATTAGGGCTTTCAAATATTAATTAGGGTTTTATCTAATTAACATTAATTCTATAATATGCACATAATTCATATAACACAATTTCTGACCGATCTTAATTTCCAGTTTTAAATTTCCAATCATGGTTTATGATAGTAATACTAGGGTTTGTCGTGATACATCATAATTGACTAACCATTAACAATCTACACTTATACTGTATATATTTATAACACCGAAAAATAATATTATATTTAATATAATATTATTATTCTCATTCATAGCTCAAAATCCAAAATTAGGTTTTGGATTCCATATCCGATTGTCTTTCATATATAACATTATTAATTAAGTTAAAAATAATTAACTTAAATAATCTAAACTAAAATTCATACAATAAAATAGTAATTATAATAATTCCAATAATCATTTCATATATTATTTAAATAATATAAAAATCATATTTTCTTAGAAAATAAATAATAAAGACATTTATATTTATAAAGTTAATCATTATAAATATATACTTTATAATGATCAATAATTCTAAAATAAAATTGTTTGAAATTATTCATGAAATAAATAATTTTATTTATCACATATATACTGTGACACCCCCAAAATTAGGTATACATCACCCATCTTGAGTCGCCAGATACATGGTACAAAATTCAAATACAACTTAATAATACAACTGTCATGTATAATACGACAAAACATAAATTGTGAGTTTGAATACAAATATTGTCTACTAGAGAGTATATAAACTCAAAAGGAGTCCTCATTACAATTATTATCACACTATTTCACTCCGTTCCCCGACTCGTCCCAGCTATATTCTCATTTCCTGAAGAGAATAGTGAAAGAAAGGGTGAGCTCAACTAGCCCAATAAGAAATATTATGACTAAGATAATGCAGAATAAATTATCATTAGCCTTAAACAGTGTTAAACTGATACACTATAACAAATATCAAGTTTAACAGTAGCGGAAACAAGCAATCCATTAGAAGAGTCAAGTAGAGAATAAAATCTACTATCTTCTATGATTTAAAAGGTTTTTCATGACTTTTATCACGAGACTCGACAATAAATAATCCACATCATCGAATCACCCCCGCACTACGGCCAAGGATATTCTTTAGTATCACGACAACAATTATCCATGCACTACGTGCCAAGAATATTTGTGTATTCATTAATGGTCATGATCATGCCAACAACTGTCCATCAATGCACTACGGGCCAATGAGGACTTTTACCACATCATTTGTAACATTACGGTCATGATTACAAGAATAATCCACGGTCATAATCATACCAAGTCCATCTATGCACTACAAGCCACAGATGACTTTCAAAAAAATATAAATATGAGGATGATGACAATGATATAAGAATTCAATAAAACAAGTTCAAGAATTAATTTGTTCAAGAACCAATAACGTACAAATTGTCAACATGACACTGCTTTGTAGAGTAAAATTCAAGAATGCTCAGAAGAATATTTCCATGAAAAGATACTGGATGAAACGCAATTATCAAGGATATTCCACTAATTTCATGGAGTATAGAAGTCAAAACTTTAACCAACTGAGTATAATAAAGAATGGAATAACAAAAGAAATCACCATGCATGCGGTACTTCTCATGCATAAAAGTTATTCCAATAGAATACTAAATAACGGAAGCAGTCAAAGTAAATTCGCACCGCCAAGCAGGATGTTCCAACAGAATAATAAAGAATGGAATAACAACTGAAATCACCATGCATGCGGTACTTTGCATAGATAGGTTATTCCAATGAATACTAATAAGGGCGGAATCGTCCCACAGTAAAACGCATGATGAGGATATTTCAATGAGAATAATAAAGGCGGAATCAGTCCACAGAAAGCGCATGCATGTGATAGGATATTCCAACAAAATAGTAAAGACGGAATCGGGTCCGGTAAAACGCATGCATACGATATATTCCAATGTAATAGTAAAAAGAATTTAATCAGTCCCGTAGAAATGCATGCATGGATATTCCAATGAATAGTAAAGACAAAATATTAGAAGAATATCACCAAGTATAGGGTAGTCCGCGTGATATCTTTGGTTATTCAAAGAGAATAATAAAGAATGGAATAATGAAGTTCTCTTCATGAATACAAAAGAATAACACCCCTTACGAGTACAACAAATAATATTCCCTACCTTAAGAAGAAAGTCTTGGATATATAAGTAGTGAAGTAGCAGATATTTTTCTTCTTTCTCTCTATAGTTTATCTCTGAGTTTCAAAGTGAATTGAAGTAAGAAAATAATGAAGGAATGAGCTTCTATTTATAGAAAAATAGATCGCATAGTAACTATCTCATGAAGCAGTCTAGATTGATTTACTTTAATCGACGGTCCATATTTAAAGCAAAATCTTTTAAATAAAATATAATATATTCTATTTATAATCTAATAAAATGAATAACTTTATAAAAGATTTTACTATGCAAACACTACGCAGCACTATGCAAAACACTATGCATAATAAAATATAATATATTCTAATTATTGTCTAATAAAATAGTTAACTTTATAAAAGTATTCTTTTATATAAAAGCGATTTTACTATGCAAAACACTATGCAACACTATGCATAATAGAATATAATATATTCTATTTATAGAATAACTTTATAAAAGTATTACATTTTATATAAAAAGATTTTCTATATTATTACATTAATAATACCAACAACACTGAATGACTTATCACGTAAGCATCAATAATTAATACCGTGTACTACTATGCAACCACGCCAGACATCGTACTTTTTAACAGGGTGTTTCAACGATTAACGGTAAAACTTCCCGCCGTTATTTTTATAAAGTATTTTTGTCGTTTTCTCAATCAAACAATAATTACATTATGGGGTCCACCAATGATTGTACCATTGTACGAATATTCCATGTTAAAAGCGAATATTCCACAGACCAATCGAATATTTTATAACAACTTGCGTGATTTTGCAAATGGAATAGTAAAGACGGAATCAGTCCGCCGAAACGCGCATGCATGTGATATTCCAATGTAATAGTAAAAGATGAATATTAGAAGAATATCACCAAGTATAGGATAGTCCGCGTATACTATTTATTCCAACAGAATAATAAAGAATGGAATAACAGAAGTTCTCTTCATGAATACAAAAGAATAACACCCCTTACGAGTACAACAAATAATACTCCCTACCTTAAGAAGAAGAGTACTGGATATATAAGTAGTGAAGTAGAAGAATACTTTCTTCTTTCTCTCTAAAGTTTATCTCTAGAGTTTCAAAGAAATTAAGTAAGAAAATAATGAAGGAATGAGCTTCTATTTATAGAAAAATGGACTGCATAGTAACTAACTCATGAACGGTCCAAATTGATTTACTTTAATCTGACGGTCCATATTTAAAGCAAAATATTTTAAATAAAATATAATATATATTCTATTTATAATCTAATAAAACGAATAACTTTATAAAAGATTTTACTATGCAAACACTATGCAGGCACTATGCAAACACTATGCATAATAAAAAATAATATATTCTAATTATTGTCTAATAAAATGTATAACTTTATAAAAGTATTCTATTTTATATAAAAGATTTTACTATGCAAAACACTACTGCAACACTATGCATAATAGAATATAATATATTTTATTTATAGAATAACTTTATAAAAGTATTCATTTTATATAAAATGATTTTTCAGATTATTACATTAATAATACCAACAAAAGCGAGTGACTTCTCACGTAAGCATCAATAATCAATCTGCAGTGTGCTACTATGTAACCACGCTTATTATTATCGCACTTTTTAACTTTGGGTGTTTCAACAGTTAATGGTAAAACTTTCGCCATTATTTTTATAAAAGATAATTTTGTCATTTTCTAACTTTCGATAATAATTACATTGTGGGGTCCACCAATGATTGTCTTGGTTATTTAATATTCCCCGTTAAAACGAATATTCCTTGACCAATCGAATATTATATAACAACTTGCTTCCTTTGCAAAATTTATAAATATTACCCACAACTATAACATTATAACAAATTCACACCTTAATATTCAAAAATGATATTTATAGAAAATTCATCTTTATTCATAAAAGTTGGGGTCTTACAACCTCCCCTTCTTATGAAATTTCGCCCTCGAAATTAGGGTACATACCTGGTATGTCGAAGAGGTAAGGATACCTTGATTTCATTTCAGATTCTAACTCCCAGGTCATTTCCTCAACATCGTGGTTTCTCCACAAAACTTTGACTTGAGGTATAACCTTGGAGCGTAAAATATGCTCCTTTTTATCCAAGATTTTAACAGGAACCTCTTCATACATTAAATCTTTCGCTATTTCGTCCGGTTCTAACTCAATAATGTGGTGCGGGTCTTTCACATATTTACGTAACATAGATATGTGAAAAACGTTATGAACAGGAGACATACCTGGCGGTAAAGCGAGTCTATAGGCCACAGTTCCTACTCGATCGAGGATTAAAAATGGGCCAATGAATCGAGGATTGAGCTTTCCTCTCTTTCCAAATCTCGTAACTTCTTTCCATGGAGCAACACGTATCAACACATGATCTCCAATATCGAATTCCACGTCCTTTCGATGAAGATCAGCATAACTCTTTTGTCAATCTTGTGAGGTTTTTATACGTTGTCGGATCGTTTGAATCTTTTCCGTAGTCATACGTACCAACTTCGATCCCAACAACGTTGCTTCACCCACCTCATCCCAACATACTGGAGAACGACACTTTCTTCCATACAACGCCTCGAATGGAGCCATGCAAATACTTGCTTGATAACTATTGTTGTAGGAAAAATCCGCCAATGGTAAGAACTTGTCCCAACTTCCCTTGAAGTTAAGGACACAGAGTCTTAATAGATCTTCAAGAGTTTGAATCGTCCTCTCTGACTGCCCGTCCGTTTGAGGATGATATGTCGAGCTAAATCGTAAATCTATGCCCATAGCTTTTTGCAAAGTAACCCAAAATCTTGAAGTGAATCTTGGATCTGGATCAGAAACTATGGATACTGGCATACCATGCAATCTTACAACCTCGTTTATGTACATACGAGCAAGATGTTCAAGTGTATGAGTTTCTTATATTGGTAAGAAATGAGCAGACTTGGTCAATCTATCAACAATGACCCAAATTGCATCTATACCTTGGGAAACCTTAGGAAGACCGGTAACGAAATCCATGGAAATGTTCTCCCACTTCCATTCTGGAATTTCAAGTGGTTGCAATGGACCTTATGGTACTTGATGCTCCGTCTTGACTCGTTGACACGCTAGACACCTTGAGATAAACAACGCTATCTCTCTCTTCATATTGCTCCACCAAAATGTATGACGAATATCATGATACATTTTGGTACTCCCAGGTTAGATTACAAACGGTGTATTATGCGCCTCCATCATGATTTTATACTTTAAATCAGGGTCGTTAGGAACACAAAGTCTGGAGTTGACTCTAAGTATTCCTTCTTCATCGATTCTTGTTTCCGGCATAGCACCTCCTTGCACTTTCTTCCTCATACGCATCAGCTCCAGGTCTGTAGCTTGAGCAGCTTTAATTTTATCAATTAAAATTGGTTCTACTCGTATATTCGCCATGATCACATGGGTCCCTGGAGTTTTTAACTATATCTCCATCCTTTGCAAGTCACACAAAATAGGCCTTTGCGTTGACAATATCGCATTCGTACTTGCATATGATCTTCTACTCAATGCGTCAGCTACCACGTTCGCTTTTTCAGGATGGTATTGGATGGTATGATCATAATCTTTCAACAGTTCAAGCCAACGTCGTTGTCGCATGTTGAGTTCCTTTTGAGTGAAGAAATATTTGAGGCTTTTATGATCCGTAAAGATCTCCACTTTCTCCCCATACAAGTAATGCCTCCAAATTTTTAGTGCGTAGACAATAGCTGCCAACTCTAGATCATGAGTAGGATAATTCCTCTCATATTCTTTGAGTTGTCGTAAGGCATAGGCTATGACTTTCCCATGTTGCATGAGAACACATCCTAACCCTTTGCGAAGAAGCATCATGTAGATGACAAATCCCTCCGAACCAGATGGTATTGTCAGAATAGGTCGTTGAAATGAGTCTCCTCTTGAGTTCTTGAAAACTCTTCTCACATTCCTCGCTCCAACCGAACTTTGTATCTTTTGAGTTAATTTGAGTTAGTGGAGTAGCGATTCGAGAAAACCCTTCTACGAATCTCGATAATAACCAACTAAAGCGAGAAAGCTACGATGCCGGTCATCGATTTAGGTTGCTCCGGCTTTGAATAGCTTCAATCTTTCTTTGGGTCAACGGATATTCCATGACTTGATACCACGTGCCCAAGGAATGCTACTTCCTTAAGCCAGAACTCGTATTTCTTCAACTTGGCATAAAGCTTATATTCACGAAGCTTTTGGAGTATCAGCCTCAAGTGTTGCTCATGATCTTCATGGGTTTTGGAATATATGAGGATGTCCAATAAAGACGACCACAAAGTGATCCAAATATTCCTTGAATACTCGGTTAATCATATCCATGAAGGCAGCAGGAGCATTAGTCAATCCAAAGGACATGACTAGGAATTCATAATGCCAGTACCGAGTTCTGAAAGCCGTCTTTGGAATGTCATAGGTTTTAATCTTCAATTGGTGATATCCGGAACGAAGACCAATTTTTGAAAAGAATTTGGCGCCTTGCAACTGGTCAAACAGGTCATCAATACGTGGCAATGGGTACCTATTTTTGATGGTGACCTGATTCAACTCCCGATAATCAATACAAAGTCACATACTCCCGTCTTTCTTTTTCACGAATAGAACAGGAGCACCCCAAGGAGAAGTAATAGGACGAATAAAACCAATGTCTAATAATTCCTGTAGTTGGGTCTTTAACTCCTGAAGTTCAATAGGAGCCATTCGATATGGGGCTTTGGAAATAGGTTTTGTACCAGGTTCAAGGTCGATACAAAATTCAATTTCATGCTCTGGGGGTAGGCCAAGAAGTTCTTCAGGGAATACGTCAAGAAATTCATTAACAATAGAAATATCATTCAAAACTGACGTATTTTTTTTTAGATCCGTGACATGAGCTAAGAAAGCTTGACATCCATTTTTTAATAAACGAATAGCTTTATGGCTTGAGATGACAGTGATTGATTTTAATGGTTTGGTGGCTTGAATTCGCATAACAGATTGGTTAGGAATATGAATGCTAACAATCTTACGAAAACAATCAATTTTTGCATGATGAGTAGTTAACCAATCAATCCCTAGAATTACGTTAAATTCAAGTATTTTTAATGAAATAAGATTGACAGGTAATGTGAGGGTACCGATTTGAACCAAACAAGACTTATATACAGTGGATGTAATGAAGGTTTCTCCCAACGGAGTTTCTACAGATAAGTCAAAGTCTAATTTCTCCGGAGTCAAATTTAATCATTGAGCACAAGTAGGAGAAATAAAAGAATGGGTAGAACCGGTATCAAATAAAGTATAGACTTTGCTAGAGTTTATGATAAGCTTACCCGTGATGACCTCATTCGGGTTCCTTGCTTTCTAGGAGGTCACAACAAACGCTCTCCCTTGCACTATCGGCTTTGACTTTTCTGGGACGGCCTTTGGTGCCTCCATCCTGGCTGAACTTGTCTTCGGTGAACGACAAAATTGGGCTAAGTGACCTTCTCTTCCATAATTATAACATGCTTTAGACGGCATCGCGCAGTTTGGACTGATGTGTCCCTTCCCCTCCGCATTTGAAGCATATGATAGGTGGTCGTTCTCCTTCCTTAACAACGGGTGCTAGTGCTGACGTCCTTCCATCATTGTTGATTCTCCTTTTCTTGAAATGTCCATTTTTACTGTCTTGGCCATGATTACCACCGAAGTGGTTACCATTTCTGGCATGTTGATTCCTCCACGCGTTTGTTGTCACCTAGTTTCGATGATCGATACCATTGGTATTTTCATGTTGTTTTTTGCTTTCTCTTGGTTGCGTTGACTGCTATCTGGCGCTCCAATAATCGAGCCCTATTTACAACATCCGAGTACAAACACAGTTTATGAGAAATAAGATATTGACTTATCTCCGGTTTCAAACCTCTTAAAATTATTCACGTCATTCGCTCCTCATTATCGACCAAATGGGATGCAAACCGGATAACTCGCAAATTTAGCCTCGTATCAAGCAAGCGGTCATATTGTTTTGTTCCAATTTGATAAACTCCACTTCTTTCATGCGACGAATACTCTCGGGAAAGTACTTGTCGTTGAGTAGCTCTTGGAACTTCTCCCAAGACATCTTGAGTGCGTTAGGCTGGGTACGTTTTATAGATTCCCACCAGTAATCTGCCTCGTCATGCAACATGAAGGTGGCGAAGGGAACCTTTTGCTCCTCGGAGCATCCCAAGAAATCAAATATCTTGGTGATCTGCTTTATCCATGCTTCCGCCATAAGTGGTTTTGGCTCTCCAATAAACTTCGGTGGTCCCAACTCCTTGAACTTTTTAGCAGTGACCGTCCGAGAGTTTCCAGTGTTTCCACCTACATTTCGGACAGGAGCCGCTCTCGCCTGATGTTGCATAAATTGCATAAAGCCTCTGAACAATCCATCATTCATCATTTGGTCCGTGTTGTTGTTTGCATGAGGATTGTCGCCTTCCTGATGCACATTATCCTGATTATTGATATGTGGAGACTCAACGGTCTCTTGTGCTCCATTGCTATTCTCAACATTCTCGGATGTTATTTTGTGATGCCCCCAAAATATGTATACAACACCCATTCTGAGTCGCCAAATACATGGTATAAAAAGCAAACTACAACTTTAATAATACAATTGTCGTGCAAAACACGACAACACATACTGTGAGTTTAAATACAAATATTATCTTCTAGACAATATCCACACTCAAATAAGTCCTTATTACAATTATTCAAACACTATTTTACAGAAATAGTGAGGACTGCTAAAACATCTTTCTAGAACCATCACTCCATACCCCGACTAGATCCTGCTATGTTCTCACCTCCTGAGAAGAAAAATGGAACAAAAAAGGAAAAGGGTGAGCTCAACTAGCCCAGTAAAGAATATTATAACTAAGATAATATACTACAAATTATCATTAGTCTTCAACAGGGAAAAAATTTGATAAAATATAATAGACAACAAGTTTTAGATCAACAACTGCAGCGGAAACAACAATCCATTAGAAGAGTCAAGTAGAGAATGTGTTCTACTATCTTCTAAGATTTAAAATTCCATCATCAATATTTTATCCTCGTAATAACAATCAATATACATCTTTAATCAAATATTCATCTTTGCACTATGTGCCAAAGATATTCATTCATATCACCAAAGGTTGGTTATGTTCATCTCAACACTGCTCATCTTTACACTACGGCCAAAGATATTCATCGATTAATCATTCATCTTTTGCACTACAGCCAAAGATATTCAAGAATATCATCATTTAGGACCTGAGGATGATGAAAATATTTTAAAGAAAACGAATCGATTGAGAGATGTAAGGACAAATATTAGGGATTCAGTATCACGGTTTTATCCAAGATCAATAATACTCCATAATAACCAATTTTGAAGCATAATTCAAAAATAAAGATCAAAACATGGATACAATCAAAGATAGTAACCATAATAGACATCTTGGACAAAAAAAGAAAATTTTATTTTTTAGGTGAATAGTCAAAGTATTCATGAATAGTGTAATATGAATCGTGAATAAGTGTCAATAACGTGAATAAAGTAAATTTGACACACAAAAAGTTCCAAATTTGATAAAAAGTTCAAACCAATATTTTGACTTCTGACTGAATTTTGGATATAAAACCGATAGAAACTTGCACAGAATAACAACTCTCAAGGTATCAAAATAATCACTAAAATACGCTCGACAATATAGAGAGAAAGAAAACTTGTTTCTGGTGTGATTTTCAATTCTAACCTAAGCGTCTATTTATAGGAAAATGCTAGAACGCCATAAGAGACTAAAATAATAGAATATTAATTTTTAATCAACTTTCTTCCACGCCAACTTATTTGAATCAGCTATCATGCCCATTTTGAAAAATTCCCAGCAGCCGACATGCATTCCACACCAACCAAAATGGGTCCCACCCAATTAAAACTTCATTTTAATTTCCGAAACTTCAGTAATTCATAGAAAATAGCGCGTTTATCAGAAAAATACGAATTTTATTTCCATTCTTCCTAAAATTGAATTCTCTACAACTTTGTAGCTTTGAGTTTTTCCAAATTCCAAACATAAAATATCCGAAATCCACAAACGGATGATTTTTAATACCTCTACACCGACAAAATACTGATAAAACACCTCAGCATTAATTCCTTCATTTTTATCCACATAAAAATAAATATATCCATCATTTATATCCACATAAAATAAATATTTCCTTATCATATAAATCAATAATTAATTATTCACAAATAATATTGTAATCACAATTATGACAACGCATCTGCTCCAAGAAAGAGGGGCTTTCAATAAGAATTCTCCTCATGGCGTGCAATTAGGTGACCAAACCTCTCCTTGATGAGAACTTTCTAGACATTGCCAATAATGCTATCTAATAATATTATTCAAATAGTATGAATTATTGATCCGATAATGGAAAATCATGCAAAGTTGATAATTATTGAAACAATAATAATATAAAATATCAACGCAAACAATTATTGAATCAATAAAATAAAATATTGAGCAAAGAATTATCGTAACAATTATTGAGTAGTGCCTTCTTATGTAAGAATCAATAATTCAACAATACTGTGTGATACCGCAGTGTATCTTCTTGCAACGACGCCAGACATGAATTTTAACCACTGGGTATTCCAACAAGTGTTAATAAAGAATAACTACTATTTGTTATTTATAAAACTCAAACTTGTCATTTTCTTCATCCAATGCAGTTATTACATTATGGGGCCCATAAATGATCATACTAGCCGTATATGAATATTCCCCGACAACAAGAATATTCCACGACCAAACGAATATTCCCCAACAACAATGATTATTTTATAACCACTTGCTTATTTTGCAAAATTTTCACATTTCACCCATAACCAAAATATTATATCAATTTAACACCTTATTATTCACAATAATAATTAGAGGAAATTCGATTTTATTTATAATAAGTTGGGGTCTTACAACCTCCCCTCCTTATGAAATTTCGTCCTCAAATTGACGACGCACGTGTGTGTTTCAAAAGGTGAGGATACCTCGCTTTCATTTCTGATTCCAACTCCCAGGTCATTTGTTCAATAGCATGGTTTCTCCACAAAACCTTAACTTGTGGTATAACCTTCGTGCGTAGGACATGCTCTTTCCTGTCCAAGATCTTAACATGTACTTCTTCATACGTTAAATCTTCGGCTATCTCGTCTGGTTCTAAAGCATTAATATGGTTTGGGTCTTTCACATATTTATGAAGCATAAATATGTGAAAAACATTATGAACACGAGACATACTTGGAGGTAATGCGAGTCTATAGGCCACATTTCCTATTCGGTCAAGAATCTCAAATGGACCAACAAATCGTGGATTGAGCTTTCCTCTCTTACCAAATCTTGTAACTCACTTTCATGGAGCAATACGTAACAGTACATGATCTCTGATATTAAATTCCACGTCCTTTCTATGAAGATCTGCATAACTCTTTTGTCGATCCTGTGCCATTTGTATACGTTGTCGAATCATTTGGATCTTTTCTGTAGTCATGCGTACTAATTTTGGTCCCAACAACGTTGCTTCTCCCACCTCATCCCAGCATACTGGAGAACGACACTTTCATCCATACAACTCCTCAAATGGAGCCATGCCTATACTTGCTTGATAACTATTGTTGTAGGAGAATTCCACCAGTGGAAAGTACTTATCCCAACTTCCTTTGAAATCTAGAACGCAGAGTCTTAATAGATCTTCAAGGGTTTGAATAGTCCTCTCTGATTGTCCGTCCATTTGAGGATGGTATGCCGAACTGAATCGTAAATCCGTGCCCATAGCTTTTTGCAAGCTAACCCAAAATCTTGAAGTGAATCTTGGGTCACGATCCGAAACTATGGATACTGGCATGCCATGCAATCTCACAATCTCATTCACGTACATACGAGCAAGACGTTCAAGGGAATAAGTTTCTCGTATCGGCAAGAAATGGGCAGACTTGGTTAATCTATCAACAATAACCCAAATAACATCTATGCCTTGAGAAACTTTGGGAAGACCTGTACCAAAATCCATGGTAATGTGTTCCCACTTCCATTCCAGAATCTAAAGTGGTTGAAATGGACATTTTGGCACTTGATGCTCTGCCTTTACACGTTGACAGGTTAAACACCTCGAGGTAAACTCCGCGATCTCTCTCTTCATATTGTTCCACCAAAATGTGTGTCAAATATCATGATACATTTTGGTATTCCCAGGATGGATTGCAAACAGTGTGTTGTGTGCCTCCATCATGATTCTATGCTTCAAGTCAGAGTCGTTAGGAACATAAAGTCTGGAGTTGACTCGAAGTATTCCTTCTTCATCGATTCTTGCTTCTGGAATAGCTCCTTCTTTCACTTTCTTCTTCATACGTATCAGTTCCATGTCCGTAGCTTGAGCAGCTTTAACTTTATCGATTAAAGTCAGTTCTACTCGTATGTTTGATATCATCACGTGGGTACTTGGAGCCTTTAACTCTATCTCCATCCTTTGCAAGTAATACAAAATGGACCTTTGTGTTAACAACATTGCACTCGTACCCGCATACGATCTTCTACTCATTGCGTCAGCTACTACGTTCGCTTTTCCAGGATGATATTGAATAGTGTGATCGTAATCTTTCAACAGTTCAAGCCAACGTCGTTGCCGCATGTTAAGTTCTTTTTGGGTGAAGAAATATTTGAGGCTTTTATGGTGCGTATAAATCTCCACTTTCTCCCCATACAAGTAGTGTCTCCAAATTTTCAACGCGAATACGACGGCTGCCAACTCTAGATCATGAGTAGGATAATTCCTCTCATATTCTTTGAGTTGTTGTGAGGCATAGGCTATGACTTTCCCATGTTGCATGAGAACACATCCTAACCCTTTGCCTGAAGTATCGCTGTAGATAACAAATCCATCCGTACCAGATGGTATTGCCAGAACAGGTGCCGAAATGAGTCTCCTCTTGAGCTCTTGGAAACTCTTCTCGCATTCCTCGCTCCATATGAATTTTGTATCTTTCTGAGTCAGCTGAGTTAACGGAGTAGCGATTCGAGAAAATCCTTCCACTAATCTCCGATAATAACCAGCTAAGCCCAGAAAGCTACGTATTTCAGTCATCAATTTCGGTTGATCCCAACTTTGTACTTCTTCAATCTTCACCGGGTCAACAGATACTCCATATTTTGACACCACGTGCCCAAGGAATACCTCTTCCTCAAGCCAGAACTCGCATTTCTTCAGCTTGGCATAAAGCTTGTTTTCACGAAGCCTTTCAAGTATCAGCTTCAAATGGTGCTCATGATCTTCACGACTTTTGGAATAGATGAGGATGTCATCAATAAAGACAACAACGAACTGATCCAAATATTCCTTGAATACTCGGTTCATCATATCCATGAAAGCAGCAGGAGCATTAGTCAATCCAAAAGACATTACTAAGAATTCATAATGCCGTCATCGAAGGAGTTCGAAGGTAGTCTTTGGAATATCCTCGTTTTAATCTTCAAATGATGATATCCGTAATCTAAGATCGATCTTTGAAAAGAATTGTGCTCCTTGTAACTGGTCAAATAGGTCATCAATGCGAGGTAGCGGATACCTATTCTTGATGGTGACATGGTTTAATTCTCGGTAGTCAATACAAAGTCACATACTCCCATCTTTCTTCTTTATGAAAAAAACAGGAGCACCCCAAGGAGATGTACTAGGACGAATGAAACCTATGTCTAACAATTCCTGTAGTTGGACTTTTAACTCCTGAAGTTCAATAGGAGCCATTCGATATGGGATTTTAGAAATGGGCTTTATACCCAGTTCAAGATCAATAAAGAATTCAACATCACGTTCTGGGGGTATACCGGAAAGTTCTTCAGAAAATACATCAGGAAATTCTCTAACAACAGAAATATTATTCAAATCTGACTTGTCTTTGTTCAAATCCATAACATGGGCTAAGAAAGCTTGGCATCCATTTTTCAATAAACTAATAGCTTTATGGCTTGATATGACAGTGACTGATTTTAGTGGTTTAGTTGTTTGAATTCTTATGATAGGTTGGTTAAGAATATGAAAACTAACAACCTTATAAAAATAATCAATTTTGGCATGATGAGTGGTTAACCAATCAATTCCTAAAATCACATCAAAAACAAGTATCTTTAAAGAGATAAGATCAACAGGTAATGTGATAGTGCCAACTTGGATCATGCAAGATTTATAAACTGTAGATTTAACGAAGGTTCCACCCAACGGAGTTTCAACAGATAAGTCAAAGTCTAATTTCTCTGGAGTCAAGTTTAAACGTTGAGCACAAGCAGGAGAGATAAAAGAATGGGTAGAACCGGTATCTAGTAAGGTATAAACTTTGCAAGAGTTCAAGATTAGCTTACCCGTGATCACCTCATTCGGGTTCCTCACGTTTTGGTCAGTCACGACAAATGCTCTTCTAAGAACCGCTGATTTTAACTTATCCGGGACAGCCCTTGGAGTCACCATCCCCGTTGAACTTGGTTTTGCTATAGAACAATCCCGAGCTATATGGCCTTCCTTTCCACAGTTGTAACATACCTTGGATTGTTATGGACATTTTGGGCTGATATGTCCCTCTTTCCTGCATTTGTAACATCTAACCGGCGGTCGTTCTCTCTCCCTAGAATTTGTTGTTGGTCTTTGGTGTCATCTGCTTTGATATCTTCCCGTCATTGTTGAATCTCCTCTTTCTGAAATTTCCACTTGACTCACCTCTCCTATTATCATGGCCACGATGACCACCCGAGTGGTTACCGCCTTTGTTCGTATTTTTCCCTCCTCGTTGGTTATCATCGCTCTGATGACTGCTGTCACCGGTATGAGAGATAAGGTATTGACGTATCTCAAGTTTTAGACCTCTCAGAAACATCCTTGTCATTCGTTCCTCATTTTCTACCAAATGAGGTGCAAACCTGGATAACTCAGCGAACTTTGCCTCGTACTGGGACACCGTCATGTTGTTTTATTCCAGTATGATAAACTCTACCTCCTTCATATGACGAATACTTTCAGGAAAGTACTTGTCATTGAATAGTTTCTGAAACGTTTCCCAAGATATGTTGAGTGCAGCAGGCTGGGTACGCTTCACAGACTCCCACCAGAAGTCTGCCTCACCGCGGAACATAAAGGTGGCGAATGGAACCTTATGTTCCTCCGTGCTTCCCAAGACATTGAATATCTTGGTAATTTTCTTGACCCACGTTTCCACCTTGATAGGATCCGGCTTTCCAATAAATTCTGGTGGTGCCAACTCCTTGAATCGCTGTACTGTGATGCATCGCACGCGTTGGTATCACTTCCACCGTATTTTGTACACGAAGTCTCTCTCGTCTCGATTTTGCATGAACCGCAAAAAGCTCCTAAACATTCCATCATTCATCGTTTGCTTTCAGTAGTGTTGTTTATGTGGAGGAATATTGCCTTCTGCTGCACGCTCTCTCCGGTTTGTAACTAATGGTTGTTCCACAGCCTCATACACTCAATTGTTAACGCTCTCTCAGCAGCCCATTCTAAATATCGCCATAAAACAAAGGTTAATTAAACAAATTAACATATCACATAATATCCCTATATTATGAATGACTAACAAATAAGCTTAAATAGGACACACTAGCGAAGGATTTACTCATCTCTCCTCTCCTAGTTCTATTCCCCGATCTCTGCCAAAGACCATATCCCTAAACTTTGATACCAACTGTGACGCCCCCAAAATAGGTATACAACACCCATTCTGAGTTGCCAAATATATGGTACAGAAAGCAAACTACAACTTCAATAATACAATTGTCATGCAAAATACGACAACACATACTATGAGTTTAAATACAAATATTATCTTCTAGACAATATCCACACTCAAATAAGTTCTCATTATAATTATTCAAACACTATTTTACAGAAATAGTGAGGACTGCTAAAACATCTTTCTAGAACCATCACTCCATACCCCAACTAGATCCTGCTATGTTCTCACCACCTGAGAAGAAAAATGGAACAAAAAGGAAAAGGGTGAGCTCAACTAGCCCAGTAAAGAATATTATAACTAAGATAATATACTACAAATTATCATTTGTCTTCAATAGGGAAAAAATCTGATAAAATATAATAGACAACAAGTTTTAGATCAACAACTGCAGCGGAAACAACAATCCATTAGAAGAGTCAAGTAGAGAATGAGTTATACTATCTTCTAAGATTTAAAAGTCCATCATCAATATTTTATCCTCAGAATAACAATCAATATACATCTTTAATCAAATATTCATCTTTGCACTACAAAGCCAAAGATATTCATTTGTATCACCAGTTGGTCATGTTCATCTCAACACTGCTCATCTTTGCACTACGGCCAAAGATATTCATCGATTAATCATTCATCTTTGCACACTAAAAGCCAAAGATATTCATAATATCATCATTTAGGACCGAGGATGATGAAAAATATTTTAAAGAAAACGAATCCAAAGGAGATGTAAGGACAAATATTAGGGATTCGTATCACAGTTTATCCAAGATCAATAATACTCCATAATAACCAATTTTGAAGCATAATTCAAAAATAAAGATCAAAACATGGATACAATCAAAGATAGTAACCATAATAGACATCTTGGACAAAAAAAAGAAAATTTTATTTTTCGGTGAATAGTGCCGTATTCGTGAATAGTGTCGTATACGTGAATAGTGCCGTATACGTGAATAGTAACCTCGACACAAAAAGTTCCAAATTTGATAAAAAATTCAAACCAATATTTTGTCATAATGATATCGAAAGAAATAATATCATTTATGAAGAAAATAACATCCGTTACCTCAAAATAACCGTACTTCTGACTGAATTTCGGATATAAAACTGATAGAAACTTGCACAGAATAACAACTCTCAAGGTATCAAAATACTCACTAAAATACGCTCGACAATATAGAGAGAAAGAAAACTTGTTTCTGGTGTGATTTTCAATTCTAACCTAAACGTCTATTTATAGGAAAATGCTAAAACGCCATAAAAGACTAAAATAATAGAATATTAATTTTTAATCAACTTTCTTCCACGCCAACTTATTTGAATCAGCTAGCATGCCCATTTTGAAAAATTCCCAGCAGCCCACATGCATTCCACACCAACCAAAATGGGTCCCATCCAATTAAAAATTCATTTTATTTTTCAAAACTTCAGTAATTCATAGAAAATAGCCCGTTTATCAAAAAAATACAAATTTTATGTCCACTCTGCCTGAAATCGAATTCTCTACAACTTTGTAGCTTTGAGTTTTTCCAAATTCCAAACATAAAATATCTGAAATCCACAAACGGATGATTTTTAATACCTTTACACCTACAAAATACTGATAAAACACCTCAACATTAATTCCTTCATTTTTATCCACATAAAAATAAATATATCCATCATTTATATCCACATAAAATAAATATTTTCTTATCATATAAATCAATAATTAATTATTCACAAATAATATTACGTAATCACAATTATGACAACCAGTGCCATTCCAGGAAGAGGGGCTTTCAATAAGAATTTCTCTCATTTGCGCGCAATTAGGTGACCAAACCTCTCCTGATGAACTTTCTAGACATTGCCAATAATGCTATCTAATAATATTATTCAAATAATATGAATTATTGATCCGATAATGGGAAATGCAAAGTTGATAATTATGAAACAACAATAATATAAAATATCAACGCAACAATTATTGAATCAATAAAATAAAATATTGAACAAGTAATTATTGTAACAATTATCGAGTAGTGCCTTCTTACGTAAGAATCAATAATTCAACAATACTTGTGTGATACCGTGTGCATCATCGTGCAACCATGCAGACATCGTATTTTAACCATTGGGTATTCCAACATGTTGTTAATTCAGAATAACTATGCCGTTATTTATAAAAACTCAAACTTGTCGTTTTCTTCATCCAACAGTTTATTCATTATGGGGCCCATAAATGATCGCATACCGTCGCATTTAATATTCCTCGACAACATGAATATTTCACGACCAAACGAATATTCCCCGACAACAATGATTATTTTATAACCACTTGCTTATTTTGCAAAATTTGCACATTTAACCCATAACCAAAATATTATATCAATATAACACCTTATTATTCACAATAATAATTAGAGGAAATTCGATTTTATTTATAATAAGTTGGGGTCTTACACATTTTTAGATACTGCCACAAAACAAGGGTTAGTTGACATGTAACATATTATCTCTAAACTCTGACCAACCAATTTAAATACAAAATAAATTTAAGTAGGTCATACTAGCGAAGGAATTTTCCGTCTCTCCCCTCCTAGTTCTAGTCTCACATCTTAGCCAGGGATCATATCCCTAAGCTTTGATACCAACTGTGATGCCCCCAAAATTAGGTATACATCACCCATCTTGAGTCGCCAGATACATGATACATAATTCAAATACAACTTAATAATACAACTGTCGTGTATAATACGACAAAACATAAACTGTGAGTTTGAATACAAATATTGTCTACTAGAGAGTATACAAACTCAAAAGGGGTCCTCATTACAATTATTATCACACTATTTTCACAGAATAGTGAGGACTACTAATGCACCATTTAGGACCATCACTCCGTTCCCCGACTCGTCCCAGCTATATTCTTATTTCCTGAAGAGAACAGTGAAAGAAAGGGTGAGCTCAACTAGCCCAGTAAGAAATATTATGACTAAGATAATGCAGAATAAATTATCATTAGCCTTAAACAGTGTTAAACTGATACAATATAACAAATATCAATTTTAACTATAGCAGAAACAAGCAATCCATTAGAAGAGTCAAGTAGAGAATAAAATCTACTATCTTCTATGATTTAAAAGGTTTTTCATGACTTTTATCGCTGAGCCTCAGCTTAATAAATAATCCACATCATCGAATCCCCCCTGCACTACGGCCAAGGATATTCTTTAGTATCACGACCACAATTATCCATGCACTACGGGCCAAGAATATTTGTGTATTTATTAATGGTCATGATCATGCCAACAACTGTCCATCAATTCACTACGGGCCAATGAGGACATTTACCACATAATTTGTAACATTACGGTCATGATTATACCGAATAATCCTTGGTCATAATCATACCAAGTCTATCTATGCAGTACAAGCCATAGATGACTTTCAAAAAAATATAAATATGAG
This sequence comes from Panax quinquefolius, assembly GCA_020205615.1. NCBI lineage: Eukaryota > Viridiplantae > Streptophyta > Magnoliopsida > Apiales > Araliaceae > Panax > Panax quinquefolius. The sequence continues at coordinate 73,532,065 of CM035171.1, read as the reverse complement.
GATGATGACAATGATATAAGAATTCAATAAAACAAGTTCAAGAATTAATTTGTCCAAGAACCAATAACGTCCAAATTGTCAACATGACCTTTGCTTTGTAGAGTAAAATTCAAGAATGCTCGTAAGAATATTTCCATGAAAAGATTTGGATGAAGCGCAATTATCAAGGATATTCCACTAATTTCATGGAGTATAGAAGTCAAAACTTTAACCAACCGAGTATAATAAAGAATGGAATAACAAAAGAAATCACCATGCATACTGCATTTTGCAGAGTGATGACAAAGTTATTCCAATAGAATACTAAATAACGTAACGTGTCGAGGCAAAATTGCATGACCCCATACGATGTTCCAATGTAATAATAAAGAATGGAATAACAATGAAATCACCATGCATGCATGCAGACTTGCATGACAGAAAAGTTATTCCAATGTAATACTAATAAGGACGGAATCAGTCCCAGAAACGCATGAGATAGGATATTTTAATGAATAATAAAGATTTTAATCAGTCCTACAGAAATGCATGCATGGATATTCCAATAAAATAGTAAAGACGGAATCAGTCCTGCACAAAACGCATGCGTATATGATATTCCAAATGTAATAGTAAAGACGGAATCAGTCCCACAGAAATGCATGCATGTGATATTCCAAATGTAATAGTAAAGATGTAATATTAGAAGAATATCACCAAGTATAGGGTAGTAGTCATCATGATCTTGGTTATTCCAAGAGAATAATAAAGAATGGAATAATGTAAGTTCTCTTCATGAATACAAAAGAATAACACCCTTACGAGTACAACAAATAATATTCCCTACCTTAAGAAGAAGAGTACTGGATATATAAGTAGTGAAGTAGCAGAATACTTTCTTCTTTCTCTCTATAGTTTATCTCTCTAGAGTTTCAGTGAATTCGTAAGAAAATAATGAAGGAATGAGCTTCTATTTATAGAAAAATAGACTGCATAGTAACTATCTCATGAACAGTCCAGATTGATTTACTTTAATCTGACGGTCCATATTTAAAGCAAAATCTTTTAAATAAAATATAATATATTCTATTTATAATCTAATAAAATGAATAACTTTATAAAAGATTTTACTATGCAAACACTATGCATGCACTATGCAAACACTATGCATAATAAAATATAATATATTCTAATTATTATCTAATAAAATAGTTAACTTTATAAAAGTATTCTGTTTTATATAAAACGATTTTACTATGCAAAACACTATGCAACACTATGCATAATAGAATATAATATATTCTATTTATAGAATAACTTTATAAAAGTATTCATTTTATATAAAAAGATTTTCTATATTATTACATTAATAATACCAACAACCTTTGAGTGACTTATCACGTAAGCATCAATAATTAATACCGTGTACTACTACGCAACCACGCCAGATTATCGCATTTTTTTAACAAGGTGTTTCAACAGATTAATTAACAGTAAAACTTCCGCCGTTATTTTTATAAAGTATTTTTGTCGTTTTCTCAATCCGATAATAATTACATTGTAGGGGTCCACCAATGATTGTACCATGTATTTAATATTCCATGTTAAAACGAATATTCCCTAACCAATCTAATATTTTATAACAACTTCACAGACTTTTGCAAAATTTATAAATATTACCCACAACTATAACATTATATCAATTTAACTCCATAATATTTAAAAATAATATTTATAGAAAATTTATCTTTATTCAAAAAGTTGGGGTTTTACATATACATACACATTACTTGACACATATTCTCATCTTAAAAACCAAAAAAAAATTAATATGCAAAATTTCTTATTTATTTATTTAGAAAATATTAAGGTTATTACAGTAGTCAACTTAAATTGTAACTTCTCTGTGTTTTATTAAGAGTGAAGCTGAGGGATATCTACTTTTGCTTTAGCCAGGCCTTCTGGAAGGCTCTTTTTTTCACCCTTTACGTATGTGTTCTTAAAAGACTTCTTATTTTTCTTACTGTGGCATATTTCTTGTTTTTCCGGTTACTTTGTCAATGAGGAGAGAATCAATACCACTACTGTAACATCAATGGCTTTATGCCAAAATAGCAAGAAAAGAATTTGTTATGCCATGAGTGAGATACATTTGTTACCATGAAGCTAGCAATCAAGTGAAAAGTCTTTTTGTTATCCATATTTTCATTTGGAATTAGAAGACCTATGTATCGTTGTGATTTGTTCAAATTTAGATAGATTATGCATTTTTATTTTAAATTTTCACTTTACAAGCATTGTTGGTTCCAAATATGTGTCTAGTCCTTTTTATTTAGTCCATTTGGATTATTGGTTCTTCAATCCATATTCTTCTTCTTTCTTAGTGGGCCTTCAAGCGAGTAACTAAGATCTCTCATTGAATTGACATTTCCAAGTTTTTTTATGCAATCACTACAATTGGCTTTGCTGGTCTTGAAGTCCCACATCGAATTTAACTTGAATTGAACATAAGACTTCACTCTATAATAGCAATATAAGGAGGACTTCAATCTTGTAAATGTTAAGTCCCATATTAAAAGTGGGATGCAAGTATAAGGAGGATTTCCCTATAAAAAGACTTGTTAGTATGACTCAACTAAAGATTTTAGGCCGGATTTAGGTGGCAGGCCGATCCAGGCTACAAACTAGGCCGTAGGCCAGGTCAGGCCAGCTTTTTGGAAGGCTAGGCTAGGCCGGATACGAGCCATTAATTCATGGTCTGTTCTTGGTCTAGCAGGCCGGGCCTGACTGGTCAAGGCTTTGACCAGGTCGAGCTTTGACCAGGTCGGGCTCAGGCCAGTTCAAGGCCAGGCTTCAGGCCTCAGGGAATTTTGTGCACCACTACATATAGCTGAAATGTATTTATTTTTGTCACATGGCTGATCTTGGTGGTTTACCAACTCCAAATATGGCAATATCTACAAGTTTCCTACAATAATGCAACAAGGGTAATTAGGTCATTTGACTTTTAATTTGAGTGGCACTTTAGACATTTGCTACAACCCTTAGGGTTTAATCCTTAGGTAAATTTCTTCTTCTTCTAGGATTTCCAATTTAGGTTTTAAAATGGAAAATTATGATTTCTAAATTATAATTAGAGTTTTCTAATTATATTAAGATTTCCTAATCATAATATCAAGCTTGCTAATTAGGATTAATATTTCCTAATTAAAATTGCTAATTTATCAATTTGGTTCATAATTGTACACATTAGAATTTCAAACGGAACAATTAGGGTTTCAAACTTTAAAATTAGGGTTTTCTAATTAATTATTAGAGTTTCCCTAATTAAATCTATAATCATAAATACGTACTTTTAAATTCCCAATTTAGGGTTTTCGTAATCCGAATTATGGGTTCAAATTCCCAGAACTAAAATTAGGGTTTCCAGAACCGATTTCTAGGGTTTCTTATCCATCGCTAGGGTTTTCTAACTGAACGCTGACGTTCTTAATATAATATTAGGGTTTGCCACAAATATAGGTTATCTGGTCAACCCTTGACACTTAACCACATTATGTACACATATATGACCATACACACAGAACATATACACTTATATACTTAATCCTGAATAATTCAACAAAACATTTTAAACCCACCAAAATTCTTCATAGAATTTTGAAATCCTTAAAATTTCTTCACAGAAATATCAAATCCATTCACTTATTTTCTGTCTAGGTTTATTATTCAACCTTTAATTCATCATTTAAGATTTAAAATAATTATCTAAATTCTCGCGTTGTCACAGGTTTTGCCCTTAACTCATGGTTCTAGCATACCAATAAACAAAATCACAAAAACCCTTTGTAGATGTCAAAATGAAAAGCATAGATCAACCATTTTAAATAAATCTTTTATCAAAAACTACTTTAACTTCCTTTTCCCTAAATTTCCAACATAAACTCATATAGATGAACAAGTTAAACATATTATACTCAAGATTTATCATTCTCATAAGACTCTAGCCTTTTAGAACTTGCACTTCCATAAAGCTATCATAAGATTACATAAAATATACAAAATAAAATACTAGGGTTTGATTTTTTTTACCTAGTCTTATGGGATGTCCTCCTTATCTTTTCAAAGTAAGTTAAGAACTTGGGATGCATTACAACTCCCTTCTCTTCCCTCCCTCTAGGTCCAATTCTCTCTCTCTCTTTCTCTCTTTGTATTTTTGCTAGTTTGGGAGAAAATAGGAGAAGAAGGATGGTGGAGAAATGAAAAATGAAGATGAAATGAAATGAGATGTTGGTGATTAAGCTAATATCCCCCATATTTTTTTTGTCCATTGGATAAAAGGGTTAGCCTTATCTCTTCCTAATCATGCCTAATCATGTCATTACGGATGCTAATTAGATTTTCCACCAATGGGAGAATGACAAACTTGTCCTTGTAAGAACTTCTACTTATATGAGGTACTTGATTAGGATTATCTTTTTGCCTTAAAAGGCTTAATGTGGCCGGTTTTCCCATGTCCAATATCCCCTCAATTTTGCTTTTATTTTATTACACAAATTTGATTAATTATGTGCTTGAATAACATGTACTAAGTGGTTTAAAATAACCATGAACATTTGCCAAGGTTCTCAATATTTAAACTGGACATTTTAATAAGTTTTGGTAATTAAGGGAATTAGCCTTTCATACCCCGTGATTTATGCACAAAAAATTAATAAACCAGCATTGATATCATGCTTTAATCAAATTTGTCCTTTTCTCAGCCAAGAGTTTTCACCCTATCAATTTAATTAGAACATCTTTTAAAACACATTTGATTTAACAATTTAGACATGCTTGATCTAGCTGATACAATTAGCATAGATCTATCTCATAAACCATTCATAAATGAAGAACTTTAGTATAATTCACAGTTCAATAATAATAGAACAAAAATTCAATTGCACAAAGTACGAATCTCAATAATCAGTATAGATGTGAATAATCAACAATAATTATTCACTAACATGCTTCGAAAATAATAGCCCGAGTTTGAGTTAGGGAACTTGCCTGTTTGATGACTTACGGCTAACTAGCTTTAATTAAAACTTTTTGAACAACCTAACATTGACAATGTTGGTCTACTAATTAGTACTGCGTATAATTGTATGTCTATACACTTACTTATGCTATTATCTAGCAAATAATTCAATCATAATGTTCACATAGTATAATGTACCATCATTAATCCTATAAGATATTTAATAAATCTTAGGTTAATGATTTAATAAATTTATAAGATTTTCTTAAGTAATAAACACTTATTAGATCCTTAAATAATTTATTATAATTGTTTAATTAATGAGTCATTTAAATTATCTTCATTTATTAACTTTATCTTCATTTAATTACCATTTAATATTAGTTAAATACTAATTAATTAATTATCTTTGGTTATTATTTAATAAATAATAGCTAATTATATTTACTTATTATTTAATATTAATTAAATTATTAACATTATTTATCTTTAATTATTATTTAATATTAATTAAATATTAATTAATTAATTATTCATTAGTCTTTAATTATTCATTACTATTCATAAATGAATAATTAATTAACATTTGTCCTTATGTAATATTAATTAATTAATTATTTATCCTTGAATAATAAATAATTAATTCACTTCATAAGTCTTTAATTATTCTTTCTTATTATTCTAAGAATAATTAATTATCATTTTTCTTATTTAATATTAATTAATTAATTATTTATCCTTGAATGATAAATAATTAATTCACTTCATATGTCTTTAATTATTCTTTCATATTAATTTAAGAATAATTAATTATCATGTGTTCTTATTTAATATTAATTAAATATTTATTTATCCTTGAATAATAAAATAATTAATTCACTTCATAAGTCTTTAATTATCCTTTCTTATTAATCTAAGAATAATTAATTATCATTTGTTCTTATTTATTATTTAATATTAACTAAATAATAAATACATAATTTATAAATTTTTGTCAATGAAAGTAAGTAATTACATTATTCTTACTTAAAATCTTGTTTAATCGTTATTTAATATTATTTAATCAATGGTTTAACTGTATTTATTATTTATTCTTAATTAAATAATCAGTAGTTACTTTATTAATATTATCTCTACTTAATTATCACCTAATACCACTTAGATAATAAATAAATAGTTAGTTACATTCTGTTAGTTCCCAGAGGGCACAATAGATCTAGAAGGGGGTGGGGTTGAATAGATCCTTTTTATTTCAAATACTTTTCTGGTTTATATTATATTGTTCATAATTAACATATGACAAACATAAGAATCTTTTCAAGCACATCGGAATAAGTAAAAGATCCCCTTCATTGATATATTCATAATCATACATACATTGTTCGTAGAGTAAGTTTAGTTGTAAGCAGTTAAAACATACATAGCAGTTATAGAAGTTATAGTACATAATGTAAATGACATAATGTAAAAGACACAAGTGGTTTTAAGTGGTTCAGAGACTCAAGCTCATATTCCACTCTTCTGCTTTCAACTAGCAGGATTTCCACTAAGGAAGGAAAAAGACTCGAATCACTAAGATTCCTTCAAGGCCGCAATTTTAGGACTTGATTCACTAAGAACTCTTCAAGGCCGGTAGCCTTGGGACTCCTCTAGTTCCTAGGAACTCTTGAGCCCAAAGAGCTTGGATCTTCGATTAATCCCTTCGGACAAGGACCCTTCTGGCCCTGCTTTGTTTAGTCCCTTCGGACAAGGACCCCTCAGGCCCTAGCTTTTGTTGAGTTGTTTGTTTGTTGTTGTTGGAGTCGGTGCTGAGCTGCTAAGATGTCTTCATGCTCTGAACATCTTCTATACTTAGCAGCTTGGCTTGATCATCCTTGAAGTGCAGCTGAGTGTTGCATGATGCTCAGCTTCTTTGGTTACTCAACCACCTCGGATGACCCCTTTGTGAACTGCCTTGAAGATTATTCTCCTTGGTACTTGATGGCTGCACATGATAGGCTTCCAAGATGACTGTAAGCTCTTCTATTAGGTACTTAGAAGCTTTCTCATGCTTGACACCAAGATGGCATTTGTGATCTTCCTTCTTGCTACTTGATGCCTTCTCGTGATGGACTTGCTAAGATGACTGTAGGATCTTCTCTATTGTACTTAGAGTCTTCCCATGATGGACATCAAGATGACATAATGCTCTTCTTTCTCTCGACAGTTCAGAACACTCTTCATGTAGTAGAACTCTCACTTCTACATAGTAGAACTAACACTTCTACTTCTTTCTTTATCTGACTTCTGAGTGTTCTTGGTGGATCTTAGAGTGAGCCTTCGGACTCACTGTTTCACATGGTTTAGATCAGTCCACCTTCTCTCCAAACTCGGCAACTCCAACAACCTTTGATCTTTGAAGCTCTTTCTCATTTATACTTCTTCCCAATCCTTCCGTTGGAAAGTAGCCGTTGAAGGCAATTCAAATCTCTTCACAGATCTCGAGTTGCTTGAGGTAGACTGCTTGATATGACATGTCATGCTTTTTTACGATGTTTGAGTCTCATCGTTTCACCTACCTGCCGCGGATGTATCACTTTAATGTCTTGGGCAGGTCGAAGACTTTATTACTTCTTTCTAATTTCTCGATCAGAGGTTGTCCTATTGCATCGATGCTCTCAATAAGAACTTGTCCGAATATTACCCTTCAGATTGAACCTTTGCCAATGCTTCAGTCTTCAGTTATTCGGACTCTACGATTCTGATGCACGTCTTCAAGGACTTGATCGTAGTATCTTGTTGAGTGTCGCTTATTGACTAGTTGAGTTAACACTACGATCTTTGAAGAGTGTTGATTAGATCTTCAATGTAGAACACCTCTTCCTTGTATTGTCTTGCTGCTTCAATACTCGCTTCATTTGCCTCTGCTCTGTTCAGAGACTGATGGTCTAATTCTTTGCTCTGGTCCCCTCCTGAATATCAAGATACTTAAGATTTGTGGCGCGTCCAGCTTGCTTTCTTCTTATGATCTCCCGTTCACTTATCATCAATGAACTGACCCTGCACTTAATCACTTTAGCCTTGCTCTTCTGAGGCTGACCAGTATCTCGGTTCACCTTCCATCAGTTCCTTCTTTGTTTGGCAAACACTATGATCTTGGTTGCTTCCAAGATCGCTGTCTTCTGTTCACTTGATAGCTACTGCATTAGCTGACTTTACTTAGTCAGCTTCTGAAGTCTTCTTTGGATCTCTTTGTGGAAGACTTCATCACGAATGGCCTTACAACTCAATCTTGAAGAGTGTTGATTGGATCTTCAATGTAGAACACCTCTTCCTTGTATTGTGCAGTGCTTCAATACTTCTGTTTGCCTCAACTGTTCTCAGAGACTAATGGCCTAATTCCTTGCTCTGGTCCCCTGCTGAATATCAAGATACTTCAGATTTGTGGCGCGTCCAGCTTGCTTTCTTCTTGTGATCTCCTGTTCACTTATCATCAATGAACTGACCCTGCACTTAATCACTTTAGCCTTGCTCTTCAGAGGCTGACCAGTATTTCGGTTTACCTTCCATCAGTTCCTTCTTTGTTTGGCAAACACTACGATCTTGGTTGCTTCCAAGATCGTTGTCTTCTGTTCACTTGATAGCTACTGCATTAGCTGACTTTCCTTAGTTAGCTTCTGAAGTCTTCTTTGGATCTCTTTGTGGAAGACTTCATCGCAAATGGCCTTACAACTCAATCTTGATGCTTATTGGGTTGGTGCTTAGATCTTCTGTTATCCTGCATGCCATTTGTTGAGTGCTCTCTGGTTTCCTTGGATGTAGCTTGCAGCTTGAACCAGAGGCTTCGTTCCTTTAGATATTCTGGGAGTGCTCATTTGTTGAGAAACGTATATGCTCTACGATTACGCGCTTTGCACTTGTGAGCACTTTTGTTGAGGTCGTAGTTACGCACTCTCGATTGACTCAAATTTTCTACCGGTGCAGACACTACGATCCCGAGATAAGATCTTGACACTCTACGATTTCTGCCTTGTGCTTGTTGTCTTCATCTGATCTTGCTTGACTACGATCTCTGCATGCAATCAATAGACTCTACGAACTTAGAGTGTGATCTACGATCCTTGACTTGGCTTTGGCATCAGTAGACTCTACGACTCTGAGTGTAGTCTACGTTTCTGTCTTGGCTTCGGCAGATGACCAGTTGGCTCGTAGGCAGGCTGTCTCTACGATTCTGAACATGACTTCCTCAGCACACTACGATCCCGAGGAAGCTCTACTCGATACACTACGATCCTTCTTCGTTTCCCCTGGCAGTCTACGAACTTCGAGATCTACTATCTTGCATACTCCTATTCTGCCTCGATAGCTCTCGAGTTAACCTTGACTCACCTGGCAGACTACGACTTTTGGTGCAGTGCTCGACGATCAGACTACCCTATCTATTATATCATAAGATCAACCTAACAAGCTTGATCTTTTTATATTTATAGTCCTTGTACATCATTTCTTATTAAGGACTTTACAAAGCATTTTTGCTTATGTAGGTTCAACCTAACATATTTGATCAATTCATTCTAAGTCCTTGTACATATATTTCTATTATCTATCAAAGGACTTTACAACTTTTCTTAATGCAAGCATACTTGCATATTCATTCATATATATATATATATATATCATAATCAAATCATATATTAAATAGGAATATCATTCACATGCTTATTCCCATAATCTCCCCTATTTGATTATGATAAAAACAATAAGTGCATATGACATGTTATGAATGAATCTTATATACAAAAGTGAGTGGCATTTGTATTTCTAAAAACAGATAATCATGAATGTCATTTATATTGATATGGAAATTTATATATTCGGACATTCTACATCCCGGATCCGAACATATACCTAATAAAGTTAGAGATGTACCTCCTTGGCTCATGTATGTTTCCAGGATGCTTGTTGATCAGCTACTCGACTATTTGTTTTTCTTGCTCTTGCTCCCCCTGGGATGATGACCTTCTGTCTTTGCTTGGTTCCTATTCAACATCTTTATGATCATGCTCCCCCTCAGACTTTGCAATCTTGTTATCATCATCTTTTGGCTCCCCCTTAGATGATGACTCATTATCTGCAGCTGCTTTCTTCTTCTTTGACTTCTTCTCCCTTAACCCTCTGCTCTTTCTTTGGTGCCTTCTGCTCCTCTTCTTTCTATGCCTCTTTTTCTCCCCCTTTTTGTCATCAATCATTTGAGAGAGCTGCTCCATGTTGGACATAAGCTGCTCCATTTAGTAGGAGGAGTTGGCAACTTCAAACTTGAGTTCCTGCTGGCCTAACTCAAGTTGCACTCAGAAGGACTATTTTAGGTCGTCAATCTTGTTAGACAGGGCTTGGACTTGCTCTTCATTGGTCTTTTGAATTCGTAGAGCATCTGCCTTCTAATCTTGTATGGCCTTTTGATAGATGTTATTTCTCTCTTGGAGTTTGAGAGATAGATCAGCCATAGTAGTCAAAGCTTGTCTTTGGAAGGAATTGTTCTCGCCATCATGTCGCTTCGTGATTCTTCAATGGAGAGAGATATCTTCTCGCTTAGATCATCAGAACTCCTTTGTAGTTCTTGCTCCAAAGTAATTTGATCCTTTTGTTGGGTAGCAGCTGGTTGAGAATCAGTTTGGACTCAACGATTTTCATCCTTAGACAGATTTTCGAAAGTCTGGAGAATCTGAATAATCGTTGAGTTCCATTCACTGGTTGAGGATGAGGGAATATCTGATGGTAGTGCTTGAGCATAAGGAGGCTTCTGGTTTTGGGCTTGAACATCATCAACAATAGAGTGAACAGTCTCTACGATCAGCTCCTTGGTCATAACTCTTCGTCCTTCAGAATCCACTCTACGATCGTAGGGGATGTAGAGATTTCCAGCTTGTCGATAGACCTTGAAGTGAGGCTAGTTTGTGATCATCTTTGTAGCATAAATTTTCACCCTTGGGAAGTTTTGAGCTACCAGCTCCAAACTTGGAAACTGCTTGTAACACCAACTGAAGGAGCTTCCATCTTTTTCAGTGTGGGCCTTGAGCCATGGCATCCACTGGAAGAACCATCTCTCTGATGGAGCATCTGGTAGATCATTTGACACTTCCACTATGATCCTTTTGCTAAATCTTGCAGGAGAGAGAACTGGATAATCTTCTTGTTCATCTGCTTCCTGAGGTGCAGAACCAGAATATTCTTCAATCTCTTCTCTCTCGGAGCCAGAGCTTTCTTGATCATTTTCAGCAGACAAATCTTCTTGCTGCAGTTCATCTACAGAACCTTCTTCAGCAGGATCTTCTTCAGATTCATCTTCTTCATTTCTGCTTTCTTCTTCAGCATTTTCTCTCTGGGATACAAACTCATCATCACTCAATTCAATGATGGCATTTGATTGACCACTGCTTCTTTTGGAGGCGAACTTGGCTTGCAGTCTGTAGCTTTTCCTTCTTCTTGGAGGTTCAGGTTTGGGAGAGTCAGACTCTTCTTCTTCTTCTTCAGACTCTGACTTCTCTGGTTCAGCAGACAGACTTCTTTGAGGTTCAGCACTGGCAGGGACAAACTCTTCTTCTGTCATTTCATATTTTGATTCATCATGAGGGCTATCTGGATTGGAGGGGGCAAGTTCTTCTTCTTCAGATATAACATTACTTGTCCTATCATCTTGGGTCATTGGGGCAGTTGCACTTAGAGATTAAGTTTGGTCATCTTGAACCTCTTCTTCATTCACAGAGTGACTGCTTTGAGGATTAGCCATGGGGCTTGAGCATTCTTCTTTATCAACAGATGCTGTAATCTCTTCCATCACATCAGCTTCATTTTCATTGTTGGATGTTGTTTGTGGAGACTGAGCCTTGACAACTGTTTCCTTCTCTTCTGCTGACTCTACATCCCTTTTTTCAGTAGAGGTACTATTTTGGGAAGCTGAGGTTGGTTTGTTTTCCACATTAGCTTTCTTGTTGATAGGCCCTTGAAGCAGCCTGTTGCTTCTCCTATTTGTTGTTTCAACAGTTAGAGCTCTTTCTTCTTTGATGGAGAGACTCCTTGGTGGGGCCTTGTCTTTCTTCACATCACCAGCATTCTTCACACCTTTTGATTTCTTTCGTCGGTGTGATTTTCCAGTGCAGAGTCATCGACTTCAGAGCTCTCAAACCTCTTCTTTGCAGAGAGCCCTCATCACGCTCCCAAATTGTCACCTTTTGTTCTCCTTAGGGTTCTTCTTCCAGTTCATAAATAATTGTGGAGACATCATTTTGTGCACATTCAAAGTTTCTCCCTCATCATCCTTGATTTTCCCTCCTAGCTTTTTCTTCAGTACAATACTCAGCAGTCTTCCATGAAACACCTTAGTCAGAGGTTTTTCAGTGGACTTCTTCTTCTCAGCTTTTTCTACCAACTTGGAGATCTGATCGAACAAGATAGCTCCAAAGTCGATTTGTTTCTTCAGAACTATTGCTGACATTATTTTCAACTGTTGGTCAATCACTATGTCATGTGCAGTGTTCTTGCACAATATGTACTTTCCAACTATTTCAGCAAGGAATTCATACTCTTCAGGAAACTCCTTCTTCTTAATGTCTTTAAAACTAGGGTTTCTTTGGTACCCCATAACCTCCTTTGCTTGTTCAGTATTGACATTATCAAGGTTCTTCAGCCCTTGGTTAGGAAAACCTAAGCATTGATTGAGGTCAGAAGATTTTAACTTCAGAGACTGACCTTTAACCTTGGTAATAAGTGTTTCCGAATTGATGGAGGCGTTTGAGTAGAATTCTTTAACCAGGTCGATGTAGACTCGAGTATTTTCCCCAAGGCATTCTGAGAATCCAGCTTTCTTCACAAGCTCGAGAATATCCCTGAACTTCTTTTCAGATTTCTCAAACGATTTGGTTCCAAGCTGAATGCCAGTGATTACTTGCCAGTTTTCCATTTTGAGTAGTTCGAAGAATGTGGGTATCTGATTTAGATATGTTTATAAGAGATGGCTGAGTGTAATTTGGTAAGGCTCTGGAGGGTTAACTGATTTTGGCACTTGAGAGGATTCTAGGGTTTGAAAATGGGAGGGAGAAAGGTTCGATAGCTTTTGGTAACTGTCTGCAGATTTGAAATTGTCTTTAAAGCAGTTCTTTCTAACTTTGCATAATCAGTGATGTGTCAATCGTCCATTGGTTGCACGTTGCCCAGTAATGAGCTGTAACTCCCCATAACTTTTCAGTTAGATGTTTCCTTTTAGAATAGTAGTCGTTTAAACTTCGTGGCTCTGACCGTTGACCTTTTGATTCATAGAGTAGCATGATAAGTTAGCTATGGACTCTACAATTCCCTTTGTTGACTCAACGATCAACTTTTGAGAGATGCTGCAGTGGATGGCTTTGTCTTTTCTCCTTACTTTGATGCAGCATAGCTCAATCACTGATGTATTCGAACTTATCTTCCTTAACTTGAATAGTTTAGAAAATATCTCATTTTCCAAGCTCCTTGTGAACTGGAGTACCCTTTGGTAGGACTACGATCGTCGAGTTGTATTCTACGATCGTTGAGGTTGTGCTACGATCATTGAGGTAGCACTACGATCGTTGAGGTTTCACTGCGACCGTTTAGTTCTCTTCAAACTTGACTCTACGATCATTGACTGACTTGGTCCTTGAGATGAACTTGATCAAGCATTCCTTCTGGGTTAAGGTAGCTCAAGAAGGGCCAACCTCTTAGAGTGAGCTAAGGGTCAGGTTTGTCCCTGAGGCGCTTTCCAGATGGAGTACTATAGCAGTGATTTGTAATGACATCTCATTCGACCTCTTCTGATTGGGAGGTCTTCTACCAGCTTTAGACAACTGTATTACTGAAATCGTGGTGTCCTCCCGCTTCTTACATTACGACCATATGTTTGATCGTAGGCACTTCACGATTATGGGTTGGGTGGCTGAAGGGTTATCAGTAGTACGTTTTGAGACGTTCCTACTGACTATGGATCTTCATTTGGTTCATCAGCCACAAAGTTTTGGGACTCAGAATGGGTACAACTTTTCATAGTATATCTCAGTGCTGTTGTTCCTTAACAGACCACTGCTCCCCCGTTGTTGATGCTGTCTTTCCAGATAGATGTGATTCCCTCTTCTTCAGGTTTATTTGAAGGCAGCCTTGCATATCTCCTTCTGACTGGAATCTCCATCATCGCTCGGATTTCTTTGTATCGTAGAGATGACTATTTTCAGGACTGATCACTCTACGATTATATGATATCACTACGAACGTAGTCTTCTTTGACAGTTGTGTTTGTGAAGTTCTGCTCTCGCAATAAGTTCCTCTTGAATGATGCTTGATAATCTTCTGTTGTGAACTTCCTTGAGGATTCTTCCCATATATCATTCTTGACTGTCTTTTGAGCACATACGACCTTTTCCTTCTTTGGCTGAATGGCTTGCTTCCATATACAGATTAACAGCCATGTGAGCTCCATTCTGGTTAGCTCAGAGGGTCTTCAAGGACAGGCTTGGACAGATAGGAACTCTATTAGAATCATCTCTGAATTGTCCTTAGCCTTCTACTGGTTGAGTCTTCTTGACTGAAGTCTTCTGCTTCATCATTCCTTAGTGTGGTCAGACTGACCAAGTACCTGCAGGTTTAAATATATTTCTATTTTTGGTACCCATAGTTAAATGGGTCCTGCTAGGTTAGTTTTCTATACCCCTATTCCTCTTATTTGGATAATCATCATATTTATCACCAACAGACATATTCATGCATGCAACTATCTTATGATAATACATTTTGAGATGTATGATGGTGAGTGTGTGTGGGATTTGGCATCTAATAACACACTCTCTATCTATGATGGTTTCATCATTCACTGGGTTATGTTCATAATGTTTAAGTGTTCACAGAGTGAGAATCAACTCTACAATTTAGGAGTATCTAGTTTATTCATTGAGGTGATCAGTTTCTGCGAATCAGCAAGATCCTCTTACAAAATTAATCATGCTCTGTGTGTTGTCAAACACTTAGAACATAGGCTTGTACATATATACTAACCCATCAGCAAAGATTACTTCACATAAAGTTCATTAGGCATGACCCCTTGACAGAATACTATTATAGTTCATAAGAAGATGCAATTATGATGTATACATTTATAATAGTGAGGAACCGTACCTTTTTACTGTCAGTTACTAAACATTCATTTACCTTAGATATACTGAGTTTAGGTATTGATGAGCATAACTTTACTTTTTGCTCCCCGATGCCTTATTGCTCTTCATTGGCCTTTAATCAATCAGTAGTGGTCTTGAAGATATATGCCAAGAGAATCTCAGCATTAAGATCTTTGACATCCTTTAGCTGACAGAGTTTGCACCCAGCTGTTGGTTGGCCAGACATAAGTTTGAGAAGATCTCCTTTCTTCTCTTGATAAGAATTTCTTAGCATGTATGGCTTCTTCATCTTTCAGACTGGTGGGTGCTTGACTCTTTGTCATTGACGTCTCTTGAGTGTTCTCGTCTGGTCTTAGGACTACAAGATTGACTGCAGGCTAGGATTGGTCTTGTTGATGTATCAATAGAGACCATGGACCAATCTGAGTAGCTTCAGGTGTATATACACATTTAACCTATACACAATATTTCCAACATGTGAGCTCATCTGCATATAACAAGTTACTTACTACTAAACTAAGTTTAGAACAATTTTAGTGCCTGGGATCAGACTCAAAGTGATTAGCCTTTGAATATAGCATGAGAACCTGCTCTGATACCAATTGTTAAATCCCAGAGGGCACAATAGTTCTAGTAGGGGGGGGGGGGTTGAATAGATCCTTTTTCTTTCAAATACTTTTCTGGTTTATATTATATTGTTCATAATTAACATATGACAAACATAAGAATCTTTTCAAGCACAGCGAAATAAGTAAAAGATCCCTTTCATTGATATATTCATAATCATACATACATTGTTCGTAGAGTAAGTTTAGTTGTAAGCAGTTAAAACATACATAGCAGTTATAGCAGTTATAGTACATAATGTAAATGACGTAATGTAAAAGACACAAGGGATTTTATGTGGTTCAGAGACTCAAGCTCCTAATCCACTCTTCTGCTTTCAACTAGCAAGATTTCCACTAAGGAAGGGCAACACCCTGAATCACTAAGATTCCTTCAAGGCCAGCAGCCTTGGGACTTCAGTTCACTAAGAACTCTTCAAGGCCAGCAGCCTTGGGACTCCTCTAGTTCCTTAGGAACTCTTCAAGCCCAGCAGGCTTGGATCTTCGTTTAGTCCCTTCGGACAAGGACCCTTATGGCCCTGCTTTGTTTAGTCCCTTCGGACAAGGACCCCTCAGGCCCTGGCTTTTGTTAAGTTGTTTGTTTGTTGTTGTTGGAGTCGGTGCTGAGCTGCTAAGATGTCTTCATGCTCTGAACATCTTCTATACCTAGCAGCTTGGCTTGATCATCCTTGAAGTGCAGCTGAGTGTTGCATGATGCTCAGCTTCTTTGTTTACTCAACCATTTCGGATGACCCCTTTGTGAACTGCCTTGAAGATCTTTCTCCTTGGTACTTGATGGCTGCACATGATAGGCTTCCAAGATGACTGTAAGCTCTTCTGTTAGGTACTTAAAAGCTTTCTCATGCTTGACACCAAGATGGCATTTGTGATCTTCCTTCTTGTTACTTGATGCCTTCTCATGATGGACTTGCTAAGATGACTGTAGGCTATTCTCTATTGTACTTAGAGTCTTCCCATGATTGACATTAAGATGACATAATGCTCTTATTTCTCTCGGCAGTTCAGAACACTCTTCATGTAGTAGAACTCTCACTTCTACAGAGTAGAACTCACACTTCTACTTCTTTCTTTATCTGACTTCTGAGTGTTCTTGGTGGATCGTAGAGTGAGCCTTCGGACTTACTGTTTCACATGGTTTAGATCAGTCCACATTCTCTCCAACCTCGGCAACTCTAGCAACCTTTGATCTTTGAAGCTGTTTCTCATTTATACTTATTCCTAATCCTTCCGTTGGAAAGTAGCCGTTGAAGGCTATTCAAATCTCTTCACAGATCTCGAGTTGCTTGAGGTAGACTGCTTGATGTGACATGTCATACTTTTCCTGACGCTGCAGTCTACTGTTTCACCTACCCTGTCAGATGTATCACTTTAATGTCTTGGGCAAGTCGAAGACTTTATTACCTCTTTCTGATTTCTCGATGATCTCAATAAGCACTTGTCCGAATATTACCCTTCAGATTGAACCTTTGCCAATGCTTCAATCTTCAGTTATTCGGACTCTACGATTCTGATGCACGTCTTCAAGGACATCATCGTAGTGTCTTGTTGAGTGACGCTCATTGACTGGTTGAGTTAACACTACGATCTTTGAAGAGTGTTGATTGGATCTTCAATGTAGAACACCTCTTCCTTATATTGCAAAGGCTTCAATACTTCTGTTTGCCTCAACTGTTCTCAGAAACTGATGGCCTAATTCCTTGCTCTGGTCCCCTTCTGAATATCAAGATACTTCAGATTTGTGGCGCGTACAACTTGCTTTCTCCTTATGATCTACCGTTCACTTATCATCAATGAACTGACCCTGCACTTAATCACTTTAGCTTTGCTCTTCAGAGGCTGACCAGTATCTCGGTTCACTTTCCATCAGTTCCTTCTTTGTTTAGCAAACACTACGATCTTGGTTGCTTCCAAGATCGTTGTCTTCTGTTCACTTGATAGCTACTGCATTAGCCGACTTTCCTTAGTTAGCTTCTGATGTCTTCTTTGGATCTCTTTGTGGAAGACTTCATCACGAATGGCCTTACAACTCAATCTTGATGCTTATTGGGTTGGTGCTTAGATCTTCTGTTAGCCTGCATGCCATTCGTTGAGTGCTCTCTGGTTTCCTTGGATGTAGCTTGCGGCTTGAACCGGAGGCTTTGCCTTTCGATATTTCTGGGGTGCTCATTTATCGAGAACCGTATATGCTCTCTGATCTCTCCTCGCATCGTGAGCACTTACATTGAGGTCGTAGTTTCGACTCTATGATTCGGCCTTCTACTACAAAGTGCAGACACTACGATCCCGAGATTAGATCTTGACACTCTACGATTTCGCCAGGCTTGTTGTCTTCATCCGATCTTGCTTGACTACGATCTCGCATGCAATCAATAGACTCTATGAACTCGAGTGTGATCTACGATCCTCGACTTGGCTTTGGCATCGAAGAGACTTCTACGACTCGAGTGTAGTCTACGCTTCGCATCGCTTGGCCCGGCAGATGACCCATTCGGCCAGAGGCGAGAAATTGTCTCTCACGATTCTCAAACACGACTTCCTCAAAGACACTACGATCCCGAGGAAGCTCTACTCAATACACTACGATCCTTCTTCGCTTCCTGGCGCTTCTTAACTCCAGAGATATACTATCTTGCATACTCCTATTCCGCCTCGATAGCTCTCGAGTTAACCTCGACTCACCGGCGCGACTACGACTTACAGTGCAAAGGTTTCGACGATCGACTAGCCTATCTATTACATCATAAGATCAACCTAACAAGCTTGATCTTTATATATTTATAGTCCTTGTAAATCATTTCTTTTTAAGGACTTTACAAAGTCGTTTTTTGCTTATGTAGGATCAACCTAATATATTTGATCAATTCATTCTAAGTCCTTGTACATATATTTCTATTATCTATCAAAGGACTTTACAGCTTTTCTTAATGCAAGCATACTTTCATATTCATTCATATATATATATATATATATCATAATCAAATCATAAATTAAATAGGAATATCATTCACATGCTTATTCCTGACACATTCAAATTACATGTAATTAGTTTAATAATCATCTAATGACATTACAAATTATAAAATAGTAAGTTTTAAATGATTTTAAATGAGTTTAAAACACTAATTACTTAATAATTACATAATTGTTTCGAAAAATTGTGAATTAAATATCTTAATATTCTTCATATTTTTAGAAAAATTTGGGTCCAAAAACCATCACCGGAACCGACCAGAAAATGGATGAACTGGTCGTCGGAAAAATCTGGCCGGTTCGGGAACATTTGAATCAGCAGTAGATTTTCTATTATTTTTTGATTTTCCAGATTTGGGGTCCCTCACTTAAACTTGAATAAAATGAAATTTACAACTTCAATTTGGGTCCAGTCGGTCTCGTTGGATTCTTATCTTCCCGAACTACAATTTTCATTCATCAAATATCAAATTTGGTTCTGTTTTGGTCCCGAAAAATAGCCCAGAAGTGGCTGTTCATGCACATGATTTCATAGTTGGAGTGTTTGGTAATAAATCCATATCTTGCTCATTTTTTAACATTTTTACATGGTTCCAAAGAGGTTTTGCCCTTAACTCATAGTTATAGCATACCAAGAAACAAAATCACAAAAACCCTTTGTAGATTTCAAAATGAAAAGCATATATCACCCATTTTAAATAATTTTTTCTCAAAAACTACTTTAACTTCCTTTTCCCCAAATTTCCAACACAAACTCATATAGATGAACAAGTTAAACATATTATACTCAGGATTTATCATTCTCATAAGACTCTAGCCTTTTAGAACTTGTACTTCTATGAAGCTATCATAAAATTGCATAAAACATACAAAACATAAAACTAGGGTTTGATTTTTCTTACCTAGTCTTGTGGGATGTCCTCTTTTTCTGTCCAAAGTAAGTTGGGAACTTGGGATGCATGAACAACTCCCTTTTCTTCCTTCCCTCTAGGTCCTAATCTCTCTCTCTCTCTCTCTTTGTATTTTTGCTAGTTTGGGAGAAAATAGGAGAAGAAGGATGGTGGAGAAATGAAATGAGATGTTGGTGATTAAGATAATATCCCTCATATTCTTTTTGTCCCTTGGATAAAAGGGTTAGCCTTATCTCTTGCTAATCATGCCTAATCATGTCATTAAGGATGCTAATTAGATTTTCCACTAATGGGAGAATGACACACTTGTCCTTGTTGTAAGAACTACTTAAGGAACTTGATTAGCATAATCTCTTTGCCTTAAAAGGTTTAATGTGGCCGGTTTTCCCATGCCTAATATCCCCTCCATTTTTCTTTTATTTTAGTACATAAATTTGAATAATCAAAGGTCTAAAATACCCTTAATTAAGTGGGCTAAGTATGTGCTTGCATTTTATTTCTTTTGGGATTCTCCTTTACTTGTTTTAGGCTATCTAATAAACATAGTTTAACAATTTTAATATATATTATGACAACACAATAGCTGAGTTTCAATATAAATATTGTCTTGTAGACAATATCCAAACTCAAATGGACTCTTCATTACAATTATTATCACACTATTTTATAAACTAGTGAGGACTACTATAGCCACCATCTTGGACCTTTACTCAATTCCCTGACTAGTCCCAACTATATTCTCTTATACTGAAGAGAACAATGAAAGAAAAGGGTGAGCTCAACTAGCCCAGTAAAGAATGTAAGACCCCAACATATTATAAATAAAATCGAATTTCCTCTTAATTATTATTGTGAATAATAAGGTATTAATTTGATATAATTCTCTGGTTATGGGTGAAATGTGCAAATTTTACAAAATATGCAAGTGGTTATAAATTAATCATTGTTGTCGGGGAATATTCATTTGGTCGTGGAATATTTTTGTTGGTTTGGGAATATTAAACGACTGCAAGTAGCCATTCAGGGCCCCATAATGAGAATAATTGTCGGATGAAGAAAATGACAAGTTTGAGTTTTTATAAATAACTACAGTAGTTGTTACCAATTAACACTTGTTGGAATACCCTAAGTGGTTAAAATACTGATGTCTGGCGTGGATGCACAAGATTTGTGACGCCCCAAAATAGGTATACATCACCCATTCTCGAATTGTCAATACATGGTACAAAAAACAACTACAACTTTATTATTACAACAAGAAACTGTGAGTTTGAATACAAATATTATCTTCTAGACAATATCTATACTCAAATAAATCCTCATCACATTTATTGATACATTATTTTACAAAATGGTGAGGACTACTAAACAACTCTCTCTAGAACCTTCATTCCATACCCGACTGTACTCGCTTATATTCTCGCCTCCCGAGAAGAAAAATGGAACAAAAAGGAAAAAGGTGAGCTCAACTAGCCCAAAGAAGAATATTATGACTAAGATAATATACAACAAATTATCGTTAGTCTTCAATAGGAAAAATCTAATAGTAATACAATAGACAACAAATTTTAAATCAATATTCGTAGTGGAAATAATAATTCATTAGAAGAGTTAAGTAGAGAATGCAAACTACTATCTTCTATGTATGAATTTAAAAGTTCATCGCTCATCTTTTATCCTCGTAACATCAATCAATATACATCTGAATCAAATATTCATCTTTTGCACCATTGCCAAAGATATTCATCATTGGTCATGTTCATCTAAACACTGCTCATCTTTGCACTACGGGCCAAAGATATTCTTCAGAAATCATTCATTTTGCACTACGTGCCAAAGATATTCCATAATATCATCATTTAAGATCAAGATGATGAAAAATATTTTTAAAGAAACGAATCCGGTGAAACAAAATGACAAGGATTAAGGATTAAGGATTCACTTTTGTTTTATCCACGTCCAAAAATACCTCAAAATAATTATACAAGTGGTGTAAAATTCAAGAATGATCAAAACATGGATACAATCAAAGCTAGTATTCACAATAGATATTTTAGATGAAAAGGAAAATTTTCATTTTTCGATGAATAGTGCAGATTCGTGAATAAGATCAGATACGTGAATAGGCCAGATACGTGAATAGTAACTCCGACACCAAAAGTTCCAAATTTGATAAAAATTCAGATCAATATTTTTCGCATAATGATATTGAAGAAATAATATCATTTAAAAAAATAATACCCCTTACCTCGAAAGATCAAGACTTCTACCGATGATACACCTGATATAAAGGCTATGACTTGGACTTGCACCAGATAGCAATACTCAAAGTATACTCAAAAATACTCACAAGAATACGCCGATAATATAGAGAAAGAAAACTTCAGTTTTCGATGTGATTTTCAATTCTAACCTAAGCACCCTATTTATAGGAAAATGCTTAGAACACCAAAGTTAGTAAAATTTAATAAAATATTAATATATATATTAAAATTTCTACGCTAACCTTCTTAGATCTGATCTCAGCTCATTATGCACATGTTGTAGCCCTCAAAACAAACAAAAAATGTTTTTGTTATTTAAAATATTTTAAACTTCCAAAAATCAATTATTTTGAGCTTCGTAACTTCAATAATTCACAATAAATAGCCCTTTTGTCGTAAAAATTGAAACTTGCGACTTTTTTATAGGAAATTCAATTCTACAACTTTTCGTAAGAAAGTTTTTCCAAATTCCAAATGTAAATTGACCAAATCCACAACCAAGCGATTTTACAAAGCTATAATCAAATTTCACCAATAAATGGGGTCCACCGACATGTTTAACATGTTTTAAACATTTATTGCAATAAAAATACTCATCCTTCTCAGATACTCATATATCCCACATTCGTTGTAAAATATCACCATTATTATATTATTAAAATATAATAATATATTTATTTTATCGTAAAAAGATTAAATTTTAATTTTCAACAATTGTCACAATAAAAATTTTCTCCATCTATATCCACATAAAATTAATATTTTTCTCATCATATGAATCAATAATTAATTATTCACAAATAATATTATGTAATCACAATATCGACAACTGCATAGCCTCAGAAAGAGGGGCTTTCCAATAAGAATTTCTCTCATCGGGCGCCGCAATTAGGTGACCAAACCTCTCCTTAGATGTAACTTTCTAGACATTGCCAATAATGTTATCTAATAATATTATTCAGATAATATGAATTATTGCTTCGATAATGAAAAATATCGTGTAATGATAATTATCAAACAAATAGCAATATAAAATATCAACGCAAAGAATTATTAAATCAATAAAATATCGAACAATAATTATCGTAACCATTATCGAGTAGTGCCTTTCACGTAAGAATCAATAATTGGTGTAATAACCGTGCTACATCGTGTTTTAACCATCGAGTATTTTAACAAGATAATCTCAGAATAACTACGCCTATTTTTAACCAACTTATATTTGTCGCTTTCTTCATCCAATCGCTTTCACATGGGGCCACATGGTCATCGCTGCGTCGCATTTAATATTCCCCGACAAGATTAATATTCCACACCACCAAACGAATATTCCCCAACAACAATGAATATTTTATAACCACTTGCTTATTTTGAAATATTTCATGTATTTTACCCCTAACTATCCACATTAATCACATCAACCCTTACTATTTCAAAATAATAAATAGAGAAAATTAAATTTCATTAATAATAAGTTGGGGTCTTACAACCTCCCTCCTTATGAAATTTCGTCCTCGAAATCGACGACGTATTACTCTGTGTGTTTCAAAAGGTGAGGATACCTCGCTTTCATTTCCGCTTTCAATTCCCGTGTCATTTCCTCTATAGCATGATTCCTCCACAAAACTTTAACTTGTGGTATGACCTTTCATGCAGTAGGGATGCTCCTTCCTATCTAAGATCTTGACAGTACCTCCTCATAAGTTAAGTCTTCTGGCTATCTCGTCCTGCTTCTAACTCTATAACGTGGTTCGGGTCTTTCACATATTTATTTAAGTATATGAGATATGTGAAACACATTATGAACACTAGACATACCTTGAGGTAACGCGAGTCTATAAAGCTACATTTCCTACTCGGTCAAGAATTTGAAATGGACCAATAAATCGTGGATCGAGCTTTCTCTCTTCCCAAATCTTGTAACTCCTTCCATGGAGCAACACGCAACAATACATGATCCCTACACTAAATTCCACGCCCTTTCGATGAAGATCCGATAACACTTTTATCGATCTTGTGCCGCTTTTGTATACGTTGTTAATCATTTAGATCTTTTTCAGTAGTCATATCGTATTTAACTCGGGTCCCAACAATGTTGCTTCACCCACCTCATTCCAACATATCGAGATCGACACTTTCGCCCATATAATGCTTCAAATGGAGCCACACCTATACTTCGCTCGATAATCTGTTGTTGTAGGAGAATTCCACCAATGGTAAATACTTATCCCAACCGCCCTTGAAGTCTCAGGACACGTAGTCTTAATAAATCTTCAAGAGTTTGAATAGTCCTTTCGATTGTCCATCCGCTTTGAGGATGGTATGCCAACTAAATCGCAAACTGCGCTCCATAGCTTTTTGCAAGCTAACCCAAAATCTTGAAGTGAATCTTGGGTCACGATCCAAACTATGGATACCGGCATGCCATGCAACCTCACAATCTCATTCACGCATATACTAGCAAGACGCTCAAGGAATAAGTCTCCCAGACGGCAAGAAATGAGCAGACTTGGTTAATCTATCAACAATAACCCAAATAGCATTGATGCCTTGAGAAACCGTAGGAAGACCCCCAGAACTAAATCCATGGTAATATGTTCCCACTTCCATTTCGAATCTCAAGTGGTTGCAACGGACCCTTAGGTACTAGATGCTCCGCCTTTACACGCTGGCAAGTTAAACACATCGAGATAAACTTTGCAATCTCTCTCTTCATATTGTTCCACCAAAATGTATGTCAAGATCACGATACATTTTAGTACTTCCAGTGATGGATTGCAAATGGTGTATTGTGTGCCTCCATCATAATCTTGTACTTCAAATCGAGTTGTTAGGAACACAAAGTCTAGAGTGGACTCAAGTATTCCTTCTTCATCAATTCTCGCCCTAATAGCTCCTTCTCACTACTTTCTTCTTCATAATCATCACCCGGCCGGTGGCTCGAGCAACCTTAACTTTTTCTATTATAGTTGGCTCTACGCGATACTTGACATCATCGCACTCGCTCTCAAGATATGATCTTCTACTCAACGCGTTAGCTACCACGCTCGCTTTTCCAGGATGGTATTGAATAGTGTGGTCGTAGTCTTTTCAATAGCTCGAGCCAACGTCGCCGCCGCCGCATGTTGAGTTCTTTTGAGTGAAGAAATATTTAAGGCTTTTATGGTCCGAATATATCTCCACTTTCTCCCCATATAGATAGTGCCTCCATATCTTTAAGCGAAAACGATCACGCTAACTCTAGATCATGAGTAGGATAATTCCTCTCATACTCTTTTTAAGTTGTCGTGAGGCATAAAGCTATGACTTTCCCACGTTGCATGAGAACACATCCTAACCCTTTTTGCTCAAGCATAGTCAGAGATAACAAATCCATCCGAACCAGATGGTATTGTTAGAATAAAACCAAATAAGTCTCCTCTTAAGCTCTTGGAAACTCTTCTCGCATTCTTCGCTCCAAACAAATTTTGTATCCTTCCGAAAGTTAGTTGGGTTAATGGAGTAGCGATTCGAGAAAACCCTTCCACTAATCTCCAATAATAACCAAATTAGACCTGTAAAGCTACGCATTTTGGTCACCGACTTTTGGTTGCTCCTAACTTCAGATTGCTTCAATCTTCGCTTCGGGTGCACTTGATACTCCATGTTTTGACACTGACGCGGCCCAAGAAATGCTACTTCTCAAACCGTAACTCGCATTTCTTCAATTTGGCATATAGTTTGTTTTCACGGTTTTCGAGTACCAATTTTTCAAATGGTGCTCATGATCTTCACGACTTTTGGAATATATGAGGATGTCATCAATAAAGACAACAACAAACCGATCCAAATATTCCTTGAATACTCTGGTTCATCATATCCATGAAAGTCATAGGAGCATTAGTCAATCCGAAGGACATGACTAAGAATTCATAATGCCCGCATCGAAGTTCTAAAGGCGTCTTTTGAATATCCTCGCTTCTAATCTTCAACCGATGATATCCGTAATCTAAGATCGATTTTTGAAAAGAATTGTGCCCTCTCAGAATCGGTCAAACAAGTCATCAATACGAGGTAGAGGATACCTATTCTTGATGGTGACATGGTTCAATTCCCGATAGTCAATAATAAAGTCGCATACTCCCGTATTTCTTCTTTACTTAATAAAACAGAGCACCCCAAGGAGATGTACTAGATTTAATGAAACCGATGTCCAACAATTCCTCAGAGTTGGACCTTTAACTCCTCAAGTTCAATAGAGCCATTCGATATGGGGTTTTAGAAATGGGCTTTGTACCAGTTCAAGATCAATAAAGAATTCAACTTCACGCTCGGGGTAGACCGGAAGTTCTTCAAGAAATACGCCAGAAAGTCAATAACAAAAGGAATATTATTCAAATTTGACGTGTCTTTATTCAAATCCATAACATGGGCTAAGAAAGCTTGACATCCGCTTTTCAATAAACGAATAGCTTTATGATTAGATATGATAGTGATTGATTTTAATGGTTTAGTTGCTTGAATTGCATAACAAAGTTGTTTAGGAATATGAAAGCTAACAACCTTATTTAAAACAATCAATTTTGGTATGATGTGTAGTTAACCAATCAATCCCTAAAATCACATCAAAAGCAAGTATCTTTAAAGAGATAAGGTCAATGTGTAAGGTGATGGTGCCAACTTGAATCAAACAAGATTTATAAAAATGTGGATGTGATGAAAGTTTTTCCTAACTGAGTTTCCACAGATAGGTCAAAGTCTAATTTCTCCTGAGTCAAGTTTAAACGCTGAGCACAAGCAGAGAGATAAATGAATGAGTAGCACAGTATCAAGTAAGTTATAAACTTCGCAAGAATTTATAAATAGCTTACCCGTGATCACCTCGTTTGGGTTCCTCGTGATTTTGACCAAACCACAACAACAAATGCTCTTCCCTAATCGTTGACTTTGACTTTTCCGGGACAGTTTTTTGAGTCACCGTCCCTCATTGAAATAGGGTTTCGCCATCGCATAATCTCGAGCGATATGTCCTTCCTTTCCATAATTATAGCATACCTTGAACTGCTAGGGCGCTTTGACCGATATGTCCTCTTTTCCTCATTTAGTAAGATACGACCGGTGGTCGTTTCTCCTCCCTTAGAACCGCTTGTTCTTTAAGACCGCTGCCTTTACATGGTCGTTGTTAAATCTCCACTTTTAAAATCTCCTCCCGACTCGCTTCTTCTATTTTCATGGCCATGATTACCACCGTAATGGTTACCATTTTTCTCCGCTCTGCTTTTCTCTCCGCCGGTTATCATTATTCTATTGATCGCTATCTCGGTACGATCCTCGTTATGTTCCTCGGTTGAACATACTCGTTATCTCGCTTCTAACAATTGAGCCCCTCATTAACAACATCCGAATAGAGAGAAAATTTATGAGAAATGAGATATTGTCGTACGCCGGGTTTCAAACCTCTTAGAAACATCCGCGTCACACGCTCCTCATTCTCCACCAAATGAGGTGCAAACTCGATAACTCGCAAACTTTGCCTCGCATCGAGACACCGCCATGTTGTTTTGTTCTAATCGATGAACTCCACTTCCTTCATACGATTTAACACTTTCGTGAAAGTATTTGTCATTAAATAATTTCAAATGTCTCCCAAGACATGCCGAAAAGTCTTGGCATGGATGGGTACGCTTCACGCATCTCCCACCAAGTAGTCCGCTTCGCCATGGAACATAAAGGTGGCGAATGGAACCTTATGTTTCTCCGCATCCCAAGACATCGAATATCTTGGTAATTTGCTTGACCCATGTTTCCGCCATGATCGGATCCGCTTTCCCTTAAATTTCGTGGTCCCAAACTTTGAATCGCTTGTCACGTGTGATAACCCGTGAATTGCTATCATTTCTCCTCGATTTTGAACACGAAGTCTCCTCGTCGATTTTGCATGAATCGCAAAAAGCTTCTAAACATCCCCTCGCTCATCATCTCGCTTCGGTGGTGTTGTTCACAGGAGGAACATTGCCACTGCTGCACGCTCTCCTCGTTGGTGAGTACAAAGCTCTACACGGCCTCATTTCCATTGTTAATATTCTCAACGACATTCTCAAATACCGCCATAAAACAAGGGTTAATTAAGGAAATCAATATATCACATAATATCCCTATATATCTCGACCAACTAACAAATAAGCTTAGTAGGACACACTAGCGAAGGATTTACTCGCTCTCCCTCCTAGTTCTATTCCCCGATCTCCGCCAGAGATCATATCCCTAAGCTCGATACCAACCGTGACGCCCCCAAAATAGGTATACATCACCCATTCCGAAGTTGTCAATACATGGTACGTAAACAACTACAACTTTATTATTACAACAAGAAATCGTGAGTTTGAATACAAATATTATCTTCTAGACAATATCTATACTCAAATAAATCCTCATCACATTTATTGATACATTATTTTACAAAAATGGTGAGGACTACTAAACAACTCTCTCTAGAACCTTCATTCCATACCCCACTCAGACTCGCTATATTCTCGCCTCCCGAGAAGAAAAATGGAACAAAAAGGAAAAAGGGTGAGCTCAACTAGCCCAAGAAGAATATTATGACTAAGATAATATACAACAAATTATCGTTAGTCTTCAACAGGAAAAATCTAATAGAATACAATAGACAACAAATTTTAAATCAATATTCGCAAATAAAATAATAATTCATTAGAAGAGTTAAGTAGAGAATGCAAACTACTATCTTCTATGTATGAATTTAAAAGTTCATCGCTCATCCTTTATCCCCGTAACATCAATCAATATACATCTCGAATCAAATATTCATCTTTGCACCATCGTGCCAAAGATATTCATCACGGGTCATGTTCATCTAAACACTGCTCATCTTTGCACTACGGCCAAAGATATTCTTCAGAAATCATTCATCTTGCACTACGGTGCCAAAGATATTCCATAATATCATCATTTAAGACCGAAGATGATGAAAATATTTTTAAAGAAACGAATCCAGTGAAACAAAATGACAAGGATTAAGGATTAAGGATTCGTACTTTGTTTTATCCACGTCCAAAAATACCTCAAAATAATCACAGTGGTGTAAAATTCAAGAATGATCAAAACATGGATACAATCAAAGCTAGTATTCACAATAGATATTTTAGACAAAAAGTAAAATTTTCATTTTTCGATGAATAGTGCCGTATTCGTGAATAGTATCAGATACGTGAATAAAGGCCAGATACGTGAATACTAACTCCGACAACAAAAGTTCCAAATTTGATAAAACTTCAGATCAATATTTCAAAGATAATGATATTGAAGAAATAATATCATTATGAAAAAAATAATATCCCTTACCTCGAAAGATCAAGACTCTAAATTTAAAACACCTGATATAAAGCTATGACTTGACTTCAGATCGATAGCAATACTCAAAGTATACTCAAAATACTCACAAGAATATGCTCGATAATATAGAGAGAGAAAACTTCAGTTTCTGGTGTGATTTTCAATTCTAACCTAAGAACCCTATTTATAGGAAAATGCTTAGAACACCAAAGTAGAAAATTTAATAAAATATTAATATATATATTAAAATTTCTATGCCAACCTTCTTAGATCTGATCTCAGCTCATTATGCACATGTTGTAGCCCACAAAACAAACAAAAAAACGTTTTTGTTATTTAAAATATTTTAAACTTCCAAAAATCAATTATTTCGGAGCTTAAGAACTTCTATAATTCACAATAAATAGCCCTTTTGTCAGAAAATTGAAAACACGCGATTTTTATAGGAAATTCAATTCTCTACAACTTTGCAGAAGAAAGTTTTTCCAAATTCCAAACAGAAATTGACCGAAATCCACAAACCAAGCGATTTTAAAAGCTATAATCAAATTTCAATCAATAAATGGGGTCCAATCGACATGTTTAATATGTCTTAAACATTTATTATTACAACAAAAATACTCATCCTCCTCAGATACTCATATATCCCACATTCGTTGTAAAAATATCACCATTATTATATTATTAAAATATAATAATATATTTATTTTATCGTAAAAAGATAAATTTTCAATTTTCAACAATTGTCACAATAAAAAATTTTCCCCATCTATATCCACATAAAATCAATATTTTTCTCATCATATGAATCAATAATTAATTAGTCACAAATAATATTACGTAATCACAATATCGACAACTGTGCAGCTTCCTCAGAAAGAGGGCTTTCCAATAAGAATTTCTCCTCATCGGCAAGCAATTAGGTGACCAAACCTCTCCTTAGATGTAACTTTCTAGACATTGCCAATAATGTTATCTAATAATATTATTCAGATAATATGAATTATTGCTTCGATAATGAAAAATCTTGTGTAATGATAATTATCAAACAACAACAATATAAAATATCAATGCAAGAATTATTAAATCAATAAAATACTAACAATAATTCATCGTAACCATTATCGAGTAGTGCCTTCTTCACGTAAGAATCAATAATTGGTGCAATACCGCAAAGCATCGTGATTTTAACCAATTTAGTATTTTAATAAAGATTAATCAGTAATAACTACGCCTGTTATTTTTAACCAACTTATATTTGTCGCTTTCTTCATCCAATCGCTTTCTATATGGGGCCCACATACGGCTACTACTGTCAGCATTTAATATTCCCCGACAAAGATTTAATATTCCACCACCAAACGAATATTCCCGACAACAATGAATATTTTATAACCACTTGCTTATTTTGAAATATTTGCGTATTTTACCCCTAACTATCCACATTAATCACATCAACACTTACTACTTCAAAATAATAAATAGAGAAAATTAAATTTCATTAATAATAAGTTGGGGTCTTACAGTATTGATGAATTATTGATCCTTACGTAAGAAGGCACTACTCAATAATTGTTACAATAGTTACTGTTCAATATTTTATTTTATTGATTCAATAATTGTTGCGTTGATATTTTATATTATTGTTGTTTCAATAATTGTCAACG
Source organism: Panax quinquefolius (assembly GCA_020205615.1). Lineage (NCBI taxonomy): Eukaryota > Viridiplantae > Streptophyta > Magnoliopsida > Apiales > Araliaceae > Panax > Panax quinquefolius. The sequence goes on along the minus strand of CM035171.1, from coordinate 73,501,139 downwards.
CACAAAGATTTCCCATTATCGGATCAATAATTCATATTATTTGAATAATATTATTAGATAGCATTATTGGCAATGTCTAGAAAGTTCACAAGGAGAGGTTTGGTCACCTAATTAGCGCACTGCAAGAAGGAGAAATTCTTATTGAAAGCCCCTCTTCCCGGAATGGCCTGGTTGTCATAAATGTGATTCTGTAATATTATTTGTGAATAATTAATTATTTATTCATATGATAAGGAAATATTTATTTTATGTGGTTATAAATGTTGGATATATTTATTATGGTTATAAATGAGGTGTTTTATCAGTATTTTTGTAGGAATGAAAGTATTAAAAAAATTAAACCAGTGTTTTTGAGATATATTGCGTGAGTTATAATTTTTAATCCGACCGTTGGATCATTGTAATTTTTGGATATGTTATACATATATAAGTTGAGTATATGTCCACCAATTTTGAACCGTTAAAAATGAACGTATGATTTGTTATGAATTTTAAGAGGTGACTGGTACAGAAATTGTTGAAGTATCCGAATTTAGTATTTTGGTGGAAAATTCTAGAATTTAGTGGGCCCCACTTGTGGTTGGTGAAGAAACGTGCTGAATTTTATTTCAAATGTGGTGGGTGGAAATAGTAGCAGGTAAAGCCATCAGGTTGCAGGTCAAGTCTGCTAACATTTTCCTATAAATAGAGGGCTAAGTTAAAATTGAAAATCACACCAGAATTCATAAGTTTTCTCTCTTTTTCTCTCTAGATTATCGAGTGTATTTTGTGAGTATTTAGATACTTGGTGAGTTGCTATTCATCAGTGCAAGTTTCCTTCAGCGTCATATCCGATATCTAGTTAGAAGTACTGCTATTTTGAGGTAAGGGATAGTAAGGGATTGTAAGGGATGTTTTTTTTCGTAATGATGTTATTCTTTCAATATCATTATACCGAAATATTGGTATGAATTTTATTGTGGAAGTTCTACCTTTTTGTGTCAGGGTTACTATTCACGTATACGACACTATTCACGTATATGGTACTATTCACGTATACGACACTATTTATGTATATGACATTTTTACGTATACGGTACTATGTACGAATACGGAGTACTATTCACGAGTTACTATTCATGAGTTACGATTCACGAGTTACTATTCATGAGTTACTATTCATGAGTTTCTATTCACGAGTTACTATTCATGAGTACTATTCACAACAAAAATAGTTTCTTTTTCTGACTAAATTATCGTTGATTTATGAATCTTACTCTTGAAATTAAATCCATGTTTTGATGATATTGTTTTTATTATCATGTATAGCATTTTTATAATCCTGGTGAAGAAATTTCTCTTTGACTTGAGTGTAAAGATGGGTAGATTATTGGTATGATCATGACTATGGGTTCTCTTTGGCGAAGAGGTGCAAAGATGAATTGTGACTAGTAAGATGATGCTTAATGGCCAGATTTACAATTGAATATTTTTAGCATAAGTGCAAAGGTGAATTGATCAACATGGTTATAATTATGGTTTATATAGATTTTGAAATGATTATATATTTCTTTGAGATATTAATATCTTTGGCCTGTAGTGCAAAGATGAACTGTTATTGAATATCTTTGGCCTGAAGTGCAAAGATGAATTGTTGATGAATATCTTTGGCCCGTAGTGCAAAGATGACCTGTTGTTGAATATCTTTGGCCTGTAGTGCAAGGATGAACTGTTAATGAATATCTTTAGCCCATAGTGCAAAGATGAATTTATTAGTATGATTATGAACATGAACTGTGATTTGGTATAACCATGATCTTTGATGTTTCAGGTAAAGACAGGTGATAAAATTATCTTTGTCCTGGATGAGAATAAGAATTTAGAACTACAATTATGATTATGAGTTATTCACATGATTGTGGACATGAACTATTGATTGATGTTACAGAGATAAAACATTGTCGGTGGACTATTAACGTAGAGAAGATAATTGACTTTATGGTCTATTTGACTCTTCTAATGGATTGCTCGTTCCGCTGCAAGTATGGTTGAAAAGTTTTATCATCTACCATATGTTCTAAATCTCTGATTTATTACTGATGAAGGCTATTGATAATTTAATTATCTTTAGTCATGATATTCTTTACTGGACTAGTTGTGCTCACCCTTTTGCTTCACAATTATTTTTCAGGTAATAAGAGTGTAGTTGGGTCGAGCGAGGGTAACGGGGAAATAGAACGGTGGTCTCTATCTATGGAGGTTCTCCCTAAGCAGTATAGAAAGGTGTTGTATACATCATTTAGTAGTTATATTTGGTGAATCAAATAGGGTGAGGCGAACCTAACGTTGGAAGGGTGTTTTGCCACTATCATACAAGATGTCTAATGACATACAACCTCGTGTCATCATAAGATGTGGTTGTGCTCATCCACTTCATCGAGTATATCTACGAGCACTACCTATATAATCTTGGTGTTTGGTTGAAATATAACTCTCAATTAGAGACAGTGGAGATAATGATATGTCAAGAGAAGACTCACCATTGGAAAGAATATGATAGTAATCTTCTCATTTTTCTTTGGGGTCTATTGGGTCAACCAAGGATAATTCCGTTGCCATATGATATCTATCATAACCTAGACGCATGACCTCCCATGTACGAAGGTTTCCTTGAGCACTTCCCAAAGATTTTAATTTCTAAAATAGTTTTTGAATATACCTTTATGTAAGATGTCATGGTGACTGTGACGCCCCCAAAATAGGTATACATCACCCATTCTGAGTTATCAATACATGGTACAGAAACAACTACAAACTTTTATTATTACAACAAAGAACTGCGTGAGTTTGAATACAAATATTATCTTCTAGACAATATCTATACTCAAATAAATCCTCATCACATTTATTGATACATTATTTTACAAAATGGTGAGGACTACTAAGCAACTCTCTCTAGAACCTTCATTCCATACCCCAACTCGATTACTCGCTATATTCTCGCCTCCCGAGAAGAAAAATGGAACAAAAAGGAAAAAGGTGAGCTCAACTAGCCAAAGAAGAATATTATGACTAAGATAATATACAACAAATTATCGTTAGTCTTCAACAGGAAAAATCTAATAAAATACAATAAACAACAAATTTTAAATCAATATTCATAATGAAATAATAATTCATTAGAAGAGTTAAGTAGAGAATGCAAACTACTATCTTCTATGTATGAATTTAAAAGTTCATCGCTCATCTTTTATCCCTCGTAACATCAATCAATATATATCCGAATCAAATATTCATCTTTGCACTACAGCCAAAGATATTCATCGATTAGTCATGTTCATCTAAACACCTGTTCATCTTTGCACTACGGGCCAAAGATATTCTTCAGAAATCATTCATCTTTGCACCACAGGCCAAAGATATTCCATAATATCATCATTTAAGACTGAAGATGATGAAAAATATTTTTAAAGAAACGAATCCAGTGAAACAAAATGACAAGGATTAAGGATTAAGGATTCAGTACTTTGTTTTATCCACGCCCAAAAATACCTCAAAATAATCACAAGTGGTGTAAAATTCAAGAATGATCAAAACATGGATACAATCAAAGCTAGTATCCGTAATAGATATTTTCGACTTAAAAGAAATTTTTCATTTTTCGATGAATAGTGTCGATTCGTGAATAGTGTCGATACGCGTGAATAGTAACTCGACACCAAAAGTTCCAAATTTGATAAAAATTTCAGATCAATATTTCAACATAATGATATTGAAGAAATAATATCATTACTGAAAAAAATAATATCCCTTACTCGAAAGATCAAGACTCTAAATTCAAACACCTGGATATAAAGGCTATGACTTGGACTTGCATCAGATAGCAATACTCAAAGTATACTCAAAATACTCACAAGAATACGCCGATATAATATAGAGAGAAAACTTCAGTTTCTGGTGTGATTTTCAATTCTAACCTAAGCACCCTATTTATAGGAAAATGCTTAGAACACCAAAGCAGAAAATTTAATAAAATATTAATATATATATATATATTAAAATTTCTACGCCAACCTTCTTAGATCTGATCTTAGCTCATTATGCACATGTTGTAGCCCACAAAATAAACAAAAAAACGTTTTTGTTATTTAAAATATTTTAAACTTCCAAAAATCAATTATTTTGGAGCTTCAGAACTTCAATAATTCACAATAAATAGCCCTTTTGTCAGAAAATTCAAAACTCGCGTCTTTTTATAGGAAATTGCATTCTCTACAACTTTGCAGAAGAAAGTCTTTCCAAATTCCAAACAGAAATTGATCGAAATCCACAAACCAAGGCGATTTTATTGTGCTATAATCAAATTTTCAAATAATAAATGGGGTCCACCGACATGTTTAACATGTTTTAAACATTTATTGCAACAAAAATACTTATCCTCCTCAGATACTCATATATCCCACATTCGTTGTAAAAATATCACCATTATTATATTATTAAAATATAATAATATATTTATTTTATCGTAAAAAGATAAAATTTCAATTTTCAACAATTGTCACAATAAAATTTTTCTCCATCTATATCCACATAAAATCAATATTTTTCTCATCATATGAATCAATAATTAATTATTCACAAATAATATTACGTAATCACAATATCGACAAACTGCAGCGCACAGGAAAGAGGGGCTTTCCAATAAGAATCTCTCCTCATCATGCCAAGCAATTAGGTGACCAAACTCTCCTTAGATGTAACTTTCTAGACATTGCCAATAATGTTATCTAATAATATTATTCAGATAATATGAATTATTGCTTCGATAATGAAAATACCGTAATGATAATTATTGAAACAACAAAGAATATAAAATATCAACGCAACAATTATTAAATCAATAAAAATATCGAACAATAATTATCGTAACCATTATCGAGTAGTGCCTTCTCACGTAAGAATCAATAATTGGTGCAATACCGCGGTGCATCGTGTTTTTAACCATCGAGTATTTTAACAAGATAATCTGTGAATAACTACGCCGTTATTTTTAACCAACTTATATTTGTCGCTTTCTTCATCCAATCGCCACATGGGCCCACACATCGGTCGCTGCCGTCGCATTTAATATTCCCGACAAAGCATTTAATATTCCCCGACAACAATGAATATTTTATAACCACTTGCTTATTTTGAAATATTTGCGTATTTTACCCCTAACTATCCACATTAATCACATCAACCCTTACTATTTCAAAATAGAGAAAATTAAATTTCATTAATAATAAGTTGGGGTCTTACAGTGACGTGCTACCCAAGTTGGTGTCGAGAGTCACAGTTGATATATATATTTGTATCAAAACTCACAACACATGAGTTGTTGTATTTTGCACGACAATTGTTGTAATAAAGTTGTAGTTGTTTTCTGTACCATGTATTTGGCGACTCAGAATGGGTTGGGTGAAATGGATCTATTTTGGGGTTGTCACAGTTGGTATCAGAGCCTAGGGATACGATCTCTGGCGGAGATTGGAGAATAGAACTAGGAGGGGAGAGATGAGTAAATCCTTCGCTAGTGTGTCCTACCTAAGCTTAATTATTGGCCAGTATCGAGATATTATGTGATATGTTAATTTGTTCAATTAACCCTTGTTTTGAAGCTGTATTCTAGAATGATATCTGAAATACACGAGATGAGCAATGGAGAAATCATGATGACAGGGACGATGGAATCTGAAATGAAATCAAGGTATTCTCAACTCTTTGAAATACCAGGTACGTATGTCAATTTTGAGGACGAAATTTCATAAGGAGGGGATGTTGTAAGACCCCAACTTATTATAAATAAAATCGAATTTCCTCTAATTATTATTGTGAATAATAAGGTATTAATTTGATATAATTCTCTGGTTATGGGTGAAATGTGCAAATTTTGCAAAATATCTGTTGGTTATAAAATAATCATTGTTGTGGGGAATATTCATTTCGTCGTGGAATATTCTTGTTGTTTGGGAATATTCATAATGACGGTAGCCATTTGTGGGACCCATAATGTAATAATTATCGGATGAAAAAACGACAAGTTTGAGTTTTTATAAATAACTATGTAGTTGTTACTGCTATTAACATTGTTAGAATACACTATGGTTAAAATAAGAATACGCATGGATGCATTAATATTGATGAATTATTGATCCTCATGCGTAAGAACGCACTACTCAATAATTGTTACGAAGATTCGCTCAATATTTTATTTTATTGATTCAATATTCTTTGCGTTGATATTTTATATTATTGTTGTTTCAATAATTGTCATTGCATAGTATTTCCCATTATCAGATCAATAATTTATATTATTTGAATAATATTATTAGATAGCATTATTAGCAATGTCTAGAAAGTTCTGTCAAGGAGAGGTTTGGTCACCTAATTGCGCGCTAGTAAGGAGAAATTCTTATTGGAAAGCCCCCTCTTTCCTGGGAACGGCCTGGTTGTCATAAATGTGATTCTGTAATATTATTTGTGAATAATTAATTATTGATTCATATGATTAGGAAATATTTATTTTATGTGGTTATAAATGTTGGATATATTTATTGTGGTTAAAAAATGAAAGAGTTAATGTTGAGGTGTTTTATCAGTATTTTTGTTGGAATGAAAGTATTAAAAAAATTAAACCAGTGTTTTTGAGATATATTGCGTGAGTTATAATTTTTAATCCGACCGTTGGATCGTTATAATTTTTGGATATGTTATACATATATAAGTTGAGTATATGTCCACAAATTTTGAACCGTTAAAAATGAACGTATGATTTGTTATGAATTTTAAGAGATGACTGGTTCAGAAATTATTGAAGTATCCGAATTTAGCATTTTGGTAGAAATTCTAGAATTTAGTGGGCCCCACTTGTGGTTGGTGAAGAAATGTGCTGAATTTTATTTCAAATGTGGTGGGTGGGAATAGTAGCAGGTATAGCCATCTTGTGAAATGATACTGGATGAAACAAAAAATTCAATGATATTCTACTAATTTCAAGGAGTATAGAAGCAATACTTATCAAAATAAGTGTAGATTTAGGAATATGAAACGAAATAATATTACTTAATACTACAAAGTATGAAAGAAAATATTATTTCTTACGAATATTGAACAAAAATAATTTCCCTTACGAATATTGAACGAAAATAGTTTTCCTTATTTAATATTGAACTAAGATAATATCCCTTACTTAATATTGAATCTAAAATCATATTCCTTACTTAATATCGAATCTAAAAAATAATATTCCATACGAATAATTTTAAAAATAATCTCTTACTTAATATGAAATAAATAATACCCTTACCTTAAAAGGAGAGTAATTTGATCGGTATAATCTGGGATATTCTTGAAGAAAACTTGCACTATTTGCTACACTCAAAGTTTCCTTAAACTCAAAAGAAATACGCTCAATATTATAGAAGAAGAATTCTCTGATTCTGGTGTGATTTTTTTTTCTAAACTAAGCATCCTATTTATAGGAGAATGACATGGAACTATTTAAGAAATCACGGATGCACAGAAGGAAGAATCATGGGCGAATGTTCACGGACAAATTTTGATTTTCTGATTTTCACTATGCTGCACTATGCAAATTAACACTATACAGTACTATGCAACACTATGCAATACTATGCAAATACTATGTAGTACTATGCAACACTAAGCAGTACTATGCAAACACTATGCAATATAAAAAAAAACTGAGATAACTTTCTACCGACGATTTTGAGAAATGAGTAAGTGGGGGTCCATGTAATAAGCCAAATTTATAATAAATACTTCATGACAAACCCCTTTATTTATATCAAATCACTTGACTAAACACATTTTTAATCTTTTAACAATTATTCATCATTAATATTATAACTCATAATATTAACAACCAGATCATTCCTAGGAAAGAAGGGGCTTTCCGATAAGGACTTGTCCTTATTGGCGCGCAATTAGATGAACAAACCCCTTTCCTCGACTGAAATTTCTAGACATGGTCAATAATGCAAATAATAATATGAATAACTATGTTGTCTCAATTAATAATTTAATAATATAAAATATTGTGCAGATGATACTATGACAATAATTGAATTAATAATATGAGATAGTATGCATCAACTACTGTTGCAATAATTGAATAAAACTAAGTGACTTCTTTCGTAAGCATCAATAATCAGAGATACCGTGCAATACAGTGTGCTACTGTGCAACCACACGTATTATTGTACTTTTATCATTAGGTATTTCAACAGTTAACGGTAAAAGTTTTGCCTATATTTTTATAAAAAGGTTATTTTTGTCGCTTTCTAAATCTGACAGTAATTCCGTTGTGGGGTCCACCAATGATTGTGTTGTCGTACGAATATTCCCCGACCAAATAAATATTTTATGACAACTTGCTTACTTTGCAAAATTTGTAAATGTAAGACCCCAAATTTTATGAAATGAAAGTATTCAATTTTCTTATAATTATTATTTTATTTAGTAAATGGTTAAATTGATAAAGGTTAAAGTTAAGGGTGATATTTGAAAATTTTGCAAAGTAAGCAAGTTGATATAAAATATTCGATTGGTCTGGGAATATTTGTTTTAGCAGGGAATATTCGTACGACGACACAATCATTGGTGGACCCCACAACGGAAGTATTGTCGTAGATAGAAAACGACAAAAATAGATTTTTATAAAAATAACGGCGAAAGTTTTACCATTAACTGTTGAACTACCCTGTGGTAAAAGTACAGTAATACATGTGGTTGCATAGTAGCACACGGTATTTGTGACGCCCCCATAATAGGTATACATCACCCATCTTGAGTTGCTAAAGACATGGTACAAAATTCAAATACAACTTAATTATACAACAGCCGTATAAAATACGTCAAAACATAATCTAAGAGTTTTAATAAGAATATTTTCATCTAGACAATATCCACACTCAATGGAGTCCTCATTACATTTATTGGCACACTATTTAACAGAATAGTGAGGACTACTAATGCTATCATCTGGACCATCACTCCGCTCCCCGACTAGTCCTATTACGCCTTCATTTCTCAAGAGAATAAATGAAAGAAAGGGTGAGCTCAACTAGCCCAAGAAGAAATATTATGACTAAGATAATGCGTAATAAATTACCATTAGCCTTCAACAGTGTTAAACTGATAAAATATAATAAACATCAAGTTTAACTGCAGTGGAACAAGCAATCCATTAGAAGAGTCAAGTAGAGAATAAAATCTACTATCTTCTATGATTTAAAAGGTTTTTCATCACTTTTATCATGAGACTCAAATTAAATAAATAAACCACATCATCCCCGCAAGACTACGACCAATGATATTCATTAGTATCACGACTACAAATTATCCATGCACTACGGGCCAAGGATATTCGTGTATTCATCCATGGTCATGATCATGCCAACAATCGTCCATCAATGCACTACTACCAATGAGGACTTTTACCACATCATTTGTAACATTACTTGGCCATGATTATACCGAATAATCCTCGGTCATAATCATACCAAGTCTATCTATGCACACAAAGCCACAAATGACTTTTCAACATATTATAAACATGAGGATGATGACAATGATATAAGAATTCAATAAAACAAGTTCAAGGATAAATTTGTAAAGATTTATAATTTAATTTATCCAGAAATCAATAACATCCAAATTGTCAACATGATAATGCTTTGTGGAGTAAAATTCAAGAATGCTCAGAGGAATATTTTCATGAAAAGATACTGGATGAAGCGCAAATATCAAGTATATTCCACTAATTTCATGGAGTATAGAAGCCAAAACTTTAATCAATCGAGTATAATAGAATATATGAAACCAATAAATGGATTTTTGCCGCCATACCAGAATCCACGTAGATGCATTATTCTAATGTAATAATAAAGAATGGAATAACATAAGAATTCACCAAAGTGTGTAATCAGATGCATGCATGTGTTATTCAAATGTAATAATAAAGAATGGAACTGTGTCACGCCAGAATCGCATGCACATGATGTTCCAATGTAATAATAAAGAATGGAACTGTGTCACGCCAGAATCCGCATGCATGTGATGTTCAAATGTAATAATAAAGAATAGAATCAGTCACGCGAATCCGCATATACAGTGATGTTCCAATGTAATAATAATAAAGAATGGAATAACAACAGAATTCACTGTGCATGTGCTAGATCAAGCATGCAAAAGTTATTCCAATGTAATAATAAAGAATGGAATAATAGAAGAATTTCACCATGTATGCAAGTACTTATCATGACAGACAAAGTTATTCCAACATAATAATAAAGAATGGAATAAAAACCCTTATGAGTATTGAAAGAAAATAACTCTCTTCATGAATACGAAAGAATAATACCCCTTACCTTAGAAAAAACTGGATATCGGAATAAAGTGAGGTAGCAGACTTCTCTTTCTTTTCTCTCTATAATTTCTCTCTATAATAATTGCTCTAAAGCTTTAGTGAATTGGTTAAAAATGAAGGAAGAATGAGCTTCTAATTATAGGAAAATATAGTTTCGATAATTGCACGTTTTGGGGCTCAAAATATTACAATATAATACCTTCTTCTTTTTCTTCATTTTTAATTTAGTCCTGCAAGTATTATCAAACTTGCACCACCTCCCCTAATAGTAAATAATGTGAAATAATAGTTCATTCATGTGACTCAATAGTATAATCATGTGAAAAAACTAATTACAGTATAGTACCTTCAACTATACCTCCATTTTTAATTTAGTCATGCAAGTATTATCAATCTTGCACCACCTCCCCTAATAGTATATGAATGTGAATCAATAGTACACACATGTGAACAAATAGTTATAAGCATGTGAAATAATAACAATTAATTATTCATTTATCCGATTAATTACCCGATTGGTCAATATAACCTCCAGACATCAATTATTATCGAAATAAATGTCGATTTCCACTAACACTAATAATCCCAACACAATAGAACTATCAATTTCATCTTTAATCAACACAACTTATTCATCATTAATATTATAACTCAAAATATTTAACAACCGTGTCGCTCCCGTGAAAGAGGGGCTTTCCGATAAGGATTTCTCCTTATCATGCCGCAATTAGGTGACCAAACCTCTCCTCGATGTAACTTCTAGACATTGTTAATATTGCAAATAATAATATGAATAACTTTGTCGCCCTCAATTATTGATTTAATAATAATAAATATTATGCGATGATATCGTGACAATAATTGAATCAATAATACGAGAGATATGATGCAAAGAATTATCAGAGTAATAATTGAGTATAATCGAGTGACTTCTCACGAAGCATCAATAATCAATACCGTGTGCTACTACGCAACCACGCCAGACATTATGCTTTTACTACTGGGTAGTTCAACAGTTTTAATGGTAACACTTTCGCCGTTATTGTTATAAAAAGATAATTCTGTCCTTTTCTAACTACGAAAATACTTTCATTGTGGGGTCCATCAAAGATTGTGCCGTCGTACGAATATTCCCTGTTAAAACGAATATTCCCCGACCAATCGAATATTATATATCCACTTGTTTAGTTTGAAAAATTTGTAAATATTACACACAATTATAACATTATATCAAATCCACACCATAATATTCAAAAATATATTTCGAGAAAATTATTCTTTATTCGTAAAAGTTGGGGTCTTACAACCTCCCATTATTATGAAATTTCATCCTCGAAATTAGGGTATATACCTGGTATATCGAATAGGTGAGGATACCTTGATTTCATTTCAGATTCTAACTCCCAAGTCATTTCCTCAACATCGTGGTTTCTCCACAAAACTTTTACTTGAGGTATAACTTTAGAGCGTAGAATATGATCATTCTTATCCAAGATTTTAACAAGTAACTCATCATACATTAAATCTTCCTCTATCTCGTCTGGTTCTAATTCAATAATGTGGTTTGGGTCTTTCACATATTTACGTAACATAGATATGTGAAAAATGTTATGAACACGAGACATACTTGGTGGTAAGGCGAGTCTATAGCCACGCTCCTACTCGATCGAGGATTAAAATGGGCCAATGAATCGAGGGTTGAGCTTTCCTCTCTTTCCAAATCTCGTAACTCCCTTTCATGGAGCAACACGTAACTACACATGATCTCCAATATCGAATTCCACGTCCTTTCGATGAAGATCAGCATAACTCTTTTGTCGATCTTGTGAGGTTTTTATACGTTGTCGGATCGTTTGAATCTTTTCCAGAGTCATACATACCAACTCCGGTCCCAACAACGTTGCTTCACCCACCTTATCCGAGCATACTGGAGAATGACACTTTCTTCCATACAACGACTCAAATTGAGCCATGCCAATACTTGCTTGATAACTGTTGTTGTAGGAAAACTCCACCAATGGTAAGAACTTGTCCCAACTTTCTTTGAAGTCAAGGACACAGAGTCTTAATAAATCTTCAAGAGTTTGAAAAGTCCTCTCCGACTGCCTATCTGTCTGAGGATGATATGCCGAGCTAAATCGTAAATCCGTCCCCATAGCTTTTTGAAAAGTAACCCAAAATCTTGAAGTGAATCGTGGGTCTCGATCAGAAACTATGGATACCGACATACCATGTAGTCTTAAAATCTCATTTATGTACATACGAGCAAGACGTTCAAGTGTATAAGTTTCTCGTATAGGTAGAAAATGAGCAGACTTGGTCAATCTATCAACAATGACCCAAATTGCATCTATGCCTTGAGAAATCTTGGGAAGAACAGTAACGAAATCCATGGTAATGTGCTCCCACTTCCATTCTGAAATTTCAAGTGGTTGCAATGGACCTTTTGGTATTTGATGCTCCGCCTTGACTCGTTGACAAGTTAAACACCTTGAGATAAACTCCACTATCTCTCTCTTCATATTGCTCCACCAAAATGTATGTCGAAGACCACGATACATTTTGGTACTCCCAGGATGGATTACAAACGGTGTGTTGTTAGGAACACAAAGTCTGGAGTTGACTCGAAGTATTCATTCTTCATCAATTCTTGCTTCCGACATAGCACCTTCTTGCACTTTCTTCCTCATACGCATCAGCTCCAAGTCTGTAGCTTGAGTAGCTTTAACTTTATCGAATAAAGCCGGTTCTACTCGTATATTTGTCATCATCACATGGGTCCCTGGAGTCTTTAACTCTATCTCCATCCTTTGTAAGTCATATGAAATGGGCCTTGGCGTTGACAATAATGCACTCATACCCGCATATGATCTTCTACTCAATGCATCAGCTACTACGTTCGCTTTTCTAGGATGGTATTGAATGGTATGATCGTACTCTTTCAACAACTCAAGCCATCGTCGTTGCCACATGTTGAGTTCCTTTTGAGTAAAGAAATATTTGAGGCTTTTATGATTAGTATAGATCTCCACCTTCTCTCCATACAGGTAATGCCTCCAAATCTTAAGCGTAAAAATGACAGCAACCAACTCTAAATCATGAATAGAATAATTCCTCTCATATTCTTTGAGTTATCGCGAGGCATAGGCTATGACTTTCCCATGTTGCATGAGAACACATCCTAAACCTTTGCCTGAAGCATCATCATCAGAGATGACAAATCCTCCGATCCAGATGATATTGTCGTAACAAAATAAATGAGTCTCCTCTCGAGTTCTTGAAAACTCTTCTCACATTCTCTTGCTCCAACCGAATTTTGTATCTTTTCGAGTCAGCTGAGTTAATGGAGTAGCGATTTGAGAAAACCCTTCTACGAATCTCTGATAATAACCAGCTAAGTCGAGAAAGCTACGTACTTCGGTCACTGATTTAGGTTGCTCCCAGCTTTAAATTGCTTTAATCTTTGCCAGGTCAACAGATATCCTATGATTTGATATCACGTGCCCATGGAATGCAACTTCCTCAAGCCAGAACTCGCATTTCTTCAACTTGGCATATAGCTTGTTTTCACGAAGCTTTTGGAGTATCAGCCTCAAGTGTTGCTCATGGTCTTCACGTGTTTTGGAGTATATGAGGATGTCATCAATAAAGACGACCACAAAGTGTTCCATATATTCCTTGAATAATCGGTTCATCATATCCATGAAGGCAACAGGAGCATTAGTCAATCCAAAAGATATGACTAAGAATTCATAATGCCCGCATCGAAGTTCTCGAAAAGTAGCTTTTGAATGTCATCGTTTTAATCTTCAACTCGATGATATCCTAACTAAGATCAATCTTTGAAAAGAATTTACGCGCTTTTGCAATCGGGTTAAACATGTCATCAATGCGAGGCAACAGGTACCTATTTTTGATGGTGACATGATTCAACTCCTGATAATCAATACAAAGTCGCATAATTCCATCTTTCTTCTTCACGAATAGAACAGGAGCATCCTAAGGAGACGTACTAGGACGAATGAAACCGATGTCTAACAATTCCTGCAATTGGGTCTTTAACTCCTGAAGTTCAATATGAGCCATTCGATATGGGGCTTTGGAAATGGGTTTTGTATCGGGTTCAAGGTCAATAAAAAAAATTCAATTTCACGCTCTGGGAGTAGGCCAGGAAGTTCTTCAGGGAATACATCAGGAAATTTATTAACAATAGAAATATCTTTCAAATCTGACGTATTTTTGTTTAAATCTGTGACATGAGCTAAGAAAGCTTGACATCCATTTTTTAATAAACGAATAGCTTTATGGCTTGAGATGACAATGATTTATTTTAATGGTTTGGTCGCTTGAATTCGCATAATAGGTTGATTAGGAATATGAAAGCTAACAACCTTACGAAAACAATCAATTTTAACATGATGAGTAGTTAACCAATCAATCCCTAAAATCACATCAAATGCAAGTATTTTTAAAGAAATAAGATCGACAGGTAACGCGTGGTTACCGATTTGAATCAAACAAGACTTATAAGCAGTGGATGTAATGAAGGTTTCTCCCAACGGAGTTTCAACCGATAAGTCAAATTCTAATTTCTCTAGAGTCAAATTTAAACATTGAGCACAAGTAGGAGAAATAAAAGAATGGATAGAACCAGTATCAAATAAGGTATTGACTTCGCTAGAGTTTATGATAAGCTTACCCGTGATGACCTCGTTCGGTTTCCTTGCATTCTGGGAGGTTACGACAAACGCTCTCCCTTGAACTACCGGCTTTGAATTTTTTGGGATGGCCTTTGGTGCCCCAATCCCAGCTGGACTTGTCTTTGGTGCACGACAAAATCGGGCTAGGTGACCTTCTCTTCCACAATTATAACATGCTTTGGACTGCATCATGCAGTTTGGACTGATATATCCCTCCCCTCCGCATTTGAAGCATATGATAGGTGGTCGTTCTCCTTCCTTAACAACTAGTACTGGTGCTGACGTATTTCCATCATTGTTGAATCTCCTTTTCTTGAAATGTCCATTTTTACTGTCTTAGCCATGATTACCACCGAAGTGGTTACCATTTCTGGCATGTTGATTCCCTCCACGTTTGTTGTCAGCGCTTCGATGACTATTACCACTAGTATTATCATTTTGCCAGCTGCTTTCTATTGGTTGATTTGACTCGTTATCGCTCTCCAATAACTGAGCCCTATTAACAACATCTGAATAAAAACACAGTTTGTGAGAAATTATGTATTAACGTATCTCGGGTTTCAAACCTCTTAGAAACATCCGTGTCATTCTCTCCTCATTATCAACCAAGTGAGACGTAAACCAGGACAAATCAGCAAACTTAGCTTCGTACTGTGACATGGTCATATTGTTCTGCTCCAACTTGATGAACTTTACCTCTTTCATGTGACGAATACTTTCGGGAAAGTACTTGTCGTTGAATAGTTCTTGGAACTTCTCCCAAGACATCTTCAGTGCGGCAGGTTGAGTACGCTTTATCGATTCCCACCAGTAATCTGCCTCTCCTCGCAACATAAAGGTGACAAATGGAACCTTTTGCTCCTCGGAGCATCCCAACACATCAAATATCTTGGTGATCCGCTTTATACACGCTTCCGCCTTAAGTGGTTTTGGCTCTCCAATAAACTCCGGTGGTCCCAGCTCCTTGAACTGTTTAGCGGTGACCGTCCGAGAGTTTCCAGTGTTTCCACCTACATTTTGGACAGGAGCCACTCTCGCAAGATGTTGCATGAATTGCATAAAGCCTCTGAACATTCCATCGTTCATCATTTGGTTAGTGTTGTTGTTTACATAAGGATTGTCTCCTTCCTGATGCACATTATGCTGATTATTGATCTGTGGAGACTCAACGGTCTCTTGTGCTCCATTGCTATTCTCAACATTCTCGGATGTAATTTTCAAATACTGCCACAAAACAAGGGTTAATTAACATGTAACATATTATTCCTATACTCTGTCCGACCAAATAAATACCAAATAAACTTAGGTAGGTCATACTAGCGAAGGAATTCCCCATCTCTCCCCTCCTAGTTTTTATCTCACATCTCAGCCAGGGATCATATCCCTAAGCTTTGATACCAACTGTGACGCCCCCAAAATAAGTATATATCATCCATCTTGAGTCGCAAAATACATGGTACAAAATTCAAATACAACTTAATTATACAATAGTCGTGTAAAATACGATAAAACATAATCAAAGAGTTTTAATAAGAATATTGTCATCTAGACAATATCCACACTCAATGGAGTCCTCATTACATTTATTGGCACACTATTTAACATAATAGTGAGGACTACTAATGCTATCATCTGGACCGTCACTCCGCTCCCCCCGACTAGTCCCGCCACGCTTTCATTTCTCAAGAGAACAAAGGAAAGAAAGGGTGAGCTCAACTAGCCCAAAGAAGAAATATTATGACTAAGATAATGCGTAATAAATTATCATTAGCCTTTAACAAATGTTAAACCGATAAAATATAATAAACATCAAGTTTAACTCGCAATGAATAAGCAATCCATTAGAAGAGTCAAGTAGAGAATAAAATCTACTATCTTCTATGATTTAAAAGGGTTTTCATCACTTTTATCGCTGGACTTAGCTTAATAAATAAACCACATCCATCCCTGCACTACGGCCAATGATATTCATTAGTATCACGACCACAAATTATCCATGCACTACGGGCCAAGGATATTCGTGTATTCATCTATGGTTATGATCATGCCAACAACTGTCCATCAATGCACTACGGCCAATGAGGACTTTTACCACATCATTTGTAACATTACGGTTATGATTATACCGAATACTCCCTGGTCATAATCATACCAAGTCCATCTATGCACTACATGCCACATATGACTTTCAACATATTATAAACATGAGGATGATGACAATGATATAAGAATTCAATAAACCAAGTTCAAGGATAAATTTGTAAAGATTTATAATTTAATCTATCAAGAAATCAATAACGTCCAAATTGTCAACATGATAATGCTTTATGGAGTAAAATTCAAGAATGCCAGAAGAATATTTTCATGAAAAGATACTGGATGAAGCACAAATATCAAGTATATTCCACTAATTTCATGGAGTATAGAAGCCAAAACTTTAATCAACTGAGTATAATAGAATATATTAAACTGCAAATGGATTTTTGCCGCCATGCGGTAATCCACGTAGATGCATTATTCTAATGTAATAATAAAGAATGGAATAACATAAGAATTCACCAGCGTGCATAATCCGCATGCATGTGTTATTCCAATGTAATAATAAAGAATCGAACCAGTCACGCTTAATCGCATGAGATAGGATGTTCCAGAATAATAAAGAATGGAACCTGTGTCATGCAGAATCCGCATGCATGTGATGTTCCAACAATAATAAAGAATAGAACAAGGTCACGCGAATCCGCATGCATGTGATGTTCTAATAGAATAATAAAGAATGGAATAACAACCGAATTTACTGTGCACGCGATAGATCAAGACATGATAGGTTATTCCAAATGTAATAATAAAGAATGGAATAATAGAAGAATTTCACCATGTATATGCGGTAGACAGATGTACAAAAGTTATTCCAACAACATAATAATGAATGGAATAACAGCACTTATGAGTATTGAAAGAAAATAACTCTCTTCATGAATACGAAAGAATAATACCCCATACCTTAGAAAAACTGGATACTGGAATAGTGAGGTAGTAGACTTCTCTTCTTCTTTCTCTCTATAATTTCTCTCTATAATAATTGCTCTCAAGATTTTGTGAATTGCTGAGAAATGAAGGAAGAATGAGCTTCTATTTATTGGAAAATATAGTTTTGATAATTGCACGTTTTGGGGCTCAAAATATTACAGTATAATACCTTCCTCTTTTTCTTCATTTTTAATTTAGTCTTGCAAGTATTATCAAACTTTCACCACCTCCTCTAATAGTAAATAATGTGAATTAATAGTTCATTCATGTGACTCAATAGTATAATCATGTGAAAAAACTAATTACAGTATAGTACCTTCAACTATACCTCTATTTTTAATTTAGTCATGAAAGTATTATCAATCTTGCACCACCTCCCCTAATAGTACATGAACGTGAATCAATAGTACACACATGTGAACAAATAGTTATAAGCATGTGAAATAATAGCAATTAATTGCCCATTTATCCGATTAATTAACCAATTGGTCAATATAACCTCCAGACATCAATTATTATCGAAATAAATGTCGATTTCCACTAACACTAATAATCCCAACACAATGGAACTATCAATGTGAGACCCCGAATTTTATGAAATAAAAGTATTTAATTTTTTTATTTTGGTAAATAGTTAAATTGATAAAAGTTTAAAGTTAAGGGTGATATGTAAAATTTTTCAAAGTAGACAAGTTGTCATAAAATACTCGGTTACTATTTACTCTAGTATTGTTCACTCGAGTATTTGGGGCACTTTTTGTGTCAGATTACAATTCACGAGTTACTATTCACCTAAATTACTATTCACCCAAATATTATTCACTCGGGTATTTGGGGTATTTTTTGTGTCGGAGTACTATTCATAAGTTACTATTCACGGGTTACTATTCACCCAATTACTATTCACTCTAGTATTGTTCACTCGGGTATTTGTGACACTTTTTGTGTCGAGATACTATTCACAGGGTACTATTCCCGAAGTACTATTCATGGGGTACTATTCACCCGAAAAAATATATTTCTTTTCGGTTTAAATCATTTTTGGGTACAATATTATTCCATGAGGAGATGTACTAATTTTTCAGACCGTTGGTTGAAATTATAATAGTAAATCAATATGGATCGTTGATTTAAAGTTTTAATAGTAAAATCTTTGTATATAAAATAGAATACTTTTATAAAGTTATTCTATAAATAGAATATATTATATTCTATTATGCATAGTATTTTGCATAGTAAAATCTTTTTTATATAAAAAGAATACTTTTATAAATTTATTCTATAAATAGAATATATTATATTTTATTATGCATAGTGTTGCATAGTGTTTTGCGTAGTGTTTTCCATAGTAAAATCTTTTTATATAAAATGTAATACTTTTATAAAGTTATTCGCTTTATTATATTATAAATAGAATATATTATATTTTATTTAAAAGATTTTGCTTTAAATATGGACCGTCCGATTAAAATTAAATCAATCTGGACCGTTCATGAATTAGTTACTATGCAGTCCATTCTTCTATAAATAGAAGTTCATTCCTTCATTATTTATTACTTAATTTCGAAACTCTAGAGAGAAACTATATAGAGAGTTCTTCTTCTATAATCTTGAGCGTATTTCTTTAGAGTTTAAGAAAGCTTTGAGCGTAGTACAAGTTTCTTCGAGTATATCCTTGCCTACCAGTCGGAATACTCTTCTTTCAAATGTAAGGGATATTATTTATTGTATTTGTAAGGGGTATTCTTTCTTTCTTATTCATGAAGAGAACTTTTGTTATTCCATTTTTTTATTATTCTGTTGGAATAACCTGTATACGCGGGCTACCCTATACTTAGTGAAATTCTTCGGTTATTCCATTCTTTATTATTATGTTGGAATAACCTGTCTATGCAAAGTTCTGCATACATGGTGAAATTCTTCTAATATTCCATTCTTTATTATTACATTTGAATATCCTCACATGCAGGCGTTTTACGCTGCACTGGTTCCGTTATTTATTATTCGTTGGAATATCCACGATCGATCGCTTTTACGGAATTCGGTTCCGTTATTTATTATTCTGTTGGAACGTCCTGTCGGCGCGAATTTCGCCTGACCTGGTTCCGTTATTATTATTCTGTTGGAATAACCTGACTATTCGAAGTACCGCATGCATGGTGATTTCTTTTGTTATTCCATTCTTTATTATACTCAGTTGGTTAAAGTTTTGACTTCTATACTCCATGAAATTAGTGGAATATCCTTGATATTTGCGCTTCATCCAGTATCTTTTCATGGAAATATACTTCTGAGCATTCTTGAATTTTACTCCACAAAGCAGTATCATGTTGACAATTTGGACGTTATTTGTTCCTGGATAAATTAATTCTTGAACTTATTTTATTGAATTCTTATATCGTTGTCATCATCCTCATGTTTATGTTATGTTGAAAGTTATCTGTGGCCTGTAGTGCATAGATGGACTTGGTATGATTATGACCAGGGATTATTCAGATATAATCATGACCATAATGTTACAAATGATGTGGAAAAAGTCCTCATCGCCCGTAGTGCATTGATGAGCAGCTTTTTGGTATGATTATGGCTATGGATTCTCTTCGGCCAAGAGTGCAAAGATGAATTATTTTATGGCATGATCAGGACCGTTGATGAAAACATGATTATCTTTGGCCCGTAGTGTATGGATAATTGTGGTCGTCGTGATACTAAAGAATATCCTCGTCGTCAAAAGTGCGGGGTGATTTGATGATGTGGATTATTTATTGTCGAGTTATTCAATTATTGTTACAAAGATTATCATCGCATTATATGATATATTATTAAATCAATAATTGAGACGGCAAAGTTATTCATATTATTATTTGCAATATCGACAATGTCTAGAAGTTACAATCGAGAGGTTTGGTCACCTAATGCGCGCCAATAAGGAGAAATCCTTATCGGAAAGCCCCCTCTTTCCTGGGAACAACCTGGTTGTTAAATATTGTGAATTATAATATTAATGATGAATAAGTTCGTGTTGATTAAAGATGAATTTTATAGTTCCATTGTGTTGGACTTATTTGTGTTAGTATAATTGATGTCTGGAGGATATATTGTTCAATTAGATATTTGGGACACTTTTCGTGTCAGAGTTACTATTCATGAGTTACTATTCACGAGTTATTATTCATAAGTTACTATTCATGAGTTACTATTCACGAGTTACTATTTACGAGTTACTATTCATGAGTTACTATTCACTCTAGTATTGTGCATTCGGGTATTTGGGTACAATATTATTCCATGAGGAGATGTGCTAATTTTTCAGACCGTTGGTTGAAGATATAATAGTAAGTCAATATGGACCGCTGGTGGAGTTATAATAGTAAATCAATATGGATCGCTGGTTTAAAGTTTTAATAGTAAATTAGTATGAACCGTTGTTTTAAGTTTTAATAGTAAACCAATATGGGCCGTCCGTTTAATAGTAAATTAATCTGGACCGTTCATGAATTAGTTACTATTCATTCCATTTTCCTATAAATAGAAGCTCATTCCTTCATTATTTCTTACGAATTCACTGAAACTCTAGAGAGAGAATTATAAGAGAACCTATAGAAAAGTATTCTGCTAATTCCCTACTCTTATATTCAGTTACTTTTACGGTAAGGGAGGTTATTTATTGTACTCATGAAGAGAACTTCTGTTATTCCATTATTTATTATTCTGTTGGAATAACCTGTATACGTGGGCTACCCTATACACGGTGACATTCTTCTAATATTTCGTTCTTTATTATTCTCGCCGGAATATCACATGCATGCGTTTATGCTGGGACCGGTTCCATTATTTATTATTCTGTCGGAATATCCTGTCTGTGCATTTACGCCGGACCTGGTTCCATTATTTATTATTCTGTCGGAATATCCTGTCTGTGCATTTACGCCGGACCTGGTTCCATTATTTATTATTCTGTCGGAATATCCTGTCTGTGCAGGGGTGATTCGATGATGTGGATTATTTATTAAGCAGACTCCCAGCGATAAAAGTGATGAAAAACATTTTAAATCATAGAAGATAGTTGATTTTATTACCTAGTTGACTCTTCTAATGGATTGCTTGTTCCGCTGCAGTTAAACTTGATAGTTATTATATTTTATCATTTTAACACTGTTGAAGGCTAATGATAATTTACTCTGCATTATCTCAGTCATAATATTTCTTACTGGGCTAGTTGAGCTCACCCTTTCTTTCACTGTTCTCTTCAGGAAATGAGAACGTAGCTAGGACTAGTCGGGGAACAGAGTGATGATCCTAGATGTTTGCATTAGTAGTCCTCACTATTCTTTAAAATAGTGTGACAATAATTGTAATGAGGACTCCTTTTGAGTTTTTATACTCTCTAGTAGACAATATTTGTATTCAAACTCACAGTTTATGTTTTGTCTTATTGTACACGACAGTTGTATTATTAAGTTGTATTTGAATTCTGTACCATGTATCTGGCGACTCAAGATGGGTGATGTATACCAAATTTTGGGGGCGTCACAATTAATTTCATCTTTAATCAACACAACTTATTCATCATTAATATTATAACTCACAATATTTAATAACCAGGTCGTTCCAAGGAAAGAAGGGGCTTTCCGATAAGGATTTCTCCTTATTGACGCGCAATTAGGTGACCAAACCTCTCATTAACAGAACTTCTAGACATTGTCAATATTGCAAATAATAATATGAATAACTTTGTAATCTCAATTATTGATTTAATAATAATAAATATTATGCAGATGATACTATGACAATAATTGAATCAATAATATGAGAGATATGATGCAGTAATTACTGTAGCAATAATTGAGTATAAATGAGTGACTTCTCACGTAAGCATCAATAATCAATACCGTGTGCTACTATGCAACCACATGTATTACTGTACTTTTACTACCGGGTAGTTCAACAGTTTTAACGGTAACACTTTCGCCGTTATTTTTATAAAAAGATAATTATGTCATTTTCTAACTACGACAATACGTCCATTGTTGGGTCCACCAATGATTGTGCCGTCGTACGTATATTCCCTGTTAAAACGAATATTCCCCGACCAATCGAATATTATATAACCACTTGCTTACTTAACAAAATTTATAAATATTACCCACAACTATAACATTATATCAAATCCACACCATAATATTCAAAAATATATTTCGAGAAAATTATTCTTTATTCATAAAAGTTGGGGTCTTACAATATTGATTATTGATGCTTACGTAAGAAGCCACTCAGTTTACTCAATTATTGTTACAGTAATTGTTATATATTATCTCATGTTATTTGATTCAATTATTGTCATAGTATCATCTTTATAATATTTTTATTATTAAATCAATAATTGAGACAATACATTTATTCATATTATTATTTACATTATTTATAATGTCTAAAAAGTTCTGTCGAGAAAAGAGGTTTGGTCACCTAATTGCGCGCCAATAAGGAGAAATCTTTATCGGAAAGTCCCCTCTTACCTGGGAATAATCTGGTTGTCGATATTGTAAGTTATAATATTAATGATGAATAATTGTTGAAGTATTAAAAATGTGTTTATTAAAGATAAGTGAATTACAAAAGTTAGAGGGGAATAATGCAAACTTGGAAAACTTTAGGGGTACTAAAATGTAATAAGTTAAATCAATCTGGACCATTGGTGGTGGTTTTAATAGTAAACCAATCTGGACCATTGATGGTGGTTTTAATAGTTAATCAATCTGGACCATTGATGGTGGTTTTAATAGTAAATCAATCTGGATCGTCGGTGGTGGTTTTAATAGTAAATCAATCTGGACCGTCGGTGGTGGTTTTAAAAGTAAATCAATCTGGACCGTCGGTGGTGGTTTTAAAAGTAAATCAATCTAGTCCATCGGTTGTGGTTTTAATAGTAATCAATCTGGACCGTCCTTTCTAATAGTAAATCAATCTAGACCGTTCATGAATTAGTTACTATTTAGTCCATTCTCCTATAAATAGAAGCTTAATTCTTCTTTCATTCTCACCAATTCACTGAGATTCACAAGAGAAGTTATAGAGAGAGAAACTATAGAGAGAAAGAAGAAGAGTATTCTGCTACTTCACTATTGCAGTATCCAGTCTTCTACTAAGGTAAGGGATGTTATTTTTGTTTGGTAAGGGATATTATTTTGTTGTATTCATAAGGGGTATTATTTCTTTCGTATTCATAAGGAATACTGTTTTTCATATTCATCCTTTAATATGTCGGAATAACCTGTCTACGTGGATTACGTACCGTATGACAGGTGAAAATTCATTTGCAGTTTCGTATGTTATTTCTTTTCATATTGTTAAATCCAAACTTTTTATGGTAAGTATTGCTTCTATAATCCTTGAAATTAATGGAATATCCTTGAGTTTTGCGCTTCATCAATTATCATTTTTATTGGAATATTGATCTGAACTTTCTTATTAAATATCAATAATTTCACCCGGGGTACTATTCACGGGTTACTATTCACCCAGTTACTATTCACTATAATATTATTCACTCGGGTATTTGGGGCACTTTTCATGTCGGGGTACTATTCACGAGTAACTATTCACAGGTTACTATTCACCCGATTATTATTCACTTAAATATTATTCACTCGGGTATTCGGGGCACTTTTCATGCCGGAGTACTATTCAGGAGTTATTATTCACATAGTTACTATTCACTCTAGTATTATTTACTCGGGTATTCGGGGCACTTTTCATGTCGGGGTTACTATTCACGGGGTATGTAACGCCCCGAAATCCGGTTTTTCTTCACACCCGGATTCCGTACGTCACGAGTACATCATTCATTCTACATACATCATTATATACTGAAATATAACAACATACACTCTCAAATCCCAGGTTCTAAAAACCTTATAGCTTTTCTCATTACAAATAATGATAATTACATTATTCTTTACATCTTACAAGAGTGACTTTTATCCGCCACCAAGGATACATACAGTTCATTAAACTAGTCTATAGTTTAATTCTAATATTTCTACATTACAAGTCTTCACTTGATCTTCTCGCTCATTCACATTCTGAATGGCACTTCGTCTGGATACCATCAGCTTGATTTATACGGGATCCTTAAGTTCTTCTAACATCGTTCGCTGAAAATGTTTTTCATTTAAAACAAGTGTGAGCATTCAATTTCCCAGCAAGTCATAACAGTTGAACAAACAACTTCAAGAATTTAAACATTCTTTTCAGACTTCAATAACCGAACAAAGGTTACGAAGCAGCTTGAATAATAGGAATAATCTTGATTCCTATCATCTTAAAACATTAGTTACATGCATTTTGAAATACTTTCATTCTCTACTCTCTTTCATGCACATTCTGTCTGGCTAGAATCAAAAACACAGACTTAACAATAACGGTTCATATATAAACAGAATTTTTTTTTATTGAACAGTTCAAACATAGAACAGTTCATCTCACAGAAACACCGAAGTGTTCAAATTGTGGCACAAGGCCTCATACATTCTACCACCTTGTACAAATATCGCACATTCACATATAGATGTAAACTCTCAAGTTCAACATCCGAGAAGTTTAAGAAACTAGCATCCATTTAAAATATGAATGAAGTTAGGAAACTTGCATTTACACAAGATGCCTATGTACTTTTACATTTGAATCTGCTCATTCCAATCCCTATAACACATAAGGAAATAACAAATACACCAATTAGTCATATACTTGACTTACGCATTGGTTTACTTAAATTTACTTCTTAAGGTTCGCGTTCTTGCAATATAATTTTACGTGACTAACTTTCATTACTGGGTTTACGGTTTCATGACATACTGAGATGTCTTATTTCAACACGTTCATCATCTTTGATGATTCACATTCTTATCTTCTTTCAGATACTTCTCTAGGACTCAAGACACATCGCTTCTCCGCTAGTAGTCCATATGTTACTCTAAGTGGTTTCCCACAAACAACCAATAAACAAGTTCGCCTCATCTACACCGCCATCACAGTGAGTTAGATCGGGTTTTCGATTTCAGATATACCTTCCCTCTCTGAAGGAATTGTTTAGCCCAGCTCCCATATGTCAACCATCAAAGGTTATGATTGTACCACAACCTAACTATCTCTTAACTTATATGAATTATTAAATTATAATGTTCGTTAAGTTAATTTCTTATTCCTTTTGGCTTTCTGACAAGTAATTACCATACCTCAGGATTCATTCTTATCCGATTCACATTCGGCTTTCATTAATCTCATTATCGTTTGATACGGCTTTCTTGATACCATTCGTATCTTACTTACTACATTCATCAACGTCTAAGTCATACAACCAGGGTATACTTAAGACGTTCAATAAACGCGAATATGATTCACGAGGATCATTTACGTATTCAACGCTCACGTTGTTTCGCCTCTTAATCTCTCATTCAACCTTTACTCAAGGTTTTAATTGCTTTCGATCGTTATCCATCCCATGAACCCCATGTTCATTATTCTTTCTTAATGTTAAAGCCATACGGTTCGCTGTATGCTAAGACCGATCGTTCATCGCAACAACGTTGCATTCACAGCCTTTAAACGCTTTACATTCATCACTTATTACCATGACATAACATCGGAATGTTATTCATTAACTTCGTCACTCAACGTCCAAGGAATCACAATCACAGTAATCCCTCACATTCGTTCATCGTGACTACGGTTTCCGGATATTGGTTCCGTAACCCTCACCTACATTCTTTGTCTTTTTAATCTCGTTTATTATTTTCGTTCAACCTTTATTAAAGGTTTAATACACTTGATTGGATGTTACATTATGTGAACTACATGTTCATACTTCTTTCTTGCACATCCTCCAGTAACTGAGAACTAAAAATCTCATTTCTGGGTATTGCTCGCACTTGCGGCCACTGACAGTA
Organism: Panax quinquefolius; assembly: GCA_020205615.1. Lineage (NCBI taxonomy): Eukaryota > Viridiplantae > Streptophyta > Magnoliopsida > Apiales > Araliaceae > Panax > Panax quinquefolius. The sequence continues at coordinate 73,474,053 of CM035171.1, read as the reverse complement.
CGTGTTCTTCCTTTTTCTCTCGCACATGGGCGCGACGACCTACTTTCTCTCTCCTCTCTTCTGGATCAAGGCCAGAATATGAGTCCTTACTTTAGTGGGCATGCTTTGTGGCGCCCACACTTTAAGATTTTCAGATTGTACATGAAAGTCATGCTACGCCACAAATTGTACTATGGTTCGTGCTGTGGCGAACTCTTGTAGTGTGCTCGACCACTGTTATGCTCGGCGGTGTCGGCCTCCAAGGCACAACTCGCGCTGCGGCGCCGAGCATGAAACCTAGAAAATTTTTCTAAGTCTTTTACAAGCTTGAGACGCCGATTTCGAAATCTCATAACTTCTTCGTTATAACTCGGAACGAGGTCGTTCCAAAGCCATTTCCTTCCTTACCTTACGTACTTCGATTACCCATAGACAGAACTTCATTCTGAATCCGTTAACATGCCATTCAATTGGCTTAATCTTCACTCTTCGTTCCTTTTTAGGTTTTTAACGTTCTTTGTTCGTTCGTCCGTAATTCGGTCATCCGAAGTCAGAATTCATTCGTTCTTGAGTCCACGACTCATGTTTTATTCGTTCTCTTACATTCTTATGAAACCCTACACGTTTGGGTTCATTTACTAACTTTCAAATTTTCGTTCTTCTTTTACAAAATTTTCGCCATAACTTGGTTATAGCTTAGTTTTAATCCGTTCTTCATGAACGTTTCTACCATTCCTAACCAAGCAATAAGCAACTAACTTATACGCGATGGTTTTAAACTTGTCCATCAACAACAATTACACTACTATGGTTTTAAATTTGTCCATCAACAACGTTCTTCGTGTTCTTCGCGTGTTCTTCGTTCGTTCTTCATTTTTAATCGATATTTTGGATTACGATTTCACTTTTTCTTGGAATTTGATGTTATAGAACATCATTCCTTACTTATTTGACCTACTCATTCATAGGATTCATTCGGATCGCTCAAAATCCTTATGAATCTTATACTTCCTTAAGAAATTTATAAACTAAATTTCTTATTTCTTCTTTTCTCATGATTTCAACCATATGAAATCATTACTAATATCTTTTACTTCTTATTCTCATTAAGCTATGTTTTTGGCATAGAAAACTTAAAGAAAATATTAGAAGAAACTAGTGTTCGGATTACAGTTCTTCTTTATTTCTCTTCCATTATACAAAGCCGGCGATTCACTAGCTTTTCTATTTCACGATCACTTTTGATCCGAGCATTCATGCTCACGCTCTTCCTCTTCCTTTTCATCCGAGCTCTCTCTCTCTCAAGTTATAGGATTTTCAAAATCCTAGAAAATGAAAACATAGCTTTCTATTTATAGATTTTCGAAGCTAGGGGCAAAATAGTCATTTTGCCCCTAAAATCACTATTCCCACCTCCTTAACAACTTAGCCACCAAGTTTACTTGGCCACCACCCTTACTTGGTGGCCAAGTGGCCGCCCCTTATGCCCATGGGTCAACCCCATGGGTTGTCCCATGGGTTTTACCCATCCGGTGACTCATCGGTTTGATCCGCGGTTAATTTCTTTGGATCGGGCTTAATCCTAATTCTTCTTGGGTCTAACTTGGGCTTAACTTCACAAATCATTGGGCTTGACATAATCCAAGTCCAATTGGATTCTACAAAAGTCTATGAACACCAAGTCCATTAAGACTAATCGTATTCTACGCATTCCATTCTCGTAATCTCGTCTTCTCTTCGTATATTATTCGTACGATATTAGTATTATACGTCAGATTAATCTTCGTAATATACTCAGTATAATAACTCGTATCATATCAGATTTCTCACGATAATAACCCTAGTTATTATATCGTACTCATTACATTCTCGGAACTCACTTCCCTAACACTTAGGTTTTGAGTCCGCAGCGAAAAACTTCGCTTTTGCCATAATCGAAATATTATTGAATATTCCATCACGCCTCAAGATTTCACTTAATCAATAACTTCGAATTTCAAAATAAATCTCCTAGCGTAAACGGTGAATAGTGCCTATTTCGCCTTTTTCCCCAGGAAATATTTTTGTTCCCGGAAAACATTCATTTTCGTCTTGAAAATTCTTACTCGTTAAATCTAGCTCGTAGCCAGAATCCTCCCGACTTATAACCATCCTAGGTTATAAAACGATTAATAAACATATATCACAGAATAGTATTAATAAAAATTCCTTTTATTAATAACTAATTCTTTAAACCTAATTTCTGGATAATCCAAAATTCCGGGTTGTTACAGGGTACTATTCCTGAAGTATTATTCATGGGGTACTATTCACTCAAAAAATTTATTTTTTTTCTATCCAAATTATTTTGATACATGGATATTATTCTTGAATTTTACTCTACAAAGCAGTATCATGTTGACAATTTGGATATTTTTAAACTCTGGATAAATTTAAAGTCTTTAATAATTATCCTTGATGTCGTTTGATTAATGCTTGTATCATTGCCATCATCCTCATGCTTATATTGCGATGAAAGTCATCTTTGGCTTACGTGCATAGACGGACTGTTGATTGGTATGATTATGACTAGGGATCATTCGGTATAATCATGACCCGTAATGTTACAAATGATGTGGTAAAAGTCCTCATTGGCCCGTAGTGCATTGATGAACAGTTGTTGGTATGATTATGACCAGGAATTATTCGGTATAATCATGACCATTGGTGAAAACACAAATATCCTTGGTCCGTGGTACATGTATAATTCGTGGTCGTGATACTAATGAATATCCTTAGCCGTAGTGCAAGGATGATTCGATTAAGTGGATTATTTATTAAGCTGAGTCTCAGCAATAAAATATTGATAATAAACTTTTAATTCGTAGAAGATAGTAGATATCATGCTCTACTTGACTTTTTTTCTAAAATATGGGTTGCATGTCTTTGTTCAGTAGTGCCAAGATGAACTGTTAATGAATATCTTTGGCTCGTAGTGCAAAGATGAATTTATTAGTATGATTATGAACAGGAACTGTGATTTGGTATAACCATAATCGTTGATGTTTCAGGTAAAGACAGGTGATAAAAATTATCTTCGTCCTGGGTGCGAAGAGGAATTTAGAATCACAATTATGATTATGAATAATTGTGGACATGAACTGTTGATTGATTGTTACAGGGATAAAACATTATTGGTTGACTTTTAACATGGAGAAGATAATAGACTTTATGGTCTATTTGACTCTTCTAATGAATTGCTCGTTCCGCTGCAACTATGGTTGAAAAGTTTTATTATCTACCATATGTTCTAAATCTCTGATTTATTTTGATGAAGGCTAACGATAACTTATTCTGCATTATCTTAGTCATAATATTTCTTACTGGGCTAGTTGAGCTCACCCTTTTACTTTTATTATTCTCTTCAGGAAATGAGAACATAGCCGGGACTAGTCGGGGAACGGAGTGATGGTCCGAGATGGCTGATTTACTAATCCTCACTATTTAGTGTGATAATAAATGTAATGAGGATTGAATTTGAGTTTGTATATTGTCTATGAGACAATATTCGTGTAAAAACTCTCTGCTCTTGTTGCATAATTAAGTTGTATTTGTATTCGGTACCATGTATTTGGCGACCCAAGATGGGTGATGCATACCTATTTTGGGGGCCTCATAGTTGGTATCAAAGCTTAGGGATATGATCCCTGGCTAAGATGTGAGACAAGAACTAGGAGGGGAGAGACGGGGAATTCCTTCGCTAGTATGACCTATCTAAGTTTATTTGGTATTTAATTGGTCAGTCAGAGTATAGGGACAATATGTGACATATCAATTAACCCTTGTTTTGTGACAGTGTTTGAAAATGACATCTGAAAATGTTGAGATCAGCAATGAAGCACATGAGACCATTGAGTCACCAACGATCAATACCCAGGATAATGTGCAACAGGAAGACAATACTCCTCAGGTAAACAACAACACTGATCAAATGATGAACGAGGGGATGTTCAGAGGCTTTATGCAATTCATGCAACATTAGGCAAGAGCGGCTCCTGTTCAAAATGCAGGTGGAAACACTAGCAACTCACAGGTGGTCACTGCTAAGCAGTTCAAGGAGCTGGGACCACCAGAATTTTTGGAAGAGCCAGAACCAGTTAAGGCGGAGATGTGGATAAACAGATCACCAAGATATTTGATGTCTTGGGATGCTCCGAGGAGCAAAAGGATCCCTTTGCCACCTTCATGTTGAGAGGAGAGGTAAATTACTAGTGGGAATCAGTAAAGCGCACTCAGCCTGCCGCACTCAAAATGTCTTGGGAGAAGGTCCAGGAGCTGTTCAACGATAAGAACTTTCCCGAAAGTATTCATCACATGAAGGAAGTGGAGTTTATCAAGTTGGAGCAAAATAATATGACCGTATCGCAGTACGAGGCTAAGTTTGTCGAGTTGTCCCGGTTCACATCCCATTTGGTTGATAATGAGGAGAGAATGAAGTGAATGTTTTTGCGAGGTTTGAGACACGAAATATGTCAATACCTCGTTTCTCACAAACTGTGTTTGTATTCAGATGTTGTAAATAGGGCTCAGTTATTGGAGCGCGATAGTGAGTCAACCCAACCAAGAGAGAGCAGCTGTCAAGTCGATAATACCAATGGTAGTAATCATCAAAGCAGCGACAACAAACGTGGAGGGAATCAACATGCCAGAAATGGTAACCACTTCGGTGGTAATCATGGCCAAGATAATAGAAGAAATGATTCAAGTGAAAATTTTAAGAAGAGAAGATTTAACGACGACGAGAAGACGTCGGCACCAGCAACAAATTCTAGGGGAGGAGAACGACCGCCAGTTAGATGCTACAGATGCGGATAGGAGGGACATATAAGTTCAAACTGTACACAGCCTTCCATGGTATGTTTTAGTTGTGGAAAAGACGGTCACATAACTCAATTTTGTCCTGTAGCGAAATTAAGTCCAGCTGGGACAGTGGCACCAAAGAAGGATACAGACAAAACAAAGTCGGCGGTTTCAGGAAAGCGTTTTTCGTGACTTCTCAAAGAATGAGTAACCCGAACGAAGTTAGCACGGGTTAGTTAATTATAAATTTTTTCGAAGTCTATACCTTATTAGATACCGGTTCTACCCACTCTTTTATTTCTCCTACTTGCGCTCAACGTTTAAATTTAACTCCGGAGAAATTTGACTTTGATTTATCTGTGGAAACTCCGTTGGGAGAAACCTTTATTACATCCACTATTTATAAGTCTTGTTTGATTCAAATCGGCAACCGCACGTTACCTGTCGATCTTATCTCTTTGAAAATACTTGCATTCGATGTGATTTTAGGAATTGATTGGTTGATTACTCATCATGCTAAAATCGATTGTTTTCTTTAGGTTGTTAGCTTTCATATTCCTAACCAACCTATTATGCAAATTCAAGCAACCAAACCACTAAAGTCAATCACTGTCATCTCAAGCCATAAAGCTATTCGTTTATTGAAAAATAGATGTCAAGCTTTCTTAGCCCATGTCACAGATTTAAACAAAAATACGTCAGATTTGAATGATATTTCTATTGTGCAACATGTAACAATACATGATCCCCAATATTAAATTCCACGTCCTTTCGATGAAGATCCGCATAACTCTTTTGTCGATCCTGTGCCATTTGTATACGTTGTCAAATCGTTTGGATCTTCTCTGTAGTCATTCGTACCAAATCTGGTCCCAACAATGTTGCTTCTCCCACCTCATCCCATCATACTGGAGAGTGACACTTTCGTCCATACAATGCTTCAAATGTAGCCACACCTATACTTGCTTGATAACTGTTGTTGTAGGAGAATTCCACCAGTGGCAAATACTTATCCTAACTCCCTTTGAAATCTAGGACACAGAGTCTTAATAGATCTTCAAGAGTTTGAATAGTCCTTTCCGATTACCCGTCCGTTTGAGGATGGTATGCCGAACTGAATCGTAAATCCGTGCCCATAGCTTTCTGCAAGCTAACCCAAAATCATGAAGTGAATCATGGGTCACGATCCGAAACTATGGATATTGGCATGCCATACAATCTCACAATCTCATTCACGTACATACTAGCAAGGCGTTCAAGGGAATAAGTCTAACGTATCGACAAGAAATGAGCAGACTTGGTTAATCTATCAACAATAACCCAAATCGCATCTATGCCTTGAGAAACTTCGGGAGACCTATAACTAAATCCATGGTAATGTGTTCCCACTTCCATTTCAGAATCTCAAGTGGTTGCAATGGACCCTTTGGCACTTGATTCTCCACATTTACACGTTGACAAGTTAAACACCTCGAGATAAACTCCGCGATCTCTCTCTTCATATTATTCCACCAAAATGTATGTCGAAGATCATGATACATTTTGGTACTCCCAGGATGGATTGCAAATGGGGTGTTGTGTGGCTCCATCATGATTCTATGCTTCAAGTCAGAATCGTTAGGAACACAAAGTCTAGAGTTGACTTGAAGTATTCATTCATCATCGATTCTTGCTTCTGGAACAATACCTTCTTTCACTTTCTTCTTCATACGCATCAGCCCAGGTCCGTAGCTTGAGCAACTTTTACTTTATCGATTAAAGTCGGTTCTACTCCTATATTTGATATCATTACGTGGGTACTTGGAGCCTTTACCTCTATCTCCATCCTTTGTAAATCATACAAAATGGACCTTTATGTTAACAACATTTCACTCGTACCCGCATATGATCTTCTACTCAATGTGTCAGCTACCACGTTTGCTTTTCCAAGATGATATTGGATGGTGTGATCGTAATATTTCAACAGCTCGAGCCAACGTCGTTGCCAAATGTTGAGTTCCTTTTGGGTGAAGAAATATTTGAGGCTTTTATGATCTGTATAGATCTCCACTTTCTCCCCATACAGGTAGTGTCTCCAGATCTTCAACGCGAAAACGACTGCTGCCAACTCTAAATTATGAGTATGATAATTCCTCTCATATTCTTTGAGTTATCGCGAGGCATAGGCTATGACTTTCCCATGTTTCATGAGAACACATCCTAACCCTTTGCCTGAAGCATCGCTGTAGATAACAAATCCATCTGAACCAGATGGTATTGTCAGAACAGGTGCCGAAATGAGTCTTCTCTTGAGTTCTTGAAAACTCTTCTCACAATCCTCACTCCAACCAAATTTTGTATCTTTACGAGTCAGCTGAGTTAACGGAGTAGCGATTCAAGAAAATCCTTCCACGAATCTCCGATAATAACCAGCTAAGCCTAGAAAGCTACGTACTTCGGTCACCGACTTCGATTGCTCCCAACTTTGTATTGTTTCAATCTTCGCCGGGTCAACAGATACTCCATGTTTTGACACCACGTGCCCAAGGAATGCTACTTCCTCAAGCCAGAACTCGCATTCCTTCAGCATGGCATATAGCTTGTTTTCACTAAGCCTTTGCAGTACTAGCTTCAAATGGTGCTCATGATCTTCACGACTTTTGGAATAGATGAGGATGTCATTAATAAAGACAACAACGAACTGATCCCAATATTCTTTGAACACACGGTTCATCATATCAATGAAAGCAGTAGGAGAATTAGTCAATCCAAAAGACATGACTAAGAATTCATAATGCCGCATCGAAGTTCAAGGCGTCTTTGAATATCCTCGGTTTTAATCTTCAAATTGATGATATCCGTAAGCTAAGATCGATCTTTGAAAAGAATTGTACTCCTTGCAACTGGTCAAACATGTCATCAATGCGAGGTAGCGGATACCTATTCTTAATGCTGACATGGTTCAATTCTCGGTAGTTAATACAAAGTCGCATACTCCCGTCTTTCTTCTTTACGAATAACACATGAGCACCCCAAGGAGATGTACTAGGACGAATGAAACCGATGTCTAACAATTCCTGTAGTTGGACTTTTAACTCCTGAAGTTCAATAGGAGCCATTCGATATGGGGTTTTAGAAATGAGTTTTATACTAGGTTCAAGGTCAATAAAGAATTCAACTTCATGTTCTGCGGGTAGACCGGGAAGTTCTTCAGGAAATACGTCAGGAAATTCACTAACAACAGAAATTTTATTCAAATCTGACGTGTTTTTGTTCAAGTCCGTGACATGGGCTAAGAAAGTTTGACATCCATTTTTCAATAAACGAATAGCTTTATGGCTTGATATGACAGTGATTGACTTTAATGGTTTGGTTATTTGAATTCGCATAATAGGTTGGTTAGGAATATGAAAACTAACAACCTTACGAAAATAATCAATTTTAGCATGATGCTTGGTTAACCAATCAATCCCTAAAATCACATCAAATGCAAGAATTTTCAACGAAATAAGATCGACAGGTAATGTTATGGTTCCAACTTGAATTAAGCAAGATTTATAAACAGTAGATGTAATGAAAGTTTCTCCTAACGGAGTATCAACAGATAAGTCAAGGTCTAACTTCTCCGGTGTCAAGTTTAAATGTTGAGCACAAGCATGAGAGATAAAAGAATGGGTAGAACCGGTATCTAATAAGGTATAAACTTTGCAAGAGTTTATGATTAGCTTACCCGTGATCACCTCATTTGGGTTCCTCGCGTTTTGGGCAGTCACGACGAATGCCCTTCCCGGAACCACTGACTTTGACTTGTCCGGGACAGCCTTTGGAGTCACCATCCCCGTTGAACTTGGTTTCATAACTAGACAATCTCTAGCTATATGACCTTCCTTTCCACAGTTATAACACACCTTGGATTGTTGTGGGCAGTTTGGGCTGATGTGTCCCTCTTTCCTGCATTTGTAACAAACGACCGGTGCTCGTTCTCCTCCCCTAGAAATAGTTGATGTTTGTGCTGACGTCTTCACGTTATCATTGTTGTACCATCTCTTCTTGAAATCTCCTCCCGACTCGCTTCTTCTATTTTCACGACCACGATTACCACCAGAGTGGTTACCGCTTTTGTCCGAATGTTTTCTGCCCTGCTGGTTTTCATTGCTCCGATGACCTGGTTGTGTTCCCTCGGTTGAACATACTCATTATTTCGCTCTAATAATTGAGCCCTATTTACAACATCTGAATATAAAGAAAATTTATGAGAGATAAGATATTGTCGAATCTCAGGTTTTAGACCTCTCAGAAACATCCTTGTCATTCGTTCCTCATTCTCTACCAAATGAGGTGCAAACCCGATAACTCAAATAACTTCACCTCATCTTTCGACACCGTCATATTATTTTATTCCAAATCGATAAAATCTACCTCCTTCATACGATTTAATACTTTCGTGAAAGTACTTGTCATTAAAATGATTTCAAACGCTTCCCAAGACATTTTAAGTGCGACAGGCTGACGAATGGAACCTTCTGTTCCTCCGTGCATCCCAAGACATCGAATATCTTGGTAATTTTCTTGACCTACATTTTGCCTTGATCGGATCCGGCTTTCCAATAAATTCTGGTGGTCCCAACTCCTTGAACTGCTTGGCTGTGACAAGCCGCGCATTATTTCCACCCGTATTTTGTACACGAGTCTCACTCGTCTGATTTTGTATGAACTACAAAAAGCTTCTAAACATCCCATCATTCATCATTTGTTCGGTAGTGTTGATTACAGGAGGATAATTGCTTTCCTGTTGCACGTTCCCCTGGGTGGTGATTAAAGGTTGTTCCACAGTCTCATATACTCCATTGTTAACGTTCTCAGCAGCCATTCTTAAATACTGCCACAAAACAAGGGTTAATTGACATGTCACATATTATCCCTATACTCTGACTGACCAAATAAATACCAAATAAACTTATTCAGGTCATACAAGCGAAGGAATTCCCCGTCTCTACCCTCCTAGTTCTTGTCTCACATCTCAGCCAGGGATCATATCCATAAGCTCTGATACCAACTGTGACGCCCCAAAATAGGTATACATCACCCATTCTGAGTCGCCAAATACATGGTATAGAAACAAATACAACTTCAGTAATACAATTGTCGTGCAAAATACGACAACACATATACTGTGAGTTTGAATACAAATATTGTCTAATAGAGAGTATACAAACTCAAAAGGAGTCTTCATAACAATTATTGATACACTATTTTACAAAATAGTGAGGACTACTAAAACAACTATCTTGAATCATCACTCCATACCCCGGCTAGTCCTGCTAAATTCTCTCCTTTTGAGAAGAACAATGGAACAAAAAGGAAAAAGGGTGAGCTCAACTAGCCCAGTAAAGAATATTATGACTAAGATAATATACAACAAATTATCATTAGTCTTCAACGGGGAAAAATTTGATAGACAACAAGTTTTAGATCAACAACTGCAGCGGAAATAACAATCCATTAGAAGAGTCAAGTAGAGAATGAATTCTACTATCTTCTGAGATTTAAAAGTCCATCATCAATATTTTATCCCTGTAACATCAAGCAATATACATCTTGAATCAAATATTCATCTTTGCACTACAGGCCAAAGATATTCATTTGTATCACCAGTTGGTCATGTTCATCTCAACACCTGTTCATCTTTGCACTATGGGCCAAAGATATTCATTAGGTAATCATTCATATTTGTACTACAGGCCAAAGATATTCATCAAGTATCACTATTAAGGACTTAGGATGATGAAAAACATTTTAGAGAATGAATCCAGTAAGATAAAAGGACAAATATTAGGGATTCGTATTACAGTTTATCCAAGTTCAATAATACTCTATGATAACCAATTGTGAAGCAGAATTTAAAAATAAAGTTCAAAACATGGATACAATCAAAGATAGTAACCATAATAGACATCTTAGATAAAAAGAAAAAATTTCATTTTTCTATTGAATAAGGCCAGATTCGTGAATGAAAGGTCGTGATAACGTGAATAAGAATCGTGATTTAACGAGATTTTTGTAATTTAATTCTTAATATTTATTAAAGTAAATAAATATCTTCGATGATTTAATTATTAGATTAAATAATTAATTGATGCAGTTGTGGTAGATTAATTTAATTATATGTGTTACATTTATTAAATTAATGTGAAGAATTTTATTATCAATGTATGTCATTATGTGAGCTTATTGTATTAAAAGAAATATTTAATAAGCCTAATGTTATTTTAATTAATTTAATTATTCATTAGAGAGTTAATAATTTGACATTATTTATTAATGAGAAATTTAATTATGTGACTATGTGAATTTATTAGAATTTATTATATTTTAGTTGAAGTAAATTAAATAAGATATTGATTTATTTTATAAAGGACTGTGACATTATTTAACTATAGTATAAGAGGTTTTATTAAATTAATGGGGTATAAGCTTTTAAAATGATAGCCAAATATGGCCTTAGTAGGAATTGAGGGAAGTTACCCATGACTGGGTAACTGACCACAACGCGTCAGTTCCTTCCCTTATTATTATTATACGTATTCTTTTTCTCTTCATTTTCTATGTTCTACAAGAAAATCATAGAGAGAGAGAATTAAGAATTTGAGAGAATTGTTAGTTGTTTGATTAATTGAGAAAGTTCATCTCTTCTATCTATACTAAGCCGTGACTAATCTCCTCCTTCCCAAATTTTAAATTACGTATTAAAGTTTTTATAAAAATGGCTTTCATTCATCCTGTAAAGTCTCTGTAATTGGGAAATTGTGTTGTTATATGGATATATGTAATAATTCGAGTAGTATAGCAAGTTTTATATATATATTGCATGATTCCCTAGCATCAGTTTCATTATATTACATCGTATATGATGACTTGTTATTTCAAAATTTATAGAGTTTGGGTTTTGGACATATGGCCCTTATACGTAAATTTAATGTGTCAAATATAAATGGTTTTGTAAAATTTATACTCTTATTTGATTATGCATGTTGATACGAAGAGACCAAACCTTAAATGAATGGATTCGGTGTTATAACGAATCCGTTGTATTAAATTTCATGATTTATTTTCAAAACCTTCAAGAACATCACAGTCAGTGAAATTCACATATTTTAATTCTGTAATTATGTGTTTAATGGGTTAAATTCATTCTATAATTGATGGGTAATGATTATGTATGAATTATATCATGTGGGTATGTCTAAATTCGTGCAGAAACTTAGAAATTGATAGAAATTGGCATGCTCTGCGATTTTTATGAATCGCCATTTCAAGAATCGGTATGTGAAGATCAGCAGTCACGCAATACCGCTCATTTATTTTTCGACCGCCGCAAAGACCACCGCATCGTATACCATGTATCCGTACCGTGATAGCCATGGCATCGCAGCGCCAAGACCTAGTATAAAAGTGGCGCCGCAACGCCACTCTCTAGAAAGTTCAGAAACAAAAATTTTAAAGTGTTTAAGTCCATGAATGTGATATTAATCTAATTTAATGAACATAATAATATATTAAAAGTACAATAAGATTTTAAAACCGATTATTATCATATCAATAACATAATTGCATTTGGATTGAATTATGAAATACATAAGTAGCTTATTATTCATGAAGTGTTATTAAATGACAATAAGTGTGATATTTTACTAAGTATAGTCATAACCAAAGTTTAGATAAAAGAATGAATTTATGATGGTTAATTATATTATAATTAACTAGAGTTGTGAATGTAATTGATATGTAGGATTTAAATCAAAGAACAAGTTTAATTAAACTGTAATCTACGCATGAGGCAAGTTCCCTACCCCTACTTGTTATCATCTGCTGAGCAGGCTATTATTCAGTAGATTACTCTAGAGGAGAAGGAGAGGGAGATTTCGACTCTTCACTCACGACTGGGAAATTTGAATGGGATTTGGTGCACGAGAAGGGTCAAACCAAAGATAAGACCGCAGAGATAGAAAAGTTGAAGAAGGATCTGAAAGAGAGTTCAGAGAGGCTTGCCATAGCAGAGGAGGGCTGGGTAAGAGAGTCACGTCGTGCTGATCTTGCGGAAGAGGATGGTCGTGCGAAGAAGGAAAAGCTTGGAGAGACATACTCTACACTTAATCATGCAATGGATGAGGCCCAGGATCGAGTTTTTAGGTACCCCATCCAATTAGAAGGACTTCCATCGTACATGCTGGATCGCAGGACGATGTCTCGTATCATGGAAGAGCAGCGTGACAAGGCTATTCAGCACCTTGACAGACAGTGATATAATCTGTTTAATTATGTGAAAGACTTTGTTAGTTTTTATATGTAAATTCCGATATGTTTATGAGAGAAGGAATATTTTAATATTTAAATCCTGAGGATTCTTTATCTCAAGATAGTTGATGTAAATAGCAGTTATGCTATCGTTTGATGTAAAACTTTTAGTTTGGATTAAATATATTAAGTTGTTTGAGATGATGTGTTAAATGATTATATTAAATTGTTGAGTTAAGTCTTAACTATTTAGAGAATTTAATAGAGATTTAATAAGCATATATTATTCTTAACAGAAATATGCTGCCTAGAAGAAGACAACAACATCAACCAGCTCAGGAAGAGTCAACAAATAACAACAATAATGCCAATGCTAATCCCGTGCACCAGTTGGTTAACCTACTGACTGGATCAATGAATAATCAACCTCAAGCTCCACCAAATACTACGTTTAAAGATTTCAAGGCGGTGGGACCGCCAGAATTTAAAGGTTCCATGAACCCGATCGAGGCTCAAACGTGGGTTATGGAAATGGAGAAGGTTTTCGACGTTGCTAGGGTTAGAGAAGACCAGAAGACCGCTTTTGTAACATTTATGCTGAAGTCCAAAGCTAGCTATTGGTGGCAAGCAAACAAAGTTCGTGGAGGTGAAGGTGTAATTACTTGGGAGAGATTTAAAGGAATGTTTTTCGAGATGTACTTCCCAACCAGCTCACAGAACCAGATGGAGGTTCAATTTCTGGAATTGAAACAGAGAAATATTAGCGTACCTGATTATGCGGCTAGATTCATGGAGTTAGTGAGGTTTGCCCCGTATCAAGTACACACGGACGAGAGAAAAACTAGAAGATTCAAACAAGAACTAAAGCCTTGGGTATATAGTAAAGTATCAATGTTTCAGATAAACACATTTGCCCGAGTACTGGAAAAGGCCATCCTCGCTGAAGGTGGAAGCGATGCGGTGACCAAGTATAATCAAGATCAGAAGAAGAAGAGTGAATGTGAAGTAAATAACAAGGCTAGTGGAAGTGGCAAAGGATGTGGAAATTTTAATCAGAAGAAAAGGTGGAATGACAACTCATCATCGGGGAATCAGCAAGGTACTCAGAAGAAAAGAATCGAAGCATGCCCGACCTGCGGGAAAGCCCATCTAGGAGTTTGTATGAAAGGAAAAAGAGTGTGCTGCAATTGTGGTCAGGAAGGCCACAAAGCACCTAACTGTCCTAACCCAAAGAAGGCTGCTTGTTTCACTTGTGGTTCAAAGGACCATCTGGCAAGAGACTGTCCTAAGAAGGGACTGGGAGGGTCAGGATCAGGAGGAAACCGGGGAAACAACAGTGGAAATGCCTTAACTATCCCCGGACCAATCGCAACAAACCGATCGACCGTCAGGACTTTCAATACGATGAAGACAGGATGCGATTCGATCCGTGATGTGGTGTCGTATCATTCGATCAATAAAATTAATGCTTATGTTTTATTTGATTCGAGTGCTACTTGTTCCTTTATATCAGATGACTTTGCTAAGAATTTAGATTTGCTTAGGGATGAATTGGATTACCCCATGAACATAGAAATTGCGAATAGAGAATTAATCCCTGTTATGTACGTACATAAGAACTGTAGAGTGGATAATAAGGGTAATATCATGAACGTAGATCTTATCCCTATTTGACTTGGCGAATTTGACGTTATATTGGGAATGGACTAGTTATTCAATTACGGGGCTATAATTGATTGCCAAAAGAAGCGTATTAACCTTATGACTCCGTCAAAGGTTGTGTTTTATGGTAGCAAGTCGCCTAGACAAGCGAGTTATCTGACGATGATGTAGGCGAGGAAGTTATTAAGACAAGCGCCAGTAGGATACTTAGCTTACATAGTCGACAAATAAAAGAGAATCCAAGGTAATATCTTCTGTTAAGGTAATTTGGAGGAACCAAAATGCTGAAGAAGCCACGTGGGAACTCGAAGAGAATATGATGAAGAATTACCCTCATTTATTTACTTAATTATGTGTAAGCGATTCTGGGGACAGAATCTTTGTAAGGTAGGAGAATGTAACGGTCGAATTTATTGAGTCGTGATTCGGGGACGTAATCCTTTTAAAGGGGGGAAAGAGATGAATGAACGAGATTTTTGTAATTTAATTCTTAATATTTATTGAAGTAAATAAATATCTTCGATGATTTAATTATTAGATTAAATAATTAATAGATGTAGTTGTGGTAGATTAATTTAATTATATGTGTTACATTTATTAAATTAATGTGGAGAATTTTGATTATCAAGTATGTCATTATGTGAGTTTATTGTATTATAAGAAATATTTAATAAGCCTAATGTTATTTTAATTAATTTAATTATTAATTAGAGAGTTAATAATTTGACATTATTTGTTAATGAGAAATTTAATTATGTGACTGTGAATTTATGAGAATTTATTATATTTTATTTAAAGTAAATTAAATAAGATATTGATTTATTTTATAAAGGAGTGTGACATTATTTAACTATAATATAAGAGGTTTTATTAAATTAATGGGGTATAAGCTTTTAAAATAATAGCCAAACATGGCCTTAGTGGGAGTTGAGGGAAGTTACCCATGACTGGATAACTGACCACAACGCGTCAGTTCCTTCCCTTATTATTATTATACATATTCTTCTTCTCTTCATTTTCTAAGTTCTACAAGGAAATCACAGAGAGAGAGAGAGAATTAAGAATTTGAGAGAATTGTTAGTTGTTTAATTAATTAAGAAAGTTCATCTCTTCTATCTACACTAAGCTGTGAGTAATCTCCTCCTTCCCAAATTTTAAATTACGTATTAAAGTTTTTATAAAAATGGCTTTCATTCATCCTGTAAAGTCTCTGTAATCGGGAAATTGTGTTGTTATATGGATATATGTAATAATTCGAGTAGTATAGCATATTATATATATATTGCATGATTCCCTATCATCATTTCATTATATTACACCGTATATGATGACTTGTTATTTCAAAATTTACAGAGTTTGGGTTTTGGCCACATGGCCCTTATACGTAAATTTAATGTGTCAAACATAAATGGTTTTGTAAAATTTATACTCTTATTTGATTATACATGTTGATACCAAGAGACCAAACCTTAAATGAACGGATTCGGTGTTAAAACAAATCCGTAGTATTAAATTTCGTGATTTATTTTCAAAACCTTCAAGAACATCACAGTCAGTGAAATTCACATATTTTAATTTTGTAATTATGTGTTTAATGGGTTAAATTCATTTTGTAATTGATGGGTAACAATTATGTATGAATTATATCATGTGTTTATGTCTAAATTCGTGCAGAAACTTAGAAATTTATAGAAATTGGCATGTTCTGTGATTTTTCGCGAACTGCCATTTCTCAAGAATCGGTATAATGTACACATAGTCACGCCGTCCTTTTTTCTCACGTTATAGTATACAATAAATACTAAGACTCTAGTATAAAAAGTGGCGCCGCAGTGCCACTCTCCAGAAAGTTCAGAAACGAAAATTTTAAAGTGTTTAAGTCCATGAATGTGATATTAATCTAATTTAATGAATATAAGAATATATTAGAAGTACAGTAAGATATTAAAACAAATTAATATCATATCAATAACATAATTGCATGTGGATTGAATTATGAAATACATAAGTAGCTTATTATTCATGAAGTGTTATTATATGACAATAAGTGTGATATTTTACTAAGTATAGTCATAACCAAAGTTTAGATAAAACAATGAATTTATGATGGTTAATTATATTATAATTAACTAGAGTTGTGAATGTGAATGATATGTAGGATTTAAATCAAAGAACAAGTTTAATTAAAGTGTAATCTACGCACGAAGCAAGTTTCCTCCCCCTACTTGTTATCATTGTTCAAATTTATTATTTACCTTGAGTAAATTCTCATTACTATTATTCAAGTTCGAATTTTTATATTAAAGATTTATTGTCCTTTCAAAGTATGAAATTGTTATACAATATTTATTCTATTGTATATTTCTTGAGATTATTATTCAATTTGAATATTATTATTGTTGAACCTTGTTAGACTGGTGAACCTTATTGATTCGACTAGTCCATAGTTGATGAACGTTCTAAATTTCAGAACCCTTCTTGAATTATCTAAACCAAACTTCCTTTGGTGCGGACTCGAATGTCAAACTGAGATGAACAACCCTGCAAAGGGATTTACTTTTGCATTAGCGTTAAGATATTGTGCACAGTATGGTACTAAGGGCTTATCCCCCTAAGTACGAGTAGAAAAGTCCATAGTCTTATGACTGTTAAAGGTTTTAAGTATAACCCTTGATAACCTAGGACATAGTTCAAGGTCTTATGACCCTCAGAAATCTTTTGATTCTTGTTATTCATTCTTGATTAAAAAGTTGAGCTTTTATTTCAGAAGTCTTTGATTCACTCGCATGTTATTATACATTGTCATTTCATTATTTTATTGGTGGGCAATCATGCTCACTCTTGCTTAATAATAACATTGCAGTTAAGAACGAAAGAACCGATGAGCCTTCTACTAGTAAAGGCAAGGGCAAGATTAACAAATGTTGAAGACTTGTATTTATGAGATGTTGCTTAAGACTTATTGTTTATGTTTTCGCACAGATGTTTAAGGTTAGCTTCACTTGGGATTGTATTATTATTCAGATGTTGTAACCCCTAAAGGGGAAGATTTTATTTCTATCTATTGCATGGTTTGCTTTTATTATGGGTAGATAGATAGATGATATTTGTACAGTGAACACCAAATCCCGTAGAATCGAAGTACTCGGATTTGGGGGTGTCACAGGTTGGTATCAAAGCCGTAGGTTATGAACCTTAGGTGGGGGAACAACCTTAGGTAGTAGCCTTATAGAAAGAACATAGTGATGGAAAACTCTTATCGAGTTCTAGGAAATGAATTTTTGTAATTTAATGAAGATAATAAAAGACTTTACGTGCTTATGTGTTAAATTATGTGCTCACTAGTACGACTTAGTAATTAAAACTCAAAATTTTGTTGTCAGGATATCTGACGTTGGAGGAACTAGTCGAGCAGGGGAGGAGGAACCCCGAGTACCTATAGTACCTACAGAGGAGGAGCCCAGAGACATTCATGTCGTTAGGGAATAGTTGGTACAGAGGGAGTCATCTTCATTGATCACCGTTGTTGGTCAGGAGCATGAACCTGAGACTGATCCTGAGGAGGAATTTGACGAGGAAGAGGAGGAAGAGGAGTTTCTACAGCACTCCATTGATGCTAAGATGTACGACACATTATACGACCGTAACGTGGAGTTACAAGATGAGTGCGAGGATCCGGTGGCGAGCTATTATTCAAATAGATTACTCTAGAGGAGAAGGAGAGGGAGATTTCGACTCTTCACTCATGACTGGGAAATGTAGAATGGGATTTGGTCCACGAGAAGGGTCAAACCGAAGATAAGACCGTAGAGATAGAAAAGTTGAAGAAGGATCTGAAAGAGAGTTCAGAGAGGCTTGCCATAGCAGAGGAGGATTGGGTAAGAGAGTCACGTCGTGCTGATCTTGCAGAAGAGGATGGTCGTGCGAAGAAGGCAAAGCTTGGAGAGACATACTCTACACTTAATCATGCAATGGATGAGGCCCAGGATCGAGTTTTGAGGTACCCCATCCAGTTCGAAGGACTTCCATCATACATGTTGGATCGCAGGACGATGTCTCGTATCATGGAAGAGGAACATGGCAAGGCTATTCAGCACCTTGACAGACAGTGATATAATCTGTTTAATTATGTGAAAGACTTAGTTTGTTTTTATATGTAAATTCCGATATGTTTATGAGCGAAGGAATATTTTAATATTTAAATCCTGTGGATTGTTTATCTCAGGATCGTTGATGTAAATAGCAGTTATGCTATCGTTTGATGTAAAACTTTTAGTTTGAATTAAATATATTAAGTTGTTTAAGATGATGTGTTAAATGATTATATTAAATTGTTGAGTTAAGTCTTAACTATTTAGAGAATTTAATAGAGATTTAATAAGCATATATTATTCTTAACAGAAATATGCCGCCTAGAAGAAGACAACAACGTCAACCAGCTCAGGAAGAGTCAACAAATAACAACAATAATACCAATGCTAATCCCGTGCAGCAGTTGGTTAACTTACTAACTAGAGCAATGAATAATCAACCTTAAGCTCCACCAAATACTACGTTTAAAGATTTCAAGGCGGTGGGACCGCCAGAATTTAAAGGTTCCATGAACCCGATCGAGGCTCAAACGTGGGTTATGGAAATGGAGAAGGTTTTCGACGTTGCTAGGGTTAGAGAAGACCAGAAGACCGCTTTTGCTACATTTTTGCTGAAGTCCGAAGCTAGCTATTGGTGGCAAGCAAACAAAGTTCGTGGAGGTGAAGGTGTAATTACTTGGGAGAGATTTAAAGAAATGTTTTTCGAGATGTACTTCCCAACCAGCTCACAGAACCAGATGGAGGTTCAATTTCTGGAATTGAAACAGGGAAATATGAGCGTACCTGATTATACGGCTAGATTCAACGAGTTAGCGAGGTTCAACCCGTATCAAGTACACCCGGACGAGAAAAAAGCCAGAAGATTCGAACAAGGACTAAAGCCTTGGGTATATAGTAAAGTATCAATGTTTCAGATAAACACATTTGCCGGAGTACTGGAAAAGGCCATCCTCGCTGAAGGTGGAAGCGATGCGGTGACCAAGTATAATCAAGATCAGAAGAAGAAGAAGTGTGAATATGAAGTAAATAACAAGTCTAGTGGAAGTGGCACAAGAGGTGGAAATTTTAATCAGAAGAAAAGGTGGAATGACAACTCATCATCGAGGAATCAGCAAGGTAGTCAGAAGAAAAGAATCGAAGCATGACCGACCTGCGGGAAAGCCCATCTGGGAGTTTGTATGAAAGGAAAAAGAGTGTGCTACAATTTTGGTCAGGAAGGCCACATAACACCTAACTGTCCTAACCCAAAGAAGGGTGCTTATTTCACTTGTGGTTCAAAGGACCATCTGGCAAGAGACTGTCCTAAGAAGGGACCGGGAGGGTTAGGATCAGGAGGAAACCGGGGAAACAATAGTGGATATGCCTTTACTATCCCCGGACCAACCGCAACAAATCGACCGACCGCCAGGACTTTCAATATGATGGTACAAGATGTAGTTCAGTCATGTGATGTGGTGTCAGGTATCATTCCGATCAATAAAATTAATGCTTATGTTTTATTTGATTCGGGTGCTACTTGTTCCTTTATATCCGATGACTTTGCTAAGAATTTAGATTTGCCTAGGGATGAATTGGATTACCCCATGAACATAGAAATTGCGAATAGAGAAATAATCCCTGTTAAGTACGTACATAAGAACTGTAGAGTGGATATTAAGGGTAATATCATGAACGTAGATCTTATCCCTATTCGTCTTGGGGAATTTGACGTTATATTGGGAATGAACTGATTATTCAATTACGGGGCTGTAATTGATTGCCAAAAGAAGCGATTAACCTTATGACGAAAATCAAAGGTTGTATTTTATGGTAGCAAGTCGCCTAGACAAGCGAGTTGTCTGACGATGATGCAGGCCAGGAAGTTATTAAGACAAGGCTGTGTAGGATACTTAGCTTACATAGTCGACAGTCGAAAAGAGAATCCGAAGGTAGAAGAAATACCGATTGTAAGGGACTTCATCGACGTATTTCCAGACGATTTGCCAGGACTTCCACCTGATAGAGAAGTAGATTTTGTGATCGATCTGGCGCCCGGAACCGCTCCAATATCGAAGGCACCATACCAAATGGCTCCAGTAGAGATGAAAGAATTAATGGTACAACTACAAGAATTACTGGACAAGAAGTACATTAAACCGAGCGTATCGGCGTGGGGAGCGCCGGTGTTATTTGTGAAAAAGAAGGACGGATCGATGCGGCTCTGCATTGACTAACAGAACTGAATAAGGTCACGATTAAGAATAAATATCCATTACTGAGGATCGACGACCTGTTTGATCAATTGAAGGGAGCGAGATATTTTTCCAAGATAGACTTGAGAAACGGTTATCATCAACTAAAGGTGAGGTCAGAGGATGTACCGAAGACAACGTTCAGAACGCGATATGGTCACTACCAATTTTTGGTAATGCCGTTTGGTCTTACGAATGCTCCTGCAACATTTATGGGACTAATGAATGGTGTGTTCAAGCCATTTTTGGACAAATTCGTAGTGGTATTTATAGACGACATTTTGGTATATTCGAAAACCAAAGAAGAACACGAAGAGCATTTGAGATTAACGTTGGAGGTATTGAGAAGGGAAAACTTGTATGCCAAGTTTTTGAAATGCTAATTTTGGATTGAACGAGTGCAATTTCTTGGTCACGTGATCGATAAAAACAGAATTTCAGTAGATCCATCAAAAGTCGAAGCCGTGATTAACTGGGATCAACCGAGGACGCCGTCGGAAGTATAAAGTTTTCTTGGATTTGTGGGATATTATAGAAGGTTCATACAAGACTTTTCCAAGATCGCAACTCCATTAACGAATTTAACTCGAAAAGCTATGAAATTTATTTGGACGGATAAGTGTGAGGAAAGTTTTCAAGAATTGAAGAAGAGGTTGAGTACGACACCTGTGTTATCTCTTCCGGATGATACAGGAAATTTTGTTATTTATAGTGATGCGTTGCATAAAGGACTTCAAGTGTGTCTTCGATGCAAATGACAAAGTCATTGCGTATGCATCACGACAATTGAAGGATTACGAGAAGGGATATCCGACCCATGACTTAGAGTTAATGCGATTGTTTTTGCTTTGAAAATTTGGAGGCACTACCTCTACAGGAGAAGTGTGAAATATATGGGACCATAAGAGTTCTGAAATATATTTTTTTTTGTGAAGGATTTGAATATGCGTCAAAGAAGATGGTTGGAATTAATTAAGGTTTACGACTGTGAGATTTTATACCATACGGGTAAAGCAAATGTGGTTGCTGACGCCTTAAGTAGAAAGGGTCATGAGAAATTGATGATGTTGACTGCTCAGAAGGAGCTAATTTCAGAAATGGAGAAACTAGAGTTGGAAGTGAAGTATCCTATGGAGATTGATGAGAAGCTATTTCAGATGCAATCTGGTACATCTCTACTAGATAAAGTAAAGGAGGCTCAGCTTCAGGAAGGAATACTGAGATTCGAGAGTAGAATTTGGGTACCACCAGTCACAAAGATTAAAGAAGACATTTTGAGCGAGGCTCATAGTTCACGATATTCGATTCTTCCTGGTAGTACCAAGATGTATCAAGATCTTCGACAACATTTCTGGTGGCCGAATTTAAAACGTGATGTTGCAGAATGTGTTGCCAAGTGTCTGACCTATCAGAAAGTGAAGGCAGAACATCAGAGACCGAGTGGATTGCTACAACTGTTAGAGATCCCAAAATGGAAATGGGAACATATTACAATGGACTTCATGGTTGGCCTTCCGACGACTCAGAAAGGCTACGACGCAGTATGAGTTATCGTTGATCGACTGACGAAATCCGCACACTTCTTTCTGATCAAAATTAGATTCAACTTAGATCAGTTGGCGAGGTTATACATAAAAGAGATTGTTTCGAGGCACGAAGTTCTGGTGTCAATTGTTTCTGATAGAGATCTGTGCTTCACATCGAATTTCTGGAAACGTCTTCAGGAAAGCATGGGTACACAATTGCGAATGAGTACAGCATACCACCCTCAAACAGACGGACAGAGCGAAAGAACGATTCATACATTAGAAGATATGCTAAGAGCCTGTGTGATGGACTTTAAAGGAAATTGGGATGATCACCTACCGTTAGTAGAGTTCGGCTACAACAACAGTTAACACGCTAGTATTGGCATGCCGCCTTATGAAGCGTTATACGGTAGAAAGTGTAGAACTCCACTTTACTGGGATGAAGTTGGTGAAAGGCAATTGCTAGGGCTAGAATTGGTACAGCAAACAGCAGAAATAGGCAAAGTTATCCGAGCACAACTGATAGCAGCTCAAGATAGACAAAAGAAATACGCTGATCCACATAGTAAAAATATCGAATTTGAATCAGGTAGTTATGTTTTCTTGAAGGTCTCTCCTTGGAAGGGAAAGATCAGGTTCGGAAAGAAAGGGAAATTGAGCCCAAGATTCATTGGACCATTTGAAGTACTGAGAAGAATCGGAGAAGTTGCGTACGAGATAGCCCTACCTCTAGCACCCAAGAATGTCCATAACGTCTTCCATGTTTCTGTTTTACGACCCTACAAACCTGATTACAAGCATGTAATTGAATACGAACCCCTAAATTTTGAAAAAGACTTATCTTACGAAGAAATTCTGCTCAAATTGTTTACGTAAAAGAACAAGTTCTCGTAAATAAAATAATACCTTCTGTTAAGGTAATTTGGAGGAACCACAACGCTGAAGAAGTCACGTGGGAACTCGAAGAGAATATGATGAAGAATTACCCTCATTTATTTACTTAATTATATGTAAGTGATTCTGGGGACAGAATCTTTGTAGAGGGGGGGGGGGAGAATATAACGGGTCGAATTTATTGAGTCTTGATTCTGGGGACAGAATCCTTTTAAGGGGGGAAAGATGTGACGAACGAGATTTTTATAATTTAATTCTTAATATTTATTGAAGTAAATAAATATATTCGATGATTTAATTATTAGATTAAATAATTAATTGATGCAGTTGTGGTAGATTAATTTAATTATATGTGTTACATTTATTAAATTAATGTAGAGAATTTTATTATCGAAGTAGTATGTCATTATGTGAGCTTATTGTATTAAAAGAAATATTTAATAAGCCTAATGTTATTTTAATTAATTTAATTATTAATTAGAGAGTTAATAATTTGACATTATTTATTAATGAGAAATTTAATTATGTGACTATGTGAATTTATGAGAATTTATTATATTTTATTTAAAGTAAATTAAATAAGATATTGATTTATTTTATAAAGGAGTGTGACATTATTTAACTATAGTATAAGAGGTTTTATAATTAATGGGGTATAAACTTTTAAAATGATAGCCAAACATGGCCTTAGTGGGAGTTGAGGGAAGTTACCCATGATCGGGTAATCGACCTCACAACGCATCGATTCCTTCCTTATTATTATTATAACGATTCTTCTTCTCTTCATTTTCTAAGTTCTACAAGGAAATCACACAGAGAGAGAGAGAATTAAGAATTTGAGAGAATTGTTAGTTGTTTGATTAATTGAGAAAGTTCATCTCTTCTATCTACACTAAGCTGTGAGTAATCTCCTCCTTCCCAAATTTTAAATTATGTATTAAAGTTTTTATAAAAATGACTTTCATTCATCCTGTGAAGTCTCTGTAATTGGGAAATTGTGTTGTTATATGGATATATGTAATAATTCAAGTAGTATAGCATGTTTTATATATATATTGCATGATTCCCTAGCATCAGTTTCATTATATTACATCGTATATGATGACTTGTTATTTCAAAATTTACAGAGTTTGGGTTTTGGCCATATGGCCCTTATACATAAATTTAATGTGTCAAACATAAATGGTTTTGTCAAATTTATACTCTTATTTGATTATGCATGTTGATACGAAGAGACCAAACCTTAAATGAACGGATTCGGTGTTATAACGAATCCGTAGTATTAAATTTTATGATTTATTTTCAAAACCTTCAAGAACATCACAGTCAGTGAAATTCACATATTTTAATTCTGTAATTATGTGTTTAATGGGTTAAATTCATTCTGTAATTGTTGGGTAATGATTATGTATGAATTATATCATATGGGTATGTCTAAATTCGTGCAGAAACTTAGAAATTGATAGAAATTGGCATGTTCTGTGATTTTTCGTGAACCGCGCCATTTCAAGAATCGGTATCAAATAAATACTTCTATGGCCTACCTATTTCTCAATTTACATGACCTTAAGTAGCCATTATTACCTAAAATACATGGCGCTACTCTCCAGAAAGTTCAGAAACGAAAATTTTAAAGTGTTTAAGTCCATGAATGTGATATTAATCTAATTTAATGAACATAAGAAAATATTAGCGAAGACAAAGAAGATGTTAAAATGCATTATTACCATATCAATAACATAATTGCATGTGGATTGAATTATGAAATACATAAGTAGCTTATTATTCATGAAGTGTTATTATATGACAATAAGTGTGATATTTTACTAAGTATAGTCATAACCAAAGTTTAGATAAAAGAATGAATTTATGATGGTTAATTATATTATAATTCACTAGAGTTGTGAATGTAAATGATATGTAGGATTTAAATCAAAGAACGAGTTTAATTAAAGTGTAATCTACGCACGAGGCAAGTTTCCAACCCCTACTTGTTATTATTGTTCAAGTTTATTATTTACCTTGAGTAAATTCTCATTACTATTATTCAAGTTCGAATTGTTATATTAAAGATTTATTATCCTTTCAAAGTATGAAATTGTTATACAATATTTGTTCTATTGTATACTTCTTGAGATTATTATTCAATTTGAATATCATTATTGTTGAACCTTGTTAGATTAGTGAACCTTATTGATTCGACTAGTCCATAGTTGATGAACGTTCTAAATTTCAGAACCCTTATTGAATTATCCAAACCATACTTCCTTTGGTGCGGACTCGAATGTCAAACTGAGATGAACAACCCTGCAAAGCGATTTACTTATGCGTTAACGTTAAGATATTGTGCACAGTATGGTACTAAGGGCTGATCCCCCTAAGTACGAGTAGAAAGGTCCATGGTCTTATGACTGTTAAAGGTTTCAAGTATAACCCTTGATAACCTAGGACATAGTTCAAGGTCTTATGACCCTCAGAAATCTTTTGATTCTTGTTATCCATTCTTGATTTAAAAGTTGAGCTTTTATTTCAGAAGTCTTTGATTCACTTGCATGTTATTATACATTGTTATTTCATTATTTTATTGGTGGACAATTATGCTCACTCTTGCTTAATAATAACATTGCCGTTGAGAACGAACGAATTGATGAGCCTTCTACTAGTAAAGGCAAGGGCAAGATTAACAAATGTTGAAGACTTGTATTTATGAGATGTTGAATTTATGTGTTAAGAGTTGATGTTGTTTAAGACTTATTGTTTATATTTCCGCACAAATGTTTAAGGTTAGCTTAACTTGGGATTGTATTATTATTCGGATGTTGTAACCCCTTAAGGAGAAGATTTTATTTCTATCTATTGCATGGTTTGCTTTTATTATGGGTAGATAGATAGATGATATTTGTACAGTGAACACCAAATCCCGTGGAATCGAAGTACCCAAATTTGGGGTGTCGCAAAGAACCTTACACAAAAAGTTCCAAATTTAATAAAAGTTCGGACTAATATTTTAAAGATAATGATATTGAAAGAAATAATATCATTTACGAAGAAAATAACATCCCTTACCTCAAAATAACGGTACTTCGATGGAATATCGGATATAAAGTCAAGGAAGCTCAGATCGCACAAAGAACTCTCAAAGTATCTAAATACTCACAAAAATATACTTCGATAACATAGAGAGAAAGAAAACTTGTTTCTGGTGTGATTTTCAATTCTAACTTAAGCGCCTATTTATAGGAAAATGCTAGAATGCCAAAGGAGACTAAAATAATAAAATTATATTATTATTTTTTAAAATCCCTACGCATGCTTCAATTGAATTGATGAGCAGCCATTTTGGGAAAAAAAATAGCAGCCCATGTGCATTCAACACCAACCAAAAGTGGGTCCCACCCATAATTTAATAAAAATCATTTTATTTTTCAAAACTTCAGTAATTCATAATAAATAGCCCGTTTATTAGAAAAATACAAATTTTATGTCTATTCCACACGAAATCAAATTCTCTACAACTTTGTAGAAGAAAGTTTTTCCAAATTCCAAACAGAAAATATCCGAAATCCAAAAACGAATGATTTTTAATACCTCCATTACGACAAAATACTGATAAAACACCTCAACATTAATTTCTTCATTTATAACCACATAAAATAAATAAATCCATCATTTATATCCACATCAAATAAATATTTCCTTATCATATAAATCAATAATTAATTATTCACAAATAATATTACAGAATCACAATTATGACAACCATGCCGTTCCCAGGGAAGAGGGGGCTTTCCGATAAGGATTTCTCCTCATCGGGCGGAAATTAGGTGACCAAACCTCTCCTCGATGTGAACTTTCTAGACATTGCCAATAATGCTATCTAATAATATTATTCAAATAATATGAATTATTGATTTGATAATGGAAAATACTATGCAGTGACAATTATTGAAACAACAATAATATAAAATATCAACGCAACAATTATTGAATCAATAAAATAAAATATTGAATAATAATTACTGTAACAATTATTGAGTATTGCATTCTTACGTAAGAATCAATAATTCAATAATCTGGTAATACCGCAATGCCATCTTGTGTAACCACGCGTATTACTATATTTTAACCACCAGGTAATCCAACAGTGTTAACGGTAACAACTACGCCATTATTTATACAACTCAAACTTGTCGTTTTCTTCATCCGACAGTTATCTGTTATGGGGCCCACAAATGGCTGCACCGATGTACGAATATTCCCCGACAACAATGAATATTTTATAACCACTTGCTTATTTTGCAAAATATTCACATTTCACCCATAACCAAAGTATTATATTAAATTAATACCTTATTAATCACAATAATAAATAGAGGAAATTCTATTTTATTTATAATAAGTTGGGGTCTTACACTTAAGCTACAGACTCAGAGCTGATGAATGTGAAGAAGAAGGGTCAAGAAGGCGTTATTCTAGAAGCAATGGTCGACGAAGAGAGGAAATCTCAACCCTCGATTTTATTGGTCCATTCAAAATCCTCGATCGAGTAGGAACTGTGGCTTATAGATTCGCCTTAACGCCAAATATGTCTCGTGTTCATAGCTTTATCAATTTAACCATTTACTAAATAAAATAATAATTATAAGAAAATTGAATACTTTTATTTCATAAAATTTGGGGTCTTACAATCTCCGCTCCTTATGAAATTTTTCCCTCAAAATTTACGTACGTACCTGGTATGCCGAAGAGGTGATGATACCTTGTTTAGATTCTAACTCTTGAAGTATAACCTTAGAGCGTATAATATGTTCCTTCTTATCCAAGATTTTAATAGGTACCTCTTCATACGTTAAATCTTCCGCTATCTCGTCCGGTTCTAATTCAATAATGTGGTTCGGGTCATCCACATATTTACGTATACGAGACATACTTGGCAGTAAGGCGAGTCTATAAGCCACAGTTCCTACTCTGTCAAGGATTTCAAATGGGCCAATGAATCGAGGATTGAGCTTTCCTCTCTTTCCAAATCTCGTAACTCCTTTCCATGGAGCAACACGTAACAACACATGATCTCCAACATTGAATTCCATGTCTTTTCGATGAAGATCATCATAACTCTTTTGTCGATCTTGCGAGGTTCTTATACGTTGTCAGATCATTTGAATCTTTTCTGTAGTTATACGTACCAACTCCAGTCCCAACAACGTTGCTTCACCCACCTCGTCCCAGCATACTGGAGAATGACACTTGCGTCCATACAACGCCTCGAATGTAGCCATGCCGATACTTGCTTTATAACTGTT
This sequence comes from Panax quinquefolius, assembly GCA_020205615.1. Taxonomy (NCBI): domain Eukaryota; kingdom Viridiplantae; phylum Streptophyta; class Magnoliopsida; order Apiales; family Araliaceae; genus Panax; species Panax quinquefolius. The sequence goes on along the minus strand of CM035171.1, from coordinate 73,445,251 downwards.
ATTGTAGGAGAATTCCACTAATGGCAAGAACTTATCCCAATTTCCTTTGAAGTCAAGGACACAGAGTCTTAATTGATCTTCAAGAGTTTGAATAGTCCTCTCCGATTGCCTATCCGTTTGAGGATGATATGCCGAACTAAATCGTAAATCTTCCCATAGCTTTTTGCAAACTAACCCAAAATCATGAAGTGAATCCTGGGTCTCGATCAGAAACTATGGATACTGGCATACCATGCAGTCTTACAATCTCATTTATGTATATACGAGCAAGACGTTCAAGTGAATAAGTTTCTCGTATACGTAAGAAATGAGCAGACTTGGTCAATCTATCAACAATGACCCAAATTGCATCTATGCCTTTAGAAACCTTGGGAAGACCAGTAACGAAATCCATGGTAATGTGCTCCCACTTCCATTCTAGAATTTTAAGTGGTTGCAATGGACCTTTTGGCACTTGATGCTCCGCTTTGACTCGTTGACAAGTTAAACACCTTGAGATAAACTCCACTATCTCTATCTTCATATTGTTCCACCAAAATGTATGTCAAAGATCATGATACATTTTAGTACTCCCAGGATGGATTGCAAACGGTGTGTTGTGCGCCTCCATCATGATTTTATACTTCAAGTCAGAATCGTTAGGAACACAAAGTCTGGAGTTGACTCGAAGTATTCCTTCTTCATCGATTCTTGCTTCTGGAAGAACACCTTCTTGCACTTTCTTCTTCATACGCATCAGCTCCAGGTCTGTAGCTTGAGTAACTTTAACTTTATCGATTAAAGTCGGTTCTACTCGTATATTCGACATCATCACGTATGTCTCTGAAGTCTTTAACTCTATCTCCATCCTTTGTAAGTCATACAAAATGGGCCTTTGTATTGACAATATCGCACTCGTACCCGCATATGATCTTCTACTCAACACGTCAGGTACACCGTTCACTTTTCCAGGATGGTATTGAATGGTATGATCGTAATCTTTCAACAACTTAAGCCAACGTCATTGCCGCATGTTGAGTTCCTTTTGGGTGAAGAAATATTTGAGGCTCTTATGATCTGTATAGATCTCCACTTTCTCCCCATATAGGTAATGTCTCCAGATCTTTAGTGCAAAAACGACTGCTGCCAACTCTAGATTATGAGTAGGATAATTCCTCTCATATTCTTTGAGTTGTCGTGAGGCATAGGCTATGACTTTCCCATGTTGCATGAGAACACATCCTAAACCTCTGCCTGAAGTGTGACGCACCCAAATTCGGGTATCTACCAACCCGATAAATGGTGCTACACGGTGCTACAGTTCACACATACATTCAATTGAAATACCTAAAAAGAGTGAATATGTCTTCTATATATTACAAATGTTTATCATTACATATGTTTATCGTCATAGTATCGAATAATTACAGAGTTCATACTATACTATTACAAAGATGACTACTTGTCCGCCTTAGCCTTTCCTTTATCTTTACTAGATCCTTCGGTCCGTTCAGTCTTAGCTGCATTCATATGGTTCAAGCAAGGGTGATCATAACTAGCTCAGCAAGTATGACAATTTCTTTGACTCCCCACAAATAGGTCCACATGACCTATTCTGAGTCACCAAATATCACACTACAGAAATCAAATACAAACTTTATTTATACAACTGTTGAACTGTCGTGCAGAGTACGATAACACATTAGCTGTGAGTTTTAATACAAATATATGTAACTCTCATGGTGTCTAGGCCACAATACCTTACAATGGTACTTTACATAAAAGTACAGTCAATAACCATTTTAGAAATTAAAATCTTTAGAAAATGCTCAAGGAAACCTTCGTACATGGCAGGCCATGCATCTAAGTTATGATAGATATCATATGACTCGAGAATTATCCTTGGTTGACCCAATAGACCCCAAAATAAAATGAGAAGATTACTATCATGTTCTTTCCAATGGTGAGTCTTCTCTTGCCATATATTTATCTCCATTATCTCCAATTAAGAATTATATTTCAACCAAACTCCGAGATTATATAGGTAGTGCTCATAGATATAATCAGCAAGTGCATATGTATAACCATGTCTTATGATAACACGAAGTCGTCTGTCATTAGGCATCTTGTATGATAGTGGCAAAACACCCTTCAAAAGTTGGGTTCACCTCACCCTATTTAGTTCACCAAAATCAACGGTTAAAATGACGTATAAAATACGACACACTTATCTAAAATTCTCAATAAAATTATTTCCATACTGTTTTAGGGGAAACCTCAACAGCTATAGACCATCATTCTATTCCCCTGTTACCCCCGCTCGACCCAGCTACACTCTTATTACCTGAAAGGAATTGTGAAGTAAAAGGGTGAGCACAAATAGCCAGTAAAGAATATCATTACTAAAGATAATTAAATTATCAATAGCCTTTGTCAGTAATAAATCAGAGATTTAAAACATATGGTAGATGATAAAACTTTTCAACCACAGTGGCAGCGGAATGAACAATCCATTAGAATAGTCAAATAAACCATAAAGTCTATTATCTTCTCCATGTTAAAAGTCCACCAACAATGTTTTATCCCTGTAACATCAATCAACAGTTCCTGTCCACAATCATGTGAATAACTCATAATCATAATTGTGATTCTAAATTCCTCTTCACACCAAGGACGAAGATAATTTTCATCACATGTCTTTACCTGAAATATTAAAGATCATGGTTATACCAAATCACAGTTCCTGTTCATAAGCATACTAATAAATTCATCTTTGCACTACGGGCCAAAGATATTCATTAATAGTTCATCTTTGCACTACAGGCCAAAGACATACAACTGTATTTTAGAAGAGTCAAGTAGAGCATGATATCTACTATCTTCTACGAATTAAAAGTTTATTATCAATATTTTATCGTTGAGACTCAGCTCAATACATCACCGAATTATCCATGCACTACGGCAAAGGATATTCGTTAGTATCACATCCATTATTTATCCATGCACTACGGGCCAAGAATATTCATTAGTATCACGACCATAAATTATCCATTCACTATGGCCAAAGATATTAGTGTTTTCACCAATGGTCATGATCATGCCAAAAAACAATTCATCTTTGCACCATTGGCAGAAGAGAACGCATGGTTATGATCATACCAACATGTGATAACCCGTGATTTCGAATAATTTAAATTTTACAAATAATTTTTTTTAATATTAGTATTGATTATCAATTTTGTGCTGAGTATCTGTGATACGAGTCTCGAGAAGTGGGCAATTTGTGTATTGACTGAGAAAATAAGAGTAGAGTTGTGCTTAACAGATTTAGAAACCCTAACCATAGTTACGGATAGGGATTCGATAGAAAATACAATTAAAATAATTGTATTGATGAGCTGATGTTTGTCAGATCAGATAGAATTAATGATCAATGATTGATCGGGTAGGGTACAATATTAGTAAACCCTAATAAGGGATTAGAAACCCTAATCTCAAGATTCGAAACCCTAACATACAATTAGGAACTTTAATCAAAAGTCGGGAAACCCTAATTTTAAATTCGGGAATCCTAAACCCTAATTAGGAAACCCTAATCTTAATTAGTAAACTTTAATGTGATTAGTAACCTTTAATATAATTAGGAAACCCTAATTAAATTTTAGAAATCTTAATTTTCTATTTTAAAAACCCTAATTAGAAAATTCTAGAAACTGAAGTTGTAAAACCTAAGGGTTAGAACTTTAAGGTTAAACCCTAAGGGTTTGGTAAGTTATGTGTTTGCCATTAAAATTGCATGTTTAATGTCCAAAATACCTTTTTTGGCATTTCTTTATTAAGTAACTTGTAAAATTTGCTAAAACTTTTGTTGGTGACCAACTAAAGCTCAACATTTGACTTCTATCTCCAGCAAATCCGCCAAATTCAGCAGCTATATACATTATATCATAATATATATAGATCAAAGAGAGAGAAAGTGCATTCACTTGGTCATTTTTCTCTCAAACACTCAACCTACTTTTCTCTCAACCAAACCTCCGAAATTTTCAAGTATATCAGTCACAAAACAACCTCCTAGAATACCAAGATCAGATTGGAGAGCTAAGATCAAAGCTTGGAATTAGAAAGGTATAAACCCTAGCTAACACTTTGATCATGTATGCTTAAGCCAAGTTGATGTTTATGTGTTTATCTATGTGCTAGAAGATGTTTCATGATGATCTATTACGATCTATCATAGATCTATAGCATCAAAGTGCCTTAAAATGATGTTTTTCAAAAACTGTTTATGAACACTAAAAATGGTCTGAGAAGCTAATGTCAGGAGCCATAGATCTTTCCCTGTTTTTGATTTTTGTTGTTTTATGTTTTAGACTTGTAGTCTGACATGAGGACTATAATCTGGAAGTGGAATCAAAGCTATTCCATATCCAGATTGCAAGTTATTGTTGGTCAAAACCCGTTGACCGAGCATGACCGGATGATTTCTGGGTAACCCAGAATTCATATATCCGAGTTTGACAATTTTTGCAAGGCCCAGATCTGTCAGGTATGATGTTGTTTGATGATGTGTTTGTAACCAGTTTGTAGCCTGACATATGTACTTTATATTTATGGCTTTAGATCATTTAAATAATCAACAGATCGAACGGAGTAGGTGGTCAAAGTAGGCCATTTGGACATGACTTAGCATTTCTGGAAAACCCAGAAACCGTAAGAATAATGTTTCTGACCATGTTTGACTGGACTGAATCTGGTGATGTTAATGTTGTTAGACTGATCTGTTGTTATAATTATGTTCTATGACATGAGTACTAACTGCTTGGACCATGAGAACAACAAACGGATGACCAGAACTTATATAAAATCGAGCTAAAAAGTTAGCACTCGAAACTGCCTGGGTTTCTAGGTTACCCAGAAAACCTAGGAAGCTCTTACAGCCACTTTAATGGACCAGATCTTCATGATATGATGTTGTATGACCAAGATGAAAGTTGATAATTGTAGTGTTACATACATACTACAATATTAAAGACTTAGATAGCCCAGAACATGATTAGGTTGAGAATTGCAGGCAGTCAAAGTAGACCCCTTGATCACTGGTTTGTCAGTGTTCTTGAGCCATAAGAACACCAACAGCGACATAAAGCGTCGTTATAGGTTACATCGATGATTTTGAATATTTTTATTTTCTGATTTTTTGGAAATTGATTAGAAATAGAAAATAAATTCTAAAAATTACAAAAAATGGTTTTAAAAATTATTTTAAATTATGAAAATTAACTTTTGATAATTTGAGATATTTTTCTTTAATATTTATAAATATTTGAATATTAATGGTATTTAATTTATTTAATTAGTATATTAAAAATTAGAGAAAAATGATTTTAATATTATAAAAATCATTTTAAATAAGAATAAAGTGTTTAAAAATATTTTTGAGTTATAAAATGTAACTTTTAATATTTTTAGAGAATTTTCATTAATAAATTAATATTAATGCTATTAGATTTATTTAATTTATTATATTAAATAAATGATGGAAAAATGATTTATTGATTTAAAAATTATTTAAAAATAAGAGAAATGATTTAAAATATTTTAAGCTATATTTAATGACTTTTAATATTTTTATGATAAATTCATTAATATTTAAATATTAATGGTGATGATTTAAAATGATTTTAATTACTTTAAAAATCATTTATGTAGAATATGGGTGATTTAAAAATATTTTAAGTTATTAATAATAACTTTAATATTTTGACAAGTATGTCATTAATATTTTAATATTATTAGATATTAATGATGATGGAATTAATTAGTATTTAAATCATTTAAAAATGATTCCAGTGTTTAAAAAATTATTATAAATTATAATAATTATTAGAAAATTATTAAAAGCTTCCGAAAAATATTAGGAACGATATTTGACTTATCTAAAATAATATTGAAGCTTTGAGACCGAGTTTAATTGATAATAAATGTGTTAATTGTCGGATAGGGTGAGTAAGACACCGAGAACAGACTGAAGTCTAACCAGACCGAACTAGTTAGACTTGATAAGTGTTTATATAGGTTATAAACATTGATGTGACTATGTGGTAACATGCCTAGGAGAAAGATTGACTATACATTACAGTGATACGTGTTATGATTTATTATTCTAATTGTGAGATCGATATTATGATTATAGGTCTTGTGAACGCAGATAAGTATATTGTGTAGCAGTAATCAACGCGGAAGGCAAGTTTCCTTAACTCAACCTTGAGTTATATATTTTCAAATATTATGGTGGTTAATTATTGTTGATTAAACCACGTTTGAGAATTATTGTTGATTATTCGCAGTTAGTGGATGTTTATTAATTCAAATTGAATTAGTGATTCTGAGAATATACTTGGAGAATATCTGTTATTGGATACTTACATCCGTAGAAACTATTATTGATAGTACAGATAATTCCTGTCTATTATCGAATTGTGTTGAAAAAAGTCTTAGCTAATTATTCTGGCAAGACGAACATTTGTTAGAACTTGATAGATTTGAGAAGAGAATTCAATTATTATTGACAGATCGATGCCAATTACTTTGGCTAGATCGAGAAGTGATTAGATATTGAAATCATAGTATTTTGTTGTTATAAGAAAAACTTTGATTATAAGACTGAGAAGAACAACCTTTTATACAAAGGGAACATTTTTGGTTGTATATTCGGCCTTTGCGCGCGTGTAAGTATTATGCATAATATAGGGTACAAGGAGTTGGCCACTTTAAGTACTTGCAGAGGGGTATAATTTAATCTATATGGTTATCTGATACACCTGGGTATATCAAAGTCAAATCTTTGATTGTTACTCGAGAAGAGAAGTTCAAGATCCAATGGACCACTTAACATAAATCTAGAAAACATTCCACTTTGTTATTGCGTAGAATTGATTCTTGATTATTCATTAGAATTAATATCGTAGAACTTTGAAAGCATTGTACTATTTCATTATCAAATTATTGTGTTGCATAGAATACGAGAAGACTTGTTAGTAATTAACGAATTGTTCAGCTATTTCAAAGTTTACTGAACTTTGGTGTTATTCTATCAAATTAGATAGTATGTTATTGTTGATTCTTATATATTCATTATATATCTTAACTTGCGGGACAAATTTGTTGCTCACCCTTGCTAAATAAAATATTTCAGCTAGGGACGAAGAGACCAGTGGGGCTAAGAAGAACAAAGGCAAAGGCGTAGTGCTGGAGTAGTTATATGATGAACATTATTATTATGTTGTATTTTGTAAACCCTTTTTGTATATCTAAAGGGTAAGTTTGTAATGTTAAGGTTAGATAACCTGGGATGAATGTATTAACAATATCAGTTCATGATATATGTATTGCTATTTATATATGAATGAGTAGTTAGATGTTATTATATTGTGGATCGTGAGCACCAAACTCTGGGGGTCAGGTAACCCAGATTTGGGGGCGTCACAGGTTGGTATCAAAGTCGTAGGTTATAAACCTTAAGTGGGGTGGGGAAAACCTTAGAATTATAACTATAGGTGAGATCTAGAATACTCATTTAGAGTACTAAGTGAAGGATTGCCGAAATACATCAATAGTGAGATATGTGGACACATATTATGAGAAGTTCGTACTAGTGAAGTACTAATCAATTTGTTTTAACTGATTGTAGGATGTCAGGAGAAGATGAAATGAGTACAGAGATGCGGCCATTGTTGCCCAGATGCCCGATGGCCAGAGGTGCCGGTAAGCAAGGTAGTCGATTGAGGAGGTGGGAAAAGAAGAACCTATGATCAATCTCGGGAGTGATCATGTGACACCCCCAAATCCGGGTTACCTGACCCCCGAGTTTGGTGTTCACGATCCACAATATAATAACATCTAACTACCCATTCATATAGAAATAGTAATACATAAGTCATTAACAGAGATTGTTAATACATTAGTCCCAGGTCTGCTAACCTTAACATTATAAACATACCCCTTAGATATATAAAAAAGGTTTATAATACAACATAATAATACTAATGTTCATTATACTAATTTATCACTATGCCTTTTCCTTTGTTCTTCTAAGCAGCACCTTCTGCAACTTCGTCCCTAGCTGAAAAGTTTAATTTAGCAAGGGTGAGCAACAAATTTTCCCCGTAAGTTAAGATATACAATGAATGTATAAGTATCAGAATAATAGACTATCTATTTTGATAGAATGACACCAAAGTTCGGGGAACTTTGAAATAGCTGAACAAATCGTTAATCAATAACAAGTCTTCTCGCATTCTAGGCAACGCAATAATCTGATAATGAAAGAGTACAACACTTTCAAAGTATCTACGATATTCTATTGAATAAACAAGAATCAATTCTACGCAATAACAAAGTGGAATGTTTTCCAGATTTATGCTGAGCGATCCATTGGATCTAGAACTTCTCTTCTCGGGTATCTATCAAAGATTTACTTTGATACATACGCAGAAGTATCAGATAACCATAAAGATTAAATCATACCCCTCTGCAAGTATAACAAGTGATCAACTTTATTATACCCTATATTACGCATAATACTTACTTAAATCTTGTGAACGGTAGAATATATGACCTAAAATGTTCCCTTTATATAAAAGGTTGTTCCTCTCAGTCTTTGAATCAGAATTTGATTTAACAACGAAATGCAATGATTTCAATATCTAATCACTTCTCTTATCTTCTCAAACCTATCAAGTTTTTTTTTATCTAGCCGATAGAACTGGCATTGATCTATCAATAATAATTGAATTCTCTTCTCTTCTCTTCTCGAACCTATCAAGTTCTAACAAATGTTCGTCTAGCCAAAATAATTAGCTAAGACATTTTTCAATATAATTTGACAATAAACAGGAATTATCTGCACTGTCAATATTAGCTTCTACATATATGAATATCCAACAATAGTAATTCTACGAATATATATTTTCTAAATCAGTAATTTAATTTGAATTATTAAACATGCACTAACTGCGAATAATCAACAATAAATTCTTGGACGTGGTCTAATTAACAATAATTAACCACCATAATAATTAAACAATATTAACTCAGGGTTGAGTTAGGAAACTTGCCTCTTCCGTTGTTAACAACTACACAATAAACTTAACTGCGTTCGTAAGACCTATAGCCAATAATACCGGTCTCACAATTAGCACAATAATTTATAACACGTAATACTGTATTCTACAGTCAAACTTCTCCTAGGCACATTACCACATAGCCACATTAGTGTTTATAACCTATATAAACACTTAACAAGTCTAACTAGTTCGGTCTGGTTGGACTTCGGTCTCATCTCGGTGTTCTGGTCACCCTATCCGACAATTAACACATTTATTGTCAATTAATCTTGGTCTCTAAGCTTCAATATTATTTTAGATAAGTCAAATATCGTTTATAATATTTTTTGGAACCTTTTATAATTTATTAACAATTATTATAATTTATAATAATTTTTCAAACATCGGAATCATTTTTAAATGATTTAATTATCAAATAATCTTATCATTATTAATATTTAATAATATAAAAATATTAATAGCATACTTGTCAAAATATTAAAGTTATTATTAATGACTTAAAATATTTTTAAATCATTAATATTCTACTTAAATGATTTTTAAATTAATTCAAATCATTTTTAAATCATCACCATTAATATTTAAATATTAATAAAATTATTATCAAAATATTAAAAGTCATTAATTATAACTTAAAATATTTTTAAAACATTTTCTCATTTTTAAATTAATAAAATCATTTTTAATTCATTTATTTAATATAATAATTAAATAAATCTAATATCATTAATATTAATTTATTAATGAGAATTCTCCAAAAATATTGAAAATTATATTTTATAATTCAAAATATTTTCTAACACTTTATTCTTATTTAAAATAATTTTAAATTAATAAAATCATTTTAACTTATTTATTTAATTTAATAATTAAATAAATCTAATATCATTAATATTAAATTATTAATAAAAATTCTCTAAAAATATTTAAAGTCACATTTTATAACTCAAAATATTTTTAAATACTTTATTCTTATTTAAAATGATTTTTATATAATTAAAATCCTTTTTCTCTAATTTATTTAATACATTAATTAAATAGCTTTAATATTCAAATAATTATAATTATTAATGAAAAATATTCCAAATAGTCGAAAGTATTTTTCATAATTTAAAATAATTTTTAAAACCATTTTTGGTCATTTTTATAATTTATTTCTATTTTTAAGCATTTTCCGGAATATTCAGAAAATAAAATAAATAAAACCGTCGCTAAAGCCTATAGTGACACTTGCCTGTCATCTTAAGTGTTCTTGAGCTTCAAGAACGCTGTCAGATAGTTAACAAGGGTCATGGTTTGACCATGTGTAACTTTAAATCCATACATGTTCTGGGAAATATTGAACCTCGATCGTGTAGTGTTTATGTAACACTACACCAATCAATTATCACCTAGGTCATAATACATTACAACAAAAAGATCTAGCCAGCCAAAATCTCTGTTAGATAGCTTCTGGGTTTTCTAGGTAACCCAGAAACCCAGGCAGTCTCTTGGTACCACCTTCCATCCCATTTAATCTTATGTTCCTGTAATGATTCATGTGTTCTTAAAGTTCATATGTGTAGTCCTTATGTCAAGGAACAACACTATATCAACAAATCGGTCCAAAAACATAACAATGATCAGATTTGATGAGGTCAAACCCTGTTAGAAACTTGGCTCGCATGTTTTCTGGAATTTCCAGAAATTCACAGTCATGGCCGAATTGCCTACTTTGACCAACTGTAAAGTTCTACCTGTTGATATCTTACACGATCTGGAGCCATGGAATCAAAGACCATATAACAGGATATAATTATGTTACAACAACATCATTAAAACACTTAAACACTGACAGATCCGGGCTTCAAAAAATGTTGTCAGACGTTGATCAAGGCTTTCTGGGTTACCCAGATTTGGCCCAATCAACGGGTTTTGACCGTTAATAAAATGAAATCTAGCCATTCAATCACTATGATTCCACTTCCAGATTAAAGACCACTTTCCAGGCTACAAAGTAAAGCTTTAAAAAATCAAAAACAACAAACGAACAAGAATCTGTGGCGCCTGACATTAGCTTGTTAGACCACAAAATTTGTTCTTGGACAGTTTTGGAAAAACTCGATTTTAAAGCCATTTGATGCCATGGATCCATCATGGATCAACATAGATCAACTAAAAACATCTTCTAGCATGAATCTAAACACATAAACACAAAAGTTCTCTTAGCATACAAGATCTAGGTTGAGTTTAGGGTTTATACCTTTTCTTGAATAATCTTAGATCTTGGCTCTCCAATCTGTTATTGGTTGATCTAGGGGCTGTATTTAGGACTGATATACTTAGCAATTTTGGAGCTTTGGATGGGAGAAGGAGTTGGTGAGAGCTAAAGAGAAAAATGGCTAATTTTATGGACTTTCTCTCTCCCAAATCTATATATATGCAATGATATGTTGCTATGGCTGAGATTTTCGGCTGGTGCTTGAGATTTATGTCTCCAAAGTTAACTTAGCTGGTAAACCACTAAAGGTGTTGGCCATTTTACAAGTTACCATTTAAAATATACTAAAAGGGCATTTTTGTCATTAGCAAAATATTTTTAATGACATACATGGAATTTGTCACACCCTTAGGGTTTAACCCTTAGGTTTTACAGCATCAATTCTAGATTTCTAATTAGGGTTTCTAAAAAGAAAAAATTAGATTTCTAAAATAAAATTAGGGTTTTAAATAGAAATTAATAATTCTAAAGTATAATTAGGGTTTCCAAATTATATTAACATTTACTAATCACATTAGGCTTACTAATTAGGATTAGGGTTCCTAATTAGGGTTTTAATTAGAAAAATAAAATTTCTAAATTACAATTAGGGTTTGTAAAATAAAAATTAAGATAACTAAAATATAATCAGGGTTTTCTAATCATATTTAAGTTTAATAAACACATTAAGCTTACTAGTTAGGATTAGGGTTTCCTAATTAGGGTTTTGGGATTCCCGGATATAAAATTAGGGTTTCCCGGCTTTCGATTAGGGTTTCTAACTGCGCGTTAGGGTTTCTAATCCTAAGATTAGTGTTTTTAATCTCTTATTAGGGTTTATTAATTTTAAACCTTATCCGATCAATCATTGATCAATATCTATATACAGTACAAACACATACTCTTTAATATAATTATTTTAATTATATTTTCTATCGAATCCCTGTCCGTAACTAGGATTTGGATTTCTATTCTCCGTTAAGCACAACTCTACTCTTAATTTATTAGTCAATACCCAAATTGACTAAGTCTCACAGTTCGTATCACAGATACACAACACAGTAATGATAATTAATAATAATATTAATTAAAAAAAATTATTCGTAAAATTCGGATTATTCAAAATCTCGGGTTATCACAAATCATGATGATTATCCCGAGATGTATCTGAGTGGTGATGAGGAGGCAGAGTTCGAAGAAGCTAAGGTGGAAAAAGAGAATAAGACCAAAGTTGGAGAACACGATCAAGTATCTGCAGAAGTATAAGAACTCAGGAGTAAAGTGTTTTTCTTGGAGGAGTTATGAAAGATGGAGCGAGCGTTACACGAGATGACTGAAAAAAGGAATGAGTTGAAGGTACAGGTGGAAAGGATGAAGACCGAAGGTGGTGGATCGTCTGAAGGAACAATTAAGCAGAAGGGAAAGAATAAGAGAAAGAGGGACAACGACAGTGATAATTCTGAATATTCAAACCCGAAGAAGAAGCAAGTCTGTAGCAAGTGTGGAAAGACTCACGTGGGAGAATGCATGATGTGGAAGAACGTGTGCTTTAATTGTAAGCAGGAAGGACATATTTCCCTACATTGTCCTATACCGAATATGAGGAAGTGTTTTTTATGTGGAAGAACGGGTCACAGATTCAATAAGTGTCCCAACAAGAAGAAGACTGGTGAAGGGAGTGGACGGTAGACAAATTAGATATAAGCGGTGGAATCTTTTGGTAGTAGGTTATGATATTAAAGGTTGTAATATCGAGAATGATGTGTACGCATATGTAAATATAAATATGTTTGTATGAATGAAATCTTTATTTTCTATATGAATATAAGATTAAGATTAATTTGTATACTCTTAAAACTCATACTTATGGTAAGTTCATGACTCATAATTATATGAAATGTTTTGAACCCCTCAGCGAATGGATGCCAAAGGTCTGACTAGGATAATTTCATACACTGGTATAATTGTGGCAAGTTCCCGAACTCATAAGTGTGGTAAGTTTGACGAACTGGGAATAGCTATGTGTGAATGGTGAATTGCAACTTTTTGTGTAAAGTTTTAGAATTGCAACTTTTTGTGTAAAGTTGTGTGGGTTAATCCTAAAATTTATTTAAAAAGGGATACTAATATGTGTTAAGTTCTAAATGTACTATGTGCTATTTGAATAAATATGTGAATATATGAGAAATTGTGTTAAATTCTTATTGTGCTATTAATAAGAATTTGTGTGAATAAATAGAATTAATGTAAGATTTTTATTTAAATCAGATCATGCCGCCTAGACGACAAAATCAAAATCAAAGAGAAGAGCAGTCAGTGAATAATGAAGGAGGTCAAGTGGACCCGATGCAGAATTTTGTGGACATGTTAGCCCAAGCTATGGGAAATAGAGCTCCAACAGAAAGAGCAAGAGCGAGAAATCAGCTAACGGATAGGTTGGCGAATTTGAAGGACTTTAAAGCGGTAGGACTGCCAGAATTTAAGGGAACCACAGATCCGATTGAAGCCCAAACTTGGGTGAAAGAGATGGAGAAAACATTCATTATTGCGAGGGTGGCGGAAGAGCAAAATACAACTTTTGCAACATATTTGATGAAGAGAGAAGCCAATTACTGGTGGGAGACTAATCAGGCGAGAGCTGGTACAACTGTGGTGACTTGGACAAGATTCAAGGAGTTGTTCTTTGAGAACTACTTTTCACCGAGTATTCAAGCTCGGATGGAAGTCAAATTTCTAGAACTGAAGTATGAGAATATGTCAGTTTCTGAGTATGCTGCTAAATTCAACGAGTTAATGAGATTTGCACCTCATCAGGTGGACACAGAGGCGAGAAAAGCGACAAGATTTGTGTGTGGACTGAAGCCATTGATATTCAACAAGGTAGCAGTATTGCAGATCAATCCATTTAAGGCTTTATTGAAGAAAAAAAAACTTTAATTGCTGACGGAGGGAGCGAAGCTGCATCTCGATTTCATCAAGAGAAGAAGAAGACAAATGATGGAGGAAGCAGTGGTGGTAGTAATTCGAACAAGAGAAAGTGGAGCGAGAATACCCGGTCGGGTTATAAGACAGAAGAGAATAGGAAAGGGAGGGAACCATGCGTGACTTGTGGAAAGAACCATACAAGAGTTTGTCTGAAGAAAAAGGGAGTTCGCTATAACTGTGGTCAAGAGGGACACATGTCGCCCAATTATCCCAATCGAAAGAAGATACAAGGTTATTTTGCGTGTGGATCGACTGATCATCTAATTCAGAACTGTTCGAAGAGAAATGTGGAGAAGGAAATTGTCAATAAGGGACCCAATAACAGAACCTTGGCGATTCGAGGACCTGCACAGCCAGGAAGACCAACGGCTCGTGCATTCAACATGACGGTACAAGATGCAGTGGTTGTCCAAGAGGTGGCGACAGGTAACTATTTCATTTAGAAATTTTATTACGCGAGTATTATGAGTTAGATAAATACTGTGAATTGTTTTCTTTTATAGATCCAAGCCACATGTTAGAATATAAGACATAAATTAATATTGTGTTGATAAGCGTGAATTGATGATACAACTTTAAAAGATTGTAGAGAATAAGAAAGCAGTGATTTCGAGGACGGAAGCCTTATAAGGATGGGAGAATGTGATAACCCGGGATTTCGAATAATCCGAATTTTATGAATACTTTTTTTATATATTAATATTAGTATTGATTATCAATTTTGTGCCGAGTATCTGTGATACGAGTCTCGAGAAGTGGTCAATTTGTGTATTGACTGAGAAAATAAGAGTAGAGTTGTGCTTAACAGATTTAGAAACCCTAACCCTATTTACGGATAGGGATTCGATAGAAAATACAATTAAAATAATTGTATTGATGAGTACGTGTTTGTACTGTATAGAATTATTGATCAATGATTGATCGGGTAGGGTACAATATTAGTAAACCCTAATAAGGGATTAGAAACCCTAATCTCAAGATTAGAAACCCTAACGTACAGTTAGGAACATTAATCGAAAGCCGAGAAACCCTAATTTTAAATTCAGGAATCATAAACCATAATTAGGAAACCCTAATCCTAATTAGTAAACTTTAAGGTGATTAATAACCTTTAATATAATTAGAAAACCCTAATTAAAATTTAAAAATCTTAATTTTCTATTTTAAAAACCCTAATTAGAAAATTCTAAAGACTAAAGTTCTAAAACCTAAGGGTTAGAACTTTAGGGTTAAACATTAAGGGTTTGGTAAGTTACATGTTTGCCATTAAAATTGCATGTTTAATGTCAAAAATACCCTTTTTGGCATTACTTTATTAAGTAACTTATAAAATTTGCTAAAACTTTAGTTGGTGACCAACTAAAGCTCAACATTTAACTTCTATCTCCAGCAAATTAGCCAAATTCAGTAACTATATACATTATATCATAATATATATAGATCAAAGAGAGAGAAAGTACATTCACTTGGTCATTTTTCTCTAAAACACTCAACCTACTTTTCTCTCAACCAAACCTCTGAAATTTCCAAGTATATAAGTCACAAAACAACCTCCTAGAATACCAAGATCAGATTGGAGAGCTAAGATCAATTAAAGCTCGGAATTAGAAAGGTATAAACACTAGCTAACACTTTGATCATGTATGCTTAAGCCAAGTTCATGTTTATGTGTTTAGCTATGTGCTAGAAGAGGTTTCATGATAATCTATGATGATCTATCATAGATCTATAGCATCAAAGTGCCTTAAAATGATGTTTTTCAAAAACTGTTTATGAACACTAAAAATGGTCTGCCAGGCTAATGTCTTGAGCCATAGATCTTTCCCTGTTTTTGACTTTTGTTGTTTAATGTTATAGACATATAATTTGACATGAGGACTGTAATCTGGAAGTGGAATCAAAGCTATTCCATGTCCAGGTTGTAAGATATTATTAGTCAAAACCCGTTGACCGAGCATGACCGGATGATTTCTGGGTAACCTAGAAATCATATATCCGAGTCTGACAATTTTTGCAAGGGCCAGATCTGTCAGGTATGATGTTGTTTGATGATGTGTTTGTAACCAGGCCTAACATATGTACTTTATATTTATGGCTTTAGATCGTTTAAATAATCAACAGATCGAACGGAGTAGGTGGTCAAAGTAGGCCATTCGACCATGACTTAGCGTTTTTGGAAAACCCAGAAATCGTAAGAACAATATTTCTGACCATGTTTGATCGGACTGAATCTGGTGATGTTAATGTTATTAGACTGGTAAAATCCATATACGCACAACACGCAAGTATACGTCGTCAACAAATAATATAGTAATGAGTAGAGTATCGTTCCCACAGAGACAAAATAGTAAGAAATTTAACTTTACAATTACCAATTTCCTATTAATCCTAATTCTATTAAACTATTCAATTCAATGATTAAAATTATAGAAACTAAATTATTAAATAAATAAACTATCATAAAATAAACACGAATATCAAAATCTAGAATTTCAAACAAATAATGGAGAATTAGACTTATGATATCACCCTAAGCTTTACTCTGATTTTAACACCTTTATTCCAATTCAATTCACTATCCATGTTTATTAATCAAGAACACGAATGTAGTACTAGCCACCTCTCGATGCACTAATACCGTATTAACTTAAATCCATAATTTAGATAAAAACAAGTTAAACACCTTAATCAACTAACTCACTATATCTCTATGTGAATTAAAATTAAAGAAGGTTTAAGATTAAGTTCTCTATCCGATTACATGCGATGTCAAGCATATCTCTACCTTAACATTCATCAAGATTCTGTCAAACACAAAATTCAAGAACACATGCTATATTAACCAAGTCTACACTGGTATTTCATCTCTCGAGTTCATACAAGTTCACAACGAATTGTTGATCAGGCAATTCATAAATTCACGCTCAAATTAATATAGGTAAACCGGGAAATAATTTATTTTACTGGAAATCAAAGCTACAAAATCATAGTTTCACTTAAAGATCCATCATAATCCTAAAAAATGAATTAGTTCATAATGAATGAAATAAAAAATGAATAGTTCAAAGATAACATTCTTCCAATTACAAATATAGAACTAAGATGAAGAATAATACAAGACACCCGTCACGTAGTCTTAAATTGCAATCGTCACGAAAATATCTTCAAAATAATCCTCCAAAGCTTGCTATGAAAAACTGGAATTAATCTCTGTACTTTACCTTGTGTGCTCCTTAATTTGTTATTTGTTGATGAATATATATCTCCCCCAGAGTTCTAGTCGAAGTCCCTTGCTATTTAGAGTCCAAGTGCCATGCCAAGTCTCTAATCCGTGTTCCAGCAGTATTCAAAACCAACTAGGACTGCCCAAAATTCGTGACCCCCCGCCCTGGTGGGGGTGTATAGGCATAATAGGCCCGCCCTGGTGGGCATGGCCACTGACTTCTGATATTGCTTATTTCAAGTTTGCTTCCAATTTTGCTCCAAATGACATCCTTTCTTCACTACTTGCCACAACAACCACCTTTCACATAAAAGAACATGAAACGCGTAAAAACGAACATGAAACCACAAGAGTAACAACGATTAGGCTCGAAATGGACATCGATTCGTGAATATAAAATCCACTTATCAAAATCCCCCAAACTTAAACCGTGCTAGTCCTTGAGCACAAAACAAACTACATGTAATGCAATGCAATGCAGTGAGATATATCTAACTAAATATCATTAAATCCAACAATATCACAGAATCAAAGTTATTCCTTTAGCCTTAGAACAATTAAGCACACACTACAATACTTCACAATAAAAGCCATCAATAATTTCTCATCAATTCCTTGAATCTTATACGTATCATCACTAATAACGTGTGTGTGTGATCAACATCCATGCCAACTGAATTAAATTCAAATTCAACACATAACCAATCTCTTTTCAGGATTCATACAGAATAAACACGAAAATTTCAAAAACAAACAAGTTCCAACTCAAATCAAACAATTACCAAGATTAGGGGTCCGAATAGGGTATTTATGCTCTCTTTTTTCATTGAAGGGGTTCTTTGCCCTTATTTTCCGTCTTCTTTTTATTTTTCTTTTCTTTCTTTTTTTTTCTTAGATAGATGGTTGGTGAGTGCATTTTACGCTCCATCTTACACTTGTGTTTATGGGGAGTAATTCTCCTCAACCCACCACAAGACTCAAATCGTTTCCATTTTCTTTTTATCATTTTTTTTCTGAAGCTTATACACTGTAAGACCCCAACTTATTATTAATGAAATTTAATTTTCTCTATTTATTATTTTGAAATAGTAAGGGTTGATGTGATTAATGTGGATAGTTAGGGGTAAAATACACAAATATTTCAAAATAAGCAAGTGGTTATAAAATATTCATTGTTGTCGGGGAATACTCGTTTGGTCGTGGAATATTTATACTGTCGGGGAATATTAAATGCGAACACAAGTAGCGATGTGTGTGGGCCCCATAACTAAAAAGCGATTGGATGAAGAAAAAGACAAATATAAGTTGGTTAAAAATAACGGCGAAGTTGTTACCAATTAATATTGTTAAAATACTCGGTGGTTAAAACACAAGAAGACACTGCAGATTGCACCAATTATTGATTCTTACGTAAGAAGGCACTACTCAATAATGGTTCTGAGAATTATTGTTCAAAGATTTTATTGATTTAATAATTCTTTGCGTTGATATTTTATATTCTTTGTTGTTTCAATAATTATCATTACAAGATTTTTCATTATCGAAGCAATAATTCATATTATCCGAATAATATTATTAGATAACATTATTGGCAATGTCTAGAAAGTTACGCCTACAAGGAGAGGTTTGGTCACCTAATTGCGCACCAAGAAGGAGAAATTCTTATTGGAAAGCCCCTCTTTCTTAGGGAGGCGCCGGTTGTCACAATATTGTGATTTTGTAATATTATTTGTGAATAATTAATTATTGATTCATATGATGAGAAAAATATTGATTTTATGTGGATATAGATGGAGAAAATTTTATTGTGACAATTGTTGAAAATTGAAATTTTATCTTTTTCTCGATAAAATAAATATATTATTATATTTTAATAATATAATAATGGTGATATTTTTACAACGAATGTAGGATATATGAGTATACGAGGAGGATGAGTATTTTTGTTGCAATAAATGTTTAAAACATGTTAAACATGTAAATTGGACCCCATTTATTGAATTGAAATTTGATTATAAATTTGTAAAAATCGCTTGCTTATGGATTTTTGGTCAATTTTTATTTGGAATTTGGAAAAACTTTCTTCTGCAAAGTTGTAGAGAATTGAATTTCCTATTAAAATTCGCGAGTTTTGAATTTTCTAACAAAAGGGATATTTATTGTGAATTATTGAAGTTCTGAAGCTTCGAAATAATTGATTTTTGGAAGTTTAAAATATTTTAAATAACAAAAACGTTCTTTTGTTTGTTTTGTGGGCTACAACATGTGCATAATGAGCTGAGATCAGATCTAAGAAGGTTGGCGTAGAAATTTTAATATATATATTAATATTTTATTAAATTTTCTGCTTTGGTGTTCTAAGCATTTTCCTATAAATAGGGTGCTTAGGTTAGAATTGAAAATCACACCAGAAACTGAAGTTTTCTCTCTCTATATTATCGAGCGTATTCTTGTGAGTATTTTGAGTATACTTTGAGTATTGCTATACGGTGCAAGTCCAAGTCATAGCCTATATCCGGTGTTTCAGCTAGAAGTACTGATCTTTCAAGGTAAGGGATATTATTTTTTTTCGTAATGATATTATTTCTTCAATATCATTATGTTGAAATATTGATCTGAAGTTTTTATCAAATTTGGAACTTTTGGTGTCGGAGTTACTATTCACGTATACGACACTATTCACGATATCGACCTTATTCACGAATCATTTACACTATTCATCGAAAAATGAAAAATTTTCTTTTCGTCTCAAAATATCTATTCGGATACTAGCTTTGATTGTATCCATGTTTTGGTCATTCTTGAATTTTACACCACCGTGATTATTTTGAGGTATTTTTGGACGTGGATAAAACAAAGTACGAATCCTTAATCCTTAATCCTTGTCATTTTGTTTCTTTGGATTCGTTTCTTTAAAATATTTTTCATCATCTTGATCTTAAATGATGATATTATGGAATATCTTTGGCACGTAGTACAAAGATGAATGATTTTCGAAGAATATCTTTGGCCCGTAGTGCAAAAGATGAGCAGTGTTTAGATGAACATGACTAATCGATGAATATCTTTGGCTCTGTAGTGCAAAGATGAATATTTGATTCCAGATATATATTGATTGATGTTACTGAGGATAAAAGATGAGCGATGAACTTTTAAATTCATACATATAAGATAGTAGTTTGCATTCTCTACTTAACTCTTCTAATGAATTATTATTTCAGCTGCGAATATTGATTTAAAATTTGTTGTCTATTGTATTCTATTAGATTTTTCCTGTTGAAGACTAACGATAATTTGTTGTATATTATCTTAGTCATAATATTCTTTCTTGGGCTAGTTGAGCTCACCCCTTTTCCTTTTTGTTCCATTTTTTCTTCTCGGGAGGCGAGAATATAGCAAAATGCTTAGCCTGGGGTATGGAATGAAGGTTCTAGAGAGAGTTGTTTAGTAGTCCTCACCATTTTTGTAAAATAATGTATCAATAAATGTGATGAGGATTTATTTGAGTATAGATATTGTCTAGAAGATAATATTTGTATTCAAACTCACAGTTTTACTGTTGTAATAATAAAGTTGTAGTTGGTTCTGTACCATGTATTGACAACTCAGAATGGGTGATGTATACCTATTTTGGGGGCGTCACATACACCCTACGTTTTCCCCCAAACTTAGGTTCTTGCCTAATTTGTTGTATTCACTGCCTATTCTTGTCATTCTCATATCTATACTAGCAGTATCCTTTAGAAACTATTTATGTATCGATTTAAACCAACCAGTCAACACAGATGTCATTACATGTTAACCTTTTATACCAGTTTCAAACACGCACCAAATCCGAGTCATAATTCGAAACTACCTCACAGTTCTACTGCTAAATACTGTATTTGTCTACCTAATCTCAATTTCATCATTGGCCAAAATAAACATACTACAACACTACTGGACATATGCAAAATGAACACAAAAGCTAACTAAATTAAATATATATATATATATATATTTATATAACATGAATGCAAACATAAAACAACATAAATAAAAACTAAATATGCTCCTACGCTACTATGCAACTATATGATTACATCAATGCTAAAACTAATATGCCAAACTAACATGCACTACTAAATGCAAACCTAACTAATGACAATATGCATGTAACATAAAATGCAAAATAAACTAATTCCCCCAAACTTAATACCAACAATGTCCTCATTGTATGGATATAGCAATAAATTGAGTTAGGACTTCCCTGGAAGTGCCTAAGTCTGGGGTGGTGGTGGTTGATCCTCTCTCTCGGAGTCACTTGGTGGAAACCTTGGCATGGGCTTCTGATATGGAAATTGTGCAGCTGGATTGAAACTCTGGAGTGTCGTATTCAAGGATGCGAATGACATGTTCATTACATCAAATATGTGATCTTGTCTCGCAGCGAGCCGTCGCATCTCCCATCGAGATGTCTTGTTGTGCTCCTCCATTTGTTTTTTGGAATGCAAAAAACTGAGGGTTAGATATGGCGTCGAACGTTGGGTGTGCCTCAGTTCCTTCGTCTCCCATAGTCGCATCCTCATCATCCGAGGTGTCTTCAGCGTCAGCTTCGTCCTCCGAAGCTGATGGAAATAAAAATCCTAAACATCTAGGATGAGATTCGCCCCCGGCCCACACTGAATACCGCGCTATCATTCGATTGTCTAGTAGCTGCAGCGGCATCTGAGTGGGCTCATCATCGGACCATCGAACTCCTGCTTGACGACACAACCCATAAATGAGGGATAGGTGTGGCAAGCCACCCAAAAAATTGCCCCGTAGACATCGGTGAATGGAAAAACTGATTATGGCCCCGACGTCGATGATGAAGTCTTTCACAATAGCATATAGGAGTAGTGCCTTCTGTTTGGTCATGACCTAGTGTTGCGTGGATGGAAACAGTTTTGCACATAAGAAGGCGTACCAAATTTTCCCATATTGACTGAGATCTTTGCTATGAAACACCGTGCCTCCCTTCCGACCCTTGATCCACATTGTACCCAGCTTGGTAATTTCCTTGAGAACCTCCTCAAAGTCAGGGTTAAAATCCCTCAAATGAGCATACTAACACTGTCGAGGCACCCACAACTGATAATACGTGTTGATGGCATCGACACTGAACGAGACCATTCGACCTCGCACAAAAGCATTGAACGGTGCCTTGTCCTCGGCGTTCGCATAGAACTCCTTGACTACATTAACGGCGGCGGACTCGGGCTCCTCAGTGAACTTGACCCACCCATTCTGATAAATTTGTTGTATCATTTCACCGTCGTGAGCATCCGGTGCCAACCCCCGCACCGGTGTAAGAGCCTTTGTGACCATGTAATCGTACCGGTCGGTGGCGGCGACACTTTTGAACTTGCGGCGGTCGAATGTACGGGATGGTGGAGTTGGACTTGAACTTGAACTCTCTCCCCGTTGTCATTTTGAAGTAGGTTGAGATGCCATTGAATTCCAGATTCTTTAGACACAATAATTCCCCCCCAAACTTGGTTCACACAAACTATCGAACACTTGGTGTGCACAGTGGTTTATCCTCCGCAAATTAAAACTTTGATCTCTTATGGTACTTAGAAGGGATGAATTGGAACACCAAGTACTCACTCGAAATTGCTCTATACTCACCTCTATGGAAACCCTAATTCGTAGCCTTGTGAGATGTTGATGAAAATTTGTGACGAATTTGGGTTGTGAGGGTGTGACTATTTATAGATGATGAGGTGAAGTAATGGGGTAGTGCAAATCGTGGGGGTGAAGTGGGTGTAATGGATTGAGGTGATGGGTAGAAGTAATGGGGTAGGAGTTGGAAATTGTGGGGGTTATGTATGGGAAAGGATAGTTTAGGTGAGGAGGAATTGGGGATTCAATTAGGAAGAGGGAGTATTGGGCGTGTGTCTGTGTAACTGTCAAATTTAGGAGCTCAAGTTCAAGGACCCCCTCCCCGACGGGGGGTACAAGGCCAAATGAGCCCGCCCCGGCGGGCTAGTCCCCTGTTAGTTGGCCTCTTTTCTCTTCTTTTCTTCATGTTATGCCACTGAATGTACATTTTCCCATCCTGCAAGTCATCAAACATACAAGCTAATAGATTGTTGATCACTTGGAGTATGATTGAGAGATTAACAAGACTTTTACTATATAATACCTACCTAATAACTTAATAAAAATTATATTCTAACAATTATGAATGAAAATACGAAAAAAATAACGCATGATTGGGTTGCCTCCCAATTAGCGCTTGATTTTAAGTCGTTTAGCCTGACTACTTCCTGTTCATGGTGCATTGGTCAGAGTGATTGCGATGACGTCCCAATTGGACTCGCCACCCCAATAGTGTTTTAACCGTTGACCGTTGACCTTGAATGTTTCCAATGGATTCTGACTATAGAGTTCAACGACGCCATGTGGGAAAATAGTTTTGATAGTAAATGGTCCCAACCACCTCGACTTAAGCTTGCCTGGGAACAACCACAATCGTGAGTTGAATAGCAGTACTGATTGTCCCGATTCGAATGTTCGGTGCATGATCTTCTTATCGTGACATTTCTGGACTTTTTCCTTGTATAATTTAGCGTTCTCGTATGCATGAAGTCGGAACTCATCGAGCTCATTTAGTTGGAGTAGCCTCTTTTCACCCACAGCCGCTTGATCAAAGTTCAATTTCTGAATTGCCCAGTAGGCCTTGTGTTGTAGCTCCATAGGTAGGTGACACGCTTTCCCGTATAGTAATTGATATGGTGACATACTAATTGGTGTTTTATACGCAGTTCGATAAGCCCAAAGTGCATCGTCCAACCTGAGAGACCAATCCTTTTGATTTGGATTCCCTACCTTCTCCAAAATTTTCTTTACCTCCCTGTTCGAAACCTCTGCTTGCCCACTTATATGGGGATGATATATAGTAGCGACATTGTGGTTGACCCCATACTTTGCCAAGAAAGCTGTAAATGATTTGTTGCAGAAATGACTACCTTCATCACTTATAATGGCTCTCGGCGTGCCAAACCTCGTAAAAATATTTTTCGACAAGAATTTGAGAACCACCTTGGCATCGTTAGTCAGTAGTGCTACTTCTTAAACCCACTTTGACACGTAGTCCACCGTAATAAAAATGTACTGATTGGAAAATGAGGAAGGGAATGGCCCCATGAAATCGATGCCCCATACATCAAAAATTTCAACTTCAAGAATTGTTTGTACAGGCATCTCATTCCTTTTCGAAATGTTGCCCACCCGTTGACATCTATCACATGTTTTGACAAACTGGTGGGCGTCCTTAAATAATGTAGGCCAATAGAACCCGGCTTGAAGGACCTTTGCTGCTGTCCTCTCACTACCATAATGTCTGCTATACGCAGATGAGTGGTACTCACGCAATATGTTCTTCACTTCACTGTAGGGCACACACCTTCTAATCATTTTGTCGGCGCACTGCTTGAATAAATAAGGTTCATCCCACATGTACCATTTTACATCATAAAGAAACTTCTTTTTCTGTTGTCTTTTGAGATCAGGTGGAAGAATGTTGCTCACTAGATAATTTGCATAATCCGCGTACCAAGGAAATTCTGCATTTATCCCGAACAATTGCTCATCCGGGAATGATTCGTTGATTTCACACTTGTCCTCTTTCAGTTTCTCTTGATTTTCCAGCCTAGATAAATGATCGGCGACTTGATTCTCCGTACCCTTTTAATCCTTTATTTCTAGATTAAACTCTTGAAGAAGGAGAATCCATCGGATAAGGCATGGTTTAACATCATTTTTTGCAATTAGATACCGAATAGCTAAATGATCCGTGTAGACTATCACCTTAGTCCCGATCAAGTATGCCCGGAATTTGTCAAATGCGTACACCACTACAAGCAATTCCTTTTACATAGTTGTATAATTCATTTAAGTCTCCGTGAGTGTCTTTCTTGCATAATATATGGCGTGAAATACCTTCTCTCGGCATTGTCTCAAAACAACCCCAACCGCATAGTCGCTTGCATCACACATCAGCTCGAAAGGCATATTCCAATCCGGTGCGACGATCACGAGGGCTGTAGTTAACTTCTTCAATAACTCGAAAGCTGACTTATATTCCTCATCAAAATTAAACAAAGAGTCCTTCTCTAAAAGACTGTACAAAGGTTTTGCAATTTTAGAGAAGTCCTTTATAAATCTTCTGTAGAACCCAACATGTCCCAGAAAACTTAAAATTCCCTTTACTGAGCTTGGTGGAGGCAGTTTCTCGATTGTTTCCAGCTTAGCCTTGTCCACTTCCAGTCCTTGAGCCGATACCTTGTGGCCCAAAATTATGCCCTCCTTAACCATGAAGTGGTATTTTTCCCAGTTCAGTACAAGGTTCGTATCTTCACATCGCTGTAACACCATTACCAAATTCCCTAGGCAAGTATCAAAATTGTCTCCATAGATAGAAAAGTCGTCCATGAAGACTTCCACATTTTTCTCCACCATGTCTGAGAAGATGGCCATCATACACCGTTGAAAGGTAGCAGGTGCATTACAAAAACTGAATGACATTCTCCTGAACACGAATGTGCCATAAGGGCACGTAAATGTAGTCTTCTCTTGATCCTTAGGAGCGATGACGATCTGGTTATAGCCCGAGTATCCATCCAATAAATAATAGTATTCATGTCCCGTCAATCTGTCCAACATTTGATCGATAAAGGGTAGCGGAAAATGATCTTTTTGGGTTTCCTTATTCAACTTCTTATAATCGATCCACACCCTCCAACCTGTCACTTTTCTTATCGAAATTAACTCGTTATCCTCATTCTGTACCACAGTCATTCCCTCCTTTTTTTGGCACACAATGAACCTGACTAACACACTTATTGTCAAAAATCGGGTAGATGATACCGACATCCAACAATTTCAGAATTTCCTTCTTTACCACTTCCTTTATAATTGGGCCAAGTCTTCGTTGTTGCTCCACCGTCGGTTTTGCATCATCTTTCATTAGAATCTTGTGCATGCAAAACGAAGGGTTTATTCCCTTGATATCCGTGATCGTCCACCCTATCGCTAATTTATGTTCCCTAAGCACCCTCATCAACTTTTCTTCATGTAAATCATTAAGTGCAGTAGAAATAATAACAGGTAAAGAATTTGAATTGCCTAAATACGCATACCTAAGGTGTTTAGGGAGAGGCTTGAGTTCCAGAGTTGGTGGCTCCTCCAATGATGGTTTCAATTTTTTTGTGGCTATCTCCTCCGTGTGTAAAAGTTCAAATGGTGCTCTGAATCGGCTAACTCGTGGCAATGAATCTAACATCTGTAAGTAGTCCACAAATTCTGGGTCATCGTACTCTTCATCTCCCAATAATGTTGTTTCTAATAGATCGTTGACCATACTCTTGCCTATGTCTTCACTGATAATCTGCTCAATTATATCAATCCTGAAACATTCTTCCTCATCCATTGGGAATTTCATGGCCTTGAACACGTTAAATTTTATTTCCTGATCTTAGACCCTCATAGTAAGTTCGCATTTTTGTACGTCGATGAGTGTCCTACCCATAGCCAAGAAAGGTCTCCCTAGGATAATCGGGATGTTCTTGTCCTCCTCAAAATCCAAAATAATAAAGTCCGTGGGGAATATAAACTTATCGACTTTAACCAATATGTCCTCTACTATGCCTCTCAAATATGTGACTGACCTATCCGCCAACTGCAATGAAATATTCGTAGGCTTTGGCGCGGGCAAACCCAATTATGTGTATACTGACAATTGCATAAGGTTCACACTCACCCCCAAATCACATAAACACTTATTAAAAGACATGTTCCCGATCGTGCATGGAATAGTGAAACTCCCCGGGTCTTTCATCTTTGGTGGAAACTTCTGCTGTAACACAGCACTACATTCCTCTGTTAATGCCACTGTTTCGAAGTCTTCCCATTTCTTTTTCCTTGACAGAATCCCTTTCATGAACTTCGCATAACTCGACATCTGCTCTAGGGCTTCTAAAAACGGGATGTTAATATGAAGTTTCTTAAACACTTCCAAAAACTTAGCGAACTGCTTATCTAATTTCTATTTTTAGACCCTCTGCTGAAACGGTGGTGGAGGATATACAGCTGGCTTGTCGTCTAACTTAGTTTTCTCACTTTGCTTATCCTCATCCTTGTTTCCTTCAATCACTTTACTGTCATCAACATTTTCATAAGATATCATTGAATTTTTTGCATTTGTACCAACGAGATGTTTTCCACTCCTCAACGTAATTGCTTGACAATGATCATGGTTTCCCTTCGAATTTCTCTCTGTATCACTCGGTAGGGTCCCTTGTGGCCTGTTATTTAATGCTAAGGCAATTTGCCCCATCTGATTTTCCAAATTCTTGATGGCCATTGCTTGATTTTTCATCGCTGCCTCATTGATAGTTATGTATTTTGACAAAAACTCCTCTAAATCTGATTTTCTTTCCTGATGTTGAGCCGGTTGTTTGTGATTCTAAAAACCTGGGGGATATGATGGTTGTGGAGCTTGATGTTGCTGATTATTGCTCCACGAGAAATTTGGGTGATTCCTATTCCCCTAGTTATAAGTGTTTTGGTACATATTCTGTGGACCCCTGTTGTAGCTACCTACGGATTGCAAGGACGCTGGATTAATTGCACACTGATCTGTAGGATGGTCACCCGCGCACAATTTACACACGACCACAACCTACTGTACCTGAGCCCCTGTTATGGCATCCAACTTCTTGGACAATGCAGAAATTTGTGCTTGTATTGCTGTCACCCCATCGACTTTTAACACCCCAGCCGCCTTTGCCTGTGTCATTCTTGCTGTGGACCACTGTTAGTTGTTAGCCACCATGGTCTCAATCAAATTGTAGGCCTCCTCATAATTCTTAGCCATGAACGCTCCACCCGACGCTGCATTAATACTGGTCCTGAGATTCCCATGTAGTCCGTTATAAAAAGTATTCATTTGCAACCACTTAGGCAATCCATGATGCGGGCACTTTCTTAGTAACTCCTTGTATCTCTCCAATGCCTCATATAGCGACTCCCCATGTTGTTGCTCAAACATTGTTATGTCATTCCTCATTTTTGTAGTTTTCGCCGGTGGGAAAAATTTGGCAAGGAATTTCTGAGCTAAGTCTTCCCACGTAGTTATCGATCCCGTCGATAGAGAGTGTAACCAACTCTTCGCCTTGTCCCGTAAGGTGAATGGGAACAAGCGAAGTCTCACAGCATCATCCGACACCCCATTATACCTGAAGGTGTCGCAAATCTCCAGAAAGCTGACTAGATGTTCATACGGATCGTCATTAGCCAATCCCCCAAACTGAACTGAATTTTAGATCATCTGAATCGTCCCAGGCTTGATTTCGAATGTACTTGCAACAATTACGGGCCTGGTGATGCTCGACTGCAGTTCAGTCACCTTGGGTGTGGCGAAGTCCCTTAACGCTTTCTGATCTTCAGCTGCCATTGCCTCTTCTATCGCAGAATTTTCAAAGTCTTGCCTCGTTTCCTTGATCCACTTACTTAACCTCTGGAACCATTTCTCAATGTCGTCCTCAAAAGGCATCAAGTCTGGATTTTTGGATCGAGTTTGCATAAACCACTTCAAAAACCTGAAATAAGAGGCACAAAACAAAAATAAAAATGTTTAAGTAAAACTGGACTAATTAAACTGATATTGTAAAAATATTAAAATCTATACTAAATTGTCCCCAGCAACGGCACCAAAAACTTGTTGGGTAAAATCTCTATACGCACAACACGCAAGTATACGTGGTCAACAAGTAATATAGTAATGAGTAGAGTATCGTTCCCACTGAGACAAATTAGTAAGAAATTTAACTTTACAATTACCAATTTCCTATTAATCCTAATTCTTTTAAACTATTCAATTCAATGATTAAAATTATAGAAACTAAATTAATAAATAAATAAACTATCACAAAACAATCATAAATATCAAAATCTAGAATTTCAAACAAATAATGGAGAATTAGACTTATGATTTCACCCAAGCTTCACTCTGATTTCAACACCTTTATTCCAATTCATTTCACAATCTCAGTTTATTAATCAAGAACACGAATGTAGTACTAGCCACTTCTCGATGCACTAATACCTTATTAACTTAAATCCATAATTTAGATAGAAACAAGTTAAACACCTTAATCAACTAACTCACTATATCTCTATGTGAATTAAATATAAAGAAGGTTTAAGATTAAGTTCTCTATCTGATTACATGCGATGTCAAGCATATCTCTACCTTAACATTCATCAAGATTTTATCAAACACAAAATTCAAGAACACATGCTATATTAACTAAGTCTAGATTGGTATTTCATCTCTCGAGTTCATACAAGTCCACAACAAATTGTTGATCAGGCAATTCATAAATTCACGCTCATATTAATATAGATAAACCGGGAAATAATGTATTTTACTGGAAATCAAAGCTACAAAATCATAGTTTCACTTAAAGATCCATCATAATCCTAAAAAATGAATTAGTTCATAATGAATGAAATAAAAACTGAATAGTTCAAAGATAACATTCTTCCAATTACAAATATATAACTAAGATGAAGAATAATGCAAGACACCCTTCACGTAGCCTTAATCTGCAATCGTCACGAAAATCTCTTCTAAATACTCCTCCAAAGCTCGCTATGAAAAGCTGGAATTAATATTTGTACTTCGCCTTGCGTGCTCCTTAATTCGTTGTTTGTTGATGAATATATATATCTCGTCAGAGTTCTAGTCGAAGTCCCTTGCTATTTAGAGTCCAAGTGCCATGCCAAGTCTCTAATCCATGTTCCAGCAGTATTCAAAACCAACCAGATCGCCTTAAAATTAGCGACTTTCCCCGTACGGGTGTACAGTATAATAGGCCCAGCCCCAAGCCAGGCATGACCATTAACTTCTGATATTGCTTATTTCAAGTTTGCTTCCAATTTTGCTCCAAATGACATCCTTTCTTCACTACTTGCCACAACAACCACCTTGCACATAAAAGAACATGAAATGAGTAAAAACAAACATGAAACCACGAGAGTAACAACGATTAGGCTTGAAATGGACATTGATTCGTGGATATAAAATCCACATATCAGTACTAACTGCTTGGACCATGAGAACAACAAACGGATGACCAGAACTTATATAAAATCGAGCTAAAAAGTTGGTACTCGAAACTGCCTGGGTTTCTGGGTTACCCAGAAAACCTAGGAAGCTCTAACAGTCACTTTAATGGACCAGATCTTCATTATATGATGTTGTATGACCAAGATGAAAGTTGATAATTGTAGTGTTACATACATACTACAATATCAAAGACTTAGATAGCCCAGAACATGATTAGATTGAGAATTACAGGCGGTCAAAGTAGACCCCTTGATCACTGGCTTGTTAGTGTTCTTGAGCCTCAAGAACACCAACAGTGACAGAAAACGTCAATATAGGCTACAACGATGATTTTAAATATTTTTATTTTATGATTTTTCGGAAATTGATTAAAAATAGAAAATAAATTCTAAAAATTACAAAAATGGTTTTAAAAATTATTTTAAATTATGAAAATTAACTTTTGATAATTTGAGATATTTTTTCATTAATATTTATAATTATTTGAATATTAATGGTATTTAATTTATTTAATTAGTATATTAAATAAATTCGAGAAAAATGATTTTAATATTATAAAAATTATTTTAAATAAGAATAAAGTGTTTAAAAATATTTTGAGTTATAAAATGTAACTTTTAATATTTTTGGAGAATTTTCATTAATAAATTTTCATTAATGATATTAGATTTATTTAATTTATTATATTTAATAAATGATGAAAAATGATTTATTGATTTAAAAATCATTTAAAAATAAGAAAAATGATTTAAAAATATTTTAAGATATAATTAATGACTTTTAATATTTTTATGATAAATTCATTAATATTTAAATATTAATGGTGATGATTTAAAATAATTTTAATTACTTTAAAAATTATTTATGTAGAATATGGGTTATTTAAAAATATTTTAAGTTATTAATAATAACTTTAACATTTTGACAAGTATGTAATTAATATTTTAATATTATTAAATATTAATGATGATGGAATTAATTAGTATTTAAATCATTTAAAAATGATTACGGTGTTGGAAAAATTATTATAAATTATAATAATTGTTAAAAAATTATTAAAAGCTACCGAAAAATATTATGAACGATATTTGACTTATCTAAAATAATATTGAAGCTTTGAGACCGAGTTTAATTGACAATAAATGTGTTAATTGTCGGATAGGGTGACTAGGACATCGAGAACAGACTGAAGTCCAACCAGACCGAACTAGTTAGACTTGATAAGTGTTTATATAGGTTATATAAACTGATGTGACTATGTGGTAACGTTCCTAGGAGAAAGATTGATTGTAAATTACAATGATACATGTTGTGATTTATTGTTCTAATTGTGAGACCGATATTATGATTATAGGTCTTGTGAACGCAGATAAGTATATTGTGTAGCAGTAATCAACGCGGAAGACAAGTTTCCTTGACTCAACCTTGAGTTATATATTTTCAAATATTATGGTGGTTAATTATTATTGATTAAACCACGTCTGAGAATTATTGTTGATTATTCACAGTTAGTGGATGTTTATTAATTCAAATTGAATTAGTGATTCTGAGAATATACTTGGAGAATAACTGATGTTGGATACTTACATCCGTAGAAGATATTATTGATAGTACAGATAATTCTTGTCTATTATCAAATTGTGTTGAGAAAAGTCTTAGCTAATTATTCTGGCTAGACGAACATTTGTTAGAACTTGATAGATTCGAGAAGAGAATTCAATTATTATTGATAGATCAATGCCAATTATTTCGGCTAGATCGAGAAGTGATTAGATATTGAAATCATAGTATTTCATTGTTATAAGACAAACTTTGATTATAAGATTGAGAAGAACAACCTTTTATACAACGGGAACATTTTTGGTCGTATATTCGTCCTTTGCGCGCGTGTAAGTATTATGCATAATATAGGGTACAAGGAGTTAACCACCTTAAGTACTTGTAGAGGGGTATAATTTAATCTATATGGTTATCTGATACACCTGGGTATATCAAAGTCAAATCTTTGATAGTTACTCGAGAAAAGAAGTTCAATATCCAATGGACCACTCAACATAAATCTGGAAAACATTCCACTTTGTTATTGTGTAGAATTGATTCTTGATTATTCATTAAAATTAATATCATAGAAACTTTGAAAGCGTTGTACTATTTCATTATCAGATTATTGTGTTGCATAGAATGCGAGAAGACTTGTTAGTAATTAACGAATTGTTCAGCTATTTCAAAGTTTACTGAACTTTGGTGTTATTCTATCAAATTAGATAGTATGTTATTATTGATTCTTATATATTCATTGTATGTCTTAACTTGCGGGGAAAATTTGTTGCTCACCCTTGCTAAATAAAATATTTCAGCTAGGAACGAAGAGACCAGTGGGGCTAAGAAGAACAAAGGCAAAGGCATAGTGTTGGAGTAGTTATATGATGAACATTATTATTATGTTGTATTTTATAAACCCTTTTTATATATCTAAATGGTAAGTTTGTAATGTTAAGGTTAGATAACATGGGATGAATGTATTAACAATATCTGTTAATGATATATGTATTGCTATTTATATATGAATGAGTAGTTAGATGTTATTATATTGTGGATCGTGAGCACCAAACTAGGGGGGTCAGGTACCCCTGATTTGGGGGCGTCACAGGTTGGTATCAAAGTCGTTGGTTATAAACCTTAAGTGGGGTGGGAAAAACCCTAGGTTTATAACCATATTCGAGATCTAGAATACTCATTTAGAGTACTAAGTGAGGGATTGTCGAAGTACATCAAGAGTGAAATATGTGGACACATAGTGTGAGAAGTTCGTACTGGTGAAGTACTAATTAATTTGTTTTAACTGATTCTAGGATGTCAGGAGAAGATGGAATGAGTACAGAGATGCCAGCGGCTGTTGCTGTAACACCCGAGAATTTTGGATTTTGAATGAATTAAATTTTTTATTGATTATGTGGATTAAATGAATTTAATTGATTAATTATGTGAGTAAGATAATTGAAGGTCGTTCTATGACCTAGAATGTGTGGAATGTGTTTAGTATTCTGGCTATATGCTAGGATTAATTGTTTTGAATTATCAAGATGAAAATGAATGTTTTCTGAATTTTCCCGTAAAAACACTATTCATCCGATTTCGCTCGGAGATTAGGTTTGAAATTCTGAGAAACGTATAATGATAGAATATGAAGATATAATGGAATATTCAATAATATTTCAGTTATGGCAAAAAAAGTTTTCTCTTGCAGACTTAAAACCTAAAGGTTAGTAAAAATGATTTCCGAAAGGGAAATGTAATGTGTATAACAAATTTGGTTATTATACATATGATGTACGAGTATAGTATGAATAATGGTACGACGTATAATACGAATATCGTATAAATACTTAATGAAGAGAATACGTGAGTTATACGCATAGAATACGAGAAGTTCTAATTGGATTATGAGTTAAGGACTTTGGATAATCCAATTGTACATGGATTAATAGCAAGCCCAATGAAGTATGGAATTAAGCCCAAGTCAAGGCCCAATGTTAAGTTAAGACAAGCCCAATCCAAGAAACCGAATCGCGGATTGAACCGGCGGGTCACAGGATGGGTAAAACCCATGGGGTAACCCATGGGAAGACCCATGGGCATGTGGGTCGGCCACTTGTCCACCAAGAAAAGTGATTACTTGGTGGCTATGTTGTTGTGGAGGTGGGAATAGTAAGGAGGTGGCTCTTTGGACCATTTTGCCCTCTATTTGATTGCCTATAAATACCAAGCTTGTGTTGGTAAATTAGAGTTTTGTAAACCTTGTCCAATACATATTTAGAGAGAGAAAATCTAGAAATAAGTAATCAACTTACTTCCAAGCAAAACATAAGAAGTTTACCAAGAATGCGAAGAACGACAAAGGTAATAGATCGTAAACATTAATCTTCATCTTTTTCGATTTCGTTTTCATAGAGAATCGTAGATTGGTGGAGCATGTTTAGTGAGGATGACTAAGGATGACTATTAAATAATTAAAACATTGATAAGTCATGATCGAATAGAAATCGTAAGTGTTTATGTAAGATAAAATCGTAGAAAGTGATGAACGTTAACGTAGTTGTGATTGGATGATTTAAAAACCATCATAGCTAGGGTATGTGTATATTGTTTGGTTAGGATGTAGATGATGAATCAATGGCGTGTTCCATTTGATTTGGCTTATAGAACACGAGTAACGAAGTTATGGTGAATTTTTCGAAAATAGACGTTAAACGTCAAAATCGTAGAAATCTCGGATTAAGAGTCAAAAGTTGCCGTGTGACTTGGAAACTTTGGTTTTCAATGTCAACACGTGAGATAAGGTATTTAAGAGTCGTGGACGCAAGAATCGTCAAATTTCGACTTATAACAAAGAAAACAAGTATTGAACGCTAAAAAATGATAAACAAACGCTCAAAATGAACCAATAGGTGAATTCCGAGTTAACTGATTCAAAAATTAAAAATTCTTATATGAACACCTAGAGTATGTAATTTGTGAGTTGTGGGCTTTCGAATTAGCCAATTCGGATGTAAAACAAATAAGTTATGAAGCCGAAAAGTTCGTTGGAAAAACCAATTGATGCACAGGGGCGCCGCTGCAGCTCCAACCCAGTGTTAATTGTCACGCCGTGGCGCCAAGCATGGCCGAGAGAAACCAAAATCGTCTAGAGACTCAAGCCGCAACGCGAGAGTTAGTGCAAGGACTCGCGCCGCAGCGCCGAGTCCAGGCAAAACTCCTGGAGAGTGACGCCGCAACGCCACTAAACTAAAGAGATGCCGTGCCGCAGCGTCGACAGTGAGAAATAGTTGACCAAGTTAGGTTTTTTATTCTAATTGAAGGTAAACTAATAGTAAGACATTAATGTACTTAATGTACATAATAAGGCTGACTTGAAATCACTTATAAGTGATAACGTTAGAAGATTTAGTATGGTTTAATAAGAATTAAACGAAGAACGCAAAAGTATAAGCAAGTAAACCGTGAATGATTTTCAACGTTGGTACTTCACCAATAATGACCGAGTGTCGGTTAATAACGTAAGAACGTTAATGAGCCGTAATGAAGTATAGTAAGTCAAATTGACATTATTAATGGAATAAATTCATGTAAGATATAGAAGAGAAAGAAGTTGGTTAAAGCAAGAAAGTAAGTTTGTTTGGTAGCTAAATACAGTGTGATATGTGAATATATCATGTAGATCCTGTAAAGACTGAGAATTATTAAATAGTATACTCAAAGACGCTTGAAGGCAAGTTTTCTTAACGCTTATCTAACCTCCGTGTTAGTTAAGTTTTCTATGATTCATGTTATGAAATGCATGAATGGTTTTAAAGAAAGAGTCGATGCCTGTTTTAACTCGGCTAGACAAGTCTTGAAGAATTGATTGATTTGTTTACAAGTCTTTCAATATAGAACTGTTAACGCTATCATATGCCAAGTATTTGGTATGGATGTAAAGGTAATTTTGTCTATGAACAAACAAAAGTATTTTCATTGATTATTTGATAGGCATTCGAGGTTGCCAAAACATAAACGTAAATATGTTTAACGGAAGAGTGTTGATCAAAATAGAGTACTATAGGATGATCACCTAGAAGTGCTCGTAAGTAATGCTGGATGGATGACCTTAGTGCTGGATGTCATTTTCTAGTATGAAAATGAAAAGAGTATGCTCATGGTCTTTTGACCGGTTCAGAATTCCTAAGCTATTATATATACTTTGGAATCGTTGTTATGAAATGAGAAGTACTAGTCAATGTTTCATGGTGATTCATAGCTATTTGTTCAGTTATGGAAGATAGTCATATAAATCTCGATGTGATATTCATATGATCCTTTGATAGACTTGCTGAGCTATTTATGCTCACTTCTTGCTTGAATTATATGATTGCAGCTAAAGTCAAATGAACTGAGAGTTCTAGGAGAGATAAAGGCAAGGCTAAGATGGATAGTAATTATCCTATAATAGACTAGAGTATTTGTATGTAATATACTCATGAATAACAAAGAATGTATTCAGTTTATGAACCTGATAAATGATTTATTACTATTGTAATAAGAATATAGTAAGTACACTCATTTTGTTGTTATCTCAATGGAATGACTGTATGAATTGTAGTATCGTTTAGCACCATCTGTCGGGTTGAGAGATACCCAGATTTGGGGGCGTCACAGGTTGGTATCAAAGCTATTAGGTTATAAGACTTAACGGGGGGAAAGAATCTTAGGCTAATAACCTCGTTAGGAAAGGAAAGGTCTGAAGAAAGTTAACTCGAGTCAAATGAGTTAATAAGGTATTGAGGTAACTCAGTACCAAAAGATTTAAAAGATGAAAATTAACCCTAAATGAATTAAATGTGATTTGCGCTTAGAATATTGTGTATTATGTACTAATCAACTTGTTATGTTTTATTGTAGATGTCGATCGATAGCTTGATGTATAGAGATATACACGTAGTGAGCGAGGAGTCCGTGAACAGAATAGAGCCATTACCTATGCCTATAGCGGAAATACCTTTAGTGATTCTAGAATAATCAGAGCATGAAGAGTATCTTTCAGAGGAGGACTATTCTGATGAGACCATGGGATTAACATCATATCTTAATATGATGATAGATGTGGTGGATGATAAGGAGGTAACATTGATTAATACGGTGATGCCTGCATTAGAGTCGACTCCTACAGATACGATGAGGGCGATGTATCTCTCAGTGCTTGACCGTAATGTGCAATTGCACAATATGGTACAGCACCAAAAAGAGGAGATCAGTGATCTCTATGGGGCCGAGGAGTCTGCAGAATCAGACTATGAGATAGAGCATGATGAGAAGGTGCTCATGATAGATAAGGCCAGAGACTATAAGAATGAGGTTGTAGAACTTCGTAAGAAACTGGTTGAGAAAGACCAGAAGATAACACGAATGTCATATATAAATGACAGTGCGCACGAGGATTTCAAGTTGAAAATAGCTTGTTATTCTATTGAGTCGGGATAGACTCGACATACTATAAGTCGGGACATTGTGTCAATTCTAGCGAATGAGAAGCATGAGAATGCTGTTAGGCAGTATTAGAAGTTAGAATGATAAATATTTTGTGTAGTGACGTAAAACCCTCTTTTATATAATTAAAGGGTAGTTTTTTGTAAATCCCAATTTTTGTGAAAGTAAATCGCGGGATATAAATGTAATAACTTTTGGCTATGGAAAGCAAATTATAAATAGTCTTGAACTATGAAGAAGCATATGAATATAATGAAGTTTTTATTTAATGTGCTTTGTGGTGTATGAGTTATTGTTCATCGACTAATAACTAAGTAATCAAATACGTAATAATGGGACTTTATTTATTTAATCAGAAATGCCGCCAAGAAGAAGACAACGTAATCAAGAGGAAGAATCCCATAACGATAATCAGGGGGTCCAAATAACCCTATGCAAAAGTTCGTTAATATATTAATGGCTACATTTAACCAAGCCGGGGGTAGAGCACCCGCAGGACCTAGGGTAGCCCAAACGACTACCTTTAAAGAATTTAAAAATATAGGTCCGCCTGTGTTCAAGCGAACGAAGGACCCAATGGATGCCCAGACATGGGTCAAGGAAATAGAAAAGGCGTTTGTAATTACAAATGTAGCTGAGGCATAAAAGACATCTTTTGCGACTTATATGATGAAGGAGGAAGCTAACTACTGGCGGGAGGCTCACCAAGGTGGGGCTGGAACGGATGTTATTACATGGGAACAGTTCAAGAAGGTATTCTTCGAGAACTACTTCCCTACTAGCATACAAAGGAAAATGGAGATTAAGTTCCTAGAACTTAAGCAAGGGGACATGACGGTTCCCCAATATGCAGCCAAATTCAATGAATTGGCAAGGTTTGCTCCACATCAAGTGGACACGGAGGAGCGAAAGGCTCGTAGGTTTGAGCAGGGCCTGAAACCCTGGCTCTATAGTAGAATTTTGGTTTTCTAGAGTGTTTCTTATGGGACCATTTTGGAAAAGGCGATAATAGTTGAAGGTGGTAGTGAGGCGTTGACCCAATACCACAAAGAACGAAAGAATAAAAGTAAGGGAGAGGGAGGAACTAAGGCAGAGGTTGCCAGTGGTAGTGGAAATATGCCTAAAAGAAAGAATTTTAACTCCGAGAATACTGGGGTGAGACAAGGGGATCCTAAACGTAGGATGGAGGCATACAAGACATGCGGTAAGACTCATTTGGGAGTCTGTCTAAAAGGGAAAACAGGTTGTTATAATTATGGGCAGGAGGGTTACATATCACCCAACTGTCCTAATCCTAAGAAAAGCCGTGGCTATTTTGTTTGTGGGTCGATGGACCACATGGAAAGAAATTGCCCGAAGAAGGGGGCAGAGGGTAGTAAGGGTTCTGGTAGTGGTAATTTAGCCATTACTGGACCAAGTGTGACGCCCCCAAATCCGGGTACTTGAAACCCGAACTCGGTTCTTCACGATACCATTTCTATAAGCTGAATAATAGTAATAATAATAACAATAATATAAAATTCAAACTTAATTTACATATGCATCAAAGTTTACTCCCAGGTACGAGACCTTTAAACATTCATTACATCATAGATAATAAGTATCATTGTCTTAATAACTATAACTATTACACAACATAATATAAATCTCATTCGAACAGCTTTCCTTTCCCCTTGTTTTTTTCGAACCTTACGGTTGATCATACTTAAGCGAAAACATTTAAATTTAAAGCAAGAATGAGCATTGGATTGCCCAGCAAGTAATAACAACAATATATATTAGCTGAAAGAATTAAATGTTTTCTTTGAAAGACACTTCTACAACAAATCAACAGTTGTGAAATAAGTTGAACCAATAATAACAACATATCACTTCCATATATAATCTTTAAAACTACGTATAGACTATAACTGGAGATCAGTCGACAGACTATGAACATTGTTTTTCATTTTCGCCAGGGTTTAATAGAACTTCATCCGCAAACCGTCATAACTTACGGGCACGAGGGTGATCATCCCAATGTGCCCTGTATTGATCAATACTACATGCAAGAATGATATTATCGTTCACTCTATCCACCTTAGGTGCACAAAAGTTTTCCCATATTCGGGGTGTTCATACTTAGTCGGGAATTCAAACCAAAATAATATGGTTAGATACAATAACGTTCTATCTTGTTCAACAATATTTTTATGTCTAGCTGAATCAAATAGCTTAGACGGCTTTTAAGTCAACGTATACATACTTGAAATCATTAAGTATGTATCAACATATGATTAAATACAATGGTTATCCAAGTAGGGACACTTGTCTAACCCTATATACGAATTAACGAACAGAATAAATATCTGAATTATACAATAATACAATGATCGAATAATGTAAGAACTTGTATGAATACAAAGATTGGATAGATAATGAATAATAATAGAGTTAATAATCTGGCACAATAATAATATAATTCTGAAACTTTCTTACTCATGTCCATCAGATAAAGGAAATGCAAAGGTAGGATACTTGCACAATGTAAATAATAGATCGATACTTGCTCAATAATAATTGGAGTAAGTTTATGAAACTTCAGATAACATGATATATACCGCTTTTACGAAATAAAAGTAGTGCATAAGGTTTAGATACTCTTTTCGAGTTGTTATTCTTTACAATAACGCATCTTAGATTAATCTTTTATACAGCGACCTATCAGTAATAAGATCATTCATTCGATTAGAATAATATATCGTAACACGTAACAATCGCCTATTGCGTAAACAAAGACATAACCTAATCACTTTGTCACATATATCTAACAATTATTGATTCACTAACAAACACATATCTAGTCAATTTATCTAAGTCCAGATCAATTTCTAAAATATTTTGCAAAATTGAAACTCGCTTTTATCGGGTAAATATCGAGTCTAAGACTCATCGTGTAGTTCAATATTCGTTTAAATATTTTAAATATCGATCTATATTATTTTTCATAGCCTTATAATAATTTTTAAATAATTATTATACTTTATCATGAATTTTCAAACACTAAAATCATTATTAATTGATTTAAATATTAACTAATTCTATTATCATTAATATTTAATTAATATTAAACTATTAATGAAACTATTGCCAAAATATTAAAGTTATTTATAATAACTCAAAATATTTTTAAAGTATTAATATTACCTTTAAATGATTTTTAAATCAATAAAACCATTTGAAAACTATTTATTTAATATAATTATTAAATAAACTTAATATCATTAATATTAAATTATTATCAGTAATATTGATTTATTAATGAAATTATCGTTTAAATATTAAAAGTTATGTTTTATAACTTAAAATATCTTTAAACACTTTATTTTTCTTTAAAATGATTTTTCTAATATTAAAATCATTTTACATTACTTTATATAATTATTAAATGAATCTAATATCCTTAATATTAAAATATTAATATTTTTCATGACAAAATATCAAAAGTTATATTTTATAACTTAAAATATTTTTATAATCTCTAAATCATTTTTATAAAATTTTAAATCATTAATTCTATTTTTCATCATTTATTTAATATCTTTATTAAATAACTTAATCATCATTAATATCTAATTAATAATGAAAATCATCACAAAATATTAAAATTATAGAAAATAACTTAAAATATCTTTTATATATCATAACCTATTTTTAAATGATTTTTCATGTATTAAAATCATTTTAAATAATTTATTTAATATTATACTTAAATAAATTAAATACTTTTATATCCCAAAATATTAAATATTCATGAAATATACTTAAAATAATGAAAACTAATTTTAGGACTTTAAAATAATTTTAGTAATTTATTTGGTATTTTTAATAATTAAAACTAAATTTTTTTATATTTTTAATCATTTTAGAAATTTAGTAAAATAAAATTATTATAAGCATCGCTATAGGCTATAGCGACACTTATTTGTCATGTTAGGTGTTCTTGGCCTCAAGAACACCGACAAGTCGATGGTCGAGGTGCCCTGTTGTGTCGAAGTCTAATTCTTATCTCGAAATGTTTCGGGC
Organism: Panax quinquefolius; assembly: GCA_020205615.1. Taxonomy (NCBI): domain Eukaryota; kingdom Viridiplantae; phylum Streptophyta; class Magnoliopsida; order Apiales; family Araliaceae; genus Panax; species Panax quinquefolius. The sequence continues at coordinate 73,403,450 of CM035171.1, read as the reverse complement.
TACCTAATGGTCGATCTTCAGTGTTAATGTAACAACCGCATGAAACAACAAATATCCGGTCATACTTCATCACAATCAAAATTTATTAAGCCTTGAACTAAATTTGTCAGCGTGTTCATCATATTACGGGTCGCCTTTGAAAATTATAGTCATGGTGGCCAACACCCTTTGTGGCCTTAAATCATCGATAACCGCTCATGTTACAAGTTTTACGCTTCGCTTCGGGATATGTAGACAAACTATCGAGAGAATATGTTTCAATACATGGTCAAGTCTACCAATACTTAATGAAACCGAGTTAAGTTAAGTTAGCAAACATGTTTGTTGAGTGTTTTCGGTTTTTCCGTAAACTCAGCAGATTCGACCTATCACTTCTACGTTTCGAATTACTTTATGTTCTGGTCATGATTTATATCGTTTAATGGGTCAAATCTTTAGTATACACTACAAGGAACAATAACATATCCTCAGATCATCATAACATCAACACAGACAAGATATATGGGCCGGTCAAAGTACCCTCCCGGAACTATTCTTGAACATTTCTAGGTTTCCCAGAAATGTTCTTGAGCAGTTTCGGCTACCAAGTTTGACCATCTCTAGATTTAATTCTGTTAAGTATATATGTGATACAAAGGCTTTAACATGTAGTATTCATGTCATTCTACAACTACAAAACAACAACATGGCAAAACAAACTTAAACATAGCAAGATCCAAGCCTGCAAAACACCGCCGAGGACTCAGGATGATTCTCGGGCTTCAAGCGACCGGTCAATGCGGGTCAACCCACTTTGACCTTAAATAACTTTTAATCTACAACAGATATGAACCTGATTCAAGTTCCAGATTCAAGATCTTACATCATACTACAAGATCCAACACTTAAAACACAAAACTCAAACACCTACAGAGATCTACAAGGCTTGACATTCACTATCAGACATCAAAAAAAATGTTTTTCCAAATTTTTTTAAAACTTCAAATTCGAGCCTCTAGATGTTATGGATCTAACATCTAGCAACCCAGATCATCATTATATACTACATACTACATGTTTAACACAAAAAAACTAACATCTAACACTTCGATCAAGGTCATATTTCTTCTAGGGTTCTTACCTCTTTATGAACAAATTCTTGATTCTGACTTTTGATCTGTTTGTGGATTTCGTGGGGCTTTCTTTGTGACTGATCTACCACTATAATCTCGTGGGTTTGGTCTTGAGAGAGTATGGCTAAGAGTGGTTTGCACAAATGAGGCAATAATGCATTTCTCTCTCTTGAGTTATGCAAATGAATTGATGCAATGAACTTGTATGCTAGTGGCTTATAATGTGCTGGTGATGTAGCTTGTAGGTAGGTCTAGGGGGTGGCTGGCCAGATCTTGCAAAGATTTGGCTAGCAATAATTCAACTAATGGGACAAAAGGGTATTTTGGTAATTATTTTAAATTTCAAGGGTATTCTTGTCCAATATTATTGAATCTAGGGTTTAATCACTAGATTTTCATCTTATAGTTTCCCAAATAATTTCTAGGATTTGGACAATTAAAAATTAAAGTGAAATAAAATTTTAATTTAAAACATACTAATTAATTAGGGTTTTTAACAGAAATTAAGGTTTTTAAATTAGGGTTCCTTAATACCATTAGGGTTCCCAAATTAACAATTAGGGTTTCGTAATTATCATTATAATTCACAAAAATAATAATTAGGGTTTCTAAAATTTGCAATTAGGGTTCCTAATTTTAAATTAGGGCTTTCCAAATGTTAATTAGGGTTTCTCCTAATTACATAAATTATAAAATACACAGTAAAATTCATATAACATAAGTACTACACCGTCTCGAACTCAAAATCGAGTTTAACAATTAGGGTTTAATAACACGACATGAGGGTTATGACATAATTTACCATATTTGGTCTACCATTATCAGTCTACAGATATACAGTACATATTCATAGCACTAAAAAATCAAAATATAATTAATATTATATTATTATTCTCATTCATTGCTCAATCCTAAATTAGGGTTTTGATTCCATATCTAATTTATTCTTCATATACAACATCAATAATTAAGCTAAAATAATTAACTTAAATATTATGAACAAATTCATATAATAAAATATTTATTATTATACTTCTAATAATCATTTCATATATTATTTAAATAATATAGAAATCACATTTTCATAGAAAATAAATAATAAAGACATTTCTACTATAAAATTAATTATTATAAGTATGTACTTTATAATGATCAATAAATTCTAAAATAAAATTAATTGAAATTATTCATGTAATAAGGAAATTTTATTTATTACATATATGCATACACATTACTTGTCAAATATTCCCATCTTTAATATAAAAAAAATTTATATGCAAAATTTCTTATTTATTTACATAGGAAATATCGGGTTATTACACCAACACCATCATTGGGTAGACCCTCAGCCCGAACTTTTAATATGACTATCCAAGATGCGGTTGGATCCGCGGATCTAGTAGTAGGTATCATTCCAGTCAACGAAATAAATGCTTATGTGTTATTTGACTCGGGTGCTACTTGTTCTTTTATAGCATGTGGATTTGCTAAGCAACTAGGATTAAATCCTAAAAAGCTAGAAATACCTTTAGACGTTAAGGTAGCAAACGAAGATATAATTCCCATTGAACACATTCATAGGAATTGTTTCGTAGATATTAGGGGTAACAGATTATCAGTAGATCTTTTACCAATAAGGTTAAGAGAATTTGATGTAATTCTACGTATGGCTTGGTTAATTAACCATAGAGCGATAATAGTTTATCATAGGAAGAGTGTAAACCTAAGGCTTTCTAAGAAACCTGTGGTGGTGTTTTATGGTAATAAATCACTGGGGCGCTCTTGTTGTCTAACTATGACACAAGCTAGGAGGATGTTGAAGAAGGGGTGTAAGGGTTACCTGTGTCATGTTGTGGATACCCAAAGAGTGGGAGCATCATTGGAACAGATAGCAGTAGTTCAAGGTTTCGTGGATGTATTTCTGGAGGAGTTAACTGGTATTCCGCTAGATAGAGACGTAGAATTTGTGATTGATTTGCTGCCGGGTACGACACCAGTTTCAAAGGCACCATATAAGATGGCGCCAGTAGAGATGAATGAGTTAATGGTTCAATTATATAAGCTATTAGATAGAAAGTACATTCAACCGAGTGTGTCTCCATGGGGAGCACCGGTATTGTTTGTAAAGAAGAAGGATGGGTCGTTACGACTTTGTATCGACTATCGAGAGTTGAACAAGTTAATGATTAAGAATAAATACCCATTGCCCATGATCGATGATATATTTGATCAGTTGAAAGGGGTAAAATATTTTTCTAAGATAGATTTGCGTACGGGGTATCATCAACTAAAAGTGAGGAAAGAGGATGTTCCTAAGATGGCATTCAGAACTCGTTATGGGCATTACAAGTTTCTGGTCATGTTGTTTGGGTTGACAAATGCGCCAGCCGCATTTATGGATATGATGAACAGAGTGTTCAAACAATATTTGGACAAGTTAGTTATAGTGTTCATTGATGATATTCTAGTCTATTCAAAGACGCCGAAAGATCATGCTGAACATTTAAGAATAGTGTTGGAAACACTACGGAAAGATAAGTTGTATGCGAAATTCACTAAGTGTGAATTTTGGCTTAAACGAGTGCAGTTTCTAGGACATGTTATAGATAAAGATGGCATATCCGTAGATCAAGCGAAGGTGGAAGCAATAAATGAGTGGGAGCAATCGAAAACACCAACTGAGGTTCAGAGTTTTCTAGGGTTAGCGGGATACTATAGAAGATTCATTCAGAACTTTTCTAAAATAGCTACTCCGTTGACGAATCTGACGAGAAAGTTGGTGAAGTATGAGTGGACAGCAAAGTGTGAAAATAGTTTTCAAGAACTAAAAAGGAGGTTAAGTGAGGCACCTGTATTATCCTTACCGGATGATACGGTAAATTTTGTAGTTTATAGCGATGCTTCGCATAGAGGACTGGGTTGCGTGTTCATGCAGCATGTTAAGGTTATTGCGTATGCGTCACGCCAGTTAAAGGATTATGAGAAGGTCTATCCTACTCATGACCTAGAATTGGCAGCTGTAGTCTTTGCCTTAAAAATATGGAGACATTATTTATACGGGGAAAGTGTGAGATATACACGGACCATAAAAGTCTGAAATATATCTTCACAAAGAAGGAGTTGAATTTGAGGCAGAGAAGGTGGTTAGAGTTGATAAAAGATTACGACTATGATATCTTGTATCATTCAGGGAAGGCGAACGTAGTAGCCGATTCATTAAGTCGGAAGGGTAGGGAAAAGCTGTCATTATTAACGACTCAAAATGAGTTAATAACGGAGATGACAAGAATGGAGTTAGAAGTTAATTTACCAAGTGAAACGGTGGAGATGTTTTTCTCAATGGAGACTCGACCAACGATAGTGGAACGAGTTAAGGAAGTACAAATAAGTACTGAAGAATGCGAGCGAATGAAAAAGATAATGAAGGATGATGTGAAGACTATGTATAACCTTGATAAAGAAGGTTTACTTCATTTTGAAGGAAGAATTTGGGTTCTAAATAATTCTGAATTAAAAGAAGAGATTCTGTGTGAGGCTCATAGTTCGAGGTACTCGATACATCCTGGTAATACTAAGATGTATTACCTTCGTTAGAACTTCTGGTGGCCGAACATGAAGAAGGAAATCGCATAATATGTTAGTAGGTGCTTAACTTGTCAGAAAGTTAAGGCTGAACACCAACGACCGAGTGGGTTATTGCATCCACTAGAGATTTCGGAGTGGAAATAGGAGCATATCACCATGGACTTTGTGGTGGGACTTCCAACAACAAGAAAAGGATACGACGCTATTTGGGTAATAGTGGATCGATTGACGAAATCGGCTCACTTTCTACCAAGAGGAGTTAGGTATAACCTAGAGCAACTAGCTAAACTTTATGTCAAGGAAATTATTTCTAGACATGGAGTACTTGTCTCGATTGTGTCCAATCGTGATCCATGATTCACGTCGAACTTTTAGAGGAGTTTGCAAGAGCAAATGGGAACGCATTTGAGATTGAGTACGGCGTATCATCCACAAACGGATGGACAAAGTGAACGGACAATTCAAACGCTAGAAGATATGTTAAGATCTTGCATTATGGATTTCAAGGGGAGTTGGGACGAACATCTACCTTTGGTAGAATTCGCTTACAACAATAGTTTTCACGCTAGTATAGGTATTCCGCCTTACGAAGCCTTGTATGGGAGGAAGTGCAGAACACCACTTTGCTGGGATGAAGTAGGTGAACGTCGAATGTTGGGACCAGAGATGGTACAACAAACGGAAGACATGGTTATGCTAATAAGAACCCGATTGGTAGCGGCTCGGGATAGACAAAAGAAGTATGCAGATCCTAATCGAGAGAAGAGGGAATTTGAAGTAGGATCGTATGCCTTTCTAAAAGTGTCGCCTTGGAAAGGGAAGATACGTTTTGGGAAGAAAGGGAAGTTAAGTCCAAGGTTTATAGGACCTTTTTAAATTTTAAGAAGGGTAGGAGAGGTAGCTTATGAAGTAGCTTTACCTCCAGAGATGGAAAGAATACATAATGTGTTTCACGTGTCAGTATTGCGTCCTTATAAATCGGACTACAAGCACGTAATAGAGTATGAATCTATTCAAGTAGAAAAAGACTTAACATATGACGAACTTCCGATTCAGATTGTTGATAGGAAGGAACAAGTCTTAAGAAATAAAATAATACCTTCAGTAAAGGTAATTTGGAGTAACCACGATGCTGAAGAAGCAACGTGGGAGCTCGAGAGTAAAGTGAAGGAAAAGTTTCCTCATTTGTTTATGTAATTATAGCGAGATTCTGGGGGACAGAATCCTTATGAGGAGGGAAGAATGTAACGTCCGAGAATTTCATATTTTGAATGAATTAATTTTTTTTATTGATTATGTGGATTAAATGAATTTAATTGATTAATTATGTGAGTAAGATAATTGAAGGTCGTTCTATAACCTAGAATGTGTGGATGTGGTTAGTATTCTGGCTATGTGCTAGGATTAATTATTTTGAATTATCAAGATGAAAATGAATATTTTCCGAGAATTTTTCTGTAAAAACACTATTCATCCAATTTTGCTCGGAGATTAGGTTTGAAATTTTGAGAAATGAGTAATGATAGAATATGAAGATATAATGGAATATTCAATAATATTTCAGTTATGGCAAACAAAGTTTTCGCTTGCGGACTTCAAACCAAAGGGTTGGTAAAAATGATTTCCAAAAAGGAAATGTAATGTGTATAACCAATTTGGTTATTATACGTATGATGTACGAGTATAGTATAAATAATGGTACGACGTATAATACAAATATCGTATAAATACTAAACGAAGAGAATACGTGAGTTATACGCATAGAATACGAGATGTTCTAATTGGATTATGAGTTAAGGACTTTGGATAATCCAATTGTACATAGATTAATAGCGAGCCCAATGAAGTATGGAATTAAGCCCAAGTTAAGGCCAATCGTTAAGTTAAGACAAGTCGAATCCAAGAAACCGAACCGCAGATCGAACCGACGGGTCACGGGATGGGTAAAACCCATGGTGTAACCCATGGGAAGACCCATGCGCATGTGGGTAAAGTGATTACTTGGTGCTTAAGTTGTTGTGGAGGTGGGAATAGTAAGGAGGTGGCTTTTTGGACCATTTTGCCCTCCATTTGGTTGCCTATAAATACCAAGCTTGTGTTGGTCAATTAGAGTTTTTTAAACCTTGTCCAATACATATTGAGAGAGAGAAAAGCTAGAAATAAGTAATCAACTTACTTCCAAGCAAAACATAAGAAGTTTACCAAGAACGTGAAGAACGACAAAGGTAATGGTTCATAAAAATTAATCTTCATCTTTTTTTGATTTCTTTCTCGTAGAGAATCGTAGATTGGTGGAGCATGTTTAGTGAGGAAGAATAAGGATGACTATTAAATAATGAAAACATTGATAAGTCATGATCGAATAGAAATCATAAGTGTTTACGTAAGTTAAAATCGTAGAAAGTGATGAACGTTGACGTAGTTATGATTGGACTATTTGAAAACCATCATAGCTAGGGTATGTGCATATTGTTTGGTTAGGATGTAGATGATGAAGGAGTGTTCCATTTGATTTAGCTTATAGAACACGAGTAACGAAGTTATGGCAAATTTTACGAAAATAGACGTTAAACGTCGAAATCATAGAAATCTTGGATTAAGAGTCAAAAGTTGTCGTATGACTTAGAAACTTCGGTTTTCAATGTCAACACATGAGATAAGGTATTTAAGAGTCGTGGACGCAATAATCGTCGAATTCTAACTTATAACGAAGAAAACGAGTATTGAACGCTCGAAAACGATAAACGAACGCTCAAAATGAACCAAAAGGTGAATTCCGAGTTAACAGATTCAAAAATGTAAAATTCTTATATGAACACCTAGAGTATGTAATTTGTGAGTTGTGGGCTTTTGAATGAGCCAATTCGGATGTAAAACAAATAAGTTATGAAGCCGGGAAGTTCGTTGGAAAAACCAACTGTCAAAACTAATCGATGCATTGCAGAAGGGCCATGGCAATACCAACCCAGTGTTAATTGTCACGCCGCGGCGCCAAGCATGGCCAAGAAAAACCAAAATCGTCTGGAGACTCACGCCGTAGTGCCGAGTCCAGGCAAAACTCCTGGAGAGTGATGCCGCAACGCCACTATACTAAAGAGATGTCGCGCCGCAGCGCCGGCAGTGAGAAATAGTTAACCAAGTTAGGTTTTTTATTCTAATTGATGGTAAACCAATAGTAAGACATGAATGTACTTAATGTACATAATAAGGCTGACTTTAAATCACTTATAAGTGATAACGTTAGAAGATTTAGTATGGTTTAATAAGAATTAATTGAAGAACAAAAAAGTATAAGCAACTAAACCGTGAATGATGTTCAACGTTGGTACTTCACCAATAATGACCGAGTGTCGGTTAATAACGTAAGAAAGTTAATGAGCCGTAATGAAGTATAGTAAGTCGAATTGACATTATTAATGGAATAAATTCAAGTAAGACATATAAGAGAAAGAAGTTGGTTAAAGCAAGAAAGTCAGTTTGTTTGGTAGCTAATTACAGTGTGCTATGTGAATATATCATGTAGATCCTGTAAAGACTGAGAATTGTTGAATAGTATACTTGAAGACACTTGAAGGCAAGTTTTCTTAACGCTTATCTAACCTCTGTGTTAGTTAAGTTTTCTATGATTCATGTTCTGAAATGCTTGAATGGTTATAAAGAAAGAGTCGATGCCTGTTTTAACTCGGCTACACTAGTCTTGAAGAATTGATTGATTTGTTTACAAGTCTTTCAATATAGAACTGTTAACGCTATCCTATGCCAAGTATTTGGTACGTATGTAAAGGTAAGTTTGTCTATGAACAAACAAAAGTATTTTCATCGATTATTTGATGGGCATGCGAGGTTGCCAAAACTTAAAACGTAAATATGTTTAACGGAAGAGTGTTGATCAAAATAGAGTACTATAGGCTGATCACCTAGAAGTGCTCGTAAGTAATGCTGGATGGATGACCTTAGTGCTGGATGTCCTTTTCTAGTATAAAAATGAAAAGAGTATGTTCATGGTCTTTTGATCGGTTCAGAATTCCTAAGCTATTATATATACTTTGGAATCGTTGTTATGAAATGAGAAGTACTAGTCAATGTTTCATGGTGATTCATAGCTATTTGTTCAGTTATGGAAGATAATCATATAATTCTCGATGTGATATTCATATGATCCTTTGATAGACTTGCTGAGCTATTTATGCTCACTTCTTGCTTGAATTATATGATTGCAGCTAAAGTCGAACGAACTGAGAGTTCTAAGAGAGATAAAGGTAAGGCTAAGATGGATAATAATTATCCTGTAATAGACTAGAGTATTTGTATGTAATATACTCATGAATAACAAAGAATGTATTCAGTTTATGAACCTGAGAAAGGATTTATTACTATTATAATAAGAATATAGTAAGTACACTCATTTTATTTTTATCTCAATGGAATGACTGTATAAATTGTAGTATCGTGTAGCACCATCTTTTGGGTTGGGAGATACCCGGATTTGGGGGCGTCACAGGTTGGTATCAAAGCATTAGGTTATAAAACTTAACGGGGGGAAAGAACCTTAGGCTAATAACCTCGTTAGGAAAGGAAAGGTCTGAAGAAAGTTAACTCGAGTCAAATGAGTTAATAAGGTATTGAGGAAACTCAGTATCGAAAGATTTAAAAGATGAAAATTAACCCTAAATGAATTAAATGTGATTTGTGCTTATAATATTGTGTATTATGTACTAATCAACTTGTTATGTGTTATTGTAGATGTCGATCGATAGCTTGATGTATAGAGATATACACGTGGTGAGCGAGGAGTCCGTGAACAGAATAGAGCCAGTACATATGCATGCGGAAATACCTTTAGTGATTCTAGAAGAATCAGAGCCCGAGGAGTATTTTTCAGAGGAGGACTATTCTGAGGAGACCATGGGATTATCATCATATCTTAATATGATGATAGATGTGGAGGATGATATGGATGTAACATCGATTAATACGGTGATGCCTGCAATAGAGTCGACACCTACAGATACGATGAGGGCGATGTATCTCTCAGTGCTTGACCGTAATGTGAAACTGCACAATATGGTGCAGCACCAGAAAGAGGAGATCAGTGATCTCTATGGGGCCAACGAGTCTGCAGAATCAGACTATGAGATAGAGCATGATGAGAAGGTGCTCATGACAGATAAGGCCAGAGACTATAAGAATGAGGTCGTAGAACTTCGTAAAAAACTGGTTGAGAAATACTAGAAGATAGCATGAATGTCATATATAAATGATTGTGCGCACGAGGATTTCAAGCTGAAAATAGCTTGTTATTCTATTGAGTCAGGACAGCCTCGACATACTATAAGTCGGTACATTGTGTCAATTCTAGCGAATGAGAAGCATGAGAATGCTGTTAGGCAGTATTAGAAGTTAGAATGGTAAATATTTTGTGTGGTGACGTAAAACCCACTTTTGTATAATTAAAGGGTAGTCTTTTGTAAATCCCAATTTTTGTGAAAGTCAATCGCGGGATATAAATGTAATAGCTTTTGGCTATGGAAAACAAATTGTAAATTGTCTTGAACTATGAAGAAGTATATGAATATAATGAAGTTTTTATTTAATGTGCTTTATGGTGTATGAGTTATTGTTCAGTTGTTCAGCGACTAATAACTAAGTAAGCAAATAAGTAATAACATGACTTTATTTAATTAGAAATGCCGCCAAGAAGAAGACAACGTAATCAAGAGGCGGAATCTCATAACGATAATCAGGGGGGGGTCCAAATAACCCTATGCAAGAGTTCATTAATTTATTAACGGCTGCATTTAACCAAGCCGGGGGTAGAGCACCCGCAGGACCTAGGGTAGCCCGAACGACTACCTTTAAGGAATTTGAAAGTGTAGGTCTGCCTGAGTTCAAGGGAACGACGGATCCAATGGAGGCCCAGACATGGGTCAAGGAAATAGAAAAGACGTTTGTAATTATAAATGTAGCTGAGGCGCAAAAGACTTCTTTTGTGACTTATATGATGAAGGGGGAAGCCAACTACTGGTGGGAGGCTCACCAGGGCGGGGCTAGAACGGGTGTTGTTACATGGGAACAGTTCAAGAAGGTATTCTTCGAGAACTACTTTCTTACTAGCATTCAAGGGCGAAACGAGATAAGTTCCTAGAACTTAAGCAAGTGGACATGACGGTTCCCCAATATGTGGCCAAATTCAATGAATTGGCAAGGTTTGCTCCTCATCAGGTGGACACAAAGGTGAGAAAAGCGAGAAGATTTGAGAGTGGACTAAAGCCAGTGATATTCAACAACGTAGCAGTATTGCAGATCAATACATTTGCGGCTTTATTGGAAAAAGCGTTAATTGCTGAAGGAGGGAGCGAAGCTGCATCTCGATTTCATCAAGAGAAGAAGAAGAAAAATGATGGAGGAAGCAGTGGTTGTAGAAATTCGAACAAGAGAAAGTGGAGCGAGAATACCCAGTCGGGTAATAAGACAGAAGACAATAGGAAAGGGAGGGAACCATGCGTGAATTGTGGAAAGAACCATTCGGGAGTTTGTCTGAAGAAAAAAGGGAGTTTGCTATAACTGCGATCAAGAGGGACACATGTCACCCAATTATCCCAATCCAAAGAAGATACAAGGTTGTTTTGCGTGTGGATCGACTGATCATCTAGTTCGGAACTATCCAAAGAGAAATGTGGAGAAGGAAAGTGTCAACAAGGGACCCGGTAGCGGAACCTTGGCGATTCGAGGACCTACACAGTCAAGAAGACCAACGGCCCGTGCATTCAACATGACGGTACAAGATGCAGTGGCTGTCCAGGAGGTGGCGACATGTAACGATTTCGTTTAGAAATTTTATTATGCGAGTATTATGAGTTAGATAATTACTGTGAATTGTTTTCTTTTATAGATCCAAGTCATAGGTTAGAATATAAGACACAAATTAATATTGTGTTGATAAACATGAATTGATGATACCTATTACCTATTTTTTAAAACTGTCGGTAGAAGTTATCTCGGTTTTGTTATATATATATATATATATATATATGATGTGTCTGGGATGAAGAAAAAGGGGGGGGGGATGTTATTATGTATAATGGAGGTAATAATAATATTATTATATATATGTATAACATGTGGGTGTGTGTGTGTGTGATGTACTACATGTGAATATATATATATATATATATATATATATATAATATATATAGGTTATGTTTGCAATATGGTGGAAAAAGGAGTACAATATATTTATATATGTTAATTAGTCAGAATGAGGGGGAGGGGGGGGGGGATAAGAAACGCGAAATGGAGGGAGTTAGGATAATTATTATTATATATATATATATATTATAATAAGTTTTATTTTTTATGAAAAAATAGAATATATTATATTTTATTTGCATAGTATTTTACAATGCAGTGCACAGTAAAGTCTTGTGAATCAGAAATTCGGCGCTCGTGAATTTTTCAATTGTTTCGTCTGTGAGATTTCTTAATAGTATCATTTCCATTCTCCTATAAATAGGATGCTTCGTTTAGAATTGAAAAGCATACCAGAATCAGAGAATTCTTCTTCTATAATATTGAGCGTGTTTCTTTAGAGTTTAAGGAAGCTTTGAGCGTAGAAAATAGTTCAAGTTTTCTTCAAGAATATCTCCGCCCTACCAGTCGAAATACTCTTCTTTTTAAGGTAAGGGATATTATTTTTGTTCAATATTCGTATGAAATAATATTTTCTTCCATACTCTGTAGTATTTAAGTAATATTATTTCGTTTCAGATTCATAATTCTACACTCATTTTATTAAGTTTTGGCTTCTATACTCCATGAAATTAGTAGAATATCCTTGATATTTGTTCTTCATACAGTATCTTTTTATGGAAATATTATTTTGAGCATTCTTGATAAGTTTTAACCTTTTTATGCCGGAGTACTATTCATGGGGTACTATTCACTCGGGTACTATTCACCCGGGGTACTATTCATGCTAAAAAATTGATTTCTTTTCAGTCCAAATTATTTTTGATACAATATTATTCTTGAATTTTACTCCACAAAGCAGTATCATGCTAACAATTTGGACATTATTAAATTCTGGATAAATTAAATTATAAATTTTTAAAAATTTATCCTTTGCTTTCTTTTAATTGAATTCTTATATCATTGTCATCATCCTCATGCTTATATTGTGATAAAAGTCATCTGTGGCTTACGTGCATAGATGTACTGTTGATTGGTATGATTATGACCAAGGACTATTTGGTATAATCATGACCATAATGTTATAAATAATGTGGTAAAAGTCCTCATTGGCCCGTAGTGCATTGATGGACAGTTGTTGGCATGATCATGACCATTGGTGAAAACACGAATATCCTTGGCCCGTAGTGCTTGGATAATTTGTGGTCGTGATACTAATGAATATCCTTAGCCTGTAGTGCAGGGATGATTTGATGATGTTGTTTATTTATTAAGCTAAGTCTCAACGATAAAATTGATGATACACTTTTTAAATCATAAAAGATAGTAGATATCATGCTCTACTTGACTCTTCTAATGGATTGCTTGTTCCGCTGCAGTTAAACTTGATGTTTATTATATTTATCAGTTTAACACTGTTGAAGGCTAACGATAATTTATTCTGCATTATCTTGGTCATATTATTTCTTACTGGGCTGGCTGAGCTCACCCTTTTGCTTTCATTGTTCTCTTCAGGAAATGAGAACACAACTTGGACTAGTCAGGGAATGGAGTGACGGTCCAAGATGGTTGTTTTAGCAGTCATCACTATTTAGTGTGATAATAAATGTAGTGAGGATTGAATTTGAGTTTGGATACTATCTATGAGACAATATTCGTGTAAAAACTCAGCTATGTTTTGTCGTATTTTACACGACAGTTGTATAATTAAGTTTGTATTTGAATTCCCTACCATGTATTTGGCGACTCAGAATGGGTGATGTATACCTATTTTTGGGGCATCACAGTTGGTATCAAAGGTTAGGGATATGATCCCTGGTTGAGATGTGAGACTAGAACTAGGAGGGAGAGACGGGTAATTCCTTCGCAAGTATGACCTACCTAAGCTTATATGTTATTTGTGACACCCCCAAATCCGGGTATCTTCCAACCCGACAGATGGTGCTACACGGTACTACAGTTCACACAATCATTCAATTGAAATGCCTCAAAAGAACGATTATGTCTTCTATATCTTCAAAATAATTTTAACATTTCCCAAGTTTTGTATAACCGTACATTTGTCCTTGTCATAATATTAAATATTATTATTACAAAACCTATACTATTACATAGGAAATCTACGGGTTCGCCTTAGCCTTCCCTTTATCCTTGTCGGATCCGTCAGTCCATTCGGTCTTAGCTGCATTCATATGGTTCAAGCTAGAGTGAGCCTAAATAGCTCAGCAAGTACAACAATTCTAGTAAAATAACATATCTAAACTACTCTAGCCACTACTAGATCACATCTGCCTTAAGGCATTCTCAAAATTCGCCTTGGCAAGACCGGCAATAATATCACGGCTGATAGTATGCCGCGTCTGCCCAGTTTCTATGGGATAACTTGCTACCTGCAGTTGGAAGTCCGTATGAGAACTCCTATGGATATAGGACATTCTAACTATTTTTTGTTTCTTGGTCTTTAGCTCCCCCTGAGCTTAAAGACCTCATGTTTCAGCTCATGGACCTTGTCCTTAGCCAAAACCCTTTCATCATGCTCCTGCTCCTACATAGACTCCACGTCCATCTTATCCTCTATAACAGCTTGGAGCTCCGCCTTCAGCTCCTTAACCTCCTGACAGTAGTGGATGTTTCTATCCAATACTGACATGAAAAGTGACATCATTGACTCCCCAGAGCCATCTCTACTGCTATAGCTACTGGGTTGAAGGACACTATCTCCACCTCTTCTTCTAGCATGCCGTCAAACACGGACATGAGATCTAGACTCTCCGAGTCTCCAGACTCAACCACTACAACTTCGGGATTTACTTCTATGGGGTTCGGTATAATTTCTATCTGATTAACCGACCCTTCGCTGACTACCTGTACATCTCTATTTTCTCCTGACATCTACAACAACACAAAAAGTTTGATTAGTACACGTCAGTAGAATAATAAAAACACATAACATATATAATGCATTTTTATAAGGTTAATTTCCATCTTTTATTCTTTGACTTTTCTTAAGATTATGACTTAAGGTTTAAATCCCCCCCCCCTTAAGTTTTATAACCTAATGCTTTGATACCAACCTGTGACGCCCCAAAATTCGCGTATCTTCCAACCCGACAGATGGTGCTACACGGTACTACAGTTCACACAATCATTCAATTGAAATGCCTCCAAAGAACGAATATGTCTTCTATATCTTCAAAATAATATTAACATTTCCCAGGTTCTGTATAACCGTACATTTGTCCTTGTCATAATATTAAATATTATCATTACAAAACCTGTACTATTATATAGGAAATCTATGGGTTCGCCTTAGTCTTCCCTTTATCCTTGCCGGATCCGTCAGTCCGTTCGATCTTAGCTGCATTCATATGGTTCAAGCAAGAGTGAGCCTAACTAGCTCAGCAAGTACAACAATTCTAGTAAAATAGCATGCTTGAGACATAGGAATCATATATCTTCAATAAATGAATAATAGTTACGAAGTACTATCGATAATTCAAAATAGCATTTCTTTTCTTTCAAACATTTTACAACAACAATATTCAGTAAAACATCAATTCCGGTTCAAAACCGTGAGCATTTCATAAGTACTTTGAAAAGGACATCCCGACACAAAGTTCGTATGTAACGGGTTGAATTTACTGAGTCGTGATTCTGGGGACAGAATTCTTTTAAGGGGGGAAAGATGTGACGAACAAAATTTTTGTAATTTAATTCTTAATATTTATTGAAGTAGATAAATATCTTCGATGATTTATTTATTAGATTAAATAATTAATTGATGCAGTTGTGGTAGATTAATTTAATTATATGTGTTACATTTATTAAATTATGTGGAGAATTTTTATTATCGAAGCATGTCATTATGTGAGCTTATTGTATTAAAAGAAATACTAAATAAGCCTAATGTATTTTAATTAATTTAATTATTAATTAGAGAGTTAATAATTTGACATTATTTATTAATGAGAAATTTAATTATATGACTATGTGAATTTATGAGAATTTATTATATTTTATTTAAAGTAAATTAAATAAAATATTGATTTATTTTATGAAGGAGTGTGACATTAATTAAACTATATGATAAAGCTTTATTAAATTAAATGGTTTTAAAATCTATTAAGCCTAGCCAAACATGGCCTTAGTGGGAGTTACTATCAGTTATCCATGACTGGATTAACTGACCAGTATGCGCGTCAGTTCTCTTTTCCTTTATTATACGTACTCTTTTTCTATTCATTTTCTGAGTCTGAAAACAGAGAGGGAGAAAGAGTTTGAGAAATTGTCAGATAAAATTGTGAGATTTAGAGAAATTGGGAGTGTGTTATCAACAAGTTGTTGTGAAAGAGTCATCTTTGATCATCTCTTCTAAATTATACTATGGGTAATTACTCCAAACCCAATTTCTATTTCACGTCATTTAGTTTTTATAAAAAAAGGCTTTCATTCATCTTGTAAAGTCTCTGTAATTGAGAAATTGTGTTATATGGATATATGTAATAATTCGAGTAGTATAACATGTTTTATATATATATATATTGCATGATTCCCTATTATCAGTTTCATTATATTACACCGTATATGATTGCTTCAAAATTACAGAGTTTGGGTTATGGCCATATGGCCCTTATACGTAAATTTAATGTGTTAAACATAAATGTTTTTATAAAATTCCCACTCTTATTTGATTATGCATGTTGATACGAAGAGACCAAACCTTAAATGAACGAATTTTGTGTTATAATGAATCCGTAGTGTTAAAATTTTATGTTTTTGTTCAAAATCTTCAAGAACACAAAGAACAGTGAAATTTATATATTTTAATTCTGTAATTATTTATTTTAATGGGTTAAAATCATTATATAGATATTGAGTAATGTTTATATACGAATTCTAACATGTTAGTATGATTAAATTCGTGTAGTAAAATTTAATTGTAGTTTTTTTGGCTGTGTTCTGCAATTTTGGCGAATTGCAGAACAGTTTCTGGTTCGTCACGCCACGACGCTAGTCTCATGCTTTATGTCACGTAACAAGCAATAGCCATCGCTGCGCCAGTCTCAAGTCATAGTCAGTGGCCATGATGACGCATGCAGTCACAAGACCAAGTACAAAAGTGGCGTCGCAGCGCCACTCTCCAGAATGTCCAGAAATGAATTGTTTTACATGTTCAAGTCTAGCAATGTGATAGCAACTTGATTTAAAGAGCATAGAGATATGTTAGAAGTATAATGAGATATTAAAATAGATACTTAACATGTAAATAACATAATTGCATGTGGATTGAATTATGAAATACATAAGTAGCTTATTATTCATTAAGTGTTATTATGTGACCATAAGTGTGATATTTGACTAAGTATAGTCATAACCAAAGTTTAGACAAAAGAATGAATTTATGATGGTTAATTATATTATAATTAACTAGAGTTGTGAATGTAAATGATATGTAGGATTTAAATCAAAGAACGAGTTTAATTAAAGTGTAATCTACACACAAGGCAAGTTTCCTACCCCTACTTGTTATCATTGTTCAAGTTTATTATTTACCTTGAGTAAATTCTCATTACTATTATTCAAGTTCGAATTGTTATATTAAAGATTTATTATCCTTTCAAAGTATGAAATAATAACAAGGGTTAGAGTACTTGCCTTTAGTGTCTGCTTACAGATATAACACGTACACTTTAGGTCTTTAAGCTCTCTACAGTAAATATATAATAACATCACATAGCACATTAGGTCATGAATAATCATACATGGTTACTAAGGAATTTTACCCTACTTCTCAATTTAATTACGTATTAGATTTGTTATTATTGGTTTCGGCTTTCCGTTACATCGTTCTTACTTTCATATGCAATTGACTTATCTTAACCCTAAGTGTTCATACTTTAAGGCTTAATTATGTCTTCATAATGTTACATTAAGACCCTTAGTTAATTGGTAATCGTATACTATCCATGCTCAACATGTAAAAATTATTCATGATCTAGACCTTAAGGCTGGCACTGTGGCGCTGGCTATTACTCATTGTGCCGCGCTGCGACGTCACATGTTAATACCTAAAAACTGGACTCGGCGTTGTGGCGCGAGTCCCTTTGTTATGGGTCGCGCTGCAGCGTGAGTCTCCAGGGGCTGAGGCTCGCATTGGCGTTGCGTCGTGGGACTTTAGGATTGGAGTCGCGTCGCGACGTGGACTCTGTGCCACATATTATTTTGACAGATTTTTCAAATGGTGAGATTCCAGGACTCGTAACCTCTTCGTTATAAGTCCGAATTGGCTCGTTCAAGATCCTACAGTTCACAATTCACATACTCTACGTGTTCATGCAAGAATTTTATCTATTCGACTTCGTTTGCTAAAAATTCACCTATTTGTCCATTTTTAACGAAAACGATAAACGTTCGTGAACGTTCAACGCTCGTTTCTTCATTCTAAGTCGGAATTCGACCAATTTCGAGTCTGTAACTCTATAATGCCAAATACGACTTGTCTCCATCGAAAACCAATGTTTTCGAGTTCAAACACAAAATTCGACTTCCATTCCGAGAATTTCACGAATTCAATGATTATCATCCAATCGTGTGAATTCTGGCAAAACTTCATTACTGGTGATTTGTTCAACATTCTAAAAGGATTTATTTCATTATCTAGACATCTCAACTTATATGATACAACAACTTATATTAAAATTAGGTTATGGCTTATTCTTCATAAGTTCATAACTTAACAATTTCTATCATACAAGACTTTCATTTCCTTATAACTTACTCTTAATGAAGTCATTTAAACTACATGCTTACGTCTTATTATTCATACAAACTTCTTAAGTTAATCATATGACAAGTTCTTATGTGTATTCTATAAGTTCATAACTTGTTTAGGTTCAAGTTACTTATTCATAAATTATTCGGGTCAAGTTCATTGCTTAACCACTTCTCATATGTTCTTAGCATATAAATTCATTAGGTTACACTTCTCTTATCACCCTATTATGATAGAGATGGAAGATATATTTATGAGAAGAGCCTTACCCTTGATGAACTAGTACTTCTTCTTCTTGGAAAATCTAGTAATTGAAGTTAAGCTTCAAAGTTCTTTTTAGCTCTAACAAATAAGTTGTTGGCAAAGAGAGTTTGTTGGATGAAATTTGAACAAATAAATGAAAAATCCAAGCTTGCTATTTATAGAGGGGCCAATGTTAGGGTATTAAGGTCATTAAGACATCCCACCTCCTTACTATTTATGTCTTAAGTGCCTAAGTAATCTTGCTCACCACTCTTAATTCTTGCCCATCACACAAAGTTCTCACCCACTACTTCACCCATGGGTTGGCCCATGGATCCTATTTAGTTAACGGATCATTACTTTGGGCTTGGTTTAGTTAATTATTCTATTTCTTGTGGGCTTACATTGATTTAGCTTGGGCTTAATATTATTTACACATAGGCTTACACCTTTAATCTTATTGAACTTGTTCTTCATACAAGATTTACCCTTCCCTTTTCATTAAACTTTTATTACATATATTCTCAATTTAAGTCTGCATGCGAAATATCGCGTTTTCCATACTTAGATTATTATTACATAATCTATCTCGCCTTGATATTCTATCGCTACGTATTTCTCGGAAGTTCAAAAATAATTCCCGAGCGGTAAACGATGAAGTGTTTTTCAGAAAATTTCTCGAAAAACTTTTATTTTCGTCTTGGAAATTCAAACACTATAATTCCCTCACGTAGTTCAAATACTACGATGTTCTGACGTTTTTAGGTTATAGAACGACATACGTCTGATTAACACTTAATAATAACAAATAATATTATTTTATTCATTATTTAATTCTTTCAAGTATTTTACAAAGGATCCGAATTTCTCAGTCATTACATTCTTCCCCCTTATAAAGATTCTGTCCCCAGAATCTCGCCTTATATTACGCAAACAAATGAGGGTAATCCTCTCTTATCTTTTCTTCCAACTCCCATGTTGCTTTCTTGGCATCATGGTTCTTCCATAACACCTTTATCGACGATATGACCTTGTTTCACAGAACTTGCTCTTTTCTATCGATGATTTGAATCGGAATCTCTTCATACGTTAGGTCCTTCTCGATTTCAATTGGCTCAAATTCTATTACATGTTTATAATCTGGTTTGTAAGGGTGTAACACCGATACCTGAAATACGTTATGTATTCGTTCTAATTCTAGAGGTAATGCAATCATATAAGCTACCTCACCTACCCGTTTTAATACCTCAAAAGGTCCTATAAACCTTGGACTTAATTTCCACTTCTTTCCAAGGCGTATCTTTCCTTTCCAGGGAGATACCTTTAGAAATACATACGAGCCTACTTCAAACTCCATATTCTCTCGATGTAAGTCTGCGTACTTCTTTTGTCTGTCTTGAGCTACTATGAGACGCATTCGTATCAAGTTCACCACTTCCGCTATTTGTTGCACCAATTCTGGTCCTAGCATTCGGCGTTCTCCCACTTCATCCCAACACAACGGTGTTCGGCACTTCCTCCCATATAAAGCTTCGTAAGGCGGCATACCTATGCTTGCATGATAACTGTTGTTATACGCAAACTCTACTAATGGTAGATGATCATCCCAACTACCCTTGAAATCCTTGACGCAAGATCTTAACATATCTTCTAACGTCTGAATTGTCTTCTCGCTTTGTCCATAGGTTTATGGATGATATGTCGTACTCAACTTCAACTGCGTTCCTAACTGTTCTTGTAGACTCCTCCAAAAGTTCAACGTGAATCGTGGGTCACGATCTGACACAATCGAAACTGGAACTACATGTCTGGAAATAATTTCCTTTACATAAAGTTTAGCTAACTGATCTAAGTTATACTTGTAGACACTCGAAATTTTCTGTACTACTGTCACTAACATTGCAAGAGGACAGATTCATCTTTTAAGAGGGAACCCTGAAAGACAATTCATATCCATATCGGATACTACTGGAAGTTCAGCGTCAACCCTAGGACACACACTGGGAGTAACCAATCCAACCTCAGATATAACCCCGAGGCGTGCAGATCCAATACCAGAACACACACCAGAGAAGACCGATTAATCTCAGAGATAACCCCGAGGTATCCAGTTTCAGTCCCAACCATGGGAATAGCCACCAACCTTGGTGATAACCCCAAGGAATGCAGTTTCGACAATAACCCTAGAAATATTGGTTCAAATGCAACCAGCTTTAATCTCGGCGCTCACAACGAGATACTCTATACCAACTCAGAGATAACATCGGGAAGACAGGCACACCTCAAAGATGACAATGAGGACCTTCAATAATTGCAGCAGTCCAATCTCAGCGAAGCCTGAGCAACGTTTGCTTTATCATCCCAATTCGACGATAACAACGGTGAAGGGCAACATCGTCATCTAGCCAACGCGATGCCACACCACATCGTCTCAACATCTCTACACAACGATGTCCCACAAGACTAACCAATCCTGAGTGACTATTGTGCGGGGTAACGGATGGAAGTTGAAGCTTGAAGACCGTAGGGCTTCGTCCCATCTTCAATGACTTCGTACAAACTCTAATCCCATGCCATTGTACAACTCTCGACAACGACGGTCCGAAATAGGTCATGTATACCTCTAACGGATACCCGGATTGCACTTCTTAAAGTTTGAGTGGACATTACAGTGCCCGAGTACACGTACTACGAGATGACCCGACCCGAGAAACCTAGGCCCACCCGGGTTGCCTCTAGTACACCTGCGGCTCTGCCGCATGTACACCTGCGGCTCTCTCCTCTATACATAGAGGGCTTGGGGTGGCCATTTTGCAAGAGAAAACAAATGAGGAAGCACGACCAATTTTTCTGCAGACTCACCCCACGCAAATGTACTTTCTCATTTTAAACACTGTGAGCTCATATATAGCCTCTTTTGTACCTAAAAGCTAAGTGTTTACCCACTCTAAAGATATAGAAGTCTTATTTGGCGGTCAATCTGTAAGCCTTCTCACACACTTTAGAGTCTTTTTCTTCATCTCTCGCACACACCCTTCTTCACGTTGAGAGTCGTGTTACACAGATTTGCCGGACTTTGGTCCGTGGTTTTGTTTCAAACTTGTATATATATATATATATATATATATATATATATATATATATATATATATATTGACTAACATTATCGAAAGTTATGCCTCGATTGAGCCTGAACTTTGATGCCGAGCGTTTAATTGCTTATATATATATATATTTATATATATGAATCGTGTGTCGAACTTTGTTCGATGAGCCTGAACTTGATGCCGGAGCTTTTATTTACATTTCGATCCCCATGGAGGTTCTTCGTGGTTGGTGATCCCGTCTGATATATATATTTACAACTTTTATATATATACCTACTTACCGCTTTCATACAAATCATGCAGATTACGTATGCTTTAGAATCATGTGATCACAGATTCAAATTTCATTGAATCTAGATTCGGTTCTCGTGATGGACATTTCAAATTTGTAAGTAGCTTGTAAATTATTCTCTGTGGTTCGAATTTCCTCGAGATGGTTTCCATACCCATGAGGAAGTGAATTATTTTGTACATTATTTTAGTACGGATGCCTCGCATCTGTAAAATAAAATCAATTAATCCGAACACTTAATAAAATGGGAGTGTAAAAGGTCTCAATTACTATTGAGCATCAGGGTTTGAAAAACCTCTTTTATAAAACATCACTGCCATATCTTGCTTAAAATTGAATTTTTACATAAATTCAAGCCCTGTGTATTAGGTGCGAACGAGGCCTCGCACTACTTCCAAATAACAACACATTGACCCACACACACACACATATTCAGATAATATATAGTTTCTTGAAAAGAAGTGGATACCGTGGTAACACGGATGTCAGGGGGTGCCTAACACCTCCCCTCCGCATAACCAAGTCCCCGGACCCTAACGAATCTCGATTTCACCGACCCGTTTAGCAGTGTCACATCACTGGGTCAATGTGCAAACCTTTTCTCGGTTGTATTGGTACAACCATTTAAAAAACCAACTGGCGACTCTTAACAGTCACATCGTCGACATTATACATGTCGGACCTTTTTCACTTGTTTTTTCAAACAAATCTCACCTAAAATGAGAACCCCAAAGAACAAGTAATGGAAAGGGACGTCTAAAAATCCTGACGTCGACAGGTGGCGACTCTGCTGGGGATTCCAATAAGAGGACTTAAGCCGTTATTACAATTTTTCAAAACTGTTATCTGCTTGTGTGTGGATGATGCATTTACATTTGATGAATGTGTATGAATGCATTTCCTGATTGCACTTAGTGCTTCGCACCATAACTGCTTGTGATATTAGTGCTTCGCACCATATCTGCTTGTGATATTAGTGCTTCGCACATGTCATCATTTTCATACGGTGAGACGCGATGTATGTGAATGTATGTTGTGTGGTCCCTCCACCAGGAGGCTATCTCATCGGTGTTTGATTACTGGACTCGTGAGAAGACTAATTCTCCGAGGCTGAGAAAGGCACCACCCAAATTCGCTCCAGTTGAAAGACCGGATTAACTTCCCGTTAAGTAGATTGAGATGATTTGGGAACCTTTATGCCAAAAAGCCGCGAGAGTAACCTAAGATAGGTTAGCCTCTGATAAACCCAAAACGGAGGAAAGTCTCTTCATGCTCTCTCATTTCAATTACTTGTAAACACAATTACTTGTAATTTCATTCCATATATATCTCCATGTAATGAGAAATATAGAGAAATGTGTACACATACATATTTTTAACATGCTACAAATAGCTGACATCCGTTTTGCAGGATAAAATTCCTAAAATGGACACATCACATAGCATGTTAATTTAAACTCCCTAGAGACTAAACTATGCAAGTCTTTCGCAGGGAAACAATCGGACCTACTACCCAGTCAAAGTCCAAAAAGGCCACAGGCCTATAGTCAATCATGTCGTCATCCGACCAGACTGAACTTAATCCAGTTTCTCGCAAAGAACTCACCGGATTAAGCAAGCAAATTACAGATTGGGTCATTTCGCTCAAAGAATTACACCGCCTAATCGTGGTCCAAAATACCAGACATTTGAATCCTCCACACAAGGAGGAACCCGTGTCATTACAATATTCGAGGCGTAGTTGGATACGACCAACAAAACTCATAATGCTGCCCATCCCACTGGAGACCCAGACACTGGTGACATCAAAAAGAAAGTCCTTCAAATTGAAGAGACCCTTCGTGCTATCAAAGGAATTGGAACACAAGGGAGTGTTTCATATGCCGATCTTTGCATTTTCCCTGGTGTTCATTATCCAGAAAAGTTTAAAACTCCTGACTTTGAAAAATATGACGGGTTAGGAGATCCTTACACACATTTAAAAGTGTTTATTGGAGAACTTGGATCTTATGCAGAGGACGAAAAGCTCAGAATGCATTTGTTCCAAAAAAGTCTAACTGGAGAAGCCCGTTCATGGTACACAAGATTAGACAATTCAAAGATCCATAGCTGGGAAGAGCTAGCACATACTTTCCTCACTCAATACAACTTTCAATCTCAGATGGCTCCTGATTGATATCAAATTACCAAGATCAAGAAACAGTCTAATGAGTCTTTCAGAGAGTATGCTCAAAGGTGGAGATGCCTGGCTGCCCAAGTTAGTCCTTCCATGACTAAATCAGAGATGGTCACGACTTTCATAGACATACAAGAAGTGCCTTTCTATGAAAGAGTTTTAGTCGGCATCGGCAAACCATTTTTTGAAATGGTCAAACATGGGGAGATGGCTGAGATGGGATTGATGTCCAGAAAAATTCAAGACCTAGCTGCACTCAAAGCTGTTGCGGATCACATCCAATCCGGAAATTATGGGAACAACCCCCTGAGGGTCCATAAAAAGAAAGAGGAAGATGTTTCCCTGATACTACAGGGTCAAAACGACAATCAAAACATGCCTATTCAAAGGAGAAACTACACTCCCTTTCAAGCACAGTCTGCGAACCCTCCAATACCCAAAGGTGGAGAAGTCAAATGCCCTCGAGTGTTTACACCCTTAGGGGATACCCTTGAGAACATTCTCAATCTTCTGACAACACAGAAGAAAATTACGCATCTTATTCCACCAGCCAGCTCTAATGGACGGGGTTTCAATGCTGCTCAGAAATGTGCTTATCATGCTGGGGCACCTGGACATGATACTCAAGATTGTTGGGCCTTGAAACACAAGATCCAGGATCTGATAGACAACGGGGAAATCGTGGTCACCAAACCAGATCAGCCTCATGTTCAAGACAACCCTCTTCCTCAACACAAAGAAGAAGAGGTTAACATGATAAATTGGAGTAATTGAAAGAATTCCAATTTCAACAGTGAATCCTCCCAGACCCTCAAAGACGGTGATGACAAATGGGATTATGCCAAGTTCCAGTTCACAATGGAATGAAATATAAAAGCTTTAGGTAAACAAATTGAACAATTGGCAGAATTGGTGACTTATCAGCATCAAGTGACTCGTCAATTAATCAGCCAGGAGCATGCCAGTCTCCTACCTCTTGTCATGAATGTTACCTCGTCGCTTTCAGAAAATGAAATGCTGGAAGGCAAAGTGACAAAGAGAGCAAATGCCAAAGCCAGTCAGAATTTTGCCAACAAAAGGGAATTCACCTATCTGGGCCAACCTATGAAGGAAATCCTTCATATGTTAATCAATAAAGGAAGGATCAGCTCCCTTTTACCTCCAATCAACCCCCGTTCAGGGCGGTACAACTCTGATGGAGTATGTCAATATCACTCCCAATCTCGCGGTCACAACACAAAGAATGCTGGGCACTCCGCCACCTTATCCAGAATCTAATTAACAGTGGTGTCCTGCGCCTAGCGAACGATGATATTATGTTACGTGCAAGTGAGAATTCAGGTCCTACTAAGTGGAAGAGTGTAGTAGCAGTCATATCCACTGAAGCTGATAGGATTAATCAATCACTCACAATGCCAACAATTCAACTCAAGGGAACTAACAATCCTGTGAAAGTGGCCGCTCCTGAGCCAATCAACTTGCCGTATAGAGCACAATATCCCATTGTTAGCTTGCACAAAGTTCCGTGGAATTATGGAGAATGTGAAGGATCCACCTCACATACAACTGCTACAATGTCAAAGGACAATCCACTCTATCTTCCCCAACGAGTGATGAAGCCTACCATCAAATCAAAGGGGAAAATACCCATGGAGAAGATTGAAAAATTCCTCCGCACTATGGACCATAACAAAGCCACGGTGGTTTTAAGCTTAAAAGAAGCTCCACAACAAATATCAATTCTGGATTTGGTCCTAACTTCCGAGAATCACCGGAAGGTCTTGCTAAAGGTTTTAGAAGAAGCCTATCTACCGACATCAGTTGATACAGAAAAATTTCAACATCTGGTTGATCAGATTTTCAACAACAATATGATATCCTTCACTGATGATGACATACCACCCGAGGGGATCGGTCATTGCAAACCGTTACACATTGTGGTCTTATCCTCTGGATACATGCTAGCTGGAGTATTGATAGATGGAGGTTCATCTCTAAATATCTGTCCATACGTTACCTTGGTGAAGATGAATATCAATATCAACCGAATTCGGAGTAGCCATACTATCATTAAAGCTTTTGGTGTAGCCCGTCAGAATTCAGTCGGAGTACTTGAACTGCCAATAGAAATTCGTCCTCATACATTCTGAGTGTCTTTCCATGTACTCAAGATAGATTCAGGATACAACCTGCTCTTGGGAAGACCATGGATTCATATGGTAGGGGTAGTCCCCTCCACTCTTCATCAACAGTTGAAATACATTATCAACAATAGCCTGGTCACGGTTAACGCTAAACCAGAGATTCCTCAGCATGGAGACATGTCATTCATCAATGCCAATGCAGAAGTTGAACCAGTCAGTTTTCATGCTTTGGAAGTAATCAATACCCAATACCATGCTATTGGAATGCCATTGCCCGAACCCAAAATTTCTGCAGAGGTAATGTCGGCTACTCAAGAAATGATGTCATTGGGTCAAAAGCCGAGAGAAGGGTTGGGTAAAGATTTCAAGGGTATCAAATACCCAATTCGATTAATCAAGCAAGCTAGAATAGCTAGACTAGGCTACACTGCCAGTTCTAGTCACAGGAATCCTCATAAGCATCAGCAGGTTCCTTCAGCTTCAACCATGCGGCGTTTATCTTCGCCTTTAAGCTCGAGTCCGCTTTCAACCTCACAGAAGGTGCCGGCCCGGATGTCATGGCTATGTTATTTCCCAAGCCGGTACCGGTGAAGGAAAAAGAAGTTTTTGTTCCAAATCTTGCAGTGGAAGAAGAGGAACGAAGAATCAAATAAGACGTCATCCGAATGATGTCAGGCATACGCATCATCGTTCATGATGGACATACCAACAGATACACCCCAAACGATGATTGCCCAGACATAATGGCCATCATTCGGGACAGGGAGGATGATGACAATCCCTCCATCGCTGCGGTCCACCCGGACTTTCACTACTACAAAACAGTAAATACACAACGCAGAAAAAACGTTGTGGTTTCAGTCAGAAAAACGTCGTGGTTAAGGGTGTCATCTATTTTACACCCTTACACAACGTTTTTAAAACGTTGTAGTTAAGCACATTCCACAACGTTTTTTAAGAAAAAAACGTTGTAGATTTGTTTTCCATAAATTAGCAGATTCTTAAAAATGTTGTAGAATGTATGATTCCAAAACGTTTTCTGGATAAAAACGTTGTAATTTAATATATCAGACAACGTTTAGGCACTTTCACATAACGTTTTTAAATTGTTGTAGATTAAAAAAAAGAAAAAAAAATTGTGGTTCACCTATATTACCAATGCACCTGCAATATGCTAATAGCATGATACATAGCTAAATTTACAAAGAATATTAATATCATACAATACGTTTACATCCCAATAATTTTTTGAAATGCCAATTACAAAGAATATTAATACCATACAATACATTTATATCTCAATAATGTCAAACTATCCATACATCTCAAATTCATTTTCCATTAAAATTAATACTATATTGAATTGTGAATTTGACCACATCCACAAAATATACCAAACTATCCATAAAATTAAATTACTACCTAATTAAACTATTCATGATGATAGGGTTGAGCGAGTTTTAACAATAACCTGAGCAACATTTTGGGCACACTTCATCACAACCAATAGTTTATCAAGTAGAATTCACCAATCATTATATGAGAAGATCAACAGAAATATTCACAAATTAGAGTACAAGGTTGAATTAATCGACTTTTCTTCGATGTTGTAAGGATTCAATCATACCATTTTTTTTCCTACAGAAACCTGAGACCAAATCAAGCAGTTTTAACTTACACTACATGTGACATCATAAAAAGTTGCACCATTTCATTTGAACTAGGTCCTTAAAATTGAGTCAGGTTATCAAACATAGAATTGTCACCCTAGCAACACTTACTTGAGAGTCTACTTTGAAACGGGACAAAAAGGGCACTGAACCAAAGAACTCTTTCTCTTGCACTAGCTATTAATGGGAGACGAGACCCCAAAGCAGTTGCAGAGCGATATACGACATTTAGAACTCTTGTGTGCTCAACTTGATCCCACAGATCTTTACACCAAGACAATGCTATGACCTGATGATAAGCTCTTAAATAAATACTCTTATAAGGGATGTGTCTATCCTTATTAGTTGGAAACTGAAGATAGAAATCAAAAATTTAATTGTTGTCTCACGCTCCAAAGCGTAGATTTTTGATCCATGTATTCGAGAGAAAAAGTGATAATGGGTTTATGATTTCTAACAACAAAGGAAAAAAAACTTAAGCATTGGACTCGATCAATACATGCCCGTGCAAATGTGATGCAAGTGGTTGAGGAAAACTCTTTCTGCTCCCAAAAATTATATGTTAATAAAAGAAGATTACCACTACCAAGTGAATGGCCAACAATCTGAAAGTAAAATGAGAAACCTTGGTTACAACACCCATATAGATCAACAGACATTTAACAACATTTTTTTATGGAAAATGACAATTGGACAAGAATCTGCAAAGCATTTAACAACAACAATTTTTATGCAAAAATCTGCAAAGCATGTTGCACACCCATTAATTCTTACCAAGCATATCATAAAAACAAAAAACTAAAATCCAAATGCAACCATACTCTTGGAATTTTCTATTGATATTTGAAACCAAGACGATGTAAAGATTAGTTTTTCATGGAATTCTCACAAAATCTGATTACAAGTTGAGTGACAGTCCAAGATTGAGCCGAAAAGACAAAGACATAAAATTAATCAACTTAAAGGCAACTATTGCTGACATATATTTCTAATTAATTATTAGCAAGAATTGGTTAGTTCAATTATTCTTCAAGATTAATTTGATTAATTTGATTAACCAATTCTCAGTTGACATTCATTAGGAAAAAATTATTCTAAACCACATACAAGCTAATAACTGCACTAACCAATTCTTGTTTACTATGTTCCACGTGTTATACTGCTATATTTATCAACAAGTAAGAGGCTCATCATAATGATGAAATTTGGGAATACCATAATTAAGATTGATATAGGATGAAAAGAAACACGTATACAGAAGGGATATATGCATACAAATACATACCAGGTCGCTATTAACCATTGCAGCAAGTAAAGCAGGAAGCACAGTACCAAGGTGGGAGTCAAGACCAGGCCCTGCATGTTAGGTTTGTAATATTCATGAAGCAATCAAATTGCATAAAAAGTGCGGAAACGTGTAAAATCAGAGTTTAAAAAATTTACAAACCATATACCCGGATCACCCTTTATGCACAATTATTAATTAAACGAAAAGATAAAGAATAAAATCATACCCTTGAAGATCGAGCTTCCTCGTGTACAAGTTCACCTCCAAATCCTTTTTCGCTCAACTTGAATCCACCAAGGGGTTTTGTTCCTTCCTTCGATCAACGTTAGCCACCCATATGTTTGGCCTCTAGAGATGATCCACCAAGGAAGAAGAAAATTCAAGAATAAGGGGTATTGGCTCAAACCCTAGTTTTTCCTATCTCTATAGAAAAAGGGCGTACTCTCCAACAAATTGGAATTATTACGTAGTTGTCAAAGTCAACAACCCCCTCACCCATAATAAGACTCCTCTTATTTATAGATGTGGGCAACCCACCTTAACAATTAAGGAATTGGGATTTATTTAATTAATTAAATTCTTTTAATTAATTAAGCTCCCTAATCTTATTAGGGATAATTAATTAAACTCCTTTAACTAATTTTCTCTCCTAATCCTATTAGGAATAAATGAGAGTACTTATATTAAATTAATTCCTAAACTCTTTTAGAAATTAAAATAATAATAATTGTAATAATATTAATAAGACTCCTCTTATTAATTTATATTTAATATTTCTAAAATATTAAATAATAATATTAAGCTATTTAATTTATTCTATCACCATAGATTAAATTAAATATACATAACATATTATTACGATTATGCCATTAACTTCTTAAATAATTATTCTTCCTTTTATGGTGTGACCCTTTAGGTTCTCCATATTAAACCGGTTGTGAATAAATCAATTAGAATAATTCTAATCTTATTTAAATAAATAAATTAAACAATTAATTTATTTAAATAAATAATATTTATTCTACAATAGGATAAGCCTCCCCAACGATCAACGACTTTCCGGATAATATAGATTTCAACATTAATCATAAAAGAACATTTGAGTAAATAGTTACCGACAATTCAATCCTTCCACCATACAATGTCCCAATTAAATATAAGACATGGAATTCATCGTCAAGTCTTATTTTATTTAATTATATGTATTTCGATCCTTAAACGCACAACTCAAATAATGCAAATTAGAAACTCCTTTCTAATTTCATTCGCCTACCGCCAAGGACTCTTTGGGTTGTCATTTATCGAATCACATAGGACATTTCTCTTTTTTATTAGAAGTGGTAGATTCTTTATCGATCATACATTATCTCCATGTACAACTTATTATACCCAAACATACCCTTTGATATACCCTAAGGGTCTTAAGGAATAAGTCAAAGTATAACTCATCATACACAAGATACTATGATGATCTCAAGTGCAAGGATTACTTGTACTACTATCACTACAGGAATTCCTATTGACAGGCAAATAAAACTCCATTAGGTATTCCTTAGCGAGCCATGTTCAGTGAACTTATTCTCTAATAAGCACCTACATACTTGCTTTAGTGTCTCCACACAAATGATCATGAGATCAATCATTCCCATCCAATGAGCAAGCAACGTATGTACCAATCTATCCGGATTCACTAATCCCCAATTTAGTAATCCAATGATTGGGAACTATTTTAGTTTTAAGCTTTCTAAGAATTTAGATCTCATTAAAATGATCATCATCATTATTCTAAAAGCATTGCTTAAAACTATGGGTTTATCACATATTATAAAAACAAGATCATGTAGATAATTAAAAGCCTTTAATAAATTAATACTTTTATTAATAAATGAATAAGATTGTTACAAAGTATATGCTTTATCATCAAACATGATTGGCTTGTGTGCATACTACTTTCAATCTCCCACTTGCACTAAAGCCAATCGTCATGGTATCTCATACTCTTTCTTCTCTAAGTGACGATTATCCTCATTGTTAGATAAGCTTTAGTTAATGGATATGTAATATTGTTCATGAGAGTCCACTATCTCTATAGTGATTTCCCATCTTTCAATGATTCTAATAATCAAATGAAAGTGCCACAACACATGTTTAGATCCAAGACGAGACTTAGGAACTATTCCTAGTTCTGTAATGAACTTTTAATCCAAACAATCAACTTGCAGCTTCATTTATAGCTATATACTTTGTCTTTATCACTAAACCAGCAACTCTTTGCTATTTGGAACCTTTCCCATTCACTGCACCACTGTTCAAGATAACGCTTTACCTTAAAGTGGATTTTTTGTCATCTTGGTCTGTCTGAAAAACTTGAGTCTGTTAAGCCCTCTAGTTTTAATTTAGACCCACCATGAATATGATCACATCCTTAGTACCGGTTAAGCACTTTAAGATGTTTTTCACTGACTCATAGTGAACTTCTCCATAATATGATTGATCAACATCAGGTCTCGTACATTTCATTGCATACATGATAGTCACTCATGCGACCTCTCTTTTCAGGAGTCTGTGGAGACTATTAAGAGAGATACACTCCATAGCTCATCGACATGAGACATCTCTTGGAGTTTGCCATGCTAAACAACTTTAGCATCAAATGAATATACGTTCCTTGGGTTAAGTCGAGCATCCTCTTGAATCTATCTATATAGATTTTATCCCCAATTAAGATACTCTTCCCAAACCATTCATGGAGGAATGTTTAGGCAACTTTATCATTATCGATTGTAGCATTGGTATGTCATTCCTTATCCGTAGTATATCAACATATAATATTAGGAATGTCACGACGCCCCATTCGTCCCTTTTGTACACACTAGAAGTCTTACCTCATCGAATGTAACTCGGATCATCATCTTCTATGATGTGTACCTCATCATCATCATCCATGATGAATCCATACCTCCTAGATATCTTGGTACTATTCCGCATTTACGATTTATTGTGGTACAATAGGTTCATCTCTAGGTT
Source organism: Panax quinquefolius (assembly GCA_020205615.1). NCBI lineage: Eukaryota > Viridiplantae > Streptophyta > Magnoliopsida > Apiales > Araliaceae > Panax > Panax quinquefolius. Next base: position 73,370,846 of record CM035171.1, on the reverse strand, counting down.
CCTCTTATTTGACTTATAGTGTTTTGTGGTTCTTGAACTCTTCAAGATCTATTATCCTCCCACTAGCCCCTTCAATGATAAACACCTTTATCTTAGAAGGCGCGCGTGTTTTCGTAACAAACACCTTTTGCTAAGTAGAATTATAGAACATATACCCTAAACTTACTTTAGGATGTCCCACAAATCTATACATGTCAAATCTTGTACCAAGCTTATCCTTTGAAACCTTTTCACATAAGTTGGACAACCCCTTATCTTAACATACTTAAGATTAGGAATCCTCCCCAATAGTAACTTTTATGGAGTCTTCAATGGATTTTGAGGTTACCATTTTCAGAGATATGCAACCATTTCTAGGACATTATCCCGGAAGGATCTTTGGAATGCTCAGTAAAATCATTATGGATCGCACCATGTTCAAATAGGTACAATTTTCCTTTCGGATACATCAATCAATTATTGCAGATCGGGATGTGTCCATTATGAGAAAACCATTTGAGATGATCTAGAAACTTATTGCACAAGTATTTATTCCTTGATCTAATCAAAGAATCTTAATACTTTGTCAATTTGTTTCATTTCTCAATTCTTTGAACCTTTCAAATAATTCACACTTGTATTTCAACAAATACATACATTCAACTCTTTGAATGATCATCTCATTTTCTTATACTAATTTGTTCAATATGCAAAATTATTTTCATGTAAGTCAAGTATACAAAATTTATTAAGTAATATTAGGTTCTATACAAAACATTATTATTATAAATATAACAACAATTGTTCTTTATTATAATACCAAAGATTTCATTGTCCAACAATAAAATGGAAATAATATTTTAACAAGAACTGGAATACAATAACAACTTATCGACTTAATAGATTTGCCCGTAGCATTGTTAAATTATAAGTTTCTATGGCTAATGTAGCAAACTTTGTTACATTTCCGCATATAGGATTACTTATATTTGTTTAGCTTTTCTACTGTTTGGTCCCTTCATAAATCTATATTTATGATAACCAAAGTCGGTATCCAATACCCAAGTAGAACCTTGACTTAAAGAAAAATTTATTTAAATCATGAACAAAATTGTATTAGAATCTGAAACTTCACTAAGCTTCTTTGGTTAGCCTCTCGCAAGATGCTTCTTGCAGTTTCTTTCCAAATGTCCGTGCTTATTGTAGTGGAAGCAAACTCCTTTGCTATCTCAGATCGATTTTGTTCTTATTATCCTTTATTTTTGCCTTTCTATTTACCTTCTTTGAATCGTTCTTCTTTTCAGAAGATCCTTTGGCCCCTACCAGTAAGACTTTATCTTTCTTGGTTAGAAAGTGACTCTCAACAATTTTTTCATATGTTAAGCAAATCATGAGACCGATATCTAGCTTGTTCATATGAAAAATTCACAACAATTGTGAAAGGAGTCCGGAGTGAGTGCAAGATCAAATCTTGGCTCAACTCTCCATCCATGACAAAACCAGTTGTCCTAATTGATCAATCAAATTGATTATGTTAAGAACTTTTTATGCATGTATTTATAGTGCCATGGCCATTCTAGATCGGAAGAGCTCCTTAGATATGTGATATCTATCACCCTACTTTCCTCACCATCAACTACTTAATGTGCGGGAATATAGTAGGAGCATCCATAGTTTCATCGACGTTGAAGCTCTTTACTCATGGATGCGAGCATGATGCATCGAGCCAATTGTGCATCATCTTGCCACTTTCTAAAAGTAGCAATCTCTTCCTCAGAGGCATTATTCGCAACCATTGCGAGGATAAGCGATAAGGACATAAGATAGCTTTTCAACCATGAGAACTTTTCTCAATTTCCTTAACCAATCCATTTAATTCTATTCCGATTAACTTAGCATCTAATATGCTTGCAAAGTGATAGTAATTTAGACATTGTAAAATTTACGTAAATGAATTTATAATTAACAACATTTTAACATACATTCTTTTATTAATTACCAAAATAATTTAGGTCTTGTTTTAAATTGGTATCTCCCACTATTTTCTTCAAACTATATTACCTCACTTATATAGTTCGGCAAAATCTAATTAAAGATTTGCTAGTGAGAATAAGGATCCCATTTCAAATGTATATAGCCTTGTGGTGACACAACAAACTATATATAAATAAATAGGTAGACAACTTTTGTCAATTACATCAACTATGCAACTCCTTGTATTTTGCCTCTTAGATTATTTTGATCAAGTGGTGGCACATCCGAATCAAAATTATCCAAGTTAAGTCCAACCTAGCACTCCATATATTCAAAAAAGAAAAATATCATCCTTGTGGTGACACAACAAAACAATATTGTTCAATTTTCTTTATAAGCATCAAATGTGATAAATTAACATCTTAAATACTTAATACTTGCCTTGTGGTGACACAACAAACTCATATTAAATATTTAATACTCTATTAATTTTATCATGCTAGAAGGCGACGTTCGATATTCCAAATATCTTTGAACGCTTAGGACTTAATATAAAAAATTGAGAGGTTTGTTATTAATTTGTCTCATCTTGTTTATGCATGCATTTATATATATATATGAAATACGCGTTATATTAATGAACATGCTGAAGCATGTTTGCATAATATATATATATATATATAGTATACGCATGCACATATAGAATACTATATTCTACCCGGATTGATTATGGACTTTTATTCTAGTTTGGTTCACTAGAGCCACCAAGTGAACCAAAAGGTCAAACCCTAGGGGTGCAAGAAATAATATTTAAATATAACTATTACATTTAAACCTGGGCTCTATTACAAACGGGTCTTCAAGCGCTTCTTGTCCCTTGATCTCTAATTCTTCAAAATTAATTCTAAATATTTCTATTACAAAACTATTTTAAAATAAATAGAAACCTTGATCAGCAGTCAAATGGAAGTACATAGGAGGGAGATAGAATTTACATTCAGAAAAATTAGAGAAGACGAGGTACGCAGACCCCATTTAATAAAACCCATACATTCATGCATCCAACTAAAATAAAATCCAATCACATTGGTCAATAGTCCATAATCAATCCCATTTATTATCATACACATCATTATATGCATCAATAAATAACATTCATCCTATGAATAATAAACATTTAATATATATATTGATATCATTTAATGGGCAAATTTAGTTAGTATAAAATCTATTTTTGAATCAAAATAAACTCCTTTATTTTAATCCAAATTTAAATCAAAATAAAACTATTTTATTTTAATTTATCCTATTTTGAATAAAATAAACTATTTTATTTTAATCAAAATCTTTAATCAAAATAAACTCCTTTATTTTAATTAATTATGGAATCCAATTCAAAAAAAAAAATTTAATTAAAATAAACTCTTTTATTTTAATTAATTATGAATCCAATTTCATGTAAAAAAAAAATATTAAAGGAAACACGGATTATCTTTCCTATTCACAAATAAACTCCTTTATTTTGAATAATATGAAATCTTATTTCATATTTAAATAAACTCCTTTATTTAAGGAAACATGGATTCTTCTTTCCTATTCACAAATAAACTCCTTTATTTTGAATAATATGAAATCTTATTTCATATTTAAATAAACTTCTTTATTTAAGGAAACATGGATTCTCTTTCCTATTCACAAATAAACTCTTTTATTTTGAATAATATGAAATCTTATTTCATATCTAAACAAACTCCTTTATTTAAGGAAAGATGGATTTACTTCCCTATTCACAAATAAACTCCTTTATTTTAGGAAAAATAAAATCCAATTTCAACTCCAATTAGTTAGCATGGAATCCAATTCCAACTCTAATTAGTTAGCATGAAATCTAATTTTAAAATTAAAATAAATCTTTTTATTTTAATATTAAAATAAACCTTTTATTTTAAGATTAAAATAAACTTTTATTTTAAAATTAAAATTATTAAGAATATATATATATATATATATATATATATATCCTAATATATATATATATATATATATATATATATAATAAAAGATACCAAAAGTATACTATGCTACTCCTTTTTTTTTTTTTTTTTTTTTTTTTTTTAAACATGGTCATGATTACTTTAATCATTACATGCTAATGATTACTATAATCATTACAAGCTAATGATTATTGTAATCATTAAGGGTTTTTTTTTTTTTTTTTTTATATAGCATGGTCATGATTACTTTAATCATTACATGCTAATGATTACTATAATCATTACAAGCTAATGATTATTATAATCATTAAGTTTTTTTTTTTATGATCATGATTACTTTATTCCTTTGAAACCCGCGCGCCATCTTTTTTTTTCTTTACATGAAGCGGTAGTGAATTAGAGAAAAAAAAATTATACCAAATAAAAAAAAAAATGCCGGTTTTTTTTTTTTTTTTTTTTTTTTTAAATTTTATACAATAAAATTATGCCCAATTAAATTATTCTAAACACATATCAATATACATATCAAATTAAAACAATTAATAATTCGCATAAAGGTTTGGCTCTGATACCACTGTTAGGTTTGTAATATCCATGAAGCAATCAAATTGCATAAAAAGTACGGAAACGTGTAAAATCAGAGTTTAAAAAATTTACAAACCATATACCCGGATCACCCTTTATGCACAATTATTAATTAAACGAAAAGATAAAGAATAAAATCATACCTTGAAGATCGAAGCCTCGTGTACAAGTTCACCTCCAAATCCTTTCGCTTAACTTGAATCCACCGGGGTTTTGTTCCTTCCTTCGATCAACGTTAGCCACCCATATGTTTGGCCTCAGAGGTGATCCACCAAGGAAGAAGAAAATTCAAGAAGAAGGGGTATTGGCTCAAACCCTAGTTTTTCCTATCTCTATAGAAAAAAGGCGTACTCTCCAACAAATTGGAATTATTACGTAGTTGTCAAAGTCAACAACCCCCTCACCCATAATAAGACTCCTCTTATTTATAGATGTGGGCAACCCACCTTAACAATTAAGGAATTGGGATTTATTTAATTAATTAAATTCTTTTAATTAATTAAGCTCCCTAATCTTATTAGGGATAATTAATTAAACTCCTTTAACTAATTTTCCCTCCTAATCCTATTAGGAATAAATGAGAGTACTTATATTAAATTAATTCCTAAACTCTTTTAGAAATTAAAATAATAATAATTGTAATAATATTAATAAGACTCCTCTTATTAATTTATATTTAATATTTCTAAAATATTAAATAATAATATTAAGCTATTTAATTTATTCTATCACCATAGATTAAATTAAATATACATAACATATTATTACGATTATGCCATTAACTTCTTAAATAATTATTCTTCCTTTTATGGTGTGACCCTTTAGGTTCTCCATATTAAACAGGTTGTGAATAAATCAATTAGAAACAATTCTAATCTTATTTAAATAAATAAATTAAACAATTAATTTATTTAAATAAATAATATTTATTCTACAATAGGATAAGCTCTCCTAATGATCAACGACTTTCCAGATAATATAGATTTCAACATTAATCATAAAAGAACCTTTGAGTAAATAGTTACGTGATAATTCAATCCTTCCACCATACAATGTCCCAATTAAATATAAGATATGGAATTACTCACAAGTCTTATTTTATTTAATTATATGTATTTCGATCCTTAAATGCACAACTCAAATAATGCAAATTAGAAACTCCTTTCTAATTTTATTTCGCCGCCAAGGACTACTTTGGGTTGTCATTTATCGAATCACATAGGACATTTTCTTCTTTTATTAGAAGTGGTAGATTCTTTATCGATCATACATTATCTCCATGTACAACTTATTATACCCAAGCATACCCTTTGATATACCCTAAGGGTCTTAAGGAATAAGTCAAAGTATAACTCATCATACACAAGATACTATGATGATCTCAAGTCCAAGGATTACTTCAGACTACTATCACACAGAATTCCTATTGACAAAGTAAATAAAACTCCATTAGGTATTCCTTAGCGAGCCAACGCTCAAATGAACTTATTCTCTAATAAGCACCTACATACTTGCTTTTAGTGTCTCCACACAAATGATCATGAGACAATCATCCCCATCCAATGAGCAAGCAACGATGTACCAATCTATCCGAATTCACTAATCCCCAATTTAGTAATCCAATGATTGGGAACTATTTTAGTTTTAAGCTTTCTAAGAATTTAGATCTCATTAAAATGATCATCATCATTATTCTAAAAGCATTGCTTAAAACTATGGGTTTATCACATATTATAAAACAAAGATCATGTAGATAATTAAAAGCCTTTAATAAATTAATACTTTTTATTAATAAATGAATAAGATTGTTACAAAGTATATGCTTTATCATCAAACATGATTGCTTTTGTGCATACTACTTTCATCGCAACCTCTCGCTAAAGCACCCAAAGCATGTGCATTCAAGGCTTTCGAGCCATAAACAAAGTTATCAATGAATCAAGTAATAGAACTCACCAAAAAAATAAATAGAGGCTTGGATATATAAATGAATATTATAAACACATACGAAAGAGGAAGTTGGACAAGCTTGGGCAAGATATGCTGCATAAGACAAATTGTAGTTTTGACACTAAAAATAATAATAGAGAAATTTTAGTAATCGAAAAATAGTAAAATGATAAAATTAAAAATTAATAAGATGTTATAACATCTTACCTTAAAATTTGTTTAAGGCCATCAAGTACAATATTAGACATTTGATCATTTTCCAAAGCATGCAGAAGTGTTGGGACAATTTCATCAATTGCTTGCATTCCTGTGCTCTATATTATGACAATTTATTAGTTATTTTACTTGTAAAATAACATATCAAAAATATACTTATATATATATATATATATATATATATGTATATATAATTAGTGTCGATAATAGAAAAGAATACCTTGTAGAGAGTGTAATTGAATGCTAATCCCATGAGACTCGCGGACCTCCCGTCTTGATCGAAAAGAAACAAAATAACAAATATGTTGTCATCACTGGGAAAAACAATAGTGGGTACAAAGCAAACATAAACTATCATTTGTACACGTACCAAATAATAAAAGAAAACACATCCAGATATTAATAAAAGAAAATAGAAACTATCATTTGTACATAGCCAAATAAGATCCACAATAAGGACATATGAAGCCCATAGTAGTAGTAACATCAAAAAGGGTGTAACCCGCATGAAGATACCCTATAACATAGTTGTTACTAGCCTAGCTCAAGTAGACTACATCAAAGACAGATCGAGAGAAAAGTAATTTACCCGATTCTGAAGAACCCCATAATATCATTTGAACCCCAAATTCATATTTAAAAGTAACAATGAGAATCCAAATTCAACAATAAAACATTAATAATATCTAGTTATCCACTTATCACATAAAATGAATAAAATGAAGAATAAAAAGAGTACTAATTCTAATTCAAACAAAAAAATGGGTATTAATTCAAATAACAAGAGGTAAAAATAGAATTGAATATAAACCTGATGGGCATCTTCAGAAGGGATGATATAAGGGTCAATACCAAACCCAGGCTTTGAGAAAAGCTCGCGTAAGGCGACAAGCTTCTCGTCTAGTTCATCATAATTATTGCGCTTCGTTCGAAACTCAGACAAGGGTTCATCATAATTATCTTGTTTCGCTCGCTTTCTCATATGGCGGTGGTTTTGCCGTCTTCATCGGCGGTGTCCTTTTCAGAAACTTCTCTCGATCGGTTGGTTTATACGATAGAGACGGTTGCAGAGCAGGTGGTCCGACTGAATTGGTGCTCAGCGTGCCGGAAGAGGTTCGGGCTGATGGGTTTCACGTGCAGGTGTGGGACAACATTTTGTAGGACTCACAGCTACTCGGAACAGCACGGTTGCGCCTTCGATTTCAAGGCGGCAAGGAGAAAGGCAATCACGAGGGAGAATCCTCTAGTTTGGTCGAGAAATTTAAGATCCGGCTCGAGATCGGGAGCGGGCTAGGCAAAATACTGATAAGAGTGATACTTATTATTTAAGTTCACTTCAACGAGATTTTTTAAAGCTCCGTGTTTTTCTTGATAGACAACGTTTTTTTAAAAAAACGTTATCTAATTAACACCAAAAAATGTTCTTTTAAATAGATAACGTTTTTGCATATATATCTACAACGTTTTTTTTTAAAAAATGTTGTAAAAAAAAATACCACAACATTTTTATAAAAAACGTTGTGGTTTAAGTGTTGTCTATTTGGTACTTTGTACTAGTGTTTGCCCTTACCAATTGGAACAACACTCCTTGCATTGGTCATCAAGGGTAAAGCGGGCAGAAACTCTTTCTGCCTTGTAGATATAATAACTGCTTACTTTTCTGTACAGTATTAACAATTTATTTTGCCAGTATATGCTAACACTGTGTATGATCAACACATTTCATATATACTAAGTGAAAGCATATTTTGTTTCAGGACATTGAATTTAGATGTGCCTGTACTTGCTGATACGATGCCTCTTCTCCACAAGGATTGTACCTTTGATGTAGAGATGAATTCAGCCTTGATGGAAATACAGGATGACATTGAGGTACCTCCAAAAATTCAAGAATGGGTCAGAGACAAACCTAAACCCAACCTTGATCAAACCACTTCTTTCAATCTCGGAACCTTAGAAAGCCCTAAGTTAATCCAGATTGGTTCAGACCTTACCCCAAACCAAAGGAATGACATGGTTACACTATTAACCCAATTCCAGGATGTGTTTGCATGGTCTCATGAAGATATGGTGGGTTTGTCTGTAACATTCCAGAATTTTAAAGTGTAATATTAAATATTTATTGATTTATATAAGTATTTAATGGATATGTTTATTGTTGAATAAATAATTGTTCAATTTGAGTTGATGTGGTTTAGTTAATTATTTGTTGAATAAATAATTAAGGAGCTAAGAAAATTAATTATTATGAGATTATATACCAATTTAATTTAATAAGTAAGCTAGAGAGCTTATAGTGATTTAAATAAATTATAATATTTTAAATGGGAAATTGTAATTTAAAATATTAGTTGGTTGAATAAAATTACAATTATAAAAGAAATTATAGTTATGTGATATTAAATTATGTGCTAAAGTAATTTAATAGATTAATGTTTTAATTGATTTATTAATTAAATAAAAGTGTGACTAATAACCTTGCTATAAAGGAGTTATTAAAATAAATTAAAGGACTTTAATTTAGTTTTGGCCAAACAAGTCTTAATGCATATTAAGTCGTTAATCTAATAGTGTTTTATCAAACAAGGTATAAGAATTAATCCATTTGTTTTAGTTAGATTTGCCAAACAAGGTGTAAGGGTTAATGGGTTATTTTTATTAGCTTAACCAAACAAGCCTTATGGCTTTTAATTTTCAAAACTTACATAACTGATATAATTTATAGCTAGAGTTATATTATATATTTAATATATATTATATCTTATACGTTATATTTTTCCTACGTTAGTTAGACCAGAATTAGGAAGAAGACTCAGTGAAGAAAAGAGAAGGAGAAAAAAATACAGAGAGAAAAGTTGAGAGAACTTAGAGAAATTGAGAAAAGAATTAGGGGAAAGAAGATTGTAATCATAACCATTTTCTTCTAAACTCTAGAGTATCATCTTCTTAATCAAAGGTAGGATATTAATCCTTGTATTTTATTTTTTTAGTTTAGTTTTCTTCTCCAAAAAGTTCTCTGTAAATAATTATGGATGATGAATTTCTTGTGTATATAGCTTTAGATGATTATTGTTGTTGTAAAACTGTTTTGTTGAGATTATGTATGATTATAATCAATTACTTTATGTATGTATGTAAATTGTGAAGAAATATATCATAGTGAGTTCATATGAAAATATATATATGAATATGGCTTAGTTTAAAGTAGAAATTAAGGTTTAATTAGTTGTTAAACTGATAAATTGTTTATTGAATTTGATAGGGTGTGCATAATCATAACTATGGTGTTTTGAAATTTCTGTTTTGATTGAAAAACAAAATCACAGTGTTGATTTCCATTAAAAATGTCAAAAATGAAGTTTTTGCCAAAAACATTGAAATTGGGTGTTGTAGATTTGATGTTTATGTTATTTTATGGGTAGAAACATGTTAGAAGTCTTCACAATGTGTTTATATGAAGTCTATATGTGTATTACATGTTAATCAGTCTATTAGATTCGAGCTTTATGGCTAATTTGGCTTTTGTTCATCAGCATTGCCGAAGCTTGGTCGCCGAAGTTTCGGACCTCGATACCGCAGTCATGGGCTCACTACCAAGACAAATTCACACACAAAAAGATCGCGCCATACCGCATATACCAACCAATGGATCGTGACCTGAGTCAGCATAGCTTGACTTCAGCGTCAGCACACAATAACCATCAGATAAATCGTGCAAAGAAGAATAATGAAGTTAGTTGTAAGGTTACAGATTTTGTTTAAGTATACAAATTTGTAAAATAAATGTTATCTCGTTAATAATAGGAATATTAAATGATGATTTCAGTAGTATTAAGCTATGAATGAACATGCTATCAAGTGTTACCTATTTGTAACATAGTTGATTATGTGAAAGAGTAATTTAACCTATATGATGTATATATTTGTTTATATAAATATACAAAGTTGGTAATGACTAACTATGTCAATATGGCATATGTATAGGGTATTGATTCAAGTTGTAAGGTTTAGCTTGTGCTAAAGGCAAGTTTTCTAACTCTATTTTTATAATTGAGCAAGTTCTCTAACTTAAAACTTCATTGTGCGAGTTTAATTTCATTTGGTACATTATTGTTTTCAAATTCAATTAGAGTTGTTGTAAGTTGCTATCTCTACACTTTCGTAGAGCTAGGTTGCCTATTATTGAGTAAGTCATTGTATCTAGTTGCTCATGACGATACAAGTATCCCAAATCTTATGGTTTAATCTTGAGCAAGTTTTCTAATCTATTATCTTGTTAATTCAATTACTGTTTTCAATTCGATTACAATATAATAATGTAAGTTATTTGGAGCAAGTTATTCTTGTATTTAACTTGTTATTTAGCATGCACCACTATATATGCTATGCATGCTTATTATTCAATTCTAAATAACCTTGACTTAGTGTTGTTCAAGCAAGGTATGCTATAGTTATTCAAATTGTATGCTATTAGATTATTCCTAAAGCATGACTTTAGTTTACTATGATTGATTCAATCACGATTATTCTATAGTATAGTGTTATTGGTTTTATTCAACTACTCCTTAATTGATGTTCGTTAAATTCCAAATTTCCTTAAAAGCTTATCCAAACCAAACTTCCTTTGGTTCGGACTTGTACTCTAAATACTGAGATGAACAACTCTTTTAATAGAGGTTTACGCTTAGTGTTGAAATGGTTGTGCACAATACATTGTACGAAGGGTTGATCCCCCAAGACGTGGGAGTCTTATAGTCTTATGATATTTGTTAAAGTTAAAGTTGAAAGATTACTTATAACTGTGGACAAGATTCGTGGTCATTAGACCCTCAGTGAATGTTATAATTTTTAGAAAGTTAATAGAATATATTGTTCAGTTCTATTGAGCCTACTATTGGTAATTGATGTAAAAGTTTAAAGATTTATTTATTGTTATTTCAAGTGGGCCTTGTTTGCTCACTCTTGCCTGTAAAATTTCTTACAGCTAAAGTTGAAACGGGTGACGTACCTAGCACCAGTAAGGGAAAAGGAAAGATGAATAAGTACTGAAGACTTGTAATAGTTTTGATAGTTTACTTTCAGACTTTGATTTAAAGATTGTAGTGAAGTTTATTTAAATTTCCGCATTTGAATGATTGTTGTTAAAGGTTAGATAACCTGAGAGATTTTATTTAAGTTTTATCCTGTATGGGCAGGTTTTTATTATTCAATTTATTATAATTGGGTAGTTAGAAATGAATGTTTTGATTAAGTGAATACCAAATCTTGAGAAAATGAAGTACCAGGATTTGGGGGTGTCACATTGTCCACTAGTCAAGCAAAAGCTCAGGCGATTGAAACCTGAGTGGAGTTTAAAGGTGAAAGAGGAAATTGTGAAACAATTTCAAGCTGGCATCATCATGGTGTCTACATATCCTGAGTGGATATCCAACATTGTGCCCGTGCCTAAACCCGAAGGGAAGGTACGAGTTTGCGTGGATTACCGGGACTTGAACAAAGCTTGCTTAAAAGATAGCTTTCCCGTGCCAGTTATACACATTCTTATTGACAATACTGCGCAATACGATATGTACTCCTTTGCTGATTGCTTTGCGGGGTACCATCAGATCATGGTTGCTGAGGAAGATCGTGAGAAAACTGCTTTCATCACGCCTTGGGGAACCTTTTGCTATAGACGATTGTCATTCGGCCTCATCAATGCCGGAGCCACCTATCAACGAGCTATGATGGCTCTTTTCCACAACTTAATGCACAAAGAGATCGAGATCTACGTGAATGACATCATTCTCAAGTCCCGGAAGGAGGATGACCATATAAACCATCTCAGAAAGTTGTAAAACAGGTTGCGTAAATACAACTTGAAGTTGAATACAGCTAAATGCGCCTTTGGCGTTAAATCAGGCAAGTTGCTAGGATTTCTAGTTAGCCACAAAGGGATTGAGCTGGATCCTGCCAAAATCCAAGCCATCACGAAAATGCCCATTCCTCAGACAGAAAAAGAAATACGGAGATTTTTGGGAAGAATCAACTTCATTAGTAGGTTTATCTCTCAACTCACAGCAACCTGTGATACAATCTTCAAGCTATTAAGGAAGAACTCATCCATGAAATGGAATGATGAGTGTCAAAATGCCTTCCTTACAATTAAAGAACAGCTAGTCAAAGTTCCTGTGTTGGTACCACCTAGGGATGATGTTCCCCTGTTCATGTACCTGTCTATAAGTGACAATGCCATGGGTTGCATGCTGGGACAGAAAGATGATAGAGGCCAATAACGAGCTATCTATTACCTCAGCAAAAGATTCAGCAGTAGTGAACATAAGTACACTCTGATCGAAAAGACGTGTTGTGCTTTAGCATGGGCTTCCATGAGATTACAACATTATCTCCATGGTCACACAACCCATCTCATATCCCGCGTGGATCCTCTCAAGAACGTGTTCAACAAACCCATGTTAAATTGTCGGCTGTCCAGATGGCAGTTGATCCTACAATAATTTGACATTGTATATGTGACTCAAAAGTCCATCAAAGGTCAAGGAATCGCTGATCAACTGGCCGCCGCACCCTCAGGGGATTTCAAACCCTTGGAAAATATTTCCCCGATGAAGGAGTAATGACAGTTCAGCAACACCATCAGTACGATATGCTCCAATCATGGAAGATGTATTTTGATGGAGCTGTTAATCTGGAAGGTTCTTGAGCTGGAGCAGTTCTAGTATCTAGTATGAGGGAATAGTATCCTGTCGCTGTTAAATTACAGTTTGTCAGCACCAACAATACGGCTGAGTATGAAGGCTGTCTCTTGGGGCTAAAACTTGCCCGTTCAATGGGCATCAGGCGGTTAACTGTCTTTGGAGATTCAGAGTTGGTAATCAGACAATCCATCAGAATCTATCAAACTAAGGAACTACATTTGCTGCCCTACCATCGGCAGGTTTTGAAGATGGCTTTGGAGTTCGAAGAAATCTCCTTTATACACGTTCCTCGTAATAGGAATGACTTTGTGGACGCATTAGCAACTTTGGTCTCCTTGATTTGCATATCAGATAAGGAACACTTGCCAAGCGTCATAATTGCCCTGCACAAGGCGCCAGCCTATGGGAATTACGTTGGAGAAGTATCGGATGAGCTACCTCCCATCCAACATCCTTGGTATCAGCATATCAAGGAATACCTACGAGATGGATCTACACCCGCTGAAGCGAGCCCGACTGAGAAAAGGCGGATCCATCGACTTGCTATGAAATTCTACCCGAGTGGAGATGCGCTCTACAAAAGAGATGCAGGACTAGGTCTCCTCAGATGTTTAGACAAAGATCAAGCCCAAAGGCTTATGGATGAAATCCATGGCGGAGTCTGTGGCCCCCACATGAGTGGCCCCCTCCTTGTTAAGAAAGTCCTCAGGACGGGACATTATTGGCTATCTCTCAAAGCTGATTGCCATGACCACGTCAAGAGATGCTATCAGTGCCAGATTCATGGGAATGCTATACACGCTCCTCCAAAGGAACTCCACAATATGAGTTCACCTTGGCCCTTCTCAATGTGGGGAATGGACGTTATCAGGCCCATTGAGCCTAAAGCCAATAATGGACATCGATTTATCTTCACCATGATCGACTACTATACCAAGTGGGTAGAAGCAGCCTCCTTCCCCAGGGTTACTAAAGAAGTCATCATTGCTTTCATCAGAAACAATGTCATTTGTCGATATAGACAACCAGAGGTGATTGTGTCAGACAATGCTAAGAACCTCAACAACAAAATGATGGAGGAATTATGCAGTAAATTCCACATCAAACATCTTAACTATGTCATCTATCGTTTGAAGATGAATGGTATTGTTGAAGCGGCTAACAAAAACATCAAGAAGATTATGCAAAAGATGTCCGCCAACCACAAAGATTGGCCTGACCTATTACCTCTCACTCTGTTAGCCTACAAAACCTCAATGCGCACTTCCACTGGGGCAACCCCCTACGCTTTAACCTATGGGATGGAAGCAGTGTTCCCCATAGAAGTTGGAATGGAATCCCTCAGAGTGCTGATAGACGCTCAGCTGGATGAAGACCAATGAGTACAAGACAGGTATCACCAATTGTCTCTAATAGATGAAAGGCAAGCCGCGACTATCTTCCATGGTCAGTTATATCAGCAAAGGATCACTAGATCCTACAACAAAAAAGTCCGGCTACAACAGTTTAAACAACATGACTTGGTTTTGAAAAAGATCCTTGACAACCAAGATCAATCTAAAGGAAAATTCGCTCCTAACTGGGAAGGCCCGTTTATTGTCAAGGAAATATTAACAGGAGGCGCTCTCAGATTGCAAGAAATGGATGGCGGTGAATTTCCACAACTCATCAACTTGGACACCAAGAAACGGTACTATGTCTGAAGTAACCAGCAAACATCCTGGTGTTGGACCATCAGATCACCAGTCATTCCGGTTCTTTAACCCTTTACCACATACAACTCTTCCACACTTTGCCCCTCAGGGAAACATACTTTCTCAAGCCAGCAGCCTGGCTTCTCTGCGTTCCTACGACTTAGGTCATCCCACTACGGATTGAACCTCTCGCGTTTGAAGTTTGGCTACCCATACATGGGATCTAACGTCTCATACCTGCAGTTTATCCTCAACCTAGGATTAAACTTTCTCCTCCCCGCAATTTGACCTACACATGGGATTACGCTTTTCCACTCGCCCTAGGGGCGAACTACGTCGACCTGATCTCCTCTTTAATAGGAGTATGTAGGTAACCATTTCATATGGCCCGATCGCAATAAAACAAAAGCAAAAACATTTCTACCATCTTCTCCTCGATAAAACAAAAACAACAAAAACATTCCTACACCATTTCAGACATATACATCATTGAACCTCTTACACCAGGTTCAAACTACGCAGACCTGATCTCCTCTTCAATAGAAGTACTGCCGACCATCTGTGGTGCGGTCAATCTCAGAGAGGAAAGCCACACTCCTCTCCATATTTTCATTCAAAAACCAGTCCCAAGACACCAAAGATGGTAGGGATATATACAGATCAATAATCCATTCTGAACTATCCAGAGACAACTCAATGTCCATCCACCCAGGAGCAATTCAGAATACATCAAGATCACAAGCCCTGAAGCAGCAGGCAAAATATCAAGCAAGTATTCATGCATATCTAATAGGGAAGTGATCAAAAATATATTTCCCTGCCATATATATAATGATGTTTGATATACACAATGTAAACTGTACATGACAAAATGGCTAAGCTAGTCTGTAAAGGTAAATACAAGTCCATCTACAAGTCAGGATATATACGAGCTAACAAGCCCAACATGGCGTCCTTCTCAGAAGATGGAGGTGAAGCTGTGGTCTCCTGTACGAGAATGTCCACACGACCCAACAGATCTGCAGCCATCTGCATGGTGACCATATGATCATCAATATATGCGCTCATCTCTGCGATCATGCCAATGGTAAGGGACCTCACTGCAGTACTATCTGTGATGGCTACATCCCGGGCAGATATAGCACTATCCCGCTCAATTATCACTGTATCTCTGGCTGATCTGGCCTCATCCCACTCAGCAACAGCGACATCTCTGCGAGCTAATGCCTTGTCTCTCTCTAATAGAGCTAAGTCCCTCCCATCAAGGGCAGTCAACATCAAAGATCGAGCCTGATCTTTCTCAAAGGTCATCAGATGAAGACTTTGCTTTAAATAATTGTCTTTGAGTGCTAAATCATAACAAAGATCTTGGTCTTTGGGAGAATCCAGAGAAACATCGGCAACCCAAAGAAACGGACTCCTCCTCAAGGTGGGAATCGATCTCCTTAATGGGCTCTACATCATCTGACTCGCTATCCGGTACTGTAGATATTACTGCAGCCAATAAAATCTCTATCTCCATCCATGCGGAATACTCTACGTGAACAACCTGGGGACCGATGTGAAAAGCAACTATCTCACCGATCCCAACAAGCGCATACACATGGGGTCGGTCCTCTCTGCGAGTGATATTGAGAAGTTGACACCGACTATCGCCTCGAAAGGATGAAAATCGAAACTAGTCAAGCCGCGACATCACTACCAATGGGTGGTAAGTAGTCACGCCTCAAACCCGCCAGTAGGAGGTAGTCCATGCCGGAGCATGAGTAATGAAGTCAGTATAGTGAGCTAAGCCCGAACACGGCAATATCTTTGAATGGATCTCGATATCCGCCAAAAATGTGGACCAAGACAGAGCATCTATACACCGATGATGGCGTAAAGGAGTATGACATGGCTATATCATGGGTGAACCAATACCCATGTCGTCTAAGAGTGCCAATCGGTCTCAAGTGTGACATAAACCACACATATAGCATGACCGAACTCCTAGCGAACACTCCTGTCGGATAAATGCAGCAGTAGGATGCTGACCGCAGGATCTCTGCTATAATCATAGGTAAAATGGTACGACCCTCCCTAAGAGCTCTCACCGCCATGATGACCCTGATGTCTATCTCATCCATGTACTGTGGCATATAGACATACGACAGTACGCATAACAACAGTACATCAGCCCTGGCCAAATGCCAGTGATCCTCCAATGCGGTGAAATCCCTGGAATATCATGAATAGCTATCCTCCGAGCCAAATCTATCATACAGAAAATGTTGGGATATCACATAGCCAGATGTCAGCTCATCCTGTACCACTCTGCCCTGCAATCCAATGAGAGTCATGAATTGTCTACTCATGTCTCCCAAAGCCAGGTGCACACAAGGTCTGTCTAAAGGCAGCATCGTCAATCGTGCATACTCCTCCAGAGTAGGAGTCAACTCATGGGTCTCGAGTCTAAAAACCTGCCTATCTAGTATCCAATGCTCTAGCATACCGTCCATAAACCCTGCGGGAACCTGAAACATCAATAAGGTCATGGTATGCTACAGCAAATGATCTACAGTCACCCTGTCTGGTGGTGACATGCTATCATAACACGATCGCATACCCAATGCCACCAATGATGGTGGGGTATGACCTATACAGCTAACTGTCAAAGAAGACATCTGTGCGGGCCATGTCATAAGACCATCCAGGGGTCAATGCCGAATATCTCTGGACATACATACATATGCATAATATGATACATGCATAGCAGATAATAGATGGCAATATGATATAGGGAATGGAAAAACTGTGCATACATTCCTAAGTATATCATTATCTAATACATCATCTCTGTACAGCTACAAATACAGGGAAATGGTGCACAGACGCTCTACTACTAACAGAGGGCTATCAAAAGATATAGCTAGAATGGGGTACAGCCACCCAATATCTAACAAAGGCCTATCAAAAGATATAACGAGAATATAAATCAGAAGAAGACAATGGTGTCGATGTCCACATCATCAATCCCGTCCACCTGATATAACTCCTCCTGAGTCACTGGATCTTTATCAACAGGGATGTCAGGCCTATATAGAGGAGGATCTGTGCCGGCAAAACCAAATGGGTCATCTGAGGGGCCAGTGCCTGAGCTGGAAGGATCAAATGAAGCCGCCTCTGCCGGATCTCTGCCTAAATGCCGGATTAATATATATGCCTGGTCCAACTGCCAGGTCAAACTATCAATCTGTGTCATATGAGTCAGATCTCGGACACAAGCTATCCAATCTGTCATCATCACGGTTCCTGGAACCATATCCCCCATAAACTGTGTGGCGCGGGACTGGGCTCTAATAGTACGAGGGAACCACCAATGCTGGAACGTCTCCTGAGTACATGAACCCTCTGACAATGCAAAACCGTCAACCCCCAACAATGGGATATCGTTGATTTGTGATCGTGATCTGGTCAATGACGCTTGGCGAGGAGGCAAGATCGACATCTGAATCTCCCCGTGGTGCTGCTCCTAATAGCACGCTCTCCTAAATAGAGCTCCCAGCCTCCATCTGTGAAGAGAGGAACTCTCTTGGTGGAAATCACGTACTCGACTCCAGTCGGGTATCCATCCTCAAAGCCGATAGTCAAGTGTTCCCCTGAATAGGGAATCCATGTGATGGTGTCAGCTGTCAGCAACTCCAGCTGCATACGGCAGTGAGTGAAGCCCTTAGCTACAGGGACCTTCGCCAAAATGGAGTGATGTTATTATCATCCTCGTGGATAGGTATCTAAACCTAACACACTCACATGACGCAAGCATGTGAGCCTCTTATAGGCCCAAAACTGCCAACACAATGGCAAAACATCTGCTACCAGTAAACACTCTTAACCAATAAATGGGAAATGACAAGAGAAATACTCACCAGCAGAAATGGGTAAAACCCTATGACCTGAACGGACAGTCCTACCTTTGAGCGCCTCCGCCAGAACTCCTAACAAGGATCTGACGGCAGTAGGGTTAATATTTGCTATGCAAGGCACTGGTTCCCCTCCAAACTCCAAACCTGTGATAAATCGGCAATCCATCGGCGTCATCATCACCTCACAATCCAACAGATGGAGTGACTGAGTCTGATGAAACCATCGCTCAGACAATGGCCTGAGGTAACCCCAGAGACAACGACGGGGAAGGATGGAGAAGAATGCCCCGAATCCCCAATCATACACTACCGCTCTATAGTCAGGATGAAGCGCCTGGTACATGGAGTGAATGCTGAACCAGTTCGCTCGAGGCTGTGTAAAACCAGGAACCTGCATGAAATGCAGATCAACATCAAAACCCTTTGCTCCTCATCAATAGGAAAGAAGGAAGATCAATATCTAATGTCATATCTCATTGGCATACAAGTACATCGATGGATGTCTGCTCAAATCACTCAGAAGCTCTGGGTTCGCCACCTGAATACAAGGTAGCTCCCTACGAGGAACATGTGCAGCAAGTGCACCTGCGGCACCCCTATATGGGCCCACCCCTCTGGCTCGGTCCAGTTCAAGTTACAAAGGAGTTCTTGCGGACTAGAAAAGTTAAATCAGGAATAAAAATGCCATGCGATTGATCAAAACCGCATACAATCTTGGTCTTCTCAGATGAAACTTTGAGTCTATACATCGCTCATTGGTAGTCACCCAAACATGAGGTATACCCTGCCAATGATCTCATTTGTCATAAATCACATCCGACAATACCTTGTACAGGTTCGGTGCCACCAACTCCGGGTCAGATGAAACTTTGAGTCTATACATCGCTCATTGGTAGTCACCCAAACACGAGGTATACCGTGCCAATGATCTCATTTGTCACAAATCACATCCGGCAATACCTTGTACATGTCCGATGTCGCCAACTCCGGGTCATTACCCTAAATGAGTCCCCGACGGGGGTTACAACGTGAGTCCCCGATGGGGGTTACAACGTGAGTCCCCGATGGGGGTTGCAACGTGGTGCCTCGGTAGGGGATTACAACGTACATTCAAGCCGTTGACACACATATCAACAAAGGTCAAGAAGCCTTGACGTTATCTCAACCGGTAGGGATTAAACCTATAAGAGCTCTAGAGCTATTCAAGGATTTCAGGCTCAATTACTCATATTCCCCAGCGGATCCTCGGCGGGGGTCACAACGTAATTTTCCATTTATCTACACGATAGCGGAGGTCAAGCAACCTTGACAATCTATCCATAGAATGCTCCGTGGATTCACACATCAGCGAAGGTTAAGAAGCCTTGAAAGTATATCCCACAGGATTTTTCAGCCGTTGATTCACTTGTCGGTGAAGTACACGTCAACGAAGGTCAGGAATCCCTGCCAGCATTTGCTGTTGGCAGTAAATCCAGCAAAATCTTGACATATTCTGGCAATACCAACCAGGAAAGGTCAACGTCATCAAAGAGAATAGATGATGGAATATGTTATACACATCCTCAAACAGATCAAGCTTTATCCCCACAGATCTCTTATATATAAAGAGGTACATCGTTAGGATCAAGTCATTATCAAAGACACAGGAATTTGGTGATAACTCCAACATCAACATCCTAACAGATTCGGATTACACATCAAATTTGGTCGTCATTGCCAATCCCCAGTTGAAGCAACGGGGAGCCAGCAATCATCCCCAACATGTTTGGGCTACAACCCCATACACATGCATCATACATTTGCATCATGTTTCTATATACAGTACCATGTTTGTCTTGTTATGTT
Source organism: Panax quinquefolius (assembly GCA_020205615.1). Taxonomy (NCBI): domain Eukaryota; kingdom Viridiplantae; phylum Streptophyta; class Magnoliopsida; order Apiales; family Araliaceae; genus Panax; species Panax quinquefolius. The sequence continues at coordinate 73,350,009 of CM035171.1, read as the reverse complement.
TCAAGTGTCTCGGATTCTTTATCCTACCCATGCATCGCCATGCATGAGTATGATAAAGAGGGGTATCTGTAGACACTCAAAATTTTATGTACTACTGTTACTAACATTGCAGGAGGACAGATCCGTCTTTTAAGAGGGAACCCTGAAAGATAATCCATATCCATATCGGATACTACCGGAAGTTCAGCATCAACCCTAGGACACACACTGGGAGTAACCAATCCAACCTCGGATATAACCCTGAGGCGTGCAGATCCAATATCGAAACACACACCGGAGAAGACCGATTAATCTCAGAGATAACCCTGAGGTATCCAGTCTTAGTCCCAACCATGGGAATAGCCACCAACCTTGGTGATAACCCCAAGGAATGCAGTTTCGGCGATAACCCCGGAAATGCTTGCTTCAATTGCAACCAGCTTCAATCTCGGTGCTCACAACGAGATACTCTGTACCAACCCGGAGATAACATCGGGAGGACAGGCACACCTCAAAGATGACAATGAGGACTTTCAACAATTGCAGCAGTCCAATTTTAGTGAAGCCTGAGCAATGTCTGCCTTATCATCCCAATCCGGCAATAACACTGGTAAGGGGCAACATCGTCATCTAGCCAACGCGATGCCATGCCACGTCGTCTTAACATCTCTACACAGCGATGTCCCACAAGACTAACCAATCTCCAGTGACTATTGTGCGGGGTAACAGATGGAAGTTGAAGCTTGAAGACCGGAGGGCATCGTCCCATCTTCAATGACTTTGTACAAACTCTAATCCCATGCCATTGTACAACTCTTGACAACGATGGTCCAAAATAGGTCCTATATACCTCAAACGGATGCCTGGATTGCACTTCTTAAAGTTCAAGTGGACATTACAGTGCCCGAGTGCATGTACTACGAGACGACCCGACCCGAGAAACCCGGGCCCACCCGGGTTGCCTCTAGTACACCTGCGGCTCTTCCGCAGGTACACCTACGGCTCCCTCCTCTATAAATAGAGGGTTTGGGGTGGCCATTTTGCAAGAGAAAACGGCGAGGAAGCCCTGCCCAATTTGCTCTGCACTCACCCTATGCAATGTACTTTCTCATTTTAAACACATATGAGCTCATATATTGCTTCTTTTGTACCTACAAAAGCCAGTGTTTACCCACTCTAAAGATATAGAAGTCTTCTTTGGCAGTCAACTATAAGCCTTCTCACACACTTTATAGTTTTTCTCTTCATCTCTGCACACACCCTTCTTCACGTTGAGAGTCATGTTGCGCGCATTTGCCCGGACTTTGGTCCGTGGTTTTGTTTCAGCTTGTATATATATATATATATATATATATATATATATATTTATATATATTGACTAACATTATCGAGTTATGCCTCGAATTGAGCCTCTAGACTTGATGCCCGAGCATTTAATTGCTTATATATATATATATATATATATGAATCGTGTGTCGAACTTTGTTCGATGAGCTTAACTTTTGATCTGGAGCGTTTATTGCTTTAATATATATATATATATATATATATATATATATATATATATATACTTATATATATTAGCGTGTGTGGGACTGTTTCGATGAGCTCGGATTTTACATCCGGTCGTTTACTCTGCTTTTATATATATATACTTATATATATGAACTGTTGTCGAACCCTGTTCGATGAGCCTGGATTTCACATCCAGTACGTTTACTCGCTTATATATATATATATATATATATATATATATATATATATATTCGTCCTGCCTAGAGTTTCCTTCGTGGTAGTTGATCGCTTTTACAACTTTATTTACATTTCGTCCCGCCTGGAGTTTCATTCGTGGCGGTTGACCGTATTTATAGCTTTATTTATGTTTCGTCCCGCCTAGAGTTTCCTCCGTGGCGGTTGATAGCTTTTACAGCTTTATTTACATTTCTGATCCCCCATGGAGGTGCTTCGTGGTTGGTGATCCTATTTGTATATATATATTTACAGCTTTTATATATATACCTGCTTACTGCTTTCATACAAATTGTGGTATCATGTGCCCCTAGGAATCATGTGATAACAGATTTAACCCATTGGATCTAGATTCGGTTCCGTGATGGACATTTTCAATGTAATCACTTTTGTAAATTATTCTCATGTGTTCGAATTTCCTCGAGATAGTTTCCATACCCATGATGAAGTCGACATTATTTTGTACATTATTTTTATGCGGATGCCAGCATCGTAAAATAAAATCAATCGTAGAACACTTAATAAAATGGGAGTGTAAAGGTCTCAATTACTATTGAGCATCAGGGTTTGAAAAACCTCTTTTATAAAACATCACTGCTATATCTTGCTTAAAATTGAATTTTTACATAAATTCAAGCCCTGTGTATATAGGTCCGAACGAGGCCTCACACTACTTCTAAATAACAGCACATTGACCCACACACACACACATTCAGATAATAGTTTCTTGAAAAGAGGCGGTCACCTTGGTAACACGGATGTCGGGGGGTGCCTAACACCTTCCCTCCGCATAACCAAGTCCCCGGACCCTAATGAATCTCGGTTTCACCGACCCATTTAGCAGTGCCATATCACTGGATCAATGTGCAAACATTTTCTCGGTTGTGTTGGTACAACCATTTAAAAAACCAACTGGCGACTCTTAACAGTCCCATCGTCGACATTATACATGTCGAACCTTTTTCACTTGTTTTTTCAAACAAATCTCACCTAAAATGAGAACACCAAAGAACAAGTAACGAAAAGGAACATCTAAAAATCCTGACATCGACAATACTTAACCTGAATTGGCAAAAAGTGATCCGACTTCGTCAACTGGTCCACTATTACCCAAATCGCATCATACCCCTTCTGAGTAGTCGGAAGTCCCACCACAAAGTCCATCATGATATGCTCCAGGAATCTCCAATGACTGTAACAAGCCACTTGGTCGTTGATGTTTGGCCTTAACTTTCTTACAAATCAAGCACCTACTTACATACTCGGCTATTTCTCTCTTCATGTTCGGCCACCAAAAACTATGTCGAAGGTCTTGATACATCTTAGTGCTACCAAGATGAATCGAGTAACTCGAACTATGAGCCTCTTGCAAAAACTGCTCCTTTAATTCCATCTCATCCGGAACCCAAATTCTTCCTTCAAATCTTAATAATCCCTCATTATCAAGACTATATTTTAAATCTTTTTCATTGGTTAACCACTTCTTTATTTGGTCACACTCATCAGTTTTGAGCTGCACCTCTTTGACTCTCTCTACTATGGTAGATTGGATCTCCATCGCAAATAGTCTCCGATTCGCTTCACTCGGCAATTTCACCTCTATCTCCATCCTCGCAATCTCTATTATTAACTCCATTTGAGCTGTTAACATAGACAACTTATCCCGACCCTTTATACTTAACGCATCAGCCACTACATTGGCTTTTCCAGGGTGATACAAGATTTCACAGTCGTAATCCTTTTTCAACTCCAACCATCTTCTCTGTCTCATATTCAACTCCTTCTGTGTGAAGATATATTTTAGACTTTTGTGGTCCGTGTATAACTCACACTTTTCCCCGTAAAGATAATGTCGCCATATCTTTAAGGCAAACACTACTGCGGCCAATTCCAGATCATGAGTAAGGCAAACTTCCTCATAATCCTTCAACTGCCCAGATGCATACGCAATGACCTTGCCATGCTGCATGAGCACACAACAAAGTACTCTATGCGAAGCATCGCTATAAACTACGAAATTTCCTGTGTCATCGGGTAATGACAAAACAGGCGCTTCACTTAATCTCTTCTTCAGTTCTTGAAAACTATCCTCGCATTTCTCTGTCCACGCGTATTTTATAGTCTTCCTTGTTAAATTAGTCAACGGAGTAGCTATCTTTGAAAAATACTGAATGAATCTCCGATAGTATCCCGCTAACCCTAGGAAACTCCGCACTTCAGTCGGCGTTTTCGGTTGCTCCCAATTCATCACGGCTTCCACCTTCGCTGGATCTACTAAAATCCCTTCCTAGTCAATGACATGTCCAAAAAATTTTACCCTCTCTAGCCAAAACTCACACTTAGTGAACTTCGCATATAACTTCTCCTTCCTTAGTGTCTCCAACACTATTCTTAGGTGTTCAGCATGATCTTCTGGCATCTTAGAATAGACTAGAATATCATCGATAAACACCACGACGAACTTATCCAAATATTGTTTGAACACTCTGTTCACCATATCCATAAATGCAGCAGGTGCATTAGTCAACCTAAATGACATTACCAGAAACTCGTAATGACCATAACGAGTTTTGAATGCCGTCTTTGGTACGTCTTCATTCCTAACCTTCAGTTGATGGTACCCCGTCTGTAAATATATTTTAGAAAAATACTTTAGCCTTTTTAACTGATCAAAAAGATCATCGATCCTGGGCAATGGATACTTATTCTTTATTGTTAACTTGTTCAACTCTCGGTAGTCGATACAAAGTCTTAACAATCCGTCCTTCTTTTTAACAAATAGTACCGGTGCTCCCCACGGTGAAACACTTGGTTGTATGTACTTCCTGTCCAACAGTTCTTGCAACTGCACCATCAACTCCTTCATCTCCACTGGCGCCATACGATACGGTGCCCTGGAAACTGGTGTCGCTCCTGACACAATGTCTATCACGAACTCGATCTCCCTATCCGGTGGAAGACCTGACAATTCACTTGGAAATACATCCATGAATTCACTCACTACCGATATTTGTTCCATGGTTGCTCCCATCCTCTGGGTATCAACCACATGACATAAATAGCCTACACACCCTTCCTCAATAATTTCCTAGTTTGTGTCATGGTAAGACAACACGAACGTCCTGACGATTTATTACCATAAAATATTACATGAGGTTGTCTTAATGTTCATGCTTTTCTTTTGACAATCTATTATTGCCCCATGGTTAACTAACCAATCCATTCCGAGGATTACGTTGAATTCTCCTAACTTTATCGGTATCAGGTCTACCGATAATTTACAACCCCGTATATCTAGGTAACAACTCCTATGAATATCTTCAACCGGAATTATCTATTCGTTTTCTACCTTAATATTTAAAGGTATAGGAAACTTTTCGGGAATTAATCCTAATCATCTAGCAAAATCACATGTGATCAACAAACAAGTAGCACCCGAGTCAAACATCGCGTATGCATTTAGATCGTTGATCGGAATAATACCTGTGACTACGTCCCCTGAGGCCATCGCATCTTGGATGGTCATGTTAAAGCTACGGGCCATCGGTTTACCCGGCTGCGCTGGACCCCCAATAGTTAACTTACCACTATTGGCACCCTTATTCCCATCTGTCCCCCTCTTTGGGCAGTTCTTTGCCATGTGGTCAGTTGACCCACACACAAAGCATCCGCGGTTCTTCTTCAGATAGACTCCTAAATGAGTCTTCCCACATGTCTTGTAGGCCTCCATCCTCCTCTTCAGATCTCCTAGTTTCACTCCGGTATTCCCAGACCTAATCACCTTCCGCTTGTACCCTTCGCCACTGCCACTGGCTCCCTCGATATTTATTCCCCCGTCCACTTTCCCCTTATTCTTCTTATCTTTGTGGTACTGGCTCAACGCCTCGCTACCACCTTCGGCAATTATTGCCTTCTCTAATATAATTCCAAAGGAAGTACTTTGGAACACGGATATGCGGTTATAAAACCAGTGTTTCAAGCCCTGCTCAAACCGGCGTGCCTTCCTAACCTCGGTGTCCACTTGGTGTAGAGCGAACCTCTCCAGTTCATTAAACTTGGCGGCATATTGGGGAACCGTCATGTCCCCTTGCTTCAACTCTAGAAACCGCATATCCATCCTTCCCTACATGCTCGTGGGAAAGTAGTTCTCAAAAAATATCTCTTTGAACCTCACCCACGTTAAAACCTCTATCTCAGCCCTAGCTTGATTGGTCTCCCACCAATAGTTGGCCTCTCCCTTCATCATGTAGGTTGCAAAGGCAACCTTCTAGGCCTCGTCGACATTTGCTATCACAAATGTCTTCTCGATTTTCTTCACCCACGTTTGGGCTTCAATAGGGTCCGTAGTTCCTTTGAACTCCGGCGGACCCACGCTTTTAAAATCCTTAAAAGTGGTAGCTCGTTCTACACCAAGATTTACGGGGATGTTAGCCCCAGTTCTATTAAATGCAGCTGTTAACAGACTTAAAAACTCTTGAATGGGGTTAACCGGACCTCCCTCCGGTTAATTTGTGTTAGAGCCTTGATTACGTGGTACTCTTCTTGGCGACATTTTGTTGTTAAAATAAACAACGTATTTCGTTATTATTCATTTCCTATCAATTAATTATTATTCAATTTTAAACAATAACTCAAACATTCATTACTCAATATGTTCCAAAAAAGAAACTTATATTAATTCATCGTAGTGTAACACTACATCGGTTACATTACTCAGCCTAAGCTGATTACAATACTTTCCTGCAATTACTTTCCAAAAATTGGGATTTACAAAAGACTACCCTTTGTTATACAAAAGAGGGTTTTACGTCACTACTAGAATTTTTTTTTACATAACTAAACTAATCTAGCCACTACTAGATCACATCTGCCTTAAGGCATTCTCAAAATCCGCCTTGGCAAGACCGGCAATAATATCATGGCTGATAGTATGTCGCGTCTGCCCAGTTTCTATGGGATAACTTGCTACCTGCAGCTGGAAGTCCGCATGAGAACTCCTATGAATATAGGACATTCTCCCTATTTTCCGTTTCTTGGTCTTTAGCTCCCCACTGAGCTCAAAGACCTCCTATTTCAGCTCATGGACCTTGTCCTTAGCCAAAACCCTCTCATCATGCTCCTACTCCCACATGGACTCCACGTCCGTCTTATCCTCTATAACAGCTTAGAGCTCCGCCTTTAGCTCCTTAACCTCCTGACAGTAGTGGATGTTTCTATCCAATACTGACATGAAAAGTTACATCATTGACTCCCCCGGAGCCGTCTCTGCTGCTATAGCTACTTGGTTAAAGGACACTACCTCCACCTTTTCTTCTAGCATGCCGTCAAACACGGACATGAGATCTAGACTCTCTGAGTCACCAGACTCAACCACTACCACTTCGAGATTTGCTTCTATGGGGTTTGGTATAATTTCTATCTGATTAACCGACCCTTCGCTGACTACCTGTACATCTCTATTTTCTCCTGACATCTACAACAACACAAAAAGTTTGATTAGTACACGTCAGTAGAATAATAAAAACCCATAACATATAATGCATTTTTATAAGGTTAATTTCCATCTTTTATTCTTTGACTTTTCTTAAGGTTATGACTTAAGGTTTAAATCCCCCCCTTAAGTTTTATAATCTAATGCTTTGATACCAACTTGTGACGCCCCCAAATCTGGGTATCTTCCAACCCAAAAGATGGTGCTACACGGTACTACAGTTCACACAATCATTCAATTGAAATGCCTCAAAAGAACGAATATGTCTTCTATATCTTCAAAATAATATTAACATTTCCCCGGTTCTGTATAACCGTACATTTGTCCTTGTCATAATATTAAATATTATCATTACAAAACTTATACTATTACATAGGAAATCTATGGGTTCGCCTTAGCCTTCCCTTTATCCTTGTCGAATCCGTCAGTACGTTCGGTCTTAGCTGCATTCATATGGTTCAAGCAAGAGTGAGCCTAACTAGCTAAGAAAGTACAATAATTCTAGTAAAATAGCATGCTTGAGACATAGGAATCATATATCTTCAATAAATGAATAATAGCTATGAAGTACTATCGATAATTCAAAATAGCATTTCTTTTCTTTCAAACGTTTTACAACAACAATATTCAGTAAAACATCAATTCCGGTTCAAGACCGTGAGCATTTCATAAGTACTTTGAAAAGGACATCCCGACACAAAGTCTGTAAGTCCGGCATAGCTTACGAGCACGTCTATGTGATAAGCCTATAATACTCTATGTTGATCAACACTACATTCATTAAACGTGTATACATTTAAGTTGTGGCAACCTCACGTGCCTGTCGTTTGACGACAAAACAATTAGCATACTCAGTCTCCTTTTGAAAACCACAACAATATTAGTTTGGCAAATCATTGCACATACTTGAATGATTAAAGGAAATCCAACATAGCATAAGTTTGGCCGAAAGAGTTGGCTTTGACTTCATCAGACATTAACTCATGTGAATAATACATGAATCAAAAAGCTTGTCTAGATCAAACTTGAACAAGGGTTAGAGTACTTGCCTTTAGCGTCTGCTTACAGATATAACACGTACACTTTAGGTCTTTAAGGTCTCTACTGTAGATAATAACACCACATAGCAAATTAGGTCATGAATAATCATACATGGTTACTAAGGAATCTTACCCTACTTCTCAATCTAATTACGTATTAGATTTGTTATTATTGGTTTCGGCTTTCCGTTACGTCATTCTTACTTTCATATGCAATTGACTTATCTTAACCCTAAGTCTTCACAATGTTACTTTTTGCAAATTCTGTCACCGTACAAGTGTTCTACACTATCCTGGTAACGTATGCATGTATTTTTTTCCAGTTTTTATCCGTTGGATTGTGAGTTATCGCACGAAATGCATCTAAACACATAGTAGGGATTATGTATGCACAAATGACTTGATAAAAAATATTCAACACAGTAAATGTTAGTATTAAACCATGCTGAACATAATGATGTGAAAAAAATTGACTTTTGAGACAGTCAAATTGGTACCTTTTTCTGCTATTTTTTGTCCTATTTGAGGTCCAATGAACAAAAGGTAGCAAGGCAAAGTACTCCTAGTATTGAGGTTGGCCTTATGCATGATGATTTTTATTTTTAATGCATATATTATGTATATGCCTATGTGCATGTGGATAGTCCTATTTTCAAAGGGGACTATGGCAAAAATTTTCCAAATGTAGGCATTGGGTAGTCATGCATTTTAACTCTATTATATGTTAAAGTAAATGCATGCATGCATATAGTCATAAATGCATTTTAGAAAGCTCCAGGTAAGGAAATACCACACCCTTTCTGAGGTGATTTGTAGACTTATTGTCCAGATATTATGGATCCGGATCAGCCGAGCAGTTCCTATAGAACCACTTACGCATGCATCTGACGGAGGGCTTCGACGTGCCTCCTCCCCAGATTACGTCAAAGCAGCCTCGTCGGTTGGTGGAGGCCGTGATTTGTCCTGTCCAGGTAGATGTGCCAAACATTGAGGATGAGGAGGCGGATATTCTAATTAAGGATCCCGCTCCTGCTGCACATGTCCCTCGTAAGGAGCTTCCGAGTATTCAGGTGGCAAACCCAAAGTTTATGGGTGATTTGAGCAGACATCCATCGATGTACTTGCATACTAATGAGGTATGGAGTTAGACTTTGATCTTCCTTCTTTCCTATTGATGAGGATTAAAGGGTTTTGATGTTGATCTGCATTTCATGTAGGTTCCTGGTTTTACACAGCCTCGAGGGAACTGGTTCAACATTCACTCCATATATCAGGCACTTCATCCTGACTATAGAGCAGTAGTGCATGAGTGGGGATTCAGGGTATTCTTCTCCATCCATCCCCGTCGTTGTCCCTGGGGTTACCTCAGGGCATTGTCCGAGTGATAGTTTCATTAGACTCAGTCACTCCATCTGCTGGATTGCGAAGTGATGATGACGCCTATGGATTGGCGATTTATCATAGGTATGGAGTTTGGAGGAGAGCCAGTGCCTTGCATGGCGAATATTACCCCTACTGCCGTCAGATCCTTATTAGGAGTTCCGGCAGAGGTGTTAGGTTTGTAATATTCAAGAACGCAATCAAATTGCATAAATGTGCGGAAACGTGTAAAAAATCAGAGTTTAAAATTTTACAAACCATATACCCGGATCACCCTTTATGCACAATTATTAATTAAACGAAAAGATAAAGAATAAAATCATACCCTTGAAGATCGAGCTTCCTCGGTACAAGTTCACCTCCAAATCCTTTCGCGTTCAACTTGAATCCACCGGGTTTGGTTCCTTCCTTTGATCAACGTTAGCCACCCATATGTTTGGCCTCTAGAGGTGATCCACCAAGGAAAAATAATGATTCAAGAAGAAGGGATATTGGCTCAACCCTAGTTTTTCCTATCTCTATAGAAAAAGGGCGTACTCTCCAACAAATTGGAATTATGTCATTGTAAAAGTAAACAACTCCCACCACCCATAATAAGACTCCTCTTATTTATAGATGTGGGCAACCCACCTTAACAATTAAGGAATTGGGATTTATTTAATTAATTAAATTCTTTTAATTAATTAAGCTCCCTAATCTTATTAGGGATAATTAATTAAACTTCTTTAACTAATTTTCCTTCCTAATCCAATTAGGAATAAATGAGAGTACTTATATTAAATTAATTCCTAAACTCTTTTAGAAATTAAAATAATAATAATTATAATAATATTAATAAGACTCCTCTTATTAATTTATATTTAATATTTCTAAAATATTAAATAATAAATATTAAGCTATTTAATTTATTCTATCACCATAGATTAAATTAAATATACATAATATATTATTACGATTATGCCATTAACTTCTTAAATAATTATTCTTCCTTTTATGGTGTGACCCTTTAGGTTCTCCATATTAGCAGGTTGTGAATAAATCAATTAGAACAATTCTAATCTTATTTAAATAAATAAATTAAACAATTAATTTATTTAAATAAATAATATTTATTCTACAATAGGGATAAGCCTCCCCTAGCGATCAACGACTTTCCGGATGAAATAGATTTCAACATTAATCATTAAACAACCTTTGAGTAAATAGTTACTGCACAATTCAATCCTTCCACCATACAATGTCCCAATTAAATATAAGACATGGAATTATTGTCAAGTCTTATTTTATTTAATTATATGTATTTCTCATTCTTAAATGCACAACACCAAATAATGCAAATTAGAAACTCCTTTCTAATTTCATTACGCCTTTGCCAAGGACTCTTTGGGTTGTCATTTTTTGAATCACATAGGACATTCTCTTCTTTATTAGAAGTGGTAGATTCTTTATTGATCATACATTATCTCCATGTACAACTTATTATACCCAAGCATACCTTTTGATATACCCTAAGGGTCTTAAGGAATAAGTCAAAGTATAACTCATCATACACAAGATACTATGATGATCTCAAGTCCAAGGATTACTTGTACTACTATCACTACTGAGAATTCCTATTGACAGCAAGTAAAACTCCATTAGGTATTCCTTAGCGAGCCACGTTCAGTGAACTTATTCTCTAATAAGCACCTACATACTTGCTTTAGTGTCTCAACACAAATGATCATGAGATCAATCATCCTCATCCAATGAGCAAGCAACGTATGTACCAATCTATCCGGATTCACTAATCCCTAATTTAGTAATCCAATGATTGGGAACTATTTTAGTTTTTAAGCTTTCTAAGAATTTAGATCTCATTAGAATGATCATCATCATTATTCTAAAAGCATTGCTTAAAACTATGGGTTTATCAAATATTATAAAACAGCATCATGTAGATATTTAAAAGCCTTTAATAAATTAATACTTTTTATTAATAAATGAATAAGATTGTTACAAAGTATATGCTTTATCATTAAACATGATTGGCTTGTGTGCATACTACTTTCAATCTCCCACTTGTACTAAAGCCAATCGTCATGGTATTTTATACTCTTCTTCTCTAAGTGACGATTATCCTGCTGTTGGATAAGCTTTAGTTAATGGATATGTAATGTTGTTCTTGAGAGTCCACTATCTCTATAGTGATTTCCCATCTTTCAATGATTCTAATAATCAAATGAAAGTGCCACAACACATGTTTAGATCCAAGATGAGACTTTGGAACTATTCCTAGTTCTGTAATGAACTTTTAATCCAAACAATCAACTTGCAGACTTCATTTATAGCTATATACTTTGTCTTTATCACTAAACCAAAGAACTCTTTCTTTGGTTAGAACCTTTCAATTCACGCGCACCACTATTCAAGATAACGCTTTACCTTAAAGTGGATTTTTACATCATCTTGGTGCGTCTTCGAAAAACTTGAGTCATTATGCCCTCTAGTTTTAATTCGGACCCACCATGAATATGATCACATCCTTAGTGCGGTTAAGCACTTTAAGATGTTTTTCACCGACTCATAGTGAACTTCTCCATAATATGGTGATCAACATCAGGTCTCGTATATTTCATTGCATACATGATTGTTACTCATGCGACCTCTCTTTTCAGGAGTCTGTGGGGACTATTAAGAGAGATACACTCCATAGCTCATCGACATGAGACACCTTTTGGAGTTTGCCATGCTAAACGACTTTAGCATCAAATGAATATACGTTCCTTGGGTTAAGTCGAGCATCCTGTTGTATCTATCTATATAGATTTTATCCCCAATTAAGATACTCTTCCAAATCATTCATGGAGGAATGTTTAGACAACTTTATCTTTACTGATTGTAGCATTGGTATGTCATTCCTTATCCGTAGTATATCAACATATAGTACTAGGAATGTCACGATGCTCCCACTGACCCTTTTGTACACACTAGGTTCATTCTTATTTTTGATAAAATCAAACTCTTTTGATTGCCCCATCAAAACGAATGTTCCATATTTGAGAAACTTGCTTCAATCCATTTCTCTGAGTGCCTACAACACTTACCTCATCGTATGTAACTGGATCATCATCTTCTATGATGTGTACCTCATCATCATCATCTATGATGAATCCATACCTCCGGTATCTTGGTACTATTTCGATTTCTGATTTGGTTGTGGTACAATAGGTCTATCTATAGGTTCCTCTTATTTGACTTATAGTATTTTGTGGTTCTTAAACTCTTCAAGATTTATTATCCTCCCACTAGCCCCTTTTAATGATAAACACTTTTATCTTAGAAGGAAGCGTGTTTCACAACAAACACCTTTTGCTAAGTAGAATTATAGAACATATAACCTAAACTTATTTTAGGATGTCCCACAAATCGACACTTGTCAAATCTTGTCCCAAGCTTATCCTTTGAAACCGTTTCATATAAGTTGGACAACCCCTTATCTTAACATACTTAAGATTAGGAATCCTCCCTGTCCATAACTTTTATGGAGTCTTGGGGCCAGATTTTGAGGTTACCTTTTCGTAGATATGTCTGACCATTTCTAGGACATTTTCCCGGAAGGATCTTTGGAATGTCGGTAAAATCATTATGGACCGCATCATGTCCAACAAGGTACGATTTTCATTCGGATACATCAATCAATTATTGCGTATCGGGATGTGTCCATTATGAGAAAACCATTTGAGATGATCTAGAAACTTATTGCACAAGTATTTATTCCTTGATCTAATCAAAGAATCTTAATACTTTGCCAATTTGTTTCACTTTTGAATTCTTTGAACCTTTCAAATAATTCACACTTGTATTTCAAACAAATACACACATTCAACTCTTTGAATGATCATCTCCTTTTCTTATACTAATTTGTTCAATATGTAAAATTATTTTCATGTAAGTCAAGTATACAAAATTTATCAAGTAATATTCGATTCTATACAAAACATTATTATTATAAATAGAACAACAATTGTTCTTAATTATAATACCAAAGATTTCATTGTCCAACAATAAAATGGAAATAATATTTTTAACAAGAACAGAATACAATAACAACTTATTGACTTAATAGACTTGTAGTAGGCATTGCTAAACTATAAGTTTCTATGGCTAATATGCAAAGAACCTTTGCTTCATTTCCCCACATAGGATTACTTACCTTGTTTAACTTTCTACTTACTTCTCGGTCCTTCATAAATCTATATTTATGATAACCAAAGTCGGTATCCCATACCCAAGTAGAACCTTGACTTAAAGAAAATTTATTTTAAATCATGAACAAATTTGTATTGTAAATCAAAACTTCACTAAGCTTCTTTGGTTAGCCTCTGCAAGAAGATGCTTCTCACGATTTCTTTCCAAGTGTCCGTGCTTATTGCGAGTGGAAGTAAACTCCTTTGCTATCCATATCAGTTTTGTTCTTGTTATCCTTTATTTTGCCTTTCTATTTACCTTCTTTGAATCTTTCTTCTTTTCAGAAGATCCTTTGGCCCCTACCAGTAAGACTTGATCTTTCTTGGTTGAAAAGTGACTCTCAACATTTTTCAATATGTTAAGCAAATCAGCGAGGCTGATATCTAGCTTGTTCATATGAAAAATTCACAACAATTGTGAAAAGGAGTCCGGGAGTGAGTGCAAGATCAAATCTTGGATCAACTCTCCATCCATGACAAAACCAGTTGTCCTAATTGATCAATCAAATTGATTATGTTAAGAACTTTTTGTCTGTACTATAGTGCCATTGCCCATTCTAGATCGGAAGAGCTCCTTAGATATCTGATATCTATCGGCCCTACTTTCTTCACCATCAACTACTTGATGTGCGGGAATATAGTAGGAGCATCCATAGTTTCATGCGTCGACGTGAAGCTCGTTACTCGTGGATGGATGCGAGCATGATGCATTGAGCCAACTGTGCATCATCTTGCCACTTTCTAAAAGTAGCAATCTCTTCCTCAGAAGCATTGTCTGCAACCATTACAGGAATAGGCGTATTAAGGATATAAGATAGCTTTTCAGCTATGAGAACTATTCTCAAATTCCTTAACCAATCCGTTTAATTCGGTCTGGTTAATTTAGCATCCAATATGCTTCGCAGTGATAGTAATTTTAGACATTGTAAAATTCTATAGATGAATTTGTAATTAACAACATTTTAACATACATTCTTTTATTAATTACCAAAATAATTTAGGTCTTGTTTTAAATTGGTATCTCCACTATTTTTCTTTAAACTATATTACCCTCACTTATATAGTTCGGCAAAATCTAATTAAAGATTTGCTAGTGAGAATAAGGATCCCATTTCAAATGTATATAGCCTTGTGGTGACACAACAAACTATATATAAATAAATAGGTAGACAACTTTTGTCAATTACATCAACTATGCAACTCCTTTTCTTTTGCCTCTTAGATTATTTTGATCAAGTGGTGGCACATCCGAATCAAAATTATCCAAGTTAAGTCCGACCTAGCACTCCATATATTCAAAAAAGAAAAATATCATCCTTGTGGTGACACAACAAAACAATATTGTTCAATTTTCTTTATAAGCATCAAATGTGATAAATTAACATCTTAAATACTTAATACTTGCCTTGTGGTGACATAACAAACTCATATTAAATATTTAATACTTTATTAATTTTATCATACTAGAAGGCGACGTTCGATATTCCAAATATCTTTGAACGCTTAGGACTTAATATAAAAATTGAGGGGTTTGTTATTAATTTGTCTCATCTTGTTTAGTAGCGCATGCATATATATAAATAAAATACGCGTCATATTAATAAACATAATCATGTTTGCATAATATATATATATATATATATATATATATATATATATATATAACATAACACATATAGAATACTATATTCTACCGGATTGATTATGGATTTTATTCTAGTTTGGTTCACTAGAGCCACCAAGTGAACCAAAAGGTCAAACCCTAGGGTGCAAGAAATAATATTTAAATATAACTATCACATTTAAACTTAGGGCTCCATTACAAACCGGTCTTCAAGCGCTCCTTGCTCCTTGATCTCCAATTTTTCAAAATTAATTCTAACTATTCCTATTACAAAACTATTTAAAATAAATAGAAATCTTGATCGAATCAAGAGGAAAGTACATAGGAGGGAGATAGAATTTACATTAAGAAAAAAATTAAAGAAGGCGAGGCTTGAGACCCCATTTAATAAAACCCATACATTCATGCATCCAACTAAAATAAAATCCAATCGCATCGTCAATAGTCCTTAATCAATCCCATTTATTATCATACTCATCATCATATGCATCAATAAATAACATTCATCTTTGAATAATAAACATTTAATATATATATTGATATCATTTAATGGGCAAATTTAGTTAGTATAAAATCTATTTTTGAATAAAATAAACTCCTTTATTTAAATCCAAATTTAAATCAAAATAAAACTATTTTATTTTAATTTATCCAATTTTGAATAAAATAAATTATTTTATTTTAATCAAAATTTTTAATCAAAATAAACTCCTTTATTTTAATTAATTATGGAATCCAATTCCATATAAAAAAAATAAATAAAACTCCTTTGTTTAAAGGAAAACGCAGATTTTCCTATTCACAAATAAACTCCTTTATTTTTTGAATAATATGAAATCTTATTTCATATATAAATAAACTCCTTTATTTAAGGAAACACTTAATTTTCTTTTCCTATTCACAAATAAACTCCTTTATTTTGAATAATATGAAATCTTATTTCATATCTAAATAAACTCCTTTATTTAAGGAAAGACTGATTCTTTTTCCTATTCACAAATAAACTCTTTTATTTTGAATAATATGAAATCTTATTTCATATCTAAATAAACTCCTTTATTTAAGGAAACATAGAATCTAATTTCAACTCCAATTAGTTTTCATGTAATCCAATTCCAACTCTAATTAGTTAGCATGAAATTTAATTTTAAAATTAAAATAAACTCTTTTATTTTAATATTAAAATAAACCTTTTATTTTAAGATTAAAATAAACTTTTTATTTTAATTATAAAATAATTAAAAATAAATATATATATAACTATTATATATATATATATATATATATATAATAATCGTATATTATTAATTTGGTTCCAGTATATATTATAGATTATATAATATATATATCATATATATATATAATTTATATTAACCATTTCATTATCTGGATGAAAAAATCTTCACGTGATCAATGCTCCGATTCCTTTTTTACCGTTTTTAGAACGTAATTATATATATATATATATATATATATATATATATATATATATATATATATATAATGTAAGCACGTGGATATCATAATCAATACGGACCATGTGTTAACATGTAAAGCTTCTGCCGATTTTTTTTTTTTTTTTTTATAAATTTTATACAATAAAATTATGCCCAATTAAATTGTTCTAAACACATATCAATATACATATTAAATTAAAACAATTAATAATTTGCATAAAGGTTTGGCTCTGATGCCACTGTTAGGTTTGTAATATTCAATAACGCAATCAAATTGCATAAAAGTGCAGAAACGTGTAAAAAATTAGAGTTTAAAATTTTACAAACCATATACCCGGATCACCCTTTATGCACAATTATTAATTAAACGAAAAGATAAAGAATAAAATCATACCCTTGAAGATCGAGCTTCCTCAGGTACAAGTTCACCTCCAAATCCTTTCGCGTTCAACTTGAATCCACCGGGTTTGGTTCCTTCCTTTGATCAACGTTAGCCACCCATATGTTTGGCCTCTAGAGGTGATCCACCAAGGAATAATAATGATTCAAGAAGAAGGGATATTGGCTCAACCCTAGTTTTTCCTATCTCTATAGAAAAAGGGCGTACTCTCCAACAAATTGGAATTATGTCTTTGTAAAAGTCAACAACTCCCACCACCTATAATAAGACTCCTCTTATTTATAGATGTGGGCAACCCACCTTAACAATTAAGGAATTGGGATTTATTTAATTAATTAAATTCTTTTAATTAATTAAGCTCCCTAATCTTATTAGGGATAATTAATTAAACCCCTTTAACTAATTTTCCTTCCCAATCCAATTAGGAATAAATGAGAGTACTTATATTATATTAATTCCTAAACTCTTTTAGAAATTAAAATAATAATAATTGTAATAATATTAATAAGACTCCTCTTATTAATTTATATTTAATATTTCTAAAATACTAAATAATAAATATTAAGCTATTTAATTTATTCTATCACCATAGATTAAATTAAATATACATAATATATTATTACGATTATGCCATTAACTTCTTAAATAATTATTCTTCCTTTTATGGTGTGACCCTTTAGGTTCTCCATATTAAACCGGTTGTGAATAAATCAATTAGAACAATTCTAATCTTATTTAAATAAATAAATTAAACAATTAATTTATTTAAATAAATAATATTTATTCTACAATAGGATAAGCCTCCCTAGCGATCAACGACTTTCCGGATAATATAGATTTCAACATTAATCATTAAAGAACCTTTGAGTAAATAGTTACCTAGTAAAATTCAATCCTTCCACCATACAATGTCCCAATTAAATATAAGACATGGAATTATTGTCAAGTCTTATTTTATTTAATTATATGTATTTCGACTCTTAAATGCACAACTCAAATAATACAAATTAGAAACTCCTTTCTAATTTCATTCGCCGCCAAGGACTACTGGGTTGTCATTTATCGAATCACATAGGACATTTCTTTTTTCTTTTTTAGAAGTGGTAGATTCTTTATTGATCATACATTATCTCCATGTACAACTTATTATACCCAAGCATACCCTTTGATATACCCTAAGGGTCTTAAGGAATAAGTCAAAGTATAACTCATCATACACAAGATACTATGATGATCTCAAGTCCAAGGATTACTTGTACTACTATCACTACAGAATTTCTATTGATGCACAAGTAAAACTCCATTAGGTATTCCTTAGCGAGCCACGTTCAAAGTGAACTTATTCTCTAATAAGCACCTACATACTTACTTTAGTGTCTCCACACAAATGATCATGAGATCAATCATCCTCATCCAATGAGCAAGCAACGATGTACCAATATATCCGGATTCACTAATCCCCAATTTAGTAATCCAATGATTGGGAACTATTTTAGTTTTAAGCTTTCTAAGAATTTAGATCTCATTAGAATGATCATCATCATTATTCTAAAAGCATTGCTTAAAACTATGGGTTTATCACATATTATAAAACAAAGATCATATAGATAATTAAAAGCCTTTAATAAATTAATACTTTTTATTAATAAATGAATAAGATTGTTACAATGTATATGCTTTATCATTAAACATGATTGGCTTGTGTGCATACTACTTTCAATCTCCCACTTTGCACTAAAGCCAATCGTCATGGTATCTTATACTCTTCTTCTCTAAGTGACGATTATCCTATCCCGTTGGATAAGCTTTAGTTAATGGATATGTAATGTTGTTCTTGAGAGTCCACTATCTCTATAGTGATTTCCCATCTTTCAATGATTCTAATAATCAAATGAAAGTGCCACAACACATGTCTAGATCCAAGATGAGACTTTGGAACTATTCCTAGTTCTCAGTAATGAACTTTTAATCCAAACAATCAACTTGCAGCCTTCATTTATAGCTATATACTTTGTCTTTATCACTAAACCAAAGAACTCTTTTGTTTGGTTAGAACTTTCAATTCATCGCACCACTATTCAAGATAACGCTTTACCTTAAAGTGGATTTTTTCATCATCTTGGTCTCGTCTCGAAAAACTTGAGTCTGTTAAGCCCTCTAGTTTTAATTCGCACCCACCATGAATATGATCACATCCTTAGTGCCTGGGTTAAGCACTTTAAGATGTTTTCACCGACTCATAGTGAACTTCTCCATAATATGATCGATCAACATCGGGTCTCGTATATTTCATTGCATACATGATTGTTACTCATGCGACCTCTCTTTTCGTGAGTCCGTGGGGACTATTAGAGAGATACGCTCCATAGCTCATCGACATGAGACATCTTTTGAGTTTGCCATGCTAAACGACTTTAGCATCAAATGAATATATCGTTCCTGGGTTAAGTCGAGCATCTGTTGTATCTATCTATATAGATTTATATCCCCAATTAAGATACTCTTCCAAATCATTCATGGAGGAATGTTTAGACAACTTTATCTTTCTTGATTATAGCATTGGTATGTCATTCCTTATCCGTAGTATATCAACATATAGTACTAGGAATGTCACGATGCTCCCAATCGAATTTCTTTTGTACACACTAGGTTCATTCTTATTTTGATAAAATCAAACTCTTTTGATTGCCCCATCAAAACGAATGTTCCATATTTTGAAACTTGCTTCAATCCATTTCTCTCGAAAGTGCCTACAACACTTACCTCATCGTATGTAAGCTGGATCATCATCTTCTATGATGTGTACCTCATCATCATCATCTATGATGAATCCATACCTCCTGTGTATCTTGGTACTATTCAAGATTTATTATTGATTTGTGGTACAATAGGTCTATCTATAGGTTCCTCTTATTTGACTTATAGTATTTTGTGGTTCTTGAACTCTTCAAGATTTATTATCCTCCCACTAGCCCCTTTTAATGATAAACACTTTTATCTTAGAAGGAAGCGTGTTTCACAACAAACACCTTTTGCTAAGTAGAATTATAGAACATATAACCTAAACTTATTTTAGGATGTCCCACAAATTGACACTTGTCAAATCTTGTCCTAAGCTTATCCTTTGAAACCGTTTCATATAAGTTGGACAACCCCTTATCTTAACATACTTAAGATTAGGAATCCTCCCTGTCCATAACTTTTATGGAGTCTTAAATAGGATTTTGAGGTTACCTTTTTCAGAGATATGCGACCATTTCTAGGGCATTTTCCCAGAAGGATACTGGAATGTCAATAAAATCATTATGGACCGCACCATGTCTAACAAGGTACGATTTTTCATTCAGATACATCAATCAATTATTACGTATCAGGATGTGTCCATTATGAGAAAACCATTTGAGATGATTTAGAAACTTATTGCACAAGTATTTATTCCTTGATCTAATCAAAGAATCTTAATACTTTGCCAATTTGTTTCACTTTTGAATTCTTTGAACCTTTCAAATAATTCACACTTGTATTTCAGCAAATACACACATTCAACTCTTTGAATTATCATCTCCTTTTCTTATACTAATTTGTTCAATATGTAAAATTATTTTCATGTAAGTCAAGTATACAAAATTTATCAAGTAATATTCCAGTTCTATACAAAACATTATTATTATAAATAGAACAACAATCGATCTTAATTATAATACCAAAGATTTCATTGTCCAACAATAAAATGGAAATAATATTTTTAACAAGAACTGGAATACAATAACAACTTATTGACTTAATAGATTTGCCCGTAGGCATTGCTAAACTATAAGTTTCTATGACTAATATGCAGCAACTTTCTTATGGAAGTTACTTATTGTAGCTTATTCTCTCCAACACTTAAGCACTTTATAATCTTTGGATTATTTGAACAACTAACAAATGGCTTGTATGCCTCCTCTATTAATAAACACTAGTTGGTTCATTAATTAATAATTGGAACTAACAACTTAATCTTTGGGCTTTGCATTAATAAACACTAGTTGGTTCATTAATTAATAATTGGGCCTTAACATTTTATTCACTTGGACTTGTACCAATTGTTAACAAATCTTCCAAGTCCATTAACATTACTTAATACATATACACATAGTTTATGTATCATTTTCGTATTCTAATTCATATAGAAAATATATACGATATTTCGTTCTTCATACCAACTCGTATAATACTTCATATTATACTCGTTTTCATTACCCTTGTACAATACCTAAGTATTATACACTTATTACTTATTCATTACTACTTCGCCTTGCTTAACGTTTATAAATTAAGTCCGCAAGTAAAATATTACATTTTCCACAACAAGATTTTAATTACATAATCCATCTTACCTTATCATTCTATCATTACGTATTTCTCGGAAATTCAAAAATATATCCCGAGCAAATACCGATGAATAGTGTTTTTTGGAAAAATTCTCGGAAAACTTTTATTTTCATCTTGGAAATTCAAACACTTTAATTCGTTCACGTAGCTTAAATACTACGACATTCTAACATCAATAGGTTATACAATGACAACCATCTTGATAACACATAGAATAGAATTTTATTATTATTTAATTAAATAAAATTATTTTACAATAAGATCCGAATTTCTCGGTTGTTACATTCTTCCCCCCTTATAAAGATTCTGTCCCCAGAATCTCGTCTCACTTTAATCAAATAGATTGGGAAAATTTTTCTTCATCTTTTCTTCTAATTCCCACGTTGCTTCCTCAACATCGTGGTTCTTCAATACTACCTTTACTGATGGTATTACCTTGTTCCTCAAAACTTGCTCATTTCTATCAAGGATCTGTATCGGTGATTCTTCATGGGTTAAGTCTTTCTCGATATGAATCGGCTCATACTCGATTACATGCTTATAGTCTGGCTTATATAGACGTAATACAGATATGTGAAACACGTTATGTATCCGTTCTAGTTCTGGAGGTAATGCTATCACATAAGCTACCTCTCCCACCCATTTTAATACCTCAAAAGGTTCTATAAACCTTGGATATAAATTTCCTTTCTTTCCAAAGCGTATCTTTCCTTTCCAGGGAGATACCTTTAGAAACACATACGAGCCCACCTCAAACTCTCGACTTAGTCTATGCGAGTCCGCATACTTCTTCTGTCTGTCTTGAGCTGTGACGAGATGCATCCGAATTAACTTTACCACATTTGCTGTCTGCTGCACCAATTCTGGTCCTAGCATTCGGCATTCTCCCACCTCATCCCAACACAATGGTGTTCTGCACTTTCTTCCATACAGAGCTTCATACGGTGGCATACCTATGCTTGCATGATAACTGTTGTTATACGCAAACTCTACTAGTGGTAGGTGATCATCCCAACTACCCTTGAAATCCATGACGCAAGACCTCAATATGTCTTCTAACGTCTGTATTTTTCTCTCGCTCTGCCCATCGATTTGTGGATGATACGTTGTGCTTAACTTCAGTTATGTTCCCAACTGTTCTTGCAAACTCCTCCAAAAGTTCGATGTGAATCGTGGATCACGATCTGACACAATCAATACTTGTACTACATGTCTGGAAATGATTTCCTTAAAATAAAGTTTAGCTAACTGGTCTAAGTTATACTTGACCCTAATTGGCAAAAAGTGAGTCGACTTCGTCAACCGGTCCACTATTACCCAAATCGAATCGTGTCCTTTATTCGTCGTCGGAAGTCCCACCACAAAGTCCATCGTGATATGCTCCCACTTCAATTCTGGAATCTCCAATGACTGTAATAAGCCACTGGGTCGTTGATGTTCGGCCTTAACTTTTTGACAAGTCAAGCACCTACTCACATACTCTGCTATTTCTCTCTTCATGTTTGGCCACCAAAAACTCTGTCGAAGGTCTTGATACATCTTTGTGCTACCAGGATGTATCGAGTACCTCGAACTGTGAGCTTCTTATAACACTTTCTCCTTTAATTCTGTCTCATTCGGAACCCAAATTCTTCCTTCAAATCTAAATAATCCCTCATTATCAAGACTATACTTAGTATCTTCCTTCTCGGATAACTGCTTCTTCATTTGGTTACACTCGTCAGTCTTGAGTTGTACCTCCTTGACTCTCTCTACGATGGTAGATTTCATCTCCGTCATAAAAAGTATCTGCCTTGAATCACTCGACATCTTTACTTCTATTTCCATCATAGTCATCTCTGTTATTAACTCATTTTGAGTCATTAACATAGATAACTTTTCCCAACCCTTCCTACTTAAGGCGTCGGCAACTACATTGGCCTTTCCAGGGTGATACAGGATTTCACAATCATAATCCTTTATCAACTCTAGCCATCTTCTTTGTCTCATATTCAACTCCTTCTAAGTGAAGATATACTTTATACTTTTATGGTCCGTATATATCTCACATTTTTCCCCATAAAGATAATGTCTCCATATCTTTAGGGCAAACACTATTGTGGCCAGTTCTAGATCATGAGTAGGATAAACTTTCTCATAATCCTTCAACTGCCGTGATACATACGCAATGACTTTGCCATGCTGCATAAGCACACAACCAAGTCCTCTATGCGAAGCATCACTATACACCACAAAATTTCGTGTCATCCGCAATGACAAAAAAACAGCGCTTCACTTAATCTTTTCTTCAGTTCTTGAAAATTGTCTTCACATTTATCCGTCCATACGTATTTCACCGTCTTCCTTGTTAAATTAGTCAACGGGGTAGCTATCTTCGAATAATCTTGGATAAATCTTCGATAGTACCCTGTTAACCCTAGGAAACTCCGCACCTCAGTCGGTGTTTTCGGTTGTTCCCAATTCATGACTGCTTCTACCTTCGCTGGATCTACTGAAATCCCCTCTTGATCAATGACATGACCTAAAAACTGCACCTTTTCCAGCAAAAATTCATATTTGGTGAATTTCACATATAACTTCTCCTTCCTTAGTGTCTCCAACACTAATCTTAATTGTTCAGCATGATCTTCTGGCGTCTTAGAATAGACTAGAATATCATCGATAAACACCACGATGAACTTGTCCAAATATAGTTTGAACACTCTGTTCATCATATCCATAAATGCAGCAGGTGCATTCGTCAATCCAAATGACATTACCATAAACTCGTAATGACCATAACGAGTCCTGAGTGCCGTCTTTGGTACATCTTCCTTCCTAACCTTCAACTGATGATACCTCGTCCGCAAATCTATTTTGGAAAAATACTTTGCCCCTTTTAATTGATCTAAGAGATCATCGATCTTGGGAAATGGGTATTAATTCTTTATCGTTAACTTGTTCAACTCCCGATAGTCGATACAAAGCCTTAACGATCCATCTTTCTTCTTGACAAATAACACCGGTACCCCCCAGGGGGAAACACTTGGTTGAATGTACTTTTTGTCCAATAGTTCCTGTAGTTGAACCATTAGTTCTTTCATTTCCACAGGCGCCATTCGGTACGGTGCCCTTGAGACTGGTGCCGCTCCTGACACAATGTCTATCACAAATTCGATCTCCCTATCCGGCGGTAAACCCGGTAGCTCACTTGGAAATATATCCATGAATTCATTTACTATAGGTATTTGTTCCATGGATGCTCCCACTCTCTGGGTATCAATAACATGGCACAGATAACCTACACATCCTTTCCTTAAAAGTTTTCTAGTTTGTGTCATCGTAAGAAAACACGAACGTCCCGGCGATTTATTACCGTAGAATACTACAGGAGGTTGCTTCAACGTCCTGATGCTCGCACATTTCTTTTGGCAATCTATAATTGCTCCATGGTTAATCAACCAATCCATTCCAAGAATTACGTCGAATTCTCCTAACTTTATTGGTATTAAATCTACCGATAACTTACAACCACACACATCTACGCAACAGCTCCTATGAATATCTTCAACAGGAATTATCTCTTCGTTTGCTACCTTAATGTTCAAAGGTATAGGCAATTTTTCGGGAAATAGTTCTAGTCGTCTAGCAAAATCACATGCTATAAACGAACAAGTAGCACCTGAATCAAAAAGCACGTATGCATTTATGTTATTGATCGGAATAATACCTGTGAATTACATCCCCCGATGCTATCGTGCATCTTGGACCGTCATATTAAAAGTGTGGGCCATTGATTTACATTGGTCGAATTTGGACCACTAATAGCCAACTTACCGCTATTAGTTCCCTTATTTCCTTCTGTCCCCTTCTTCGGGCAGTTCTTCGCTATGTGGTCAGTTGATCTACATACAAAACATCCGTGATTTTTCTTCGGATTTGGACAGTTAGGTGAAATGTGCCCTTCCTGTCCACAATCATAACATACTGCCTTTCCTTTGAGACAAACTCCTAAGTGAGTCTTCCCACAGGTTTTACAGGCCTCTATCCTCCTCTTAGAATCCCCTTATTTTACTCCGGTATTCCCAGAGTTAATGCCCTTCCTCTTCTGACCGTTGCCACTTCCACTGGCTCCCTCGGTCTTGGTTCCTCCATCAACCTTGCCCTTGTTTTTCTTATCCTTGTGGTACTGGCTAAGAGCCTCATTCCCACCTTCAGCAATTATTGCCTTTTCTAGTATGGTTCCAAAGGAAGTACTTTGGAATACAAAGATTCGGCTATAGAGCCAGGGTTTCAAGCCCTGCTCGAATCTTCTAGCCTTTCTCACTTTAGTGTCCACTTGATGTGGAGAAAATCGTGCCAGTTCATTAAACTTGGCAGCATATTGGGGAACTGTCATCTCCCCTTGTTTCAATTCAAGAAATCTCATTTCCATCCTCCCTTGCATACTCGTGGGAAAATAGTTCTCAAAGAAAATCTCCTTGAACCGCTCCCACGTTAGGTTTCCTATATCTACTTCTACTTTTGGTTAGCCTCCCACCGAAGTTGGCCTCTCCTTTCATCAAATAGGTTGCAAAGGCAACCTTTTGACCCTCCTCAACATTTCTTATTACAAATGCTTTCTCGATTTCTTTTACCCAGGTCTGGGCTTCTATAGGGTCCGTAGTTCCTTTGAACTCCGGTGGACCTACACTTTTAAAATCCTTAAAAGTAGTAGCTCGTACTACTTCAGGAATCACGGGTACATTAGCCCCCATTCTATTAAATGCAGCCGTTAAAAGATTAACGAACTCCTGCATTGGATTAACCGAACCACCCTCCGGTTGGTTAACATTAGTGCCTTCATTTCGTTGTCTCCTTCTTGGCGGCATTTTGCTGTTAAGAAAACAACACATCATTATTACTTTATTCTTGTTGGTTTGTTATTATTTGTAATAAAACAAAAACTCATACTAATTACTCAATATGTTCCATAAAAAGACTTATATTGATTCATAACTTATAGAATAACACTACATTGTTTACATTACTTAGCCTTAGATGATTACATTACCATCTCGCAATTACTTTCCAAAAATTGGAATTTACAAAAGACTACCCTTTGTTATACAAAAGAGGGTTTTACGTCACTACTAGATACATAATATTTACATATCTAAGCTACTCTAGCTATTGCTAGATTACATCTGACGTAGGGCATTCTCAAAATCTTTGCTGGCCAGACTGGTAATAACATCTCTACTGATAGTGTGTCGGGTCTGTCCTATTTCTACCGGATACCCAGCTACCTGCTACTGGAAATCCACATGAGCACTCCTATGTTTATAGGATATCCTCTCCAACTTCCGCTGTTTAGTCTTTAGCTCCTGCTTGAGCTCAAAGACTTCACATCTCAGCTCTTGGACCTTGTCCTTAGCTAGAATTCTATCATCGTGCTCCTCTTCCCACATTCCCTCCATGCTAGCCTTGTCCTCACAGACAGCTTGGAGTTCCTCTTTCAACTCCTTAACCTCTTGGCAGTAATGGACATTCCTATCCAATATTGACATAAACAGTGCCTTCATTGATTCCCCCGTAGACAATTACTCTGTAGGTGGAACCTGGTCAAAGGACATCACGTCCACCTCCTCCTCTAGCATGCCATCAAATATAGACATGTAGTCTAAATTATCTGAGTCTCCAGACTCGATTGTCACCACCTCTGGTTCTACTGCTATGGGATTTGGTAGTATCTCTACCCGATTAATCAAATCCTCACTCACTATATGTATGTCTCTATACATATCATTTTCTCTTGACATCTACAATAAAACAATATAGTTTGATTAGTACACGTCAGTAAAATAATAAAAACACATAACATAATATAATGTATTTTTATAGGTTTACTTTCCATCTTTTAATTCTTTATTCTTTCTTAAGGTTATGACTTAAGGTTCTACTTTTACAATTAAGTTTTATAACCTAGGCTTTGATACCAACTTGTAGCGGCCCCAAATCTGGGTATCTTCCATCCCGACAGATGGTGCTATACTGTACAACATTCATTCAATAGAAAAGTCTCAAAGAACGATCATAACTTCTATATATTTAAAGTAATATTTACATTTCCCAGGTTCTATACCCATTACAAAGGTTCTTTGTCATAATATCGGTTATATTACAACAATAGACCTATATTTATTACAAGATGACTTAACAATACGCCTTAGCTTTTCTTTTATCCTTTTCGATCCTTCTGGACGTTAGGTCTTATTTGCATTCATATGGTTCAAGCAAGAGTGAGCATAACTAGCTCAGCAAGTATAACAATTTAATAACAACATGCTTGACACATACGAATCATATATCTTCAATAACTGAACACTAGTTATGAAGTACTATCGATAATATAAAATAGCACTTTATCTTTCTTTCAAAATGTTTTACAATAATAACTATATTTAGTAAAACACTTACTCTGGTCAAAGACCTCAAGTATTCATTCTTTATTGGAAAAGGACAACCCGGAACTAAGTCCGTAAGTCCGATATTACTTACGAGCACTTCTAGGTGATTAGCCTATTATACTCTATGTTGATCAACACTACTTCTATTAAACGTATGTACGTTTAATCATTTGGCAACCTCACGTGCCTGTCGTTTTACCGACAAAACATTTGTTTAACATTTCCAGCCTTCTTTTGAAAACCATATTAAGTAGTTGACAAAAGATAACAACATTTGATATTAGATGAATATATTATCAATAATCCACATAATATATCAAGTCTAGCCAAAGGAATTGGCTTTAACTTCAACATATCTCAATTCATGCGAAATAATACATGAACTTCAAAGACTTGTTCAGATTGAACTGAGACAAGAGTTAGAATTCTTGCCTTTAGCGTCTGCTACGATATAATTACTTTATGTTCAAGTCTTTCAAGTCTCTACAATACATGATCACATAATGCCTTACATTAGGTCACATATAATCAAGTATGTATATGAATATATCGTACCCTTCATCTCAATCTAATTGTGTATTAGATTCAGTTATTATCTGTTCTGGTTTATCATTATCCTTGCATTTATATTTGACTAAGTTATCTCAACCTTTAGACAACATCCTTAAGGTTTAACAAAGTTTAAACAATGCTACATTACATTCCTTAGGTTGTGTTTACTTTTAAATCAATTAGCTTTCTTTTCTTTGTACTTAGAAACATTCATTACCATCCTTGTTTTGAGATTGATTGCACATGAAGTCCATACTTATTGGGCGTATTGCATACACACTATAAAAAGATTTTCAGATTGTACATGGCGCTCCAAATACCACAAATTATACTATAGTTAGCAAGTAATGGTGAACTCTTGCGATTGTGACACCCCAAATCCGGGTACTTCAATTCCACGGGATTTGGTGTTCACTGTACAAATATCATCTATCTATCTACCCATAATAAATGCAAACCATGCAATAGATAGAAATAAAATCTTCCCTTAAAAGGGTTACAACATCTGAATCATAAACATAATCCCAGGTTAAACTAACCTTAAACATCTGTGCGGAAATATAAATAATAAGTCATAAACAACATCATTAACTCAAGTCTAACATAAATACATCATCAAATAAAATAACAAGTCTTCATCACTTGCTAACTTTGCCCTTGCCTTTACTAGTGGAAGGTTCATCGGTTCTTTCGTTCTTAACTGCAATGTTATTATTAAGCAAGAGTGAGCACTATTGCGCACAAGTATAACAATGAAATAACAGTATAATAACATGCGAGTAAATCAAAGACATTTGAATAAAAGCTCAACTTTTGAATCAAGAATGAATAACAAGAATCAAAAGATTTCTGAGGGTCATAAGACCTTGAACTATGTCCTAGGTTATCAAGGGTTATAATAGAAACCTTTAACAATCATAAGACTATGGACCTTTCTACTCGTACTTAGGGGGATCAGCCCTTAGTACCATACTGTGCACAATATCTTAACGCTAACGCATAAGTAAATCCCTTTGCAGGGTTATTCATCTCAGTTTGACATTCGCGTCCGCACCAAAGGAAGTTTGGTTTGGATAATTCATCAAGGGTTCTGAAATTTAGAACGCTCATCATCTATGGACTAGTCGAATCAATAAAGTTCACTAGTCTAATAAGGTTCAACAATAATGATATTCAATTTGAATAAAAATCTCAAGGAGTATACAATAGAACGATTATTGTATAAAAAAATCATACTTTGAAAAGATATTCAATCTTTAATATAATAATTCGAACTTGAATAATAGAATTGATAATTTACTCGAGGTAAATAATAAACTTGAACAATAATGACAAGTAGGGTTAGGAAACTTGCCTCGTGCGTAGATTACACTTTAACTAAACTCGTTCTTTGATTTAAATCCTACATATCATTCACATTCACAATACCAGTTAATTATAACTTAACTAATCATCATAAACTCATTCTCTTTGTCTACTTTGATTATTAACTATACTAAGTCAAATTACCACTTTGTAACATAATTTGTACTTCATGATTTATCAAGCTAATTATGTATTCAATAATTCAATCCACATGCAATTATGTTATTTACATGTTAAACAACTATTTTAACATCTCATTATACTTCTAACATGTTTACATGTTCATTAAATTAATTTACTAACACATTGTTAGACATAAACATTTTAAAAATTACATTTCTGAACTTTCTGGAGACTGGCGCTACGGCGCCACTATTACACTAGTCTTCTTGTGCTTATTTGGTGAGTCTTTGAATAGGACACAACATGCTTGCATGACATGGTGGCATTCTTGGTGCGGATGTTTAGGCATGAGTCTAGGCGCCGCGGCGCTGATGAACTAGAAAGCTGCTTCGTGATTAGCGAAAAATTACGAACACGACCAAAAACTCCAATTTAAATTACTACAACACGAATTTAATCATACCCAAATTTTATAATTCATATATAATCAATACTCAACACTTATAGAGTGATTTTAACCCATTAAAACACATAATCACAAAGTTAAAAATCTATAATTTCACAGACTTTGATGTTCTTGAAGGTTTTGAAAATAATACATGAAAATTGATACTACGGATTTGTTATAACACCGAATCTGTTCGTTTAAAGTTTGGTCTCTTCGTATCAACATGTATAATAATATACGAGTGTAAAATTTAGGGATAATATATGATCAACGCATTAAATACCACTTATAGGACCATAAGGCCAAAACCCATACTTTGTAATTTTGAAATAACAAGTCATCGAATAACGACATGTTTTATGATACTGATGATATGGTCTACATAGTAAACATGTTATAATACTCGAATTATTACACATATTCTTATAACAATCATCATTTCCCAATTCACAGAGACTTACAGAATATATGAAAGCCATTTTTATAAAAACTAAATGACGTAACTTTAAAATTTGGGAATAAGGGATTACCCTTGAATACTCTGCTTAGATTACACAGGGTGACAAAAATTCCCAATTTCTCACACTTCTTCTCCTTTAATCACAATATTCACAATCTCTCTCAAAGTTCTCCAACTCTTTCTGTGATTTCCTTTGCTAGACTTAGAAGAATGAAAGAAAATAAAAAGGCGTATGATATAATAAAGAATCGACACCTTTGAGTGGTCGATTAACTTGATAATGGGTAATCGCTTCCAACTCCCCATAGGGCCTTGTTTGGCTAGCAAAATAGATTTAAAAACCATTTAATTTAATAAAGCTTTATCATATAGTTTAATTAATGTTGCACTCCTTCATAAAATAAATCAATATCTTATTTAATTTATTTTAAATAAAATATAATAATTTCTCATAAATTCACATAGTCATATATTTAAGTTTCTCATTAATTAATAATGTCAAATTATTAACTCTCTAATTAATAATTAAATTAATTAAAATACCAATATGCTTATTAAATATTTCTTTTAATACAATAAGCTCACATAATCACATACTTCGATAATAAAAATTCTCTGCATTAATTTAATAAATGTAACACATATAATTAAATTAATCTACCACAATTGCATCAATTAATTATTTAATCTAATAATTAAATCATCGAAAAATATTTATTTAATTCAATAAATATTAAAATTAATTTACAAAATCTCGTTCGTCACATCTTTCCCCCCTTAAAAGGATTCTGTCCCCAGAATCATGACTCAATAAATTCGACCTGTTACATTCTTCCCCCTTACAAAGATTCTGTCCCCAAAATTGCTTACACATGATTAAGTAAATAAATGAGGGTAATTCTTCATCATATTTTCTTCGAGTTCCCACGTAGCTTCTTCAGCGTTGTGGTTCCTCCAAATTACCTTAATAGAAGGTATAATTTTATTTCTAAGAACTTGTTCTTTTCGGTCGACAATTTGGACAGGAATTTCTTCGTAAGATAAGTCTTTCTCAAAATGCAGGGGTTCGTATTCAATTACATGCTTGTAATCGGCTTTGTATGGCCGTAATACAGAAACATGGAAGACGTTGTGGACATTCTCGAGTGTTGGAGGTAAGGCTACCTTGTACGCTACTTCTCCGATTCTTCTCAGTACTTCAAATGGTCCAATGAATCTCGGACTTAATTTTCCTTTCTTTCCGAACCTGATCTTTCCCTTCCAGGGAGAGACCTTCAAGAAAACATAACTACCTGATTCAACCTAGATATTTTTATGTTGTGGATCAGCGTATTTCTTCTGTCGATCTTGAGCCGCTAGCAATCGTGCTCGGATCACTTTGACTATTTCTACCGTCTGTTGTACCAATTCTGGGCCTAGCAATTGTCTCTCACCAACTTCATCCCAGTAAAGCAGAGTTCTGCACTTTTTGCCATATAACGCTTCGTAAGGCGGCATGCCAATACTAGCGTGGTAACTGTTATTGTAGCCGAACTCTACTAATGGTAGGTGATCATCCCAATTTCCTTTGAAGTCCATCACACATGCTCTTAGCATATCTTCTAACGTTTGAATTGTTCGTTCGCTCTGTCCATATGTTTGAGGGTGATAAGCTGTACTCATTCACAATTGCGTACCCATACATTCTTGAAGACGTTTCCAGAAATTTGATGTGAAGCGCGGATCCCTATCTGAAATAATTGACACCGGAACTCCGTGCCTCGAAACAATCTCTTTCATGTAAAGCCTCACCAACTGATCTATGTTGAATCTTATTTTAATCGGAAGGAAGTGTGTAGATTTCGTCAGTCGGTCAACGATAACCTATACTGCGTCGTATCCTTTTTGAGTCGTCGGAAGGCCAACCACGAAGTCCATTGTAATATATTCCCATTTCCATTCTGGAATTTCTAACGGTTATAGAAATCCACTCGGTCTCTGATGTTCCGCTTTCACTTTCTGACAGGTCAGACACTTGGCAACACATTCTGCAACATCACGTTTCAAATTCGGCCACCAAAAATGTTGTTAAAGATCTTGGTACATTTTGGTACTACCAGGGTGAATCGAATATCGTGAACTATGAGCCTCGCTCAAAATATCTTCCTTAATCTCTTGTACTGGCGGTACCCAAATTCTACTCTCAAATCTCAATATTCCTTCCTTATCCATCTTAAATCTCAGCTCAGTTCCTTCAGATATATTCTTTGTCACCTTTATACATTCTTCATCCTGAAGCTGAGCCTTTTTTACTTTATCTAGTAGAGTTGTACCAGATTGCTTCTGAAATATTTTCTCATCAATCTCCATAGGAAACTTCACTTCTAACTCCAATTTCTCCATTTCTAAAATTAGGTCCTCCTGAGCAGTTAACATCATCAATTTATCACAACCCTTTCTACTTAAGGCGTCGGCAACCACATTTGCTTTTCCCGAATGGTATAAAATCTCACAATCATAATCCTTAATTAATTCCAACCATCTTCTTTGACGCATATTCAAATCTTTCTGCGTGAAAATATATTTTAGACTCTTGTGGTCCGTATATATTTCACACTTCTCCCCGTAGAGATAGTGCCTCCAAATTTTCAAAGCAAAGACAACTGCAGCTAACTTTAAGTCATGGGTCGAATATCCCTTCTCGTAATCCTTCAATTGTCGTGGACGATGCATCATACGAATGACTTTTTGTCGTTTTGCATCAGCACACAACCAAGTCCTTTATGCGACGCATCACTATAAACAACAAAATTTCTAGTATCATCCGGAAGAGAAAACACAGGGGCCGTACTCAACCTCTTCTTCAATTCTTGAAAACTTTCCTCACACTTATCCGTCCAAAAAAATTTCACAGCTTTTCGAGTTAAATTCGTTAACGAAGTTGCGATCTTGGAAAAGTCTTATATGAACCTTCTATAATATCCCGCCAATCCAAGAAAACTTCTTACTTTCGACAACGTTCTTGGCTGATCCCAGTTAATCATGGCTTCTACTTTGGATGGATCTACCGAAATTCCGTTTTTGTCGATCATGTGACCAAGAAATTGTACTCGCTCGATCCAGAATTCGCATTTCAAAAATTTAGCGTATAACTTCTCCCTTCTCAATACTTCCAACGTTAACCTCAAATGTTCTTCGTGTTCTTCCTTGGTTTTTGAATAAACCAAAATGTCATCTATAAATACCACCACGAATTTGTCCAAAAACGGCTTGAACACAGCATTCATTAGTCCCATAAATGCTGCAGGAGCATTCGTTAGACCAAATGACATTACTAAAAATTCGTAGTGACCGTATCGTGTTTTGAACGTTGTCTTCGGTACATCCTCTAGCCTCACCTTCAGTTGATGATAACCGCTTCTCAAGTCTATCTTGGAAAAGTATCTCGCTCCCTTCAATTGATCAAACAGGTCGTCGATCCTCGGTAATGGATATCTATTCTTAATCGTGACCTTATTCAGTTCTCTGTAGTCAATGCAGAGCCGCATCGATCCGTCCTTCTTTTTCACAAATAACACCGGCGCTCCCCACGGTGATACGCTCGGTTGAATGTACTTCTTGTCCAATAATTCTTGTAGTTGTACAATTAATTCCTTCATCTCTACTGGTGCCATTCGATATGGTGCCTTCGATATTGGAGCGGTTTCGGGCGCCAAATTGATCACGAAATCTACCTCTATATCTGGTGGAAGTCCTGGTAAATCGTCTGGAAATACGTCGATGAATTCCCTCACAATCGGTATCTCTTCTACCTTTGGATTCTCTTTTCGACTGTCGACTATGTAAGCTAAGTATCCTACACAGCCTTATCTCAACAATTTCCTGGTCTGCATCATCGTCAGATAACTCGCTTGTCTAGGTGACTTGCTACCATAAAACACAACCTTTGATGGAGTCATAAGGTTAATACGCTTCTTTTGGCAATTAATTACAGCCCCGTAATTGAATAACCAGTCCATTCCCAATATAACGTCAAATTCCCTAAGACGAATAGGGATAAGATCTACGTTCATGATATTACCCTTAATATCCACTCTATAGTTCTTATGTACGTACTTAACAGGGATTATTTCTCTATTCGCAAAATCTATGTTCATGGGGTAATCCAATTCATTCTTAGGCAAATCTAAATTTTTGGCAAAATCATCAGATATAAAGGAACAAGTAGCACCCGAATCAAATAAAACATAAGCATTAATTTTATTGATCAGAATGATACCTGCCACCACATCACGGGATTGAACAGCATCTTGCACCGTCATGTTGAAAGTCTGGGCGGTCGGTCGATTTGTTGCAGTTGGTCTAGTGATGGTTAAGGCATTTTAACTGTTAATTCTCCGATTTCCTCCTGATCCCGACCCTCCCGATCCCTTCTTGGGACAGTCTCTTGCCAGATGGTCCTTCGAACCACAAGTAAAACAAGCACCCTTCTTTGGGTTTGGACAGTTTGGTGCTATGTGGCCTTCCTGACCACAATTGTAACACACTTTTTTTCCTTTCATACAAACTCCCAGATGGGCTTTCCCGCAAGTCGGGCATGCTTCGATTCTTTTCTTCTGACTACCTTGTTAATTCCCCGATGATGAGCTATCGTTCCACCTTTTCTTCTGATTGAAATTTCCACCTCCTGTGCCACTTCCACTGGCCTTGATATTAATTTCACCTTCACTCTTCTTCTTCTTCTTCTGATTTTGATTGTACTTGGTCACCACATCGCTTCCACCTTCAGCGAGGATGGCCTTTTCCAGTACTCCAGCAAACGTGTTTAGCTGAAACATTGATACCTTGTTGTACACCCAAGGCTTTAGTCCTTGTTCGAATCTTCTGGCTTTTCTTTCGTCTGTGTGTACTTGATACGGGACGAACCTCGCTAACTTGTTGAATTTAGCCGCGTAGTCAGGTACGCTCATGTTTCCCTGCTTCAGATCCAGAAATTGAACCTCCATCTGATTCTGCAAACTAGTTGGGAAATACATTTCGAAAAATATCTCTTTAAATCTCTCCCACGTAATTACACCTTCACCTCCTCGCACTTTGTTTGTTTGCCACAAGTAGCTAGCCTCAGACTTCAGCATAAACATTGTAAAAGCGGTCTTATGGTCTTCTCTAACCCTAGCAATGTCGAAGACCTTCTCCATTTCCATAACCCACGTTTGAGCTTCGATTGGGTTTATGGAACCTTTGAACTCTGGCGGTCCCACAACCTTGAAGTCCTTAAACGTTGTGTTTCGTGGAGCTTGAGGTTGATTATTCATGGCTCCAGTCAGTAAGTTCACCAACTGCTGAACAGGATTAGCGTTGGCATTATTGTTATTATTGGTTGACTCATCCTGAGCTGGTTGACGCTGTTCTCTTCTCCTTGGCGGCATTTTTCTGTTAAATAAACGCTTATTAGAATTTTATTAAATTCTCTAAATAGTTAAGACTTAAATCAACAATTTAACATATCACTTAACACATTATCTCAAACAACTTGATATATATTCATTCAACTCAAAAGTTTTAACATCCAACTATAGCATCACTGCTATTTACATCAACTATCCTGGAATAAAGAATCCACAGGATTAAAAACATTAAAATATTCCTTCGTTCATAAACACGTCAGAATTTACATCTAAAACTAATTAAGTTCTTCACATAATTAAACAAATCATATCACTGTCGGTCAAGGTACTGATTAGCCTTGCTACGCTCCTCTTCTAAGATGCGATACATTGTCCTACGATCCATCATGTACAATGGTAGTCCTTCAAATTGGATTGGGTACCTCAAAACTCGATCTTGGGTCTCATTCATTGCCTTGTTAAGTGTAGAATATGTCTCCCCAATCTTCGCCTTCTTTGCACGACCATCATCTTCTGCACGATCAGCTCGACGTGATTCTCTTACCCAGCCTTCCTCTGCTATTTTTAGTCTTTCGGAGGTTTCCTTCAGTTCCTTCTTCAGTTTCTCTATCTCCTCGGTCTTATCTTCGGTTTGACCCTTCTCATGGACCAAATCCCATTCTACATTTCCCAGTCGAGAGTGAAGAGTCGAACTCTCCATCTCCTTCTGCCCTAGAGTAATATGTTGAATAACCACTCGCTTAGTCAAATCCTGGACCTCGTCTCGTAACTCCACGTTACGATCGTATAACGTGTCATACATCTCAGCATCAACGGTGTATCGTGGTAACTCCTCTTCTTCCTCTTCCTCTTCCTCAACAAATTCCTCCTCAAGATCCTCCTCAGGATAAGTCTCAGGTTCATGCTCCTGACCAAGAACGGTGATCAATGGAGATGATTCCCTCTGCACCAGTTTCTCCCTAACGACATGAATGTCTCGGGGCTCCTCCTCTGTCGGTACTATAGGTACACGGGGTTCCTCCTTAGTAGGTACTATAGGTACACGGGGTTCTTCCTCCCCAGCTTGACTAGCTTCTCCAACATTCGACATCCTAACAACAAAATTTTAAGTTTTAGTTACTAAGTTGTATAATCTAATGCATACTTTAACACATAAACACATAAGGTCTTTTATTATCTTCAATGAATTACAGAAATTCATTTCTTATAACTCGATAAGAGTTTTCCATCACTATGTTCTTTCTATAAGGCTACTACCTAAGGTTGTTCCCCCACCTAAGGTTCATAACCTACAGCTTTGATACCAACTTGTGACACCCCCAAATCCGGGTACTTCAATTCCACGGGATTTGGTATTCACTGTAAAAATATCATCTATCTATCTACCCATAATAAATGCAAACCATGCAATAGATAGAAATAAAATATTCCCTTAAAAGGGTTACAACATCTGAATCATACACATAATCCCAAGTTAAACTAACCTTAAACATCTGTGTGGAAATATAAACAATAAGTCTTAAACAACATCATTAACTCAAGTCTAACATAAATACATCATCAAATAAAATAACAAGTCTTCATCACTTGCTAACTTTGCCCTTGCCTTTACTAGTGGAAGGTTCATCGGTTCTTTCGTTCTTAACTGCAATGTTATTATTAAGCAAGAGTGAGCACTATTGCCAACAAGTATAACAATGAAATAACAGTATAATAACATGCGAGTAAATCAAAGACATCTGAATAAAATCTCAACTTTTGAATCAAGAATGAATAACAAGAATCAAAAGATTTCTGAGGGTCGTAAGACCTTGAACTATGTCCTAGGTTATCAAGGGTTATACTTAAAACCTTTAACAGTCATAAGACTATGGACCTTTCTACTCGTACTTAGGGGGATCAGCCCTTAGTACCATACTGTGCACAATATCTTAACGCTAACGCATAAGTAAATCCCTTTGTAGGGTTGTTCATCTCAGTTTGACATTCGGGTCCTCACCAAAGGAAGTTTGGTTTGGATAATTCATCAAGGGTTCTAAAATTTAGAACGCTCATTATCTATGGACTAGTCGAATCAATAAAGTTCACTAGTCTAATAAGGTTCAACAATAATGATATTCAATTTGAATAAAAATCTCAAGGAGTATACAATAGAACGATTATTGTATAACAAAATTATACTTTGAAAAGATAATCAATCTTTAATATAATAATTTGAACTTGAATAATAGAATTGATAATTTACTCGAGGTAAATAATAAACTTGAACAATAATGACAAGTAGGGTTAGGAAACTTGCCTCGTGCGTAGATTACACTTTAACTAAACTCATTCTTTGATTTAAATCCTACATATCATTCACATTCACAATACCAGTTAATTATAACTTAACTAATCATCATTAACTCATTTTCTTTGTCTACTTTGATTATTAACTATACTTAGTCAAATTACCACTTTGTCACATAATTTGTACTTCCTGATTTATCAAGCTAATTATGTATTCAATAATTCAATCCATATGCAATTATGTTATTTACATGTTAAACAACTATTTTAACAACAAATTATACATCTAACATGTTTACAAGTTCATTAAATTAATTTACTAACACATTGTTAGACATAAACATTTTAAAAATTGCATTTCTGAACTTTCTGGAGAGCGGCAATGCGGCGCCACTATTACACTAGGTCTTCGCTTTTTGCACTGGACGTGGTATTGTGGACGGACACACATGGCTGCAGTGCTGAGTGGTGATGATGGTGGTGCGGATGTTTAGGCATGAGTGCTGGCGCTGTGTGCTGGCGAACGAAACTGATTACGCAATTCGCGAAAATTGCAGAACACAGCCAAAAAATCCAATTTAAATTACTACTACACGAATTTAATCATACCCAAATTTTATAATTCATATATAATCAATACTCAACACTTATAGAGTGATTTTAACCCATTAAAACACATAATCACAGAGTTAAAAATCTATAATTTCACTGACTTTGATGTTCTTGAAGGTTTTGAAAATAAAACATGAAAATTGATACTACAGATTCGTTATAACACCGAATCCATTCGTTTAAAGTTTGGTCTCTTCGTATCAATATGTATAATAATATACGAGTGTAAAATTTAGGGATAATATATGATCAACGCATTAAATACCACTTATAGGGCCATAAGGCCAAAACCCATACTCTGTAATTTTGAAATAACAAGTCATCGTATAACGACATGTTTTATGATACTGATGATATGGTCTACATAGTAAACATGTTATACTACTCGAATTATTACACATATTCTTATAACAATCATCATTTCCCAATTCACAGAGACTTACAGAATATATGAAAGTCATTTTTATAAAAACTAAATGGCGTAACTTTAAAATTTGGGAAGAAGGGATTACCCTTGAATACTCTACTTAGATTATACAGGGTGACAAAAATTCCCAATTTCTCACACTTCTTCTCCTTTAATCACAATATTCACAATCTCTTTCAAAGTTCTCAAACTCTCTCTGTGATTTCCTTTGCTAGACTTAGAAGAATGAAAGAAAATAAAAAGACGTATGATATAATAAGAGAACTGACGCACTGAGTGGTCAGTTAACCCAATAATGGATAACTGCTCCAACTCCCCATAGGACCTTGTTTGGCTAGCAAAATAGATTTAAAAACCATTTAATTTAATAAAGCTTTATCATATAGTTTAATTAATGTCACACTCCTTCATAAATAAATCAATATCTTATTTAATTTATTTTAAATAAAATATAATAATTTCTCATAAATTCACATAGTCATATATTTAAGTTTCTCATTAATTAATAATTTCAAATTATTAACTCTCTAATTAATAATTAAATTAATTAAAATACCAATATGCTTATTAAATATTTCTTTTAATACAATAAGCTAACATAATCACATACTTCGATAATAAAAATTCTCTACATTAATTAAATAAATTTAACACATATAATTAAATTAATCTACCACATTTGCATCAATTAATTATTTAATCTAATAATTAAATCATCGAAAAATATTTATTTAATTCAATAAATATTAAAATTAATTTACAAAATCTCGTTAAATCACATGCAAGTGTGCTCGAACAACGTTATTCTGTATTTCATGGTGACTAGTTTGGCCTAGGGTTGGCGCCGCGGTGCCAACTCTGTGCACCAGAAAAAAATGTCAGTCTTTGAATTTTGTGAACTTCCCGGACGCATAACTTCTTCGTTATAAGTCTGAATTGGCTCGTTCAAAAGCCTACGGTTCACAAATTACGTAATCTACGTATTCATGCAATAATTTTATCTATTTGACTTCATTTGCTAAAAATTCACCTATTGGTTCATTTTTTAACGAAAATTAATAAACGTTCGTGAACGTTCAATGCTCGTTTCTTCGTTCTAAGTCGGAATCCGGTCATTTTCGAGTCCGCAACTCTTAAATGCCAAATTTGACTTGTCTCCATTGGAAAACCATAGTTTCGAGTTCAAACACAAAATTTGACTTCTATTCCGAGAATTTTACAAATTCAACGATTATAAATCAATCATGCAATTTCCGTGAATCTTCATTCTTATGATTTGTTCAACATTACAAATGAATTCCATTCATCATGTGAACATCTCAAAATACTTATTACAACAACTTATATTCATTGTTGGATTTTAGACTTATTCTTCATGAGCTTATAACTTGTCAAATTATAAACTACTTAAGATTTTATTGTTCATGACTTATGACAATTAAAGTTTCCTTAATCATTATTCCTTATATACTCTTAACATATAACTTAACATAGGTATACTTGATACATATGATCATACAAGTTCCTTTACATCCATATCACTCCCCTTAATTAACTTATTACAAGTTCATAATTTTCATACTAACATTCAAGGTTAACTTATAATAAATTCATAACTTTTATAAGTTCAAGTGACTTATTTCCAACTTATGTGGCTTAAGTTCATTGCTTACTCATTCTTCTTACTTCTTAACATTCATATTCCTTAATCCATCTTTTCTTATCAACCTATCATGAATAGAGATAGAAGATAATTTAGAGAAGAAGTCTTACTTTTGAATTCTTGGTAAGTAGCTTCTTCTTCTTCTTTCTTATGGAAGTGACTTATTGTAGCTTATTCTCTCCAACACTTAAGCACTTTATAATCTTTGGATTATTTGAAAAACTAACAAATGGCTTGTATGCCTCCTCTATTAATAAACACTAGTTGGTTCATTAATTAATAATTGGAACTAACAACTTAATCTTTGGGCTTTGCATTAATAAACACTAGTTGGTTCATTAATTAATAATTGGGCCTTAACATTTTATTCACTTGGACTTGTACCAATTGTTAACAAATCTTCCAAGTCCATTAACATTACTTAATACAAATACACATAGTTTATGTATCATTTTCGTATTCTAATTCATATAGAAAATATATACGATATTTCGTTCTTCATACCAACTCGTATAATACTTCATACTATACTCGTTTTTATTGCCCTTGTACAATACCTAAGTATTATACACTTATTACTTATTCATTACTACTTCGCCTTCCTTAACGTTTATAAATTAAGTCCGCAAGCGAAATATTACATTTTCTATAACTAGATTTTTATTACATAATCCATCTTACCTTGTCATTCTATCATTACGCATTTCTCAGAAATTCAAAAATATATCCTGAGCAAATATCGATGAATAGTGTTTTTCAAAAAAATTCTCAGAAAACTTTTATTTTCGTCTTGGAAATTCAAACACTTTAATTCGTTCACGTAGCTCAAATACTACAACATTTTAACATCAATAGGTTATACAATGACAACCATCTTGATAACACATAGAATAGAATTTTATTATTATTTAATTAAATAAAATCATTTTACAATAAGATCCGAATTTCGTGGTCGTTACAGCGGACATCTTTTATATAATCTTCTTTATGTTTTTGTTAGCCACTTCAACCGCACCATTCATCTTTGGATGATAGATGACAGAGTTGAGATGTTTTATGTGGAATTTCATCGCATAATTCCTCCATCATTTTGTTGTTGAGGTTCTTG
Organism: Panax quinquefolius; assembly: GCA_020205615.1. Lineage (NCBI taxonomy): Eukaryota > Viridiplantae > Streptophyta > Magnoliopsida > Apiales > Araliaceae > Panax > Panax quinquefolius. The sequence goes on along the minus strand of CM035171.1, from coordinate 73,307,424 downwards.
GCATTGTCGACACAATCACCTCACGGTTGTCCAGTCGACAAAACGACATTGTTTCTGATGAAAGCAATGATGACTTCTTTAGTAACCCTTGGGAAGGAAGCTGTTTCTACCCACTTGGTGAAGTAGTCGATCATGGTGAAGATAAACCGGTGACCATTACTAGCTTTAGGCTCGATGGGCCCGATAACGTCCATTCCCCACATTGAGAAGGGCCAAGGTTAACTCATATTGTGGAGTTCCCATGGAGGGGCGTGTATAGCATTTCCATGAATGTGGCACTAATAGCATCTCCTGACGTGGTCATTGCAATCAGCTTTGAGAGATAGCCAATAATGTCTCATCCTGAGGACTTTTTTGACAAGGAGGGAGCCACTCATGTGGGGGCCACAGACTCCACCATGGATTTCATCCATAAGCCTTTGGGCTTGATCTTTGTCTAAACATTTGAGGAGACCTAGTCTTGCATCTCTTTTGTAGAGCGCATCTCCACTAAGGTAGAATTTCATAGCAAGTCTATGGATCCGCCTTTTCTCAGTCGGGCTCGCCTCAGCGGGTGTAGATCCATCTCGTAGATATTCCTTGATATGCTGATACCAAGGATGTTGGATGGTAGGTATCTCATCCGATACTTCTCCAACGTAATTCCATATAAAGCTAGGGCCTTGTCTGCAGGAAATTGTGACACTTTCGGCAAGTGTTCCTTGTCTCGCTATGCGAATCAAGGAGGCCAAAGTTGCTAATGCGTCATAAAGTCATTCCTATTACGAGGAATGTGTAGAAAGGAGATTTCTTCAAACTCCAAAGCCATCTTCAAAACTCCGCCAGGTGGTAAGGCAAAGACAATATAGTTCCTTGGTTTGATAGATTAGGTGGATTGTCCGATTACCAACTCGAATCTCCAAAGACAATTAACCGCTTTGATGCCCATTGAAGCGGACAAGTTTTAGCCCCATGAGATGACCTTCATACTCACCATATTCTTTGGTCTTCGACAAACCGTAATTTGGTGCAATGGGATATCGCTCCCGTATCGAGATACTAGGATCGCTCCGGCTCCAGAACCTTCCATATTAATGGCTTCATCAAAATACATCTTCCATGATTGGCGCGTATCGTACTGATGGTGTTGTTGCACTGTCATTACTCCTTCATCAGGGAAATATGTTTTCAAGGGCTTGAAATCCCCTGAAGGTGCGGCGGCCAGTTGATCCGCAATACCTTGACCTTTGATGGACTTTTGAGTCACATATACGATGTTAAATTGTTGTAGGATCAACTGCCATCTGGACAGCCGGTAATTTAACATAGGTTTGTTGAACACGTACCTGAGAGGATCCACGCGGGATATGAGATGGGTTGTGTGACCATGGAGGTAATGTTCTAACCTCATGGAAGCCCATGCTAAAGCACAACACGTCTTTTCAATTAGAGTGTACTTGTGTTCACTGCTGCTGAACCTTTTGCTGAGGTAATAGATAGTTCGTTCTTGGCCTCTATCATTTTTCTATCCCAGCATGCAGCCCATGGCATTGTCACTTATGGACAGGTACATAAACATGGGAACATCATCCCTGGGTGGTACCAAAATGGGAGCTTTGATTAGCTGTTTCTTGATTGTAAGGAAGGCCTTTTGACACTCCTCATTCCATTTCATGGAGGAGTTCTTCCTTAATAACTTGAAGATTGGCTCACAGGTTGTTGTGAGTTGGGAGATAAACCTGCTAATGAAGTTGATTCTTCCCAAAAATCCCCGTATTTCCTTGTCTGTCTGAGGAATGGGCATTTCCGTGATGGCTTAGATTTTGGCAGGATCCAGCTCAATCCCTTTATGGTTGACTAGAAATCCTAGCAACTTGCCTGATTTAACGCCGAAGGCGCATTTAGCTTGATTCAACTTCAAGTTGTACTTGCGTAGCCTGTTGAATAACTTTCTGAGATGGTCTATATGGTCATCCTCCTTCCGGGACTTGACAATGATGTCATCCGCGTAGATCTCGATCTCTTTGTGCATTAAGACATAGAAAAGAGCCATCATAGCTCGTTGATAGGTAGCTCCGGCATTGATGAGGCCGAATGACAACCGTCTATAGCAAAAGGTTCCCCAAGGCGTGATGAAAGCGGTTTTCTCACGATCTTCCTCAGCAACCATGATCTGATGGTACCCTGCGAAGCAATCAGCAAAGGAGTACATGTCGTATTACGTAGTATTGTCAATGAGAATGTGGATAAATGGCACGGGAAAGCTATCTTTTAAGCAAGCTTTGTTCAAGTCCCGGTAATCCACGCAAACTCGCACCTTCCCTCTAGGTTTAGGCACGGGCACAATGTTGGATATCCACTCAGGATATGTAGACACCATTATGATGCCAGCTTGAAATTGTTTCACAATTTCTTCTTTCATCTTTAAACTACACTCAGGTTTTAATCACCTGAGCTTTTTCTTGACTGGCTTAAATCCCTCTTTAACGGGAAGGCGATGAAGGACAATGTAAGTGGACAAACCCACCATATCTTCATGAGACCATGCAAACACATCTTGGAATTGGGTTAATAGCGTACCCATGTAATTTTGTTAGTTTGGGGTAAGGTCTGAACCAATCTGGATTAACTTAGGGCTTTCTAAGGTTCCGAGATTGAAAGAAGTGGTTTGATCAAGGTTGGGTTTGGGTTTGTCTTTGACCCATTCTTGAATTTTCGGAGGCACCTCAATGTCAACCTGTATATTCATCAAGGTTGAATTCATCTCTACATCAAAGGTACAATCCTTGTGGAGAAGAGGCACCGTATCAGCAAGTATAGACACATCTAAATTTAGAGTCCTGAAACAAAATATGTTTTCACTTAGTATATATGAAATGTGTTGATTATACACAGTGTTAGCATATACTGGCAAAATAAACTGCTAATACTGTACAGAAAAGTAAGCAGTTATTATATCTATAGGCGTAAATAGTTTTACCGCTTTACCTGAAGACCAATGCGAGGAAATCTTTGCTCCAATTAGCGAGGCAAAGTCTAGGTGGACCGCAGTGATGGAGGGATTGTCATCATCCTCCCTATCTCGAATGATGGCCATTACGTCTGGGCAATCATCATTTGGGGTGTATCTGTTGGAATGTTCATCATGAATGATGATGCGTATACCGAACAACATCCGTATGACGTCTTGCTTGATTCTTCGTTCCTCTTCTTCCACTGCGGGATTTGGAACAAAGATTTCTTTCTCCTTCACCGGTACCGGCTTGGGAAATAACATAGCCATTACCTTGTCTGGCACCTTTACCGGAGGTTATGCGGACTCAGAGTTTGAAGGCGAAGATAAACGCCGTATGGTTGAAGCTGAAGGAATCTGCTGATGTTTATGAGGATTCCTGTGATTAGAACTGGCAGAATAGCCTAGCCCAGCTGTTCCAGTTTGCCTGGTTAAGTGAATTGGGTACCTGATACCCTGGCAATCTTTACCTAACCCTTGTCTCACCTTATGACCCAGCGACATCATTTTTTGAGTAGCCGACATTACCTTGGCAGAAATCTTGGGTTTAGGCAAAGGCGCTCCAATAGCATGGTATTGGGTATTGCTTATTTCTACAGCATGAAAACTGACTGGTTCTACATCTGAATTGGCATTGATGAACGGCATATCTCCGTGCTGAGGAATTTCTGGTTCAGCGTTGACTGTGACCAGGCTGTTATTGATAATGTATTTCAACTATTGGTGAAGAGTGGAGGGGACTGCCCCTGCCATATGAATCCATGGTCGTCCCAAGAGCAGGTTGTATCCCGAATCTATCCTGAGCACATGGAAAGATACGCAGAATGTGTGAGGACCAATTTCGATTGGCAGTTCAACTACTCCGACCGAATTTTGTCGGGCTCCATCAAAGGATTTAATGATAGTATGGCTACTCCGAATTCAGTTAAGATTGATATTCATCTTCACCAAGGTAGCGTATGGGCAGATATTCAGAGAGAAACCTCCATCTATTAAGACTCCAGCTACCATATATCCGGAAGACAAGACCCTGAATGTGTAACGGCTTTGTAATGGCCGGTCCCTTCAAGCGGTATGTCATCATCGATGAAGGATATCACATTGTCGTTGAAAATGTGATCAACCGGATGTTGAAACTTTTCCGTGTCGACCGATGTCTGGGAGATGAAGCTTCTTCTAAAACCTTTAACAAGACCTTCCGGTGATTCTCGAAAGTTAGGACCAAGTCAAAAATTGATATTTGTTGTGGAGCTTCTTTCAAGCTTAAAACCACCGTAGCTTCATTATGACCTATATCGCAGAGGAATTTTTCAATCTTCTCCGTGGGTATTTTCCCCTTTAATTTGATGGTAGGCTTCATCACCTGTTGGGGAAGATATAGTGGATTTTCCTTCGACACTGTAGCAGTTGTATGTGAGGTGGATCCTTCACCTTCTCCATAACTCCACGAAACTGTGTGCAAGCTAACAATAGGATATTGTACTCTGCACGGCAAGTTGATTGGCTCAGGAGCGGCCACTTTCAAAGGATTGTTGCCTCCCTTGAGTTAAATTGTTGGCGTTGTGAGTAATGTATTATTCCCATCAGTTTCAGTGGATATGACTGCTACCACACTTTTCCACTTAGTAGGGTTTGCATTCTCACTTGCACATAACATAGTATCGTCGTCCGCTAGGCGCAGGACACCACTTTCGATTAGATTTAGAATAAGGTGGCGGAGTGCCTAGCATTCTTCTGTACTGTGACCGCGAGACTAGGAATGATATTGACACACTCCATCAGAGTTGTACCGTCCTGAACGGGGATTGATTGGAGGTAGAAGGGAACTGATCCTTCCCTCATTGATTAACATATGAAGATTTTCCTCCATAGATTGGCCCAGATAGGTGAATTCCCTTTTGTTGGGGAAATTTTGACGGGCTTTGGCATTTGCTCTCTTTGTCACTTTGTCTTCCAACATTTCATTTTCTGAAAGTGACGAGGGAATATTCATGACAATAGGTAGGAGACTAGCATGCTCATGGCTGATTAACCGACGAGTCATTTGATGCTGATAAGTAACCAGTTCCGCCAATTGATCAATTTGCTCGCAGAGAGCTTTCATCTTTCGTTCCATTATGAACTGGAACTTGGCATAATCCCATCTGTCATCAACGTCTTTGAGGGTCTGGGAAGATTCACAGCTGAAGTTGAAACTCTGTCCATTGCTCCAATTAATCATGTTGACCTCTTCTTCTTTGTGTTGAGGAAGAGGGTTGTCTTGAACATGAGGCTGATCTGGTTTGGTGACCACGATCTCTCCGTTGTCTATCAGGTCCTGGATCTTATGTTTCAAGGCCCAAAAATCCTGAGTATCATGTCTAGGTGCCCCGGCATGATAAGCACATTTCCTAGCAGCATTGAAACCCTCGTCCCTTAGGGCTGGCTGGTGGAAGAAGATGCGTAATTTTCTTCTGTGTTGTCAGAAGATTTAAAATGTTCTCGAGGGTATCCCCTAAGGGTGTAAACACTCGAGGGCATTTGATTTCTCCACCTTTTGGTAATGGAGGGTTCGTGGGCTGTGCTTGAAAGGGAGTGTAGTTTCTCCTTTGAATAGGCATGTTTTGATTACCTTTTTGCCCCTGTAGTATCAGGGAATCATCTTCCTCTTTCTTTTTATGGACCCTCCAGGGGTTGTTCCCATAATTTCTAGATTGGATATGATCAGCAATAGCTTTGAGTGCAGCTAGTTCTTGAATCTTTCCGGACTTCAATCCCATCTCAGCCATCTCCCCATGTTTGACCATTTCAGAAAATGGTTTGCCGATGCCGGTTAAAACTCTCTCATAGAAGGGAGCTTCTTGTATGTCTATGAAAGTCATAACCATTTCTGATTTTGTCATGGAAGGACTAACTTGGGCAGCCAGGCGTCTCCACATCTGAGTATACTCTCGGAAAGACTCGTTAGACTGTTTCTTGATCTTGGTAATTTGATACCGATCAGGAGCCATCTGAGTTTGAAAGTTATACTGAGTGAGGAAAGCATGTGCTAGCTCTTCCCAACTATGGATTTTGGAGTTGTCTAATCTTGTGTACCACGAACGGGCTTCTCCAGTTAGACTCTTTTGGAACAATTGCATTCTGAGCTTTTCGTCCTCTGTATAAGATCCAAGTTCTCCAATAAACACCTTTAGATGTGTGTAAGGATCTCCTAACCCGTCATATTTTTCAAAGTCAGGAGTTTTAAATTTTTTTGGATAATGAACACCAGGAAAAATACACAGATCAGTATATGAAACATTCCCGTGTGTTCCAATTCCTTTGATAGCGCGAAGGGTTTCTTCCATTTGGAGGACTTTTTTTTTATGTCACCAATGTCTGGATCTCCAGTGGGATGGGCAGCATCATGAGTTTTGTTGGTCGTATCCAACTGTAGTTCAGGTATGGTAATGACCGGGATTCGTCCTTGTGTGGAGGATTCAGCATGTACGGGTATTTTCTGACACTATGTAGACTGGTGTAATTCTTTTAGTAGAATAGCCAAATCTGTTTTCTTAATCCGTCGAATTCTTTGCGAGAAAATGGATTAAGTTTAGTCTGGTTGGATGACGACATGATTGACTGTAGGCCTGTTGCCTTTTTGGACTTTGACCAAGTAGTAGGTCTGATTGATTCCCTACGAAAGACTTGCATAGTTTAGTCTTTAGGGGATGTGTATAATAACATGCTATGTGATGTGTCCTTTTTAGGAATTTTATCCTGCAAAACGGATGTCAGTTGTTTGTAGCATGTTTCAAAATATGTATGTGTACACATTTTTTCATATTTCTCATTACATGGAGATAGATATGGAATATAAGTACAAGTAATTTGTAATGAGAGCATGAAGAGATTTTCCTCTGTTTTGGGTTTATCAGAGGCTGACCTATCTTAGGTTACTCTCGCGGCTTTTTGGCATGAAGGTTCCCAAATCATCGCAATCTACTTAACGGGAAGTTAATCTGGTCTTTCAACTAGAGCGAATTTGGGTGGTGCCTTTCCTAAGCCTCGGAGAATTAGTCTTCTCACGAGTCCAGTAATCAAACACCGACTGGATAGCCTCCTGGTGGAGGGACCACACAACATACATTCATATACATCGCGTCTCACCGTATGAAAATGATGACATATGCGAAGCACTAATATCACAAGCAGATATGGTGCGAAGCACTAATATCACAAGCAGTTATGGTGCGAAGCACTAGCATCACAAGCAGTTATGGTGCGAAGCACTAAGTGCAATAAGGAAATGCATTCGTACACATTCATTAAATGTAAATGCAACATCCATACACAAGCAGGTAATAGTTTTGAAAAGATTGTAATAGCGGCTTAAGTCCTCTTACTGGAGTTCCCCAACAGAGTCGCCACCTGTCGACGTCGGGATTTTTGGATGTCCCTTTCCGTTACTTGTTCTTTAGTGTTCTCATTTTAGGTGAGATTTGTTTGAAAAAACAAGTGAAAAAGGTCCGACATGTATAATGTCGACGATGGACTATTAAGAGTCGCCAGTTGGTTTTTTATATGGTTGTACCAACACAACTGAGAAAAGGTTTGCACATTGACCCAGTGATGTGACACTGCTATACGGGTCGGTGAAACTGAGATTCATTAGGGTCCGGGGACTTGGTTATACGGGGGGAAGGTGTTACGCACCCCCCGACATCTGTGTTACCACGGTGACCGCCTCTTTTCAAGAAACTGTTATCTGAATGTGTGTGTGTGTGGGTCAATGTGTTGTTATTTGGAAGTAGTGCGAGGCCTCGTTCGAACCTATATACACAGGGTTTGAATTTATGTAAAAATTCAATTTTTAGCAAGATATGGCAGTGATGTTTTATAAAAGAGGTTTTTCAAACCCTGATGCTCAATAGTAATTGAGATATTTTACACTCCCATTTTATTAAGTGCTCGGCTTGATTGATTTTATTTTACGAATGCGAGACATCCGTATGAAAATAATGTACAAAATAATGCCGACTTCCTCATGGGTATGGAAACCATTTGAGGATATTTAGACACCGCAGAATAATTTACAAGCTGCTTAGAGCTGAAAATGTCCATCACGGGAACCGAATCTAGATCCAATAGGTTGAATTTGTGATCACATGATTCTATGCATGCATGTAGTAATCGCAATTTGTATGAAAGCGATGTAGGTGTATATATATAAAAGTCAGTAAATATATATATCTGAGACAGGATCACCAACCTGAAAGCACCTCCATGGGGATCGAAATGTAAATAAAGTCAGTAAAAGCTATCAACCGTCACGGAGGAAACTCAAAGTGATTTAAACGTAAATAAAGTCAGAATACGTTCAATCGCCACGTAAGGAAACACCAAGCGGGATGAAATGTAAATAAAGTCAGAATATACCAACCGCCACGAAGGAAACTCCAAAGGGACGAAATATAAATAAAGTCAGAAGCGTATCAATCGCCACGAAGGAAACTCTGTGCAGGCGGATTTAATATATATATATATGTATATATATAAGCAATAAATGCACCGACGTAAAATCTAGGCTCATCGAGCATGTAGTTCGACAACAGATTCATATATATAAATATATATATATATATATATATATATATATATATATAAAAGCAGTAGTAAACGCATTCAGGATATAAAATCTGTGCTCATCGAATGAGTCCGAATAATAGTTCATATATATAAAATATATATATATACAAAAAGTAGTAGTAAACGACTGGATATAAAATCTGTGCTCATCGTAAGTAGTCCGACCATGCTTATATATATAAATATATATATACAAAAGCGAGTAAACGCCTCGCATCAAGTTCAGGCTCATCGAACAAAGTTCGACACACAATTAATATATATATATATATATATATATATATATACATTTATATATATTAATCGTGTGTCGAACTCGCTCGATGAGTTTAGATTTCGATACAAGCGCGTTATTTGCTTTATATATATATATATATATATATATATATATATATTAAAGCAAATAAACGCCTGCATCAAGATTAGGCTCAATCGAGGCATAACTCGATAATGTTAGTCAATATATATATATATAATATATATATATATATATATACAGACTGAAATGAAACCACGGACCGAAGTCCAGGAAAAAGCAAGCAACACGACTCTCAACGTGTAGAAGGGTGTGTGCAGAGATGAAGAGAAAGACTCTAAAGTGTGTGAGAAGGCTTACAGCTGACTGCCAAAGAAGACTTCTATATCTTTGGAGTGGGTAAACACTGTCTTTTGTAGGTACAAAAGGGCTATATATGAGCTCACAAGTGTTTAAAAGGGGAAAGTACACTGTATGGGGGTGAGTGTAGAGCAAATTGGGGAGGGCTTCCTCGCCTTTTTCTCTTGTAAAATGGGCAGCCCAAGCCCTCTATTTATAGGCAATTTAGCTTACAGTGTGTAACAATGAGCCCAGAGTGTGTGCAGAGGCAACCCGGGTGGGCCCGGGTTTTTCAGGTCGGGTCATCTCGAAGTACGTGCACTCAGGCACTTTAATGTCCACTCGAACTTTCAGAAGTGAAATTCGGGCATCCGTTTGAGGTATACATGACCTATTTTGGATTAGAGTTTGTACGAAGTCATTGAAGATGGGACGATGCCCTCCGGTCTTCAAGCTTCAACTTTCATCCATTACACCGCACAATAGTCACTCGGGATTGGTTAGTCTTGTGGGACATTGTTGCATAGAGATCTTAAGACGACGTGATGTGGCATCGTGTTGACGAGATGACGATGTTGCCCTTCACAGGTGTTATCACGGATTCAATGATAAATGCAGACATTACTCGACTTCATTTGAGATCGGGTCACGCAATTGTTGAAGGTCCTCATTGTCACCTTTGAGGTGTGCTTGTCTTCCCGATGTTATTGCTGGGTTGGTACAATGTATCTTGTTGTGAGCGCCGAGATTGAAGCTGGTTGCATTTGAAACAAGCATTTCTGGGGTTATCGCTGAAACTGTATTCCTTGGGGTTATCACCAAAGTTGGTGGCTATTCCCATGGTTGGGACTGAGACTGGATACCTCGGGGTTATCTTTGAGATTAATCAGTCTTCTCTGGTGTGTGTTCCGGTATTGGATCTGGACGCCTCGGGGTTACATCCAAGGTTGGAATTGTTACTCCCAGAGTGTGATCCGGGGTTGATGCTGAACTTCTGGTAGTATCCGGCATGGATTTGGATTATCTTTCAGGGTTCCCTCTTAAAAGACTAATCTGTCCTCCTGCAATGTTAGTGACAGTAGTACAGAAAATTTCGAGTGTCTACAATGCTGACTGCAATTAGTAGTGCTATGTGATATGATATATTATTCTAATTGAACGAATGATCTTATTACTGATAGGTCACTGTATAAAAGATTAATCTAAGTTGCGTTATTGTAAGCAGCAGTTCAGGCAAGTATCTAAACCTTATGCACTACTTTTATTTCATGCAAACAGGTATATCATGTTATGCAAGTTTCCTAAACTTCAATTATTATTGAGCAAGTATCCGAACTATTCTTTACATTGTGCAAGTATCCTACTTTTGCATTTACTTTATGCAATGGACATGAGTAAGAAAGTTTCAGAATTATATTATTATTGTGCCAGATTATTAACTCTATTATTATTCATTATGTATCCAATCTTTGTATCCATACAAGTTCTTACATTATCCGATCATTGTATTATTGTATAATTCAGATATTTATTATGTTCGTTAATTCGTATATAGGGTTAGACAATTGTCCCCACTTGGATAACCATTGTATTTAATCATATATTGATACATACTTATTGATTTCAAGTATGTATACATTGACTTAAAAGCCGTCTAAGCTATTTGATTCAGCTAGACATAAAAATATTGTTGAACAAGATAGAACGTTATTGTATCCAACTAGATTGTTTTGGTTCGGATTCCTGACTAAGTATGAACATCCCGAATATGGGAAAACTCTTGTGCACCTAAGGTGGATAGAGTGAACGATAATATCATTCTTGCATGTAGTATTGATCAATACAGGGCACATTTGGCAGATCACCCTCGTGCCCGTAAGTTATGACGGTTTGCGGATGAAGTTCTGCTAAACCCTAGTGAAAATTATAAATAATGTTCATAGTATGTCGAATGCTCTCCAGTTATAGTCAGTACGTAGTTTCAAAAATTGGAGATAGATTTGGTATGTTGTTATTATTGGTTCAGCTTACTTCACAATTGTTGATTCATTGTAGAAGAGTTATTCAAAGAAAACATTTAATCATTTCAGCTTATATTTATTGTTGCTATTATTTGTTGGGCAATTAAATGCTCATCCTTGCTTTAAATTTAAATGTTTTCAGCTAAGCATGATCAACCGGAATGTTCAAGCCAGAACAAGGAAAAAGGAAAGCAATCAGAATAACCTTATGTTATCTTTTGTAATAGTTAGACAGTATTAAGATAATGATATTTATTATCTATCATGTAATGTATTGTAGTAAAGGTTGCATACTTGGGATTAGACTTTGATATATGTAAATTAAGTTTGATATTTATATTATTGTTATTATTATTAGTATTATTCCGCTCATAGAAATGGTATCGTAAAGCACCGAGTTCGGGTTTCAAGTGAGTTTGGGGGCGTTACAGCGAGTCTTTTTGTTATGGGTCACGATGCGGCGTGAGTCTCCAGGGGCTGAGGCTTGCATTGGCGCTGCAGCATGGGACTTGTAGCTTGGAGTCGCGCCGCGGCGCGGACTCTGTGCCACAGATTATTTTGACAGATTTTTCAAATGGTGAGATTCTCGGACTCGTAACTTCTTCATTATAAGTCCGAATTGGCTCGTTCAAGAGCCTACAGTTCACAATTCACTTACTCTACGTGTTCATGTAAGAATTTTATCTATTCGACTTCGTTTGCTAAAAATTCACCTATTAGTCCATTTTTAACGAAAATGATAAACGTTCGTGAACGTTCAACGCTCGTTTCTTTGTTCTAAGTCAAAATTCGGCCATTTTTGAGTCCACAACTCTATAATGCCAAATTCGACTTGTCTCCATCGAAAATCAATGTTTCCGAGTTCAAACATGAATTTGACGATTTCACGAATTTGACGATTATCGTCCAATCGTGTGAATTCTGGCAAAACTTCATTACTAGTGATTTGTTCAACATTCTAAAAGGATTCATTTCATTATCTAGACATCTCAACTTATATGATACAACAACTTATATTCAAATTAGGTTATGGCTTATTCTTCATAAGTTCATAACTTAACAATTTCTATCATACAAGACTTTCATTTCCTTATGACTTACTCTTAATGAAGTCATTTAAGCTACATGCTTACATCTTATTATTCATACAAACTTCTTAAGTTAGTCATATGACAAGTTATTATGTGTATTCTATATGTTCATAACTTGTTTAGGTTCAAGTTACTTATTCATAACTTATTCGGCTCAAGTTCATTGCTTAACCACTTCTCATATGTTCTTAGCATATAAATTCATTAGGTTACACTTCTCTTATCACCCTATTATGATAGAGATGGAAGATATATTTATGAGAAGAGCCTTACCCTTGATGAACTAGTACTTCTTCTTCTTGGAAAATCTAGTAATGGATGTTAAGCTTCAAAGTGCTTTTTAGCTCTAACAAATAAGTTGTTGGCAAAGAGAGTTTGTTGGATGAAATTTGAACAAGTAAATGACAAATCCAAGCTTGCTATTTATAGAGGGGCCAAGGTTAGGGTATTAAGGTCATTAAGACATCCCACCTCCTTTGTTAACCTCCTTACTATTTATGTCTTAAGACCTAAGTAATCTTGCTCATCACTCTTAATTCTTGCCCATCACACAAAGTTCTTGCCCACTACTTCACCCATGGGTTGGCCCATGGATCGTATTTAGTTAATGGATCATTACTTTGGGCTTGGTTTAGTTAATTATTCTATTTCTTGTGGGCTTGCATTGATTTAGCTTAGGCTTAATATTATTTACACATAGGCTTACATCTTTAATCTTATTGAACTTGTTCTTCATACAAGATTTACCCTTCCCTTTTCATTAAACTTTTATTACATTTATTCTCAATTTAAGTCCGCATGCGAAATATCGCGTTTTCCATACTTAGATTATTATTACATAATCCATCTCGCCTTAATATTCCATCGCTACGTATTTCTCTGAAGTTCAAAAATAATTCCCGAGCGGTAAATGATGAATAGTGTTTTTCGAAAAATTTCTCGGAAAGCTTTTATTTTTGTCTTGGAAATTCAAACACTATAATTCTCTCACGTAGTTTAAATACAACGATGTTCCGATGTTTCTAGGTTATAGAACGACATACGTCTTATTAACACCTAATAATAACAAATAATATTATTTAATTCATTATTTAATTCTTTCAAGTATTTTACAAAGGATCCGAATTTCTCGGTCGTTACATTATTTAATGGTCGGTCAGAATATAAGGATAATATGTGGCATGTCAATTAACCCTTGTTTTATGGCAGTGTTTGAAAATGACATCCGAGAATGTTGAAATAAGCAATGGAGCACATGAGATCGTTAAGTCACCAACAATCAATACCCAGGATAATGAGCATCAAGAAGGCAATAATCCTCAGGAAAACAACAACAACGACCAAATGATGAACAATGAGATGTTCAAAGGCTTTATGCAATTCATGCAACATCAGGCGAGAGAGACTCCGGTCCAAAATGTAGGTGGAAACACTGGCAACTCTCAGATGGTCACCGCTAAGTAGTTTAAAGAGCTTGGACCACAAGAGTTTTTGGGAGATCCAAAACCACTTAAGGCAGAGACGTGGATAAAACAAATCACCAAGATATTTGATGTCTTAGGATGCTCTAAGGAGCAAAAGGTTCCATTTGCCACCTTCATGCTGCGAGGAGAGGCATATTATTGGTGGGAATCTATAAAGCGTACCCAACCTGCTGCACTGAAGATGTCTTGGGAGAAGTTCAAAGAACTGTTCAACGACAAGTACTTTCCCAAAAGTATTCGTCACATGAAAGAGGTGGAATTTATCAAGCCGGAGCAAAATAATAAGACCGTGTCGCAGTATGAAGCTAAGTTTGCCGAGTTGTCCCGGTTTGCGTCCCACTTGGTTGATAATGAGGAGAGAATGACGCGAATGTTTCTGCGAGGTTTGAAACCTGAAATACGTTAATATTTTATTTCTCACAAATTGTGTTTGTATTTAGATGTTATAAATAGGGCTCAGTTATTGGATTATGATAATGAGTCAACCCAACCAAAAGAGAGCAACCGAAAAAATGATAATACCAGTGGTAGCAGTCATCGAAGCGGTGACAACAAACGTGGAGGAAGTCAACATGCCAAAAATGGTAACCACTTCAGTGGTAATCATGGCCAAGACAATAGGAGTGGAAATTTCAAGAAGATAAGATTCAATAATGATGGAAAGATGTCGGCACCCATTGTTAAAGAAGGAGAACGATTACTGATCGTATGCTACAAATGCGGAGGGGAGGGACACATCAGTCCAAACTGTACGCAGCAGTCCAAAACATGTTACAATTGTGGAAGAAAAGGTCACCTAGCTCGATTTTGTCGTGTAGTAAAGCCAAGTCCAACTGGGATGGAGGCACCAAAGGTCATCCCAGACAAGTCAAAACTAGTAGTTCAAGGGAGAGCGTTTGTCGTAACCTCCCAAAAAGCGAGGAACCCGAACGAAGTTATCACGGGTAAGCTAATCATAAACTCTAGTGAAGTCTATACCTTATTTGATACCGATTCTACCCATTCTTTTATTTCTCCTACTTGCGCTCAACGTATAAATTTAACTCCGGAGAAATTAGACTTTGACTTATCTGTTGAAACTCCGTTGGGAGAAGCCTTAATTACATCCACTATTTATAAGTCTTATTTGATTCAAATCGGCAACCGCACATTACCTGTCTATCTTATTTCTTTGAAAATACTTGCATTTGATGTGATTTTAAGGATTGCTTGGTTAACCATTCATCATGCAAAAATTTATTATTTTTGTAAGGTTGTTAGCTTTCATATTCCTAACCAACCTATTATGCAAATTCAAGCAACCAAACAACTAAAGTTAATCATTGTCATATCAAGCCATAAAGCTATTCGTTTATTAAAAAATGAATGTCAAGCTTTCTTAGCCCATGTCACGAATTTAAACAAAAATATGTCAGATTTGATTGATATTTCTATTATTAATAAATTTCCTGACGTATTCCCTAAAGAACTTCCTGGCCTAACCCCAGAGCGTGAAATCGAGTTTTGTATTGACCTTAAACCTAGTAAAAAACCTATTTACAAAGTCTGATATCGAATGGCTCCTATTGAACTTCAAGAGTTAAAGGCCCAACTACAGGAATTGTTAGACATCGGTTTCATTCATCCTAGTACGTCTCCTTGGGGTGCTCTTATTTTATTCGTGAAAAATAAAGATGGGACTATGCGACTTTGTATTTGTAACGACCGAGAAATTCGAATCTTATTGTAAAATGATTTTATTAAATTAAATAATAATAAAATCATATTCTATGTGTTATCAAGATGGTTGTCATTGTATAACCTATTGATGTTAGAATATCGTAGTATTTGAGCTACGTGGATAAATTAAAGTGTTTGAATTTCCAAGACGAAAATAAAAGTTTTCCGAGAAATTTTCTAAAAAACACTATTCATCAGTATTTGCTCGGGATATATTTTTGAATTTCCGAGAAATACGTAATGATGGAATAACAAGGTAAGATGGATTATGTAATAAAAATCTAGTTATGGAAAATGTAATAATTCGCTTGTGGACTTAATTTATACACATTAAGGAAGGTGAAATAGTAATGAATAAGTAATAATGGTATGATACTTTGGTATCGTACGAAGTAATGAAAATGAGTATAATACTAAGTATTATACGAGTTTGTAGGAAGGATGAAATACCGTATATAAATTCTATATGAATTAGAATACGAAAATAATAAATAAACTATATGTATATGTATTAAGTAATGTTAATGGACTTGGAAGATTAGTTAACAATTATATTCAAGTCCAAGTAGATTAAAATGTTAAGGCCCAATCATAAATTAATGAACCAATTAGTGTTTATTAATGCAAAGCCCAAAGAGTTAGTTGGTCCAAGCCCAAGCTAGATTGAAATGAATTGGTTGACCCCTGGGGCACACCATATTAATATGGTTAAATGTGGTGACCAAGTTAATGTAATGACCAAGTTAAATGAGTAATGACCAAGTATAGGTTAAGTGTTGTGATTAACAAGTAATGAATAGTAAGGAGGTGGCTTAAAGGAGGTGGGATGATTTAAAGACTAAACTACCCTAGCTTTGCAACTTCTATAAATATAGGAGGCTTACAAGCCATTTAACACTTGTTCAAACAATCCAACATTTCAAAGTGCTTAAGTGTTAGAGAGAATAAGCTACAAATAAGTCATTCCATAAGTAAGAAGAAGAAGAAAGCTACCTTACCAAGTCTAATAAAAGTAAGACTTCTTCTCCATTATCTTCTATCTCTACCATAATAGGTTGATAAGAAAAGATGGATTAAGAAACATAAATGATAAGAAGCAAGAAGAATGTGTAAGTTATGAACTTAAGCCAAATAAGTTGGCAATAAGTCATTTGAACTTATAAAAGTTATAAACTTATTATAAGTTAACCTTGAACGTTAGTATGAAAATTATGAAATTGTAATGAGTTCATTAAAAGAAGTAGTAAGGATGTAAAAGAATTTGTATGATCTTATGTATCATGTATACATAAGTAAAGTTATATGTTAAGAAACATATAAAGAATGATGATTAAGAAACTTTAAATGTCATAAGTCATGAACAATAAAATCTTGAGTGGTTTATAATTTGACAAGTTATAAGCTTATGAAGAATAAGTCCAAAAACCAACAATGATTATTAGTTGTTGTAATAAGTATGTTAAGATGTTCACATGATGAATGATGTTCATTTGTAATGTTGAACAAATCATAAGAACGAAGATTTGCCAGAAATTGCACAATTGGACGATAATCGTCGAATTCGTAAAATTCTTGGAATAGAAGTCAAATTTTGTGTTTGAACTCGGAACCATTGTTTTCCAATAGAGACAAGTCATATTTGGCATTTAAGAGTTGCAGACTCGAAAATGACTGGATTCCAACTTAGAACGAAGAAACGAGCATTGAACGTTCACGAACGTTTATCGTTTTTGTTAAAAATGAACTATTATGTGAATTTTTAGCAAACAAAGTCAAAGAGATAAAATTCTTACATAAACGCATAGATTACATAATTTGTGAACCGTAGGCTTTTGAACGAGCCAATTTAGACTTATAACGAAGAAGTTATGCGTCCGGGAAGTTCACAAAATTGACAAACTAAATTTTTTTTCTGGTGCACAGAGTTGGCTCCACTGCGCCAACCCTAGGCAAAATGAGTCATGCCGCAGCATGTAACAGTGTCCGAGTACACTGCAAGAGTTCACCGCAGCGTGAACCATAGTACAATATGTGGCGCCGTAGCGCCATGTACAGTACGAAAATCTTCTGGAAAGTGGCGCCACAGCGCGACCCATTAGGTAAGGACTCGCGCCGCATCGCCAAGTCCGGGACAATGCTACTCTAAGTTCGTGACCATAAAGGCGAGATGTAAGTATAAAGTCGGGTAACCGCAGCAATACTTGATCTCGTAACAAGAATAGTAATGAAGGTTTCTAAGTATAAAGAAAGGAAAGCTAATTTATTTGGAAGTAAACACAACCTAAGGAAGGAAATGTAACATTGTTTAAAACTTTGTTAAACCTTAAGGATGTTGTATATAGGTTGAGATAACCTAGTTGAATTTAAATGCAAGGATAATGATAAACCGAAATGAATAGTAACTGAATCTAATACACAGTTAAATTGAGATGAAAGTATGATATAGTCATATACATACTTGATTATATGTGACCTAATGTAAGGCCTTATGTGATAATGTATTGTAGAGACTTGAAAGACTTGAACATAAAGTTAATATACTGTAGTAGATGCTAAAGGCAAGTATTCTAACTCTTATCTCAGTTCAATCTGAACAAGTTTTTGCAGTTCATGTATTCTTTCGTATGAATTGAAGTATGTTGAAGTTTAAGCCAATTCCTTTGGCTAGACTTGATGTATTGATAATCTAATCATTTATTATCAAATGTTGTTATCTTTTGTCAACTACTTGATATGGTTTTCAAAATAAGATTGAAATGTTAAACAAATGTTTTGTTGGTAAAACGACAGGCACGTGAGGTAGCCAAATGCTTAAACGTGCATACGTTTAATGGATGTAGTGTTGATCAACATAGAGTACAATAGGCTGATCACCTAGAAGTGCTCGTAAGTAATATCGGGCTTACGGACTTGCTTCCGGGTTGTCCTTTTCCAATAAAGAATGAATACTCAAGGTCTTTGACCGGAGTGAATGTTTTACTAAATATTGTTATTATTGTAAAACATTTTGAAAGAAAAGATGAAGTGCTATTTTGAGTTATCAATAGTACTTCATAACTATTGTTCAGTTATTGAAGATATATGATTTGTATGTGTCAAGCATGTTGTTATTAAACCGTTATACTTGCTGAGGTAGTTATGCTCATTCTTGCTTGAACCATATGAACGCAGCTAAGACTGAACGTCCCGAAGGATCGAAAAGGGATAAAGGAAAAGCTAAGGCAGATTGTTAAGCGGTCTTATAATAGTATAGGTCTATTGCTGTAATGTAACTGATATTATGACAAAGAACCTTTGTAATGGGAATCGAACCTGGGAAATATAAATATTACTTTAAATATATAGAAGTTATGTTCGTTCTTTGAGACTTTTCAATTGAATGAATGTATGAATGTTGTACAGTATAACACCGTCTGTCGAGTTAGAAGATACCCAGATTTGGGGGCACTACAAGTTGGTATCAAAGCCTAGGTTATAAAACTTAAGGGGGAAAGTAGAACCTTAAGTCATAACCTTAAGAAAGAATAAAGAAGTAAAAGATGGAAAGTAACCCTATAAAAATGCATTATATTATGTTATGTATTTCTATTATTTTACTGACGTGTACTAATCAAACTATATTGTTTTATTGTAGATTTCAGGAGAAAATGATATGTATAGAGATATACATGTAGTGAGCGAGGATTCGGTTAATCAGGTAGAGATAATACCAAATCCCGTAGCAGTAGAACCAGAGTTGGTGACAATCGAATATGGAGACTCGGACGATTTAGACTATATGTCTATATTTGATGGCATGCTAGAGGAGGAGGTGGACGTGATGTATTTTGACCAGGTTCCACCTACAGAGGAGTTGTCTACGGGGGAATCAATGAAGGCACTGTTTATGTCGGTATTGGATAGGAATGTCCATTATTGCCAAGAGGTTAAGGAGTTGAAAGAGGAACTCCAAGCTGTCCGTGAGGACAAGGCTAGCACGGAGGGAATGTGGGAAGAGGAGCGTGATGATAGGGTTCTAGCTAAGGACAAGGTCCGAGAGCTGAAATGTGAAGTCTTTGAGCTCAAGCAGGAGCTAAAGACTAAACATCGAAAGTTAGAGAGGATGTCCTATATACATAGGAGTTCTCATGTAGATTTCAAAGCAATTTGTAGTGGGTATCAGATAGAAGGTGACATACCCACACATAATTATATGTAGAGATGTTATTGTTCATTCGCCAAAGAAAGATTTTGAGAATGCCCTATGTCAGATGTAATCTAGCAATAGCTAGAGTAGATTAGATATGTAAATATTATGTATCTAGTTGTGACGTAAAACCCTCTTTTGTATAACAAAGGGTAGTCTTTGTAAATCCAAATTTTGGAAAGTAATTCATGGATGGTAATGTAATCACTAAGGTCGAGTAATGTAAACAATGTAGTGTTAAACTACAAGTTATGAATCAATATAAGTCTTTTATGGAATATGTTGAGTAATGAGTATGAGTTGTTGTTTTATTACAAATAATAACAAACCAACAAGAATAAAGTAATAATGATGTGTTGTTTTCTTAACAAATGAAATGCCGCCAAGAAGGAGACAACAAAATCGTAGCGCTTAATGTTAACCAAGGAGGAGGGTGGTCCTAGTTAATCCAATGCAGAGTTCGTTAATCTTTTAACTACCGTGATTTAATAGAATCGAGGGGCTAATGCACTCGTGATTCCTGGAGTAGTACGAGCTACTACTTTTAAGGACTTTAAAAGTGTAGGTCCGCCGGAGTACAAAGGAACTACGAACCCTATAGAAGCCCAGACTTGGGTAAAAGAAATCGAGAAAGCATTTGTAATAGCAAATGTTGAGGAGGGTCAAAAGGTTGCCTTTGCAACCTATTTGATGAAAAGAGAGGCCAACTTCTGGTGGGAGGCAAACCAGGCTAGGGCCGATATAGGAAACCTAACATGGGAGAGGTTCAAGGAGATTTTCTTCGAGAACTATTTTCCCACGAGTATGTAAGGGAGGATGGAAATGAGGTTTCTTGAATTGAGACAAGGGGATATGACAGTTCCCCAGTATGCTGCCAAGTTTAATAAACTGGCACGATTTGTTCCACATCAAGTGGACACTGAAGTGAGAAAGGCTAGAAGATTGAAAGGTGGCTTCAAACCCCGGCTCTATAGTCGAATCTCTGTGTTCCAAAGTACTTCCTTTGGAACCATACTAGAAAAGGCAATAATTGCCGAAGGTGGGAATGAGGCTCTTAGCCAGTACCACAAGGATAAGAAGAACAAGGGTAAGGTTGATGGAGGAACCAAGACCGAGGGAGCCAGTGGAAGTGGCAACGGTTAGAAGAGGAAGGACTTTAACTCTGGGAATACCAGAGTAAAACAAGGGGACTCTAAGAGGAGGATGGAGGCCTGTAAAACCTACGGGAAGACCCACTTGGGAGTCTGTCTCAAAGGAAAGGCGGTTTGTTATAATTATGGACAGAAAGGGCACATTTCGCCTAACTATCCAAATCCTAAGAAAAATCACGGATGTTTTGTATGTGGATCAACTTACCACATAGCAAAGAACTTCCCGAAGAAGGGGATAGAAGGAAATAAGGGAACTAATAGCGGGAAGTTAGCTATTAGTGGTCCAAATTTCAATGGGAAATCAATGGCCCGCACTTTTAATATGACGGTCCAAGATGCGGTGGCATCAGGGGATGTAGTTGCAGGTATTATTCCGATCAACAATATAAATGCATACACGTTATTTGATTCGGGTGCTACTTGTTCGTTTATAGTATGTGATTTTCCTAGACGATTAGAATTATTTCCTGAAAAATTGCCTATACCTTTGAACATTAAGGTAGCAAACGAAGAGATAATTCTTGTTGAAGATATTCATAGGAGTTGTTGTGTAGATGTACGTGGTCATAAGTTATCGGTAGATTTGATACCGATAAGGTTAGGAGAATTCGATGTAATTCTCGGAATGGATTGGTTGATTAACCATTGAGTAATTATAGATTGCCAAAAGAAATGTGTGAGTATCAGGACGTTGAAGCAACCTCCTGTAGTATTTTACAGTAGTAAATTGCCGGGACGTTCGTGTTGCCTTACGATGACACAAACTAGAAAACTTTTAAGGAAGGGTTGTGTAGGTTACCTATGCCATGTTGTTGATACCCAGAGAATGGGAGCAACCATGGAACAAATACCTATAGTAAATGAGTTCATGGATGTATTTCTAAGTGAGTTACCGGGTCTACCGCCGGATAGGGAGGTCAAATTTGTGATAGACATTGTGCCAGGAGCGGCACCAGTCTCAAGGGCACCGTACCGTATGGCACCTGTGGAAATGAAAGAACTAATGGTTCAGTTATAGGAACTATTGGACAGAAAGTACATTCAACCAAGTGTTTCTCCGTGGGGGGCATCGGTGTTGTTTGTCAAGAAGAAAGATGGATCGTTAAGGCTTTGTATCGACTATCGGGAGTTGAACAAGTTAACGATAAAGAATAAATACCCATTGCCCAGGATCGATGATCTCTTTGATCAATTGAAAGGGGCAAAGTATTTTTCTAAAATAGATTAACGGATGGGGTATCATCAGTTGAAGGTTAGGAAGGAAGATGTACCAAAGACTGCATTCAGGACTCGTTATGGTCATTACGAGTTTCTGGTGAAGTCATTTGGGTTGACGAATGCACCTGCTGCATTTATAGATATGATGAATAGAGTGTTCAAATTATATTTGGACAAGTTCGTCGTAGTGTTTATCGATGATATTCTAGTCTATACTAAGACGCCAGAAGATCATGCTGAACACTTAAGATTAGTGCTGGAGACACTAAGGAAGGAGAAGTTATATGCGAAATTCACCAAATGTGAATTTTGGCTGGAAAAGGTGCAATTTTTAGGTCATGCCATTGACCAAGAGGGGATTTCAGTGGATCCAGCGAAGGTGGAAGCAGTAATGAATTGGGAACAACCAAAAACGCCGACTGAGGTGCGGAGTTTCCTAGGGTTAGCAGGGTACTATCGAAGATTTATCCAAGATTTTTCGAAGATAGCTACCTCGTTGACTAATTTAACAAGGAAGATGGTGAAATAAGTATGGACGGATAAATGTGAAGACAGTTTTCAAGAACTGAAGAAAAGATTAAATGAAGCGCCTATTTTGTCATTGCCAGATGACACAGGAAATTTTGTAGTGTATAGTGATGCTTCGCATAGAGGACTTGGTTGTGTGCTTATGTAGCATGGCAAAGTCATCACAGATGCATCTCAAGCAGATTGAAGGATTATGAGAAAGTTTATCCTACTCATGATCCGAATCGTCACAGAGTGTTTGCCCTAAAGATATGGAGACATTATCTTTATGGGGAAAAATGTGAGATATATACGGACCATAAAAGTCTAAAGTATATCTTCACTCAGAAGGAGTTGAATATGAGACAAAGAAGATGGCTGGAGTTAATAAAGGATTATGATTGTGAAATCCTGTATCTGTTAGATTTGGAATATTCATGAAGCAATCAAATTGCATAAAAAGTGCGGAAGCGTGGAAAAATCAGAGTTTAAAATTATTTACAAACCATAAACCCGGATCACCCTTTATGAATAATTATTAATTAAACGAAAAGATAAAGAATAAATCATACCCTTGAAGATCGAGCTTCCTCAGGTACAAGTTCACCTCCAAATCCTTTCGCGTTCAATCTTGAATCCACCGGGTTTGGTTCCTTCCTTTGATCAACGTTAGCCACCCAAATGTTTGGCCTCTAGAGGTGATCCACCAAGGAAGAAGAAAATTCAAGAAGAAGGGGTATTGGCTCAAACCCTAGTTTTTCCTATCTCTATAGAAAAAGGGCGTACTCTCCAACAAATTGGAATTATGTCGTATGTTGAAAAAGTCAACAACCTATCCCACCCATAATAAGACTCCTCTTATTTATTGATGTGGGCAACCCTCCTTAACAATTAAGAAATTGGGTTTTATTTAATTAATTAAATTCTTTTAATTAATTAGGCTCCCTAATCTTATTAGGGATAATTAATTAAACTCCTTTAACTAATTTTCCCTCCTAATCTCGTTAGGAATAAATGAGAGTACTTATATTAAATTAATTCCTAAACTCTTTAGAAATTAAAATAATAATAATTGTAATAATATTAATAAGACTCCTCTTATTAATTTATATTTAATATTTCTAAAATATTAAATAATAAATATTAAGCTATTTAATATATTCTATCACCATAGATTAAATTAAATATACTTAACATATTATTACGATTATGCCATTAACTTCATAAATAATTATTCTTCCTTTTATGGTGTGACCCTTTAGGTTCTCCATATTAAACCGGTTGTGAATAAATCAATTAGAACAATTCTAATCTTATTTAAATAAATAAATTAAACAATTAATTTATTTAAATAAATAATATTTATTCTACAATAGGGATAAGCCTCCCTAGCGATCAACGACTTTCCAGATAATATAGATTTCAACATTAATCATAAAAGAACCTTTGAGTAAATAGTTACCGTACAATTCAATCCTTCCACCATACAATGTCCCAATTGATCCCACAGATCTTTACACCAAGACAATGCTATGACCTGATGATAAGCTCTTAAATAAATACTCTTATAAGGGATGTGTCTATCCTTATTAGTTGGAAACTGAAGATAGAAATCAAAAATTTAATTGTTGTCTCAATGCGTTCCAAAGCGTAGATTTTTGATCCATGTATTCAGAGAAAAAGTGATAACAGTTTATGATTTCTAACACCAAAGGAAGCAAAAAAAAACTTAAGCATTGGACTCGATCAATACATGCCTGGTGCAAATGTGATGCAAGTGGTTGAGGAAAACTTTTTCTGTTCCCAAAAATTATATGTTAATAGTGCAGCAGTACCACTACCAAGTGAATGGCCAACAATCTGAAAGTAAAATGAGAAACCTTGGTTACAACACCTATATAGATCAACAGACATTTAACAACATTTTTTTTATGGAAAATGACAATTGGACAAGAATCATAAAGCATTTAACAACAACAATTTTATGCAAAAAAATCAAAGCATGTTGCACACCCATTAATTCTTACCAAGCATATCATAAAAACAAAAAACTAAAATCCAAATGCAACCATACTCTTGGAATTTTCTATTGATATTTGAAACCAAGACGATGTAAAGATTAGTTTTTCATGGAATTCTCACAAAATCGATTACAAGTTGAGTGATGTACCAAGATTGAGCCGAAAAGACAAAGACATAAAATTAATCAACTTAAAGGCAACTATTCACGATATATATTTCTAATTAATTATTAGCAAGAATTGGTTAGTTCAATTATTCTTCAAGATTAATTTGATTAATTTGATTAACCAATTCTCATTGACATTCATTAGGAAAAATTATTCTAAACCACATACAAGCTAATAATCGCACTAACCAATTCTTGTTTACTATGTTCCACGTGTTATAATCGCTATATTTATCAACAAGTCGAGGCTCATCATAATGATGAAATTTGGGAATACCATAATTAAGATTGATATAGGATGAAAAGAAACACGATATGTATGGGATATATGCATACAAATACATACCAGTCGCTATTAACCATTGCAAAGAAGTAAAGCGGGAAGCACAAGTATCAAGGTGGGAGTCAAGACCATTTACATGTTAGGTTTGTAATATTCATGAAGCAATCAAATTGCATAAAAAGTGCTGTAAAACGTAAAATCGAGTTTAAAAATTTACAAACCATATACCCCGGATCACCCTTTATGCACAATTATTAATTAAACGAAAAGATAAAGAATAAAATCATACCCTTGAAGATCGAGCTTCCTCGTGTACAAGTTCACCTCCAAATCCTTTCGCTCAACTTGAATCCACCGGTTTTGTTCCTTCCTTTCGATCAACGTTAGCCACCCATATGTTTGGCCTCTGGAGGTGATCCACCAAGGAAGAAGAAAATTCAAGAAGAAGGGGTATTGGCTCAAACCCTAGTTTTTCCTATCTCTATAAAAAAAAGGGCGTACTCTCCAACAAATTGGAATTATTACGTAGTTGTCAAAGTCAACAACCCCCTCACCCATAATAAGACTCCTCTTATTTATAGATGTGGGCAACCCACCTTAACAATTAAGGAATTGGGATTTATTTAATTAATTAAATTCTTTTAATTAATTAAGCTCCCTAATCTTATTAGGGATAATTAATTAAACTCCTTTAACTAATTTTTCCTCCTAATCCTATTAGGAATAAATGAGAGTACTTATATTAAATTAATTCCTAAACTCTTTTAGAAATTAAAATAATAATAATTGTAATAATAATAATAAGACTCCTCTTATTAATTTATATTTAATATTTCTAAAATATTAAATAATAATATTAAGCTATTTAATTTATTCTATCACCATAGATTAAATTAAATATACATAATATATTATTACGATTATGCCATTAACTTCTTAAATAATTATTCTTCCTTTTATGGTGTGACCCTTTAGGTTCTCCATATTAAACCAGTTTGTGAATAAATCAATTAGAACAATTCTAATCTTATTTAAATAAATAAATTAAACAATTAATTTATTTAAATAAATAATATTTATTCTACAATAGGGATAAGCCTCCCAAATGATCAACGACTTTCCGGATAATATAGATTTCAACATTAATCATTAAAGAACCTTTGAGTAAATAGTTACTGTGATAATTCAATCCTTCCACCATACAATGTCCCAATTAAATATAAGACATGGAATTATCACAAGTCTTATTTTATTTAATTATATGTATTTCGATCCTTAAATGCATAACTCCAAATAATGCAAATTAGAAACTCCTTTCTAATTTCATTCGCCTTGCCAAGGACTCATTGGGTTGTCATTTATCGAATCACATATGACATTTCTTCTTTATTAGAAGTGGTAGATTCTTTATTGATCATACATTATCTCCATGTACAACTTATTATACCCAAGCATACCCTTTGATATACCCTAAGGGTCTTAAGGAATAAGTCAAAGTATAACTCATCATACACAAGATACTATGATGATCTCAAGTCCAAGGATCACTAGACTACTATCACTACAGAATTCCTATCGACAGCAAATAAAACTCCATTAGGTATTCCTTAATGAGCCACGCCCAAAGGAACTTATTCTCTAATAAGCACCTACATACTTGCTTTAGTGTCTCCACACAAATGATCATGAGATCAATCATCCTCATCCAATGAGCAAGCAACGATGTACATATCTATCCGGATTTACTAATCCCCAATTTAGTAATCCAATGATTGGGAACTATTTTAGTTTTAAGCTTTCTAAGAATTTAGATCTCATTAGAATGATCATCATCATTATTCTAAAAGTATTGCTTAAAACTATGGGTTTATCACATATTATAAAACAAAGATCATGTAGATAATTAAAAGCCTTTAATAAATTAATACTTTTTATTAATAAATGAATAAGATTGTTACAAAGTATATGCTTTATCATCAAACATGATTGGCTTGTGTGCATACTACTTTCAGTATCACCCTGGAAAGGCCAATGTAGTTGCCGTCGCCTTAAGTAGGAAGGGTCGGGAAAAGTTGTCTATGTTAACGGCTCAAAAGGAGTTAATAACAGAGATGGTTAGGATGGAAATAGAAGTAAAGATGCTGAGTGATTCAGGGCAGTTACTTTTTGCGACAAAGATACAATCTATCATCGTAGACAGAGTCAAGGAGGTACAACTCAAGACTAACGAGTGTAACCAAATGAAGATGTGGTTATCCGAGAAGGAAGATACGAAGTATAGTCTTGATAATGAGGGATTATTAAGATTTGAAGGAAGAATTTGGGTTTCGAATGAGACGGAATTAAAGGAGCAAGTGTTACAAGAAGCTCATAGTTCGAGGTACTCAATACATCCTGGTAGTACTAAGATGTATCAAGACCTTCGACAGAGTTTTTGGTGGCCAAACATGAAGAGAGAAATAGTAGAGTATGTGAGTAGGTGCTTGACTTGTCAAAAAGTTAAGGCCGAACATCAACGACCCACTGGCTTATTACAGCCATTGGAGATTCCAGAATGGAAGTGGGAGCATATCACGATGGATTTCATGGTGGGACTTCCGACGACGCGTAAAGGGTACGATTCGATTTGGGTAATAGTGGACCGATTGACAAAGTCGGCTCACTTTTTGCCAATTAGGGTCAAGTATAACTTAGACCAGTTAGCTAAACTTTATGTTAAGGAAATCATTTCCAGACATGGAGTACCGGTATCGATTGTGTCAAATCGTGATCCACGATTCACATCGAATTTTTGGAGGAGTTTGCAAGAACAGTTGGGAACACAGCTGAAGTGAAACACATCTTATCATCCACAAACCGATGGGCAGAGCGAGAGGACAATTCAGACATTAGAAGACATGTTGAGGTCTTGCGTCATGGATTTCAAGGGTAGTTGGGATGATCACCTACCACTAGTAGAGTTTGCATATAACAACAGTTATCATGCAAGCATAGGTATGTCGCCATATGAAGCTCTGTATGGAAGAAAGTGCAGAACACCATTGTGTTGGGATGAGGTGGGAGAACGCCGGATGCTAGGACCAGAATTGGTACAGCAGACAACGGATGTGGTAAAGTTAATTCTGGATGCCTCGTCCACACAAAGTGGATGTATGTAAGAAGTATGCGGACTCACATAGACTATGTCGAGAGTTTGAAGTGGGTCCATATGTGTTTCTAAAGGTATCTCCCTGGAAAGGAAAGATACGCTTTGGAAAGAAAGGAAAGTTAAGTCCAAGGTTTATAGGACCTTTTGAGGTATTAAAACGGGTGGGAGAGGTAGCTTATGTGATAGAATTACCTCCAGACCTAGAACGAATACATAACGTGTTTCACGTATCTGTATTACGTCCATATAAGCCGGACTATAAACATGTAATCGAGTATGAGCCGATTCATATCAAGAAAGACTTAACATATTAAGAATTGTCGATGCAGATCATTGATAGAAAGGAACAAGTTCTGAGGAACAAGGTAATACCATCAGTAAAGGTATTATGGAAGAACCACGATGCTGAAGAAGCAACGTGGGAATTAGAAGAAAAGATGAAGAAAAATTTTCCCCATCTATTTGATTAAAAGGAAGACGAGATTCTGGGGACAGAATCTTTATAACGGGGGAAGAATGTAACGACCGAGAAATTCAGATCTTATTGTAATATGATTTTATTAAATTAAATAATAATAAAATCATATTCTATGTGTTATCAAGATGGTTGTCATTGTATAACCTACTGATTTTAGAATGTCGTAGTATTTGAGCTACGTTGATGAATTAAAGTGTTTGAATTTCCAAGACGAAAATTAAAGTTTTTCGAGAAATTTTTTGAAAAACACTATTCATCGGTATTTGCTCGGGATATATTTTTGAATTTTTGAGAAATACGTAATGATGGAATAACAAGGTAAGATGGATTATGTAATAAAAATCTAGTTATGGAAAATGTAATAATTCGCTTGTGGACTTAATATATACACATTAAGGAAGGTGAAATAGTAATGAATAAGTAATAATGGTATGATACTTTGGTATTGTACGAAGTAATGAAAACGAGTATAATACTAAGTATTATACGAGTTTGTTGGATGGATGAAATACCGTATATAAATTCTATATGAATTAGAATACAAAAATAATACATAAACTTTATATATATGTTTTAAGTAATGTTAATGGACTTGGAAGATTAGTTAACAATTATATTCAAGTCCAAGTAGATTAAAATGTTAAAGCCCAATCATAAATTAATGAACCAATTAGTGTTTATTAATGCAAAGCCCAAAGAGTTAGTTGGTCTAAGCCCAAACTACATTGAAATGAATTGGTTGACCCATGGGGCACACCATATTAATATGGTTAAATGTGGTGACCAAGTTAATGTAATGACCAAGTTAAATGAGTAATGTCCAAGTATAGGATAAGTGTTGTGATTAACAAGTAATGAATAGTATGGAGGTGGCTTAAAGGAGGTGGGATGATTTAAAGACTAAACTACCCTAGCTTTGCAACTTCTATAAATATTGGAGGCTTACAAGCCATTTAACACTTGTTCAAACAATCCAACATTTCAAAGTGCTTAAGTGTTAGAGAGAATAAGCTACAAATAAGTCATTCCATAAGTAAGAAGAAGAAGAAAGCTACCTTACCAAGTCTACACAAAAGTAAGACTTCTTCTCCATTATCTTCTATCTCTACCATAATAGGTTGATAAGAAAAGATGGATTAAGAAACATAAATGATAAGAAGCAAGAAGAATGTGTAAGTTATGAACTTAAGCCAAATAAGTTGGCAATAAGTCATTTGAACTTATAAAAGTTATAAACTTATTATAAGTTAACCTTGAACGTTAGTATGAAAATTATGAAATTGTAATGAGTTCATTAAAAGAAGTAGTAAGGATGTAAAAAGAATTTGTATGATCTTATGTATCATGTATACATAAGTAAATTATATGTTAAGAAACATATAAAGAATGATGATTAAGAAACTTTAAATGTCATAAGTCATGAACAATAAAATCTTGAGTGGTTTATAATTTGACAAGTTATAAGCTCATGAAGAATAAGTCCAAAACCAATAATGATTATTAGTTGTTGTAATAAGTATGTTAAGATGTTTACATGATGAATGAAGTTCATTTGTAATGTTGAACAAATCATAAGAACGAAGATTTACCAGAAATTGCACGATTGGACGATAATTGTCGAATTCGTAAAATTCTCAGAATAGAAGTCAAATTTTGTGTTTGAACTCAGAACCATTGTTTTCCAATAGAGACAAGTCATATTTGGCGTTTAAGAGTTCATAGCCTCAAAATGACCGGATTCCGACTTAGAACGAAGAACGAAAGCGTTGAACGTTTCACTTAACGTTTATCGCTTTTCTTAAAAATGAACCAATAGGTGAATTTTTAGCAAACAAAGTCAAATAGATAAAATTATTACATAAACACATAGATTACGTAATTTGTGAACCGTAGACTTTTGAACGAGCCAATTCAGAATTATAACGAAGAAGTTATGCGTCCGGGAAGTTCACAAAATTTACAAACTAAATATTTTTTTCTGGTGCACAAAGTTGGCACCGCGGCGCCAACCCTAGGCAAAATGAGTCGCTACAAGAAGGCGTAATGTTGTCCGAAAGTACACCGCAAGAGTTAAATTGCAACAAGAAACCATAGTATAATATGTAGCGTCATAAATGCCATGTACAAGACGAAAATCTTCGGAGAGTGAAGCGCAATCACGAACCTATTAAGTAAGGACTCGCGCTGCAGCGCCAAGTCCGGGACAATGCTACTATAAGCTCGCGCCGTAGCGGAAGATGTAAGTATAAAACTGGCACCGCAGCGCCAGTCTCAGAACAAGAATAGTAATGAAGGTTTCTAAGTATAAAGAAAGGAAAGCTAATTGATTTGGAAGTAAACACAACCTAAGGAAGGAAATGTAACATTGTTTAAAACTTTGTTAAACCTTAAGGATGTTGTATACAGGTTGAGATAACCTAGTTGAATATAAATGCAAGGATAATGATAAACCAGAATGAATAGTAACTGAATCTAATACACAGTTAAATTGAGATGAAAGTGTGATATAGTCATATACATACTTGATTATATGTGACCTAATG
Source organism: Panax quinquefolius (assembly GCA_020205615.1). Classification (NCBI taxonomy): domain Eukaryota; kingdom Viridiplantae; phylum Streptophyta; class Magnoliopsida; order Apiales; family Araliaceae; genus Panax; species Panax quinquefolius. The sequence continues at coordinate 73,276,213 of CM035171.1, read as the reverse complement.
TAAGGCCTTATGTGATCATGTAATGTAGAGAGTTGAAAGACTTGAACATAAAGTTAATATACCGTAGTAGACGCTAAAGGCAAGTATTCTAACTCTTGTCTCAGTTCAATCTGAACATGTTTTTGAAGTTCATGTATTTTTTCCCATGAATTGAAGTATGTTGAATTTTAAGCCAATTCCTTTGGCTAGACTTGATGTATTGATAATCTAATCATTTATTATCAAATGTTGCTATCTTTTGTCAACTACTTGATATGGTTTTCAAAAGAAGATTGAAATGTTAAACAAATTTTTTGTCGGTAAAACGACAGGCACGTGAGGTTACAAATGCTTAAACATGCATACGTTTAATGGATGTAGTGTTGATCAACATAGAGTACAATAGGCTGATCACTGAGAAGTGGTCGTAAGTAATATCGGGCTTACGGACTTGCTTTCGGGTTGTCCTTTTCCAATAAAGAATGAATACTCTAGGTCTTTGACCGGAGAGAATGTTTTACTAAATATTGTTATTATTGTAAAACATTTTGAAAGAAAAGATGAAGTGCTATTTTGAGTTATCAATAGTACTTCATAATTATTGTTCAGTTATTGAAGATATACGATTTGTATGTGTCAAACATGTTGTTATTAAACTATTATAATGAAAGTAATATGCACACAAGCCAATCATGTTTGATGATAAAGCATATACTTTGTAACAATCTTATTCATTTATTAATAAAAAGTATTAATTTATTAAAGACTTTAATTATCTACATGATGTTTGTTTTATAATATGTGATAAACCCATAGTTTTAAGCAATGCTTTTAGAATAATGATGATGATCATTCTAATGAGATCTAAATTTTAGAAAGCTTAAAACTAAAATAGTTCCCAATCGTTGGCTTACTAAATTGGGGATTAGTGAATCCGGATAGATTGGTACATACATTGCTTGCTTTCATTGGATGAGGATGATTGATCTCATGATCATTTGTGTGGAGACACTAAAGCAAGTATGTAGGTGCTTATTAGAGAATAAGTTCATCGAATGTGGCTCGCTAAGGAATACCTAATGGAGTTTTACTTACTCGTCAATAGGAATTCTCAGAGTGATAGTAGTACAAGTAATCCTTGGACTTGAGATCATCATAGTATCTTGTGTATGATGAGTTATACTTTGACTTATTCCTTAAGACCCTTAGGTATATTAAAGGGTATGCTTGGGTATAATAAGTTGTACATGGAGATAATGTATGATCAATAAAGAATCTACCACTTCTAATAAAAGAAGAGAAATGTCCTATGTGATTCGATAAATGACAACCCAAAGAGTCCTTGGTTAAGGCGTAATGAAATTAGAAAGGAGTTTCTAATTTGCATTATTGGAGTTGTGCATTTAAGGATCGAAATACATATAATTAAATAAAATAAGACTTGACAAAGAATTCCATGTCTTATATTTAATTGGGACATTGTATGGTGGAAGGATTGAATCATACTAAGAACTATTTACTCAAAGGTTCTCTTATAATTAATGTTAAAATCTATATTATCCGGAAAGTCGTTGATCGCTAGGAGGCTTATCCTATATGTAGAATAAATGTTATTTATTTAAATAAATTAATTGCTTAATTTATTTATTTAAATAATATTAGAATTGTTCTAATTGATTTATTCACAACCTGGGTTTAATATGGAGAACCTAAAGGGTCACACCATAAAAGGAAGAATAATTATTTAAGAAGTTAATGGCATAATCGTAATAATATAAAGTTATGTATATTTAATTTAATCTATGGTGATAGAATAAATTAAATAGCTTAATATTTATTATTTAATATTTTAGAAATATTAAATATAAATTAATAAGAGGAGTCTTATTAATATTATTACAATTATTATTATTTTAATTTCTAAAAGAGTTTAGGAATTAATTTAATATAAGTATTCTCATTTATTCCTAATTGGATTAGGAAGGAAAATTAGTTAAAGGAGTTTAATTAATTATCCCTAATAAGATTAGGGAGCTTAATTAATTAAAAGAATTTAATTAATTAAATAAATCCTAATTCCTTAATTGTTAAGGTGGGTTGCCCACATCTATAAATAAGAGGAGTCTTATTATGGGTGGGGTGGTTGTTGACTTTTACAACATACGTAATTCTAATTGTTGGAGAGTACGCCCTTTCTATAGAGATAGAAAACTAGGGTTGAGCCAATACCCCTTCTTCTTGAATCTTTATTTTCCTTGGTGGATCACCTCTAGAGGCCAAACATATGGGTGGCTAACGTTGATCAAAGGAAGGAACCAAACCCGTTGGATTCAAGTTGAACGCGAAAGAATTTGGAGGTGAACTTGTACCTGAGGAAGCTCGATCTTCAAGGGTATGATTTTATTCTTTATCTTTTTGTTTAATTAATAATTGTGCATAAAGGGTGATCCGGTATATGGTTTGTAAATTTTCTAAACTCGATTTTTCCACGCTTCAAGACTTTTTATGCAATCGATCATGCATATGAATATTACAAACCTATCAAAGTGGCATCGAGCCAAACCTTTATGCGAATTATTAATTATTTTAATTTGATATGTATATTGATATGTGTTTAGAACAATTTTATTGGGCATAATTTTATTGTATAAAATTTAATAAATAAATAAAAAAAAAAGGTGCTGAATTTTTTTTTTCCCGAAAGGCCTGATATGCTTAATCCTGGCTGACTCATGCGACCTTTGAAAACATGAATGGCACGTGGGTATCAAGTTTTTTAATAACTAAGAGTCCCTTAAAAAAAAAAAAAAAAAAAAGAAAAAAAAAAGAAAAAAAAACTGAACAGATCATCTTTTTGATCCTGTAATCAATAATTATGATTAAAATGACCATATATATAACATCATGTTTTAAAAGGGAACAGGAGTTTCAAGTGATTTATGGGCCACGTGAATTCTTCTTCTTTTTTTTTTTTTTAAAAAGGCAACATATTAACAAGGGAGCAGGTCATGCAAATGGATTTTAAGGATTCACTTGATTCCAACAAAAGTCATGCGAATCAGATTATTTAATATATATATATATATATATATATATATATTCTTAATTATTATATAATTAAAATAAAAGTTTATTTTAATTTTAAAATAAAAGGTTTATTTTAATATTAAATATAAAGTTTATTTTAATTTTAAAATTAAATTTCATGCTAACTAATTAGAGTTGGAATTGGATTTCAAGATAACTAATTAGAGTTGAAATTGGATTTCATGTTTCTTAAATAAAGGAGTTTATTTAAATATGAAATAAGATTTCATATTATTCAAAATAAAAGAGTTTATTTGTGAATAGGAAAGAGAATCCTAATTTCCTTAAATAAAGGAGTTTATTTAGATATGAAATAAGATTTCATATTATTCAAAATAAAGGAGTTTATTTGTGAATAGAAAGAGAATCCGTGTTTCCTTTAATAAAGGAGTTTATTTTTTACTTGGAATTGGATTCCATAATTAATTAAAATAAAGGAGTTTATTTTGATTAATGATTTTGATTAAAATAAAATTGTTTATTTTATTCAAAATTGGATAAATTAAAATAAAATAGTTTTATTTTGATTTAAATTTGGATTAAAATAAAGGAGTTTATTTTGATTCAAAATTGAATTTTATACTAACTAAAGTTGCCCATTAAATGATATCATATATATATATATATATATATATATATATATTAAATGTTTATTATTCATAAGATGAATGTTATTTATTAATGTATATGATGATGTGTATGATAATAAATGGGATTGATTATGGACTATTGAACCAATGCGATTGGATTTTATTTTAGTTGGATGCATGAATGTATGAGTTTTATTAAATGGGGTCTGCAGACTCGCCTTCTCTTATTTTTCTTAATGTAAATTCTATCTCTCTCCTATGTACTTCCCTCGATCACGATCGATCAAGGTTTCTATTTATTTTAAATATTTTTGTAATAGGAATAGTTAGAATTATTTTGAAAAATTGGAGATCAAGGAACAAGGAGCGCCTTGAAGACCCGCTTGTAATGGAGCCGGGTTTAAATGTAATAGTTATATTTAAATATTATTTCTTGCACCCCTAGGGTTTGACCTTTTGGTTCACTTGGTGGCTCTAGTGAACCAAACTAGAATAAAGGTCCATAATCAATCCGGGTAGAATATAGTATTCTATATGTGCATGCTTATACTATATATATTATATATTATGCAAACATGCTTTGCATGTTCATTAATATGACGCGTATTTTATATATATATATATATATATATATATATATGTGCATGCGCGCTAAACAAGATGAGACAAATTAATAACAAACCCCTCAATTTTTATATTAAGTCCTAAGCATTCAAAGATATTTGGAATATCGAACGTCGCCTTCTAGCATGATAAAATTAATAGAGTATTAAATATTTAATATGATTTTGTTGTGTCACCACAAGGCAAGTATTAAGTATTTAAGATGTTAATTTATCACATTTGATGCTTATAAAGAAAATTGAACAATATTGTTTTGTTGTGTCACCACAAGGATGATATTTTTCTTTTTTGAATATATGGAGTGCTAGGTCGGACTTAACTTGGATAATTTTGATTCGGATGTGCCACCACTTAATCAAAATAATCTAAGAGGCAAAAAAGAAAAGGAGTTGTATAGTTGATGTAATTGACAAAAGTTGTTCTACCTATTTATTTATATATAGTTTGTTGTGTCACCACAAGGCTATATACATTTGAAATGGGATCCTTATTCTCACTAGCAAATCTTTAATTAGATTTTTGCCGAATCTGTATAAGTGAGGGTAATATAGTTTGAAGAAAATAGTGGGAGATACCAATTTAAAACAAGACCTAATTTATTTTGGTAATTAATAAAAGAATGTATGTTAAAATGTTGTTAATTACAAATTCATTTACAGAATTTTACAATGTCTAAAATTACTATCACTGCGAAGCATATTAGATGCTAAATTAACCGGACCGAATTAAACGGATTGGTTAAGGAATTTGAGAATAGTTCTCATAGCTGAAAAGCTATCTTATGTCCTTAATACGCCTATCCCTGCAATGGTTGCAAACAATGCCTCTGAGGAAGACATTGCTACATTTAGAAAGTGACAAGATGATGCACAGTTGGCTCAATGCATCATGCTCGCATCCATGAGTAACGAGCTTCAGCGTCAGCATGAAACTATGGATGTTCCTACTATATTCCTGCACATCAAGTAGTTGATGGTGAGGAAAGTAGGACTGATAGATATCAGATATCTAAGGAGCTCTTCCGATCTAGAATGGCCAATGACACTATAGTACAGACAAAAAGTTCTTAACATAATCAATTTGATTGATCAATTTCGACAACCGGTTTTGTCATTGGATGGAGAGTTGAGCCAAGATTTGATCTTGCACTCAACCCCTAACTCTTTCATTAATTGTTGAGAATTTTCATATGAACAAGCTAGATATCGCCTTTTGCCATTGATTTGCTTAACATGTTGAAAAATGTTGAGAGTCACTTTCCAACCAAGAAAGACCATGTCTTACCGGTAGGGGCCAAAGGATCTTCTCAAAAGAAGAACGATTCAAAGAAGGTAAATGTAAAGGCGTAAACAAAGGATAATAAGAACAAAACTCGATATGGATAGCAAAGGAGCTTGCTTCCACCGCTATAAGCTCGACATCGGAAAGAAAGCGCAAGAAGAATCTTGCAGAGGCTAACCAAAGAAGCTTAGTGAAGTTTTGGTTACAAATACAAATTTGTTCATGATTTAAAATAATTTTTCTTTAAGTCAATGTTCTACTTGGGTATTGGATACCAACTTTGGTTATCATAAATATAGATTTATGAAGGGACCAAACAGAAGTAGAAAGCTAAACAAAGATAAGTAATCCTATGTGTGAAAAATGAAACAAAGGTTGCTGCATTAACCATAGAAACTTATAGTTTAGCAATGCCTACGGGCAAATCTATTAAGTTAATAAGTTGTTATTGTATTTTTGTTCTTGTTAGAAATATTATTTCTATTTTGTTGTTGGACAATAAAATTTTTGGTATTATAATTAAGAACAATTGTTGTTCTATTTATAATAATAATGTTTTGTATAGAATCGAATATTACTTAATGGATTTTGTATACTTGATTTACGTGAAAAATATATTTTGCAAATTGAACAAACTAGTATAAGAAAAGGAGATGATCATTCAAAGAGTTGAATGTGTGTATTTGTCGAAATACAAGTGTGAATTATTTGAAAGGTTCAAAGAATTAAAAAATGAAACAAATTGGCAAAGTATTAGGATTCTTTGATCGATCAAGGAATAAATACTTGTGAAATAAGTTTCTAGATCATCTCAAATGGTTTTCTCATAATGGACACATCCCGACACTTAATAATTGATTGATGTATCTAAATGAAAATCATACCTTGTTGGACATGGTGCGGTCCATAATGATTTTACAGACATTCCAAAGATCCTTCAGGATAATGTCCTAGAAATGGTCGTGATATTCACGAAAATGGTAACCTCAAAATCCTACCCAAGACTCCATAAAAGTTATGGACAGGAGGATTCTAATCTTAAGTATGTTAAGATAGGGGTTGTCCAACTTATGTGAAAAGATTTCAAAGGATAAGCTTGGGACAAGATTTGAAAAGTGTCGATTTGTGGGACATCCTAAAGTAAGTTTTAGGTATATGTTCTATAATCTCGCTAAGCAAAAGGTGTTTATTGTGAAACACACGCCTTCTAAGATAAATGTGTTTATCATTGAAGGGGCTAGTGGGAGGATAATAGATCTTGAAGAGTTCAAGAACCACAAAATACTATAAGTCAAATAAGAGGAACCTCGTAGATGTAACCTATTGTACCACAACCGAATCATAACCGAATAGTACCAAGATACCTAGGAGGTATGGATTCATCATGGATGATGATGATGATGAGACGCATCATAGAAGATGATGATCCAGAGTTACATACGATGAGGTAAGAGTTCTAGTGTGTACAAAAGGGTCAGTGGGAGCGTCGTGAAATTTCTAGTATTATATGTTGATATACTACGGATAAGGAATGACATACCAATGCTACAATCAAGAAGATAAAGTTATCTAAACATTCCTCCATGAATGATTTGGAAGAGTATCTTAATTGGGGATATAAATCTATATAGATAGATTTAAGAGGATGCTCGACTTGACCCAAGGAACGATATTCATTTGATGCTAAAGTCGTTTAGCATGGCAAACCCAAGAGATGTCTCATGTATGATGAGCTATGGAGTGTATCTCTCTTAATAGTCCCCACAGACTCTCGAAAAGAGAGGTCACATGAGTGACAATCATGCATGCAATGAAATGTACGAGACCGATGTTGATCACCATATTATGGAGAAGTTCACTATGAGTAAGTGAAAACATCTTAAAGTGCTTAACCCAAGCACTAAGGATGTGATCATATTCATGGTGGGTCTTAATTAAAACTAGAGGGCTTAATGACTCAAGTTTTTCGCATGCACCAAGACGATAGAAAAATCCACTTTGAGGTAAAAGGGTTACCTTGAATAGTGGTGCAGTTGAATCGAAAGGTTCCAAACAAAGAAAGAGTTGCTGGTTTAGTGATAAAGACAAAGTATATAGCTATAAATGAAGCTACAAGTTGATTGTTTGGATGAAAAGTTTATTACAGAACTAGGAATAGTTCCTAAGTCTCATCTTGGATCTAAACATGTGTTGTGGCACTTTCATTTGATTATTAGAATCATTGAAAGATGGGAAATCACTATAGAGATAGTGGACTCTCATGAACAACATTACATATCCATTAACTAAAGCTTATCCAACAACAGGATAATCGTCACTTAGAGAAGAAGAGTATAAGATACAATGGCGATTGGCTTTAGTGCAAGTGGGAGATTGAAAGTAATATGCACACAAGCCAATCATGTTTGATGATAAAGCATATACTTTATAACAATCTTATTCATTTATTAATAAAAAGTATTAATTTATTAAAGGCTTTTAATTATCTACATGATGCAATTTTATAATATGTGATAAACCTATAGTTTTAAGCAATGCTTTTAGAATAATGATGATGATCATTCTAATGAGATCTAAATTCTTAGAAAGCTTAAAACTAAAATAGTTCCCAATCGTTGGATTACTAAATTGGGGATTAGTGAATCCGGATAGATTGGTACATACGTTGCTTGCCCATTGGATGAGGATGATTGATCTCATGATCATTTGTGTGGAGACACTAAAGCAAGTATGTAGGTGCTTATTAGAGAATAAGTTCACTGAACGTGGCTCGCTAAGGAATACCTAATGGAGTTTTACTTGCTCGTCAATAGGAATTCTGTAGTGATAGTAGACAAGTAATCCTTGGACTTGAGATCATCATAGTATCTTGTGTATGATGAGTTATACTTTGACTTATTCCTTAAGACCCTTAGGGTATATTAAAGGGTATGCTTGGGTATAATAAGTTTTACATGGAGATAATGTATGATCAATAAAGAATCTACCACTTCTAATAAAAGAAGAGAAATGTCCTATGTGATTCGATTAATGACAACCAAAGAGTCCTTGGTTAAGGCAAAGACATGAAATTAGAAAGGAGTTTCTAATTTGCATTATTTGGAGTTGTGCATTTAAGGATCGAAATACATATAACTAAATAAAATAAGACTTTGACAAGAATTCCATGTCTTATATTTAATTGGGACATCAGTATGGTGGAAGGATTGAATTGTATTTCAGAACTATTTACTCAAAGGTTCTTTTATGATTAATGTTGAAATCTATATTATCCGGAAAGTCGTTGATCGCTAGGGAGGCTTATCCCTATCAGAGAATAAATATTATTTATTTAAATAAATTAATTGTTTAATTTATTTATTTAAATAAGATTAGAATTGTTCTAATTGATTTATTCACAACCGGTTTAATATGGAGAACCTAAAGGGTCACACCATAAAAGGAAGAATAATTATTTAAGAAGTTAATGGCATAATCGTAATAATATAGTTATGTATATTTAATTTAATCTATGGTGATAGAATAAATTAAATAGCTTAATATTTATTATTTAATATTTTAGAAATATTAAATATAAATTAATAAGAGGAGTCTTATTAATATTATTACAATTATTATTATTTTAATTTCTAAAAGAGTTTAGGAATTAATTTAATATAAGTACTCTCATTTATTCCTAATTGGATTAGGAAGGAAAATTAGTTAAAGGAGTTTAATTAATTATCCCTAATAAGATTAGGGAGCTTAATTAATTAAAAGAATTTAATTAAATAAATAAATCCTAATTCCTTAATTGTTAAGGTGGGTTGCCCACATCTATAAATAAGAGGAGTCTTATTATGGGTGGGGTGGTTGTTGACTTTTACAACATACGTAATTCCAATTGTTGGAGAGTACGCCCTTTCTATAGAGATAGAAAACTAGGGTTGAGCCAATACCCCTTCTTCTTGAATCTTTATTTTCCTTGGTGGATCACCTCTAGAGGCCAAACATATGGGTGGCTAACGTTGATCAAAGGAAGGAACCAAACCCGGTGGATTCAAGTTGAACGCGAAAGGATTTGGAGGTGAACTTGTACCTGAGGAAGCTCGATCTTCAAGGGTATGATTTTATTCTTTATCTTTTTGTTTAATTAATAATTGTGCATAAAGGGTGATCCGGGTATATGGTTTGTAAATTTTCTAAACTCTGATTTTTCCACGTTTCCGCACTTTTATGCAATTGGATTGCACACATGAATATTACAAACCTAACATATACTTGCTGTGACGCCCCCCAAATTCGGGTCTCTTCCAACCCGACAGATGGTGCTACACGGTACTACCATTCATTAATACATTTCATAGAATAGTCTCAAAAGGACTAATACAACTTATATATACTCAAAATAATATTACATTTCCCAGGTTCTTTGTAACCTTTTCAGTTGTTCTTATCATAATATCAATATATTACAGACAGTCTTGCTATACTATTACATAAGTATGCTACGGGTTCGTCTTCATCTTGCCTTTATCCTTGCCTGAGACTTCTGTACGCTCGATCTTAGTTGTGTTCATATTGTTCAAGCAAGAGTGAGCATGACTAGCTCAACAAGTACTACAATTCTAATAAACAACATGCTTGAAACATAGAACTCATATATCTTCAATAACTTAACAATAGTGACGAAGTACTATCGATAAATCAAAATAAAACTTCTTTTTCTTCAAAACGTTTTACACAACCATACTTACTGGAATAATAATTATGGCTCAATTATATGAGCATTCATAAGTTCTTTTGAAAAGGACAACCCGACACTAAGTCCGTAAGTCCAACATAGCTTACGAGCACTTCTAAGTGATCAGCTCATAGTACTCTATGTTGATCAACACTACATTCATTAAACGTGTATATGTTTAAGTTGTGGCAACCTCACGTGCCTGTCGTTAAACGACAAAAACATTTTAGTATACTTGGTCTTCAATTGAAAACCAACTAATATAACTCGGTAAACATTAATCATGCTTGACAGATTCATAATATAAGGCCAGCCAAAAGAATTGGCTTAAGACTTCATCATTCAGGACTTCATGCGAACATGTTACATGAATTACAAAGCTTGTCCAGACTGAACTAAAACAAGAGTTAGAATACTTGCCTTTAGCGTCTGATTACTAGTTAATACTCGTATAGTACTTTAAGTCTTTATGATTCTACAATTCATAATCATGTACCACATTAAGTCAAACACAATCAAGTATGATTACTATTATATCTTACCCTTCATCTCAATGTAATTCCTAATTTAGATTCGTTATTTAGGGTTTTCAGGCTTTCATTACGTCATTCTCCTTCCACTAATCTTTGATTGATTATTAACTCTTAATCAACATGCATTAGTGTCTTATAAGTACCTTACAATGTCTTTATCATGTTATGATTACATCTTAATACATTATTATTAAGTTCACTTTCCTTTCATACTTGAAATCTTTCTTCACTATCAACTTCCTTGGACTGGCGCCGCGGCGCCAAGGATTGCCTTGTGACTCATGCTGCGGCGTGGGTTTGTAGTGTACAATGGTTTGGCCTTGCGCTGCGGTGTGGGCAATTAGGCTTAGAGTCGCACCGCGTTGCAGACTCTGTGCCTTAGAAAATTTTTCAGTTTTGAAAAGTTTTACGAACTTCCCGGACGCATAACTTCTTCGTTTTAAGTCTGAATTGGTCCGTTCAAAAGCCTACAGTTCACAAATTTCATAATCTACACATTCATGCAAATTTTTTATCTACTTGACTTCGTTTGCTCAAAATTCACCTATGAGTTCATTTTTAACGAAAACGATAAACGTTCGTGAATGTTCAACGCTCGTTTCTTCATTTTAAGTTGGAATCCGGTCATTTTTGAGTCCGCAACTCTATAATGACTAAAATGACTTGTCTCCATCGAAAACCAATGTTTCCGACTTAGAACACAAAATACTACTTCCATTCCGAGAATTTCATTTAATTCGATGGTAATCAATCAATCAATCGCAATAATTCCTTAAATCTTCATTACTAAGCATTCTTAATGGATTTTAATCAACATAAGATCATTACAAGTTATTTACTACTCCAACTTATAATCAAAGTAGGTTTTGACTTATTCTCATAGGTTATTAACTTATTTAACTTAAGAGTTAGAAATCTTCATGCTCATGACTTATTATTAACTTAAGTCCTTCATTCAAAGTTCTCATGATATATTCCATATACTAAACATCATATGATAGGTTCTTCGTGGTTCTAGCAACTTATTAATATTCAAGTTTCTTTTTCAACTTATTCGGCTTAAGTTCATTCTTTAGTAATTTATTACATGCTATCATCCAACCCTCCCCCTTCTCTATCAATCCTATTATATAAGAGATGAAGATATAAGAGAGGAGTCTTACCCTTGAAGACTTCTATTTGCTTTGGAAAACTATCAATGGTTGAAGTGGCTTATAAATGCTTATTGGTTCTAACAAATAAGTTTCTATACTTGAGAGAAGTTTGGATGAAATGAAATAACCAACAATTGAATTGTGGCTCTTGTATTTATAGTTTGGCAAAGTGGGGCACTTTCTAGTCATTTAGGCCCTCCACCTCCTTAATCCCACCTCCTCAATTAATCTAATCAATTCCACCTCCTTACTATTCATTTGTGTGCTCATCACTTCTCTTGACCACCACACAAAGTTCTTGGGCATCACTCTTCTTTTTTGCCCATCACACTTACTCATTTCTCACTTGGTTTGACCCATCAAGTTTACCCATGGTTTGCCCCATGGATCCTCATTAGCTAATGGATCATAGTTTGGACTCAATGCTAATTCAATTAACTTGTCCCTTGGGCTTGCTAATAATAATAGCTTATTTCCTTGTTGGGCTTGCATTAATCAATTACTTGGGGCTTAATAATTAATCCCACATACGTTTACACCTTATACATATTGGACTTGATCTCTATACAATATTACCTTAATTCCTTCCATTAGGTTTTAATACTTATAATCCCAAATTAAGTCCGCATGCAATTTATTGCGTTTTCCATACTTAGATTATTATTACCTAATCGATATCACCTCGATATTATAACATTACATATTTCTCGAAAATTCAAAAATAATTCTCGAGCAGAAATCGATGAATAGTGTTTTTCGGAAAATTTCTCGAAAAACTTTTATTTTCGTTTTAGAAATTCAAACACTTTAAAATTCTTCCACGTAGTTAAAATACTACGACGTTCCAGCGTTTCTAGGTTATAGAACAACATTCATCTTCTCAATACAAAATAATAATAAATAATATTATTTTATTCCTTATTAAAAGTAATTACAAAATGTTCGATTTTCTGGGGCGTTACACTCTTTCCCCCTTATAAGGATTCTGTCCCAAGAATCTCGCTATATAAAAAAAAATTACACAAATAAATGCGGGTAATTCTTTTTCATCATTTCTTCTAACTCCCACGTTGCTTCATCTGCATCGTGGTTCTTCTATATCACCTTCACCGAAGGTATGACTTTATTCCGCAGAACTTGTTCTTTTCTATCGATAATTTGAACCGGCGTTTCCTCATACGTTAAGTCCTTTTCAACATGAATAGGCTCATATTCTATCACGTGCTTATAATCCGGCTTATAAGGATGTAACACGGATACGTGAAATACATTATGTATTCGTTCTAGGTCTGTAGGTAATGCTAACATGTAAGCTACCTCACCTACCCGTTTTAATACCTCGAAAGGTCCTATAAACCTCGGACTTAACTTTCCCTTCTTTCCAAAATGTATCTTTCCTTTCCAGGGAGATACTTTCAGAAATACATACGAACCCACTACAAACTCTCGATTCTCTCTATGCGGATCCGTAAACTTCTTCTATCTGTCTTGAGCTGCTAGAAGACACATCTAAATCTTCTTAACAATATCCACTGTCTGTTGCACCAATTCTGGTCCCAACATCCGGCGTTCTCCTACCTCATCCCAATACAGTGGCGTTCTGCATTTTGTCCCATACAAAGCTTCGTATGGCGGCATACCTATACTTGCTTGATAACTATTGTTATACGCAAACTCCACTAATGGTAGATGATCATCCCAACCACCCTTGAAATCCATGATGCAAGATCTTAGCATATCTTCTAATATCTGAATTGTCCTCTCGCTCTGTCCATCCATCTGTGGATGATACGCTGTTCTCAGCTTCAACTGCGTTCCCAACTGCTCTTGTAGACTTCTCCAAAAGTTCGACGTGAATCGTGGATCACGATCTGACACAATCGATACTGGCACTCCATGTCTAGAGATTATTTCCTTAATTTAAAGTTTAGCTAATTGGTCTAAGTTATACTTAACCCTAATTGGCAAAAAGTGAGCCGACTTCGTCAATCGGTCCAATATTACCCAAATCGCATCATACCCCTTCTGTGTAGTCGGAAGTCCAACCACAAAATCCATCGTGATATTCTCCCACTTCCACTCCAGAATTTCTAATGATTGTAACAAGCCACTTGGTCATTGATGTTCGGCCTTAACTCTCTGACAAGTCAAGCACCTACTAACGTACTCGGCAATCTCTCACTTCATGTTCGGCCACCAGAAACTCTGTCGAAGATCTTGATACATCTTAGTACTACCAGGATGAATCGAAAACCTTGAACTATGAGCCTCTTGTAGAACCTGCTCCTTTAATTTCGTCTCATTCGGAACCCAAATTCTTCCTTTAAATCTCAATAACCCCTCATTATAAAGATTGTACTTAATATCTTTTTCATTGATTAGCCGCTCTCTTATCCGATTACACTAATCAGTTTTGAGTTACACCTCCTTAACTCTCTCTGCGATGGTAGATTGCATCTCCGTCATAAACAACATTTGTCCCGCTTCACTTGACAGCTTCACTTGACAGCTTCACTTCCAACTCCATTCTAGCCATCTTTGTTATTAACTCAGTTTGAGCCATTAACAAAGAAAACTTTTCCCGACCCTTCCTACTTAAGGCGTCGGCAACTACATTTGTTTTTTTCGGGTGATACAGGATTTCACAGTCGTAATCCTTTATCAACTCCAGCCATCTCCTCTGCCTCATATTCAACTCCTTCTGTGTGAAGATATATTTTAGACTTTTGTGGTCCGTGTATATCTCACACTTTTTCCCATAAAGATAATGTCGCCATATTTTTAGGGCAAACACCATCGCGGCTAGTTCCAGATCATGAGTAGGGTAAACTTTCTCATAATCCTTCAACTGCCTAGATGCATACGCAATGACCTTGCCATGCTGCATAAGCACGCAACCTAGTCCTTTATGCGAAGCATCGCTATAAACTACGAAATTTCCCGTGTCATCGGGTAATGACAAAATAGGCGCTTCACTCAACTTCTTCTTCAATTCTTGAAAGCTATCTTCGCATTTCTCAGTCCATACGCACTTCACCGTCTTCCTTGTCAAATTAGTCAGCGGAGTAGCTATCTTTGAAAAGTTCTGAATGAACCTCCGATAGTAACCAGCTAATCCTAAGAAACTCCGCACCTCAGTCGGCATTTTCGGTTGTTCCCAATTCATCACGGCTTCCACCTTCGCTGGATCTACTGAAATCCCTCATGGTCAATAACATGACCTAAAAACTGAACCTTCTCTAACCAAAATTCACACTTAGTGAACTTCGCATGTAACTTCTCTTTTCTTAATGTCTCCAACACTATTCTTAGGTGTTTAGCATGATCTTCTGGCGTCTTAGAGTAGACTAGAATATCATCAATAAACACCACGACGAACTTTTCCAAATATTGTTTGAACACCCTGTTCATCATGTCCATAAATGCAGCTGGTGCATTTGTCAACCCAAGCGACATCACTAAAAACTCGTAATGACCATAACGAGTCTTGAATGCTGTCTTTGGCATATCCTCCTTCCTAACCTTCAGCTGATGATACCCCGTCCGCAAATCTATTTTAGAAAAATACTTAGCCCCTTTCAACTGATCAAAGAGATCATCGATCCTGGGTAATGGGTATTTATTCTTTATTGTTAACTTGTTCAACTCCCTATAGTTGATACAAAGTCTTAATGATCCGTCCTTCTTCTTAACAAACAGTGCCAGTGCTCCCCATGGCGACACACTCGGCTGAATGTATTTTCAATCCAACAATTCTTATAGTTGTACCATCAATTCCTTAATCTCCACTAGCGCCATACGATATGGTGCCCTGGAAACTGGTGCCGCTCCTGGCACAATATCTATTATGAACTCGGTCTCCCTATCCGGTGGAAGACCTGGTAACTCACTTGGAAATACATCCTCGAATTCACTCACTATAGGTATTTGTTCCATGGTCGCTCCCACTCTCTGGGTATCAACCACATGACACAAATAGCCTACACACCCCTTCCTCAATAATTTCCTAGTTTGTGTCATGGTTAGACAACACGAATGTCCTGGCGATCTATTCCCATAAAATACTACCCGAGGTTGTTCTAACGTCTTAATGTTCACACATTTCTTTTGACAATCTATAATTGCCCCATGGTTTACCAACCAATCCATTCCGAGAATTACATCGAATTCTCCTAACTTTATTGGTAATAAATCTATTGATAGTTTACAACCCCGAATATCTACACAACAACTCTTGTGAACATTTTCAACAGGAATAATCTCTTCGTTTGCTACCTTAATATTTAAAGGTATAGGCAACTTTTCAGGAAGTAATCCTAATCGTCTAGCAAAATCGCATGCTATAAACGAACAAGTAGCACCCGAATCAAACAACACGTACGCATTGATATCGTTGATCAGAATAATACCTGCGACGACGTCCCCTGATGCAACCGCATCTTGGATTGTCATGTTAAAGGTACGACCCATCGGCCAACCTGCAACTGGAAATCCTCATGAGAACTCCTATGAATATAGGACATTCTCCCTATCTTCTGTTTCTTGGTCTTTAGCTCGCTCCTAAGCTCAAAGACCTCTTATTTTAGCTCGTGGACCTTTTCCTTAACCAAAACTCTCTCGTCATGTTCCTGTTCCCACATGGACTCCACGTCCGTCTTGTCCTCTATAATCGGTTGGAGCTCCGCCTTCAGCTCCTTGACCTCCTAACAGTAATGTACGTTCCTATCTATCACTGACATGAATAGTGACATCATCGACTCTCCTGGAGTTATCTCTGCTGCTATAGCCACTGGATTGAAGGATACTACCTCCACTTCTTCTTCTATCATGCCGTCAAATACTGACATGAGGTCTAAGCTTTCAGAGTCTCCGGACTCCACCACAACTATCTCGGGATCTGCTGCTATGGGGTTCGGTATGATTTCTATCTAGTTTCTGAATTCTTCACGACCACCTGTACATCCCTATTTTCATCTGACATCTACAACAACACACAGAGTTGATTAGTAAACGTTAGTAGAATAATAAAAACACATAACATATATAATGCATTTTTATAAGGTTAACTTACATCTTTTATTCTTTGACTTTTCTTAAGGTTATGACTTAAGGTTTTTACTTCTCCCCTTAAGTTTTATAACCTAAGGCTTTGATACCAACCTGTGACGCCCCCAAATCCGGGTCTCTTCCAACCCGATAGATGGTGCTACACGGTACTACCATTCATTCATACATTTCATAGAATAGTCTCAAAAGTACTAATATAACTTATATATACTCAAAATAATATTACATTTCCCAGGTTCTTTGTAACCCTTTCAGTTGTTCTTGTCATAATATCAATATATTACAGACAGTCTTGCTATACTATTACATAAGTATGCTATGGGTTCGTCTTCGTCTTGCCTTTATCCTTGCCTGAGACTTCTATACGCTCTATCTTAGCTGTGTTCATATGGTTCAAGCAAGAGTGAGCATGACTAGCTCAGCAAGTAATACAATTCTAATAAACAACATGCTTGAAACATAGAACTCATATATCTTCAATAACTGAACAATAGTTACGAAGTACTATCGATAAATCAAAATAGCACTTCTTTTTCTTCAAAACGTTTTACACAACCATACTTACTAGAATAATAATTATGTCTCAATTATATGAGCATTCATAAGTTCTTTTGAAAAGGACAACCCGACACTAAGTCCATAAGTCCGATATAGCTTACGAGCACTTCTGAGTGATCAGCTCATAGTACTCTATGTTGATCAACACTACATTCATTAAATGTGTATACGTTTAAGTTGTGGCAACCTCACGTGCCTGTCGTTAAACGACAAAAACATTTTAGTATACTTGGTCTTCAATTGAAAACCAACCAATATAACTCGGTAAACATTAATCATGTTTGACAGATTCATAATATAAGTCCAGCCGAAAGAATTGGCTTAAGACTTCATCATTCAGGACTTCATGCGAACAGGTTACATGAATTACAAAGCTTGTCCAGACTGAACTGAAACAATAGTTATAATACTTGCCTTTAGCGTCTGATTAGTGGTTAATACTGTACAATACTTTAAGTCTTTATTATTCTACAATTCATAATCACGTACCACATTAAGTCATACACAATCAAGTATGATTACTATTATATCTTACCCTTTATCTCAATGTAATTCCTAATTTAGATTCGTAATTTAGGGTTTTCAGGCTTTTGTTACGTCATTCTCCTTCCACTAATCTTTGATTGATTATTAACTCTTAATCAACATGCATTAGTGTCTTATAAGTACCTTACAATGTCTTTATCATGTTATGATTACATCTTAATACATTACTATTAAGTTCCCTTTCCTTTCATACTTGAAATCTTTCTTCACTATCAACTTCCTTGATCATACATAGCGCCAAGGATCGCTTTTAAGACTTCGCCAACATGCAACACGGGTTCGCAGAGTGTACAATGGTTCGACCTCACATAAATGTAGCAGGGCAATTAGGCTTAGAGACGCGCCGCGGCGCGGACTCTGTGCCTTAGAAAATTTTTCAATTTTGAAAATTTTTACGAACTTCCCTAACGCATAACTTCTTCGTTTTAAGTCCGAATTGGTCCGTTCAAAAGCCTACGGTTCACAAATTTCATAATCTATGCGTTCATGCAAAATTTTTATCTATTTGACTTCGTTCGCTAAAAATTCACCTATGAGTTCATTTTTAACGAAAACGATAAACGTTCGTGATAGTTCAACGCTCGTTTCTTCGTTTTAAGTCGGAATCCTGTCATTTTCGAGTCCGCAACTCTATAATGACTAAAATGACTTGTCTCCATCAAAAAACAATTTATCCGACTTCAAACACAAAATACTACTTCCATTCCGAGAATTTCATTTAATTCGATGAGAATCGCCCAATCGTCATGTAATTTCGCAAATCTTCATTACTAAGCGTTCTTAATGGATTTTAATCAACATAAGATCATTACAAGTTATTTACTACTCCAACTTATAATCAAAGTAGGTTTTGACTTATTCTCATAGGTTATTAACTTATTTAACTTAAGAGTTAGAAATCTTCATGCTCATGACTTATTATTAACTTAAGTCCTTCAATCAAAGTTCTCATGCTATATTCCACATACTAAACATCATATGATAGGTTCTTCATGGTTCTAGCAACTTATTAATATTCAAGTTGCTTTTTCAACTTATTCGGCTTAAGTTCATTCTTTAGTAATTTATTACATGCTATCATCCAACCCTCCCCCTTCTCTATCAATCCTATTATAGAAGAGATGAAGATATAAGAGAGGAGTCTTACCCTTGAAGACTTCTATTTGCTTTGGAAAACTATCAATGGTTGAAGTGGCTTATAAGTGCTTATTGGTTCTAACAAATAAGTTGCTATACTTGAGAGAAGTTTGGATGAAATGAAATAACCAACAATTGAATTGTGGCTCTTGTATTTATAGGCTTGGCAAAGTCGGGGCACTCTAGTCATTTAGGCCCTCCACCTCCTTAATCTCACCTCCTCAATTAATCTAATCAATTCCACCTCCTTACTATTCATTTGTGTGCTCATCACACAAAGTTCTTGGGCATCACTCTTCTTTTTTGCCCATCACACTTACTCATTTCTCACTTGGTTTGACCCATCAAGTTTACCCATGGTTTGCCCCATGGATCCTCATTAGCTAATGGATCATAGTTTGGGCTCAATGCTAATTCAATTAACTTATCCCTTGGGCTTGCTAATAATAATAGCTTATTTCCTTGTTGGGCTTGCATTAATCAATTACTTGGGCTTAATAATTAATCCCACATAAGTTTACACCTTATACATATTGGACTTGATCTCTATACAATATTACCTTAATTCCTTCCATTAGGTTTTAATACCTATAATCCCAAATTAAGTCCGCATGTGATTTATTTCATTTTCCATACTTAGATTATTATTACCTAATCGATATCACCTCGATATTATAACATTACATATTTCTCGAAAATTCAAAAATAATTCCCGAGCAGAAATCGATGAATAGTGTTTTTCGGAAAATTTCTCGAAA
Source organism: Panax quinquefolius (assembly GCA_020205615.1). NCBI lineage: Eukaryota > Viridiplantae > Streptophyta > Magnoliopsida > Apiales > Araliaceae > Panax > Panax quinquefolius. The sequence continues at coordinate 73,256,176 of CM035171.1, read as the reverse complement.
AACTTTTTTTTTCGTTTTAGAAATTCAAACACTTTAATTCTTCCACGTAGTTAAAATACTATGACGTTCTAGCGTTTCTAGGTTATAGAACAACATTCATCTTCTCAATACACAATAATAATAAATAATATTATTTTATTCCTTATTAAAAGTAATTACAAAATGTTCGATTTTTTGGGGCGTTACACTTGCTGAGCTAGTTATGCTCATTCTTGTTTGAACCATATGAATGCAGCTAAGACTGAACGTCCCGAAGGATCGAAAAGGGATAATGGAAAAGCTAAGGTAGATCGTTAAGCTATCTTGTAATAGTATAGGTCTATTGTTGTAATGTAACTGATATTATGACAAAGAACCTTTGTAATGGGAATTGAACCTGGGAAACAAAAATATTACTTTAAATATATAGAAGTTATGTTCTTTCTTTGAGACTTTTCAATTGAATGAATGTATGAATGTTGTACAGTATAGCACCATCTGTCGGGTTGGAAGATACCCAGATTTGGGGGCGCTACAGTATTGATTATCAGGAGTTGAACCATGTCACCATAAAAAATTGGTACCCGTTACCTCGCATTGATGACCCATTTGACCAGTTGCAAGGGGCCAAATTATTTTCAAAGATCGATCTTCGTTCCGGATATCACCAATTAAAGATTAAAACTGATGACATCCCAAAGGCGCTTTCGTAACTCCCAGACGGGCATTACAAATTCCTAGTCATGTCTTTTGGATTGACTAATGCTCCTGTTGCCTTCATGGATATGATGAACCTAGTATTCAAGGAATATTTTGATCACTTTGTAATCATCTTTATTGATGACATCCTTATATACTCCAAAACCCATGAAGATCATAAGCAACACTTGAAGCTGATACTCCAAAAGCTTCGTGAAAACAAGCTTTATGCCAAGTTAAAGAAATGCGAGTTCTGGCTTGAGGAAGTAGCATTCCTTGGGCACGTGATATCAAATCATGGAATATCTGTTGACCCGACAAAGATTGAAGCAATTCAAAGCTGGGAGTAACCTAAGTTAGTGACCGAAGTACGTAGCTTTTTTGGCTTAGCTGATTATTATTAGAGATTCGTGGAAGGATTTTCTCGAATCGCTACTCCATTAACTCAGCTAACTCGAAAAGATACAAAATTCGGTTGGAGCGAGAAATGTGAGAAGAGTTTTCAAGAACTCAAGAGGATACTCATTTCAGCACCTATTCTGACAATACTATCTAGTTCGGAGGGATTTGTCATCTACAGCAATGCTTCAGGCAGAGGTTTAGGATGTATTTTCATGTAACATGGGAAAGTCATAGCCTATGCCTCACGACAACTCAAAGAATATTATAGACACTCAAAATTTGATTTTCCTATTACTAACTATACAAGAGGACAAAATCATCTTTTTCACACTCCGAAGATAACTCTGGAAGACCACAACATCAATTTCAACCCCAGAGATAGCCTCGGGAGATCCAGTTTCCAACCCCGGAGAAAACCACAGGAAATCAGTTTCCAACCCCGAAGATAACCCCGGGAAAATCAGTTCGAACCTCAGAGGTAACCCTGGAGGATCAAGTTCAAAGCCTAGAGATAACCCTAGGAGGTCAAGCCAACCTTAGAGATAACCCTGAGGATAGTCAAAGTCAACATCAAGTCAACCTCAGAGATAACCTTGAGAAAAGACTGCTACAACTGCGAGAAAACCGAAAACAACCCTAGGAGGGGCAAAATGGTCATTTTTCCAACTCAACTTCAAATCAAACCAAATACACTCATTTCAACTCAAATTGCTTCAAAAAAGTCTGACAAGAACCAAATCTTAACTTCCGAGCGCAAACTACGCAAAAAGACTCAACAAAAACTCAGAAATGCCATTTTGGTCATGGACCCATCTTCCCGGAATCAAAAAAGGGCAAATCCTATGTCATCACGTAGCTCTTTAAAAGAGCTTTCTGGAATGGTATGGCACGCTTCCATCTGACTCCCGGATTGAAAGTTATGAAGGTTCGAGCGAACAACGCGTTGTCCAAGTGCACGTACGTCGAGACAATGGGACCCACATTGCCCGGGGCACCCCAGGCAGCTGCAGGTACACCTGGTGCTAGCCACAGGTACACATACGGCTCCTCCCTCTATAAATAGAGGGCTTGGGGTGGCCATATTTGTAAGAGAAATGACGAGGAAACCCTGTCCAATTTGTTCTGTACACGCTATAAACCGAGTGCTTTCTCATTTTAAACACTTGTGAGCTTATATTCTGTCCTATTTGTACCAGCCGGAGCCGAGTGTTCATCCATTTAAAGTTATAGAAGTCTTCTTTGCCAGCCACTGTAAGCCTTCTTACACACTTTGAAGCCTTTCTCTTCATCTTTGCACACACCATTCTTGATGTTGAGAGTCGTGTTGCGTGTGTTTGGCCGAACTTTGGTCCGTGGTTTGATTTCAGTTTATATATATATATACTTATATATATATATATATGGACTAACATTATCGAGTTATGCCTCGATTGAGCCTAGACTTATGTCAGGAGCGTTTATTTGCTTATATATATAAATATATCAACTGTGTGTCGAACTTTGTTCGATGAGCCTGGATTTTACATCCGGTGCATTTATCGCTTTTGTATATATATATATATATATATATATATTTACATTTAATCCCGCTTGGAGTTTACTTCGTGGCGGTTGATCGTCTTTACAGCTTTCTTTATATTTAATTCCGCCTAGAGTTTACTTCGTGGTAGTTGATCGTCTTTACAGCTTTCTTACTTTTCGACCCGCCTGAGGTTTACTTCGTGGCGGTTGATTGCTTTTACATATTTATTTACATTTCTGATCCCCCTTGGAGGTGCTTCGTGGTGGCTGATCATGTCTGTATATATATATTTACAGCTTTTATATATATACCTGCTTACTGCTTCGTTATCAATTGCGGCATCATGTGAGCCTGAGAATCACGTGATCACAAATTTAGTCTACTGGATCTAGATTCGGTTCCGGTGATGGACATTTTCAGCTGTAAGCAGCTTGTAAATTACTCACAGTGTTTGGATTTCCTCAGATGGTTTTCATACCCACGTGGAGTTTGACACTATTTTGTACATTATTTTCTAAAAGATGTTTCGCATCTTGGAAATTAAAAACAATCAAGCCAAACATTTAATAAAAATGGGAGTGTAAAAGGTCTCAATTACTATTGAGCACAAGGGTTTGAAAAACCTCTTTTATAAAACATCACTGCCATATCTTGTTTAAAACTTAATTTTTATACAAATTCAAACCCTGTGTATATAGGTGCAAACGAGGCCTCACACTACTTCCAAATAACAACACATTGACCCTCACACACACAAATTCATATAACAGTTTCTTGAAAAGTGGTGGTCACCGTGGTAATACGGATGTCAGGGGGTTCCTAACACCTTCCCTCCGCATAATCAAGTCCCCGAACCCTAATGAATCTTGGTTTTACCAACCCGTTTAGCAGTGCCACATCACTGGGTCAATGTGCAAACCTTTTCTAGGTTGTGTTGGTATAACCATATAAAAACCCAACTGGCAACTCTTACAGACCAATCGTCGACATATACATGTCAGACCTTTTTCACTTATTTTTTCAAACAAATCTCACCTAACATGAGAACACCAAAGAACAAGTAACGGAAAGGGACAAATAAAAATCCCGACGTCGACAGGTGGCGACTCTGCTGGGGACACCTAGTAAGAGGACTTAAGCCGCTATTACAATCTTTTCAAAACTATTATATGCTTGTGTGTGAATGTTGCAATTACATTTATGATGAATGTGTATGAATGAATATATTTTTCTGCACTTAATGCTTTACACTATATCTGCTTGTGATGTTAGTGCTTCGCACATGTCATCATTTTCATAAACGGTTAGACACGTTGTATGTGAATGTATGTTGTGTGGTTCCTCCACCATTAGGCTATCCTATCGGTGTTTGATTACTGGACTCGTAGGAAGACTAATTCCAACGAGGCTCAGGAAATTTACCACCCAAATTCGCTCCAGTTGAAAGACCAGATTAACTTCTCGTCAAGTAAATTGTGATGATTTGGGAACCTTACCGAAAAACCATGAGAGTAACCTAAGATGGGTCAGCCTCTGATAAACCAAACACGGAGAAAGTCTCTTCATACTTTCGCATTTCAATTACTTGTAAACTCAATTACTTGTAATTTCATTTCAATGTAAATCTCAATGTAATGGAAAATATGAAGGAATATGTGTACATGCCTTCCCTTTATATCAAAACTTGACATGCTATCTCGTCAACTGACATCCGTTTCGCAGGACGATACTCCTAAACGGACACATTACGTAATATTGCTACATTCACTAAGACTAAACTACATAAGTCTTTTTTTGTAGGGATATAATTGGTCCAGTAACCCGATCAAAATCCAAAAAGGCCATGAGCCTACAGCCAATTATGTCTTCATCTGACAAGACTGATCATAATCCAGTTTGTCACGAAGAAATCGATGAATTAAGTAAACAAATCAAAGATTTGGCTATTCTGCTTAAAGAACTACACCAATCTACTCAGGGTACAAGGATACCCGTACATGCTGAATCCTCCGCACAAGGAGGAACCCAAGGTCCGGATATAGCAAGTTCCAATCGTTGGAATCCTCATAAGCACAAACAGATTCCTTCATCTTTAGCCACACGATGATTATCTCCACCTATAGTTCTTGAGCCTGTACGGTCTCCGGGAAAGGTTCATGCCCATGTAATGACTATGTTATTTACTAAACCGATACCGGTGAAGGAGAAAGAAATCCTAGTTCCAGATCCCACAATGGAAGAACAGGAACGAAGAATTAACCAAGACATCGTCAGAATGATGTCCAACGTACGCATCATTGTCCATGATGAACACACAAATAGATACACCCCAAACGATGATTGCCCAGACATAATGGTCATCATTCGGGAAAAAGGAGGACGATGACAACCCCTCCATCACTCTAGTCAACCAGAACTTTGCCCTCGACAATTGGAGCAACACTCCTTGCATTGGTCGACAAGGGTAAAACGGGTAAAAACTCATTCTTCCTCGTAGATAGCAATAACTGCTTACTTTTTCTGTACAGTATTAGTAGTTACTTTTGTCATTACATGCTAACACTTTCTGTGATTGAATAGTTTCATATATTTGGTGAAAGCATTTTGTTTCAGGACTCTAAAGTTAGATGTGCCTAGACTTGCTGACGAGGTGTCTATTCTCCACAAGGACTGTAACTTTGATGTAAAGTTGGACTCAGACTTGATGGAAATACAAGAGGACTATGAGATACCTAAGGAGATCAAAGAATTGGTCAAAGACAAACCCAAGCCAAATCTTGATCAAATCACTTCTTTTAAACCTCGGAACCTTAGAAAACCCCTAACAAATCCAAAGTGGTACGGACGTCACTCCAAACCAAAGGAATGACATGGTTACTCTATTGACCCTATTCCAGGATGTGTTTGCATGGTCTCACAAAGACATGGTCAGTTTATCCATTGACATTGTCATTCATCGCCTTCCCATCAAAGGGGGATTCAAGCTAGTCAGACAGAAGCTCAGGCAATTAAAACCTGAGTGGAGGTTAAAAGTTAAAGAAGAAATTGTGAAACAATTTCAAGTCGGCATCATCATGGTGTCAACATACCCTGAATGGCTATCCAACATAGTGCCCGTGCCAAAACCCGGAGGAGAGGTACGAGTTTACGTAAATTATAGTTATCTGAAAAAAGCTTGTCTCAAAGATAGCTTTCCCGTCCTATTCATCCACATACTCATTGATAATATGACACAGTATGACATATACTCCTTTGCGGATTTCTTTACGGGGTACCATCAAATCAGGGTTGCTGAAAAGTATCGTGAGAAAACTGCATTCATCACTCCTTGGGGAACCTTTTTCTACAGACGATTATCATTCAGCCTCATCAATGTCAGAGCTACCATCAATGAGCCATATGGCTCTTTTCCATGATCTAATGCCCAAATAAAAAAGAAAAAAAAGGAAAAAAAGGAAAAAAGAAAAAAAATAAAATAAAAAGAAAAAAGAAGAAAAAATAAAAATAAAAAAGCTCTTCAACAGGTTCTACAGTTGCTGCCTTACCATCGGCAGATTCTACAGATGGCTTAGGAGTTTGAAGAAAAATACTTCCTCCACATTCCTCAGAATATGAATGATTTTGCGAATACGCTAGCAACCTTGGCCTCCTTGATCAACATTCATGACAAGGAAGACATGCCAACCCTCACATTTGCCCAACAAAAGGCTCCAGCCTATGGGAATTACATTGGAGAAGTATCAGATGAGCTACCTCCCATTCAGCATCCTTGGTATCATCATATCAAGGAGTACCTACAAGATGGATCTACACCCGCTGAGGCGAGCCCGACTGAGAAAAGGAGGATCCATTGACTTGCTATGAAATTCTACCTGAGCGGAGATGTAATCTACAAAAGAGATGCAGGATGAGGTCTCCTCAGATGTCTGGACAAGGACCAAGCTTAGAGGCTCATGGATGAAATCCATGGGGGTGTATGTGGCCCACACATGAGTGACCCTCTATTTGTAAAGAAGATCCTACAATAGAAAAGTCCGACTACGGCAGTTCAAACAACACGACTTGGTTTTAAAGAAGATCGTTAACAACCAAGCTCAGTCTAAGGGAAAAATTCTCTCCTAACTGGGAAGTCCCGTTTGTTGTCAAGGAGATATTGACAGGAGGCGCTCTCAGATTATAGGAAATGGATGGCGATGAAATTCCACAACTTATCAACTCAGACTCCGTGAAATGGTACCATGTCTGAGGTTACCATCAAACAAACATCTTGGTTTTGGATCATCAGATCACCAGTCATTTCATGTTCTTTAACCCTCACTACATACATCTTTTCCATTTTACCCATCTGCCCCTCAGGGAAAAACACACTTTTCAAACCAGCAGCCTAGTTTTACTTCATTTCATACAACTTCAGTTATCCCACCATGGATTAAACCTTTCACACCTTCAATTTATCCTGTACATAGGATTAAAACTATTCACCTGCAATCCGCCCTATACATGCGCAAACTACATCGACCTGATCTCCCCAATACACGGGAGTACGTAGGCAGCCATGTTATATGGTCCGATCTCACCACAAAAAAAAAACAAAAATAAATACACTCTTATCCATTACCATATACAGAAACCAGTCCCTAGACACCAAAAATGGTAGGGAATACACACAGATCGACGATCCATTCTGAAAAATCCTGAGACATCTCACTGTCCATCCATCAAAGAGGAGTTCAGAATACATCCAAATCACAAAGACCTGGAGAAACAAGCAAATATCAAGCAAGTAACAAGGCACAACTAAAAGGGAAGTGAATCAACATATATTTCCTTGACATATATAATGTTGTTTGATATATACAATGTGTACTGTACATGACAAAATGGCTAAGCTAGTCTGTGCAGGAAAATATAAGCCCATCTACAAATCAGTGTATATGCGGGCTATCAAAAGAAGGAGGTAACACTATTTCTACACGAGCCAACGATCCACCGCCAACTACATGCGATATCTCGGGCAGATATAGTGCTATCCCGCTCAGAAACAGCAGTATCCCAATGAGTTAGAGCATTATCTCTCTAACAGAGCGACATCTCTACCAGAAAGAGCTGTCAACATCAAATCCCAAATCCACCTTTTGGTACATAGGTAAAAGTTTCTCGCGATCTGGGCATCGTATCGTCCCATATGTCAAAGCAACTACCCCAGACAACAAGCAAGGCTGGGGCAATTTCAAAATTAGCGACAAATCGATATTGGAACTCATACAACAAGACTGGGGCAATCTCAGGAACAGCGACAACTCAACACTTGGGCATTTATCCACCATCCTAAAGAGGAAAATGCGCCAGTCAGCACCATCAGCATGGTACATCATCATCAGAGCTTCCCTCACATCATCTCACTGGCGATTCAGATATTACTCAATTGTGACTTCATCAACAAAGAGAGTTTTTCATATGAATCCTCGGCATCAACATACGAAAGGACTAGGGCATTGTCTAATTCCAAGAAATGGAAAGAGCTTAAGGCGGGATCAAGCCTCTCAGCAAAAGTAAGGGGAGAACTCCTAAAAGAAATCACAGCGACAAAAGCGTGTCCCTACGAAAGAAGGGGAAAATTCTCAAAAAAGTTCTTAACTCAGAGCAGAAGGTCAATGACGAAAGGTCTAGCGAATGAAATCTACACCATCAACATGCGTCAAGTCCTCAAAAGTTGAGGCCTCTACACCGAAGTTCAAATCTGGGCAGCGAAAGAATGAGTTGCACCCTCCAGGGATGTCAGCGGCATTCAAGTCATCAGTTTAGCCAGGTTATGAATTAAACTCTCAAGGAAATGGGGCACCTGCCCCCGACAGCAAAAGGAAACTCCAAATCACCTCAAAAAGGGTGAGCGTAACATGAGGCTAGAGCCTGGCGAAGCAAACCTTTGAATTTTTTTTCAGCGAAGGTATCGGAAGATTTGGTATTCAAAACCATTAGCATCAATTCAGCGCAACATAAAGACAGTTCAGCGATGAAAGCTTCGTATACCACCGTTCGAGTGGGAACCAAAAATGTTTGGCGATCAACAGGATAGGCACCGTTGCAAACTACCAGCGAATACATCGGGAGGGTCTGGTGATTTCAGAACGTCATCCCCATCAGAGATGTGGAAAAAATCTCAACTTATCCTCATCAAACAAGTATCAGCGATTAAATGCCAAACCACTGGAGTCAACACTAACATAGGCATCAATAATGATCGGTAAAGGTAAAGCGATTTGCAAAAACATTTTAACATTCATTACATTGCGATTTGTGATATGCGATTTGCGATATGCGATATGTAAAATGCGATGTGCGAGTTACGATGTGTGAGTTGCGAAGTGCGATTGGCCAAATGCAAAGTGCGGAGTGCGATGCGCGATTTGCGAAAACATTTTAACATTCATCATAAACATTCATTACATTGCGATTTGCATCATTAGAAATACCTTGTCATATTTCAAGTGTCTAGTAATCTTTATCACGTCCATTCCATTGCATTGCATGAACATGATAAAGAGGGGAATCTGTAGACACTCAAAATTTCATTTTCCTGTTACTAACTATGAAGGAGGACAAAAGCATATTTTTCACACTCCGAAGATAACTCTAGAAGACCACAACATCAATTTCAACCCCAGAGATAGCCCTGGGAGATCCAGTTTCCAACCCCGGGAAATTAGTTTCTAACCCCGGAGATAACCCTAGGAAAATTAGTTCCAACCTCAAGCCAACCTCAAAGATAACCCTGAGGACAGTCAAAGTCAACATCAAGTCAACCTCAGAGATAACCCTGAGAAAAGACTGCTACAACTGCGAAAAAACCATAAACAACCTTGGGAGGGGCAAAATGGTCATTTTGCCAACTCAACTTCAACTCAAATCAAATACACTCATTTTAACTCAAATTTCTTCAAAAGAAGTCTCACAAAAACCATATCTTAACTTCCGAGCGCAAACTACGCAAAATGGCTCAACAGACTACCTAACGGAAACCTAAAAATGCCATTTTGGTCATGGACCCATCTTCCAAGAATCAAAAAAGGGAAAATCCTATGTTATCATGTAGCTTTCGGAAAGAGATTTTCGGAATGGTATGGAACGCTTCCATCAGACTCCCTGATTGAAAGTTATGAAGGTTCGAGCAAACCACGCGTTGTCAGAGTGCACGTACGTTGAGACAACAAGACGACATCGCCGGGGAACCCCCAGAAGTCATAGGTAACTGTTGCTAGCGCAGCAGTACACTCTCGCTCATATACATGTGTCCCCCCTCTATAAATAGAGGGCTTCGGGTGGCCATATTTGTAAGAGAAACGGCGAGAAAGCCCTGTCCAATTTGTTCTGTACACGCTATAAACCGAGTGCTTTCTCATTTTAAACAGTTGTGAGCTTATATCCTGTCATATTTGTACTGGCGGGAGCTGAGTGTTCATCCACTTAAAGCTATAGAAGTCTTTATTAGCAGCCCACTATAAGCCTTCTTACACACTTTGAAGCCTTGCTCTTCATCTTTGCACACATCATTCTTCACGTTGAGAGTCGTGTTGCGTGTGTTTGCCCGGACTTCGGTTCATGGTTTCATTTCAGTTTATACTTATATATATATATATATATATATATATATATATATATATATATATATATGGACTAACATTATCGAGTTATGCCTTGATTGAGACAAGACTTATGTCTGGAGCGTTTATTTGCTTTTGTATATGTATATATATATATACTTATATATATGAACTGTGTGTCGAACTTTGTTCGATGATCCTGGATTTTACATCCGAAGCATTTACTGCTTTAATATATATATAAATATATATATATATATCAACTGTGTCAAACTTTGTTCGATGAGCCTGGATTTTACATCTGGTGCGTTTATCGCTTATATATATATATATATATATATTTACATTTAATCCCGCCTGGAGTTTACTTCGTGGCGGTTGATCGTCTTTACTGCTTTCTTTACATTTGATCCCGCTTGGAGTTTACTTCGTGGCGGTTGATCGTCTTTAACGTTTTCTTTACTTTTCGTCCCGCCTGGAGTTTACTTCGTGGTGGTTAATTGCTTTTACATCTTTATTTACATTTCTGATCCCCCATGGAGGTGCTTTGTGGTGGCTGATCATGTCTGTATATATATATTTACAACTTTTATATATATACCTACTTACTACTTTGTTATCAATTGCGGCATCATGTGAGCCTAGGAATCACATGATCACAGATTCAGTCTACTGGATCTAGATTCGGTTCCCGTGATGGACATTTTCAGCTGTAAGCAGCTTGTAAATTATTCACGGTGTTTGGATTTCCTCAGATGGTTTTCATACCAACGAGGAGTGTAACACTATTTTGTACATTATTTTCTCAAAGATGCTTCGCATCATGGAAATTAAAAACAATCAAGTCGAACATTTAATAAAAATGGGAGTGTAAAAGATCTCAATTACTATTGAGCACAAGGGTTTGAAAAACCTCTTTTATAAAACATCACTATCATATCTTGTTTAAAACTGAATTTTTACACAAATTCAAACCCTGTGTATATAGGTGCGAACGAAGCCTCGCACTACTTCCAAATAACAGCACATTGACCCACACACACACACATATTCATATAACAGTTTCTTGAAAAGTGGCGGTCGCCGTGGTAACACGGATATCGGGGGGTGCCTAACACCTTCCCTCCACATAATCAAGTCCCCGAACCCTAATTAATCTCGATTTCACCAACCCGTTTAGCAGTGTCGTATCACTGGGTCAATGTGCAAACCTTTTCTCGGTTGTGTTGGTACAACCATATAAAAAACCAACTGGCGACTCTTACAGTCCAATCGTCGACATATACATGTTAGATCTTTTTTACTTGTTTTTTCAAACAAATCTCACCTAACATGAGAACACCAAAGAACAAGTAATGGAAAGGGACAAATAAAAATCCCGACATCGACAAATATGAGAGGAATTATCCTACTTATGATCTAGAGTTGGCAGCTGTCATTTTCGCACTTAAAATCTTGAGGCATTACCTGTATGGGGAGAAAGTGGAGATCTATACGGATCATAAAAACCTCAAATATTTCTTCACCCAAAAGGAACTCAACATGCAAAAACGACATTGGCTCGAACTGTTGAAAGGTTATGATCATACCATTCAATACCATCCTGGAAAAGCGAACGTGGTAGCTGACACATTGAGTAGAAGATCATATGCGGGTACGAGTGCGATATTGTCAATGCAAAGACCCATTTGGTATGACTTACAAAGGATAGAGATAGAGATAAAGACTTCAGGGAACCACGTGATGATGACAAATATACGAGTAGAACCAACTTTAATAGATAAAGTTAAAGTTGCTCAAGCTACAGACCTGTAGCTGATGCTTATGAGGTAGAAAGTTCAAGAAGGTGCTATCTCGGAAGCAAGAATCGATGAAGAATGAATACTTAGAATCAACTCCAGACTTTGTGTTCCTAACAACCCTGATTTAAAGTATAAAATCATGATGGAGGCCCAAAACTGTGATGCCCCCAAATCTGAGTATCTTCCAACCCAACAGATGGTGCTCCATGATACTACATTCCATAAAATCATTCCATTGAAATAATAACAAAATGAGTGTAATTACTATCTTTGTATTACATCTGTAATAAATCATTTCCTAGGTTCATAACCGAATACATTCATTGTTCTTCATAAGTATATTACATACAAATATACTAGTCTATTACAGGATAATTAATTGTCCATCTTAGCCTTGCCTTTATCTCTCTTAGAACTCTCAGTTCATTCGACTTTAGCTGCAAACATATGGTTCAAGCAAGAATGAGCATAACTAGCTCAGCAAGTCTTAACACAGAATCATATGAATATCACATCACAATCACATGCTAAATCTCCATATCTGAACAATTATCTACGAAACATTTTGAAATACTTGACTAATACTTCTCATACAAGAATTCCCAAGTATATATAATAACTTAGGAAGAATGAGCTGGTCAATAGACCATGATCATTCTCTTTTCGTTTTCATACTTGAAAAGGATATCTGGCATTAAGGCCATCCACCCGTCTTTACTTACGAGCACTTCTACGTGATCAACCTATTTGTACTCTATGTTGATCAACACTCTTACGTTAAACGTATTTACGTTTAATATTTGGCAACCTCGCGTGCCCATCGAATAATCGATGAAAATACTTTTGTTTGTACTTAGATAAACTTACCTTCTCATCCGTACCAAATACTTGGCATAGGATAGTGTTAACAGTTCTATATCAACAGACTTGTAACAAATCATTCAACTCTTCAATACTTGTCTAGCCCGAATAAAACAGGCATCGACTTTTTTTTCTATTTACTATTCATGCATTGTATAACATGCATCACGTAAAAACTTGACTAACACGAAGGTCAGACAAGTGTTAAGAAAGACTTGCCTTCAAGCGTCTTCGAATTTACAATTCAACTATTCTCAATCTTTACAGGATCTACATGATACATTACATAGCACACTGTAATTAGTTATTAAACAAACTCACTTTACGGTTCTAACCAACTTCTTTCTCTTCTATGTTTTATTTGAATCAACTTCGTTATTAAAGTCGATTCAATTCTTTATACCCCTAGAGCCAACGTATTCTTGAAGACATCTTAGTTTACCCCTAGAGCATGAAATCGAATTTTGTATTGACCCCGGTACAAAACCCATTTCTTAAACCCCTCAAATATTTCTTCAACTAAAATGAACGTAACATGCGCTAAAGACGTTGGCTCGAGCTGTTGAAGATTACGATCGTACCATGCAATACCATCTTAGGAAAATCGAACATGGTAGCTAACGCGTTGAGTAGAAGATCATATGCGGTTACAAGTGCGAATATACGAACCCATGTTAAGATAACGAATATACGAGTAGAATCGACTTTAATCGATAAAGTTAAAGCCGCTCGAGCTACATACTCAGAGCTGATGAATGTGAAGAAGAAGGTTCAAGAGGGCATTATTCTAGAAGCAAGAATCAACGAAGAGAGGAAATCTCAACACTCGATTTAATTGGCCCATTTGAAATCCTCGATTAAGTAGGAACTGTGGCCTATAGACTCGTTTTACCGCCAAGTATGTTGCGTGTTCAGAACATTTTTTTTACGTATCGATGTTACGTAAATATGTGGACAACCCGAACCACATTATTAAATTAAAACTAGACAAGATAGCCGAAGATTTAACGTATGAGGAGATACGTGTTAAAATCTTGGATAAGAAGGATCGTATTCAACACTCAAAAGGTTATACCTCAAGAATTAGAATCTGAAATGAAGTCAAGGTATCCTCACCTCTTCGGCATACCAGGTACGTACATCAATTTCGAGGGCGAAATTCCATAAGGAGGGGAGATTGTGAGACCCCAGATTTTTATGAATAAATATTTAATTTTCTCGAAATAATTTTTTTGAATATTATGGTGTGGATTTGATATAATGTTATAGTTGTGGGTAATATTTATAAATTTTGCAAAGTACGCAAGTTGTTATATAATATTCGATTGGTCGGGGAATATTTTTTTTGTCGGGGAATATCCGTACAACGGTACAATCACTGGTGAACCCCGTAACAGAATTATTGTCGGATTGAGAAAATAACAAAAATACTTTATGAAAATAACGGCGGAAGTTTTACCGTTAACTGTTGAAACACCTGGTGTTAAAAGTACAGTAATACGCGTGGTTGCATAGTAGCACACGATATTAATTATTGATGCTTACGTGATAAGTCACTCAGTTTTGTTTTATTGGTATTATTAATGTAATAAAACAGAATACTTTTATAAAATTATTCTATAAATAGAATATATTATATTCTATTATGCATAGTGTTCCATAGTGTCTACATAGTGTTTTGCATAGTAAAAACTTTTTATATAAACAGAATACTTTTATAAAGTTATTCTATAAATAGAATATATTATATTTTATTATGCATAGTATTGCATAGTGCCTGCATAGGCGTTAACAGTTCTATATCAACAGACTTGTAAAAAATCATTCAACTATTCAATACTTGTCTAGCCCGAATAAAACAGGCATCGACTTTTTTTTCTATTTACTATTCATGTATTGTATAACATGCATCACGTAAAAACTTGACTAACACGAAGGTCAGACAAGCGTTAAGAAAGACTTGCCTTCAAGCGTCTTCGAATTTACAATTCAACTATTCTCAGTCTTTACAGGATCTACATGATACATTTACATAGCACACTATAATTTGTTATTAAACAAACTAACTTTACGGTTCTAACCAACTTCTTTCTCTTCTATGTTTTATTTGAATTAACTTCGTTATTAAAGTCGATTCAATTCTTTATACCCCTAGAGCCAACGTATTCTTGAAGACTTCTTAGTCTACCCCTAGAGCATGAAATCGAATTTTGTATTGACCCCAGTACAACACCCATTTCTTAAACCCTCAAATATTTCTTTAACTAAAATAAACGTAACATGCGCTAAAGACGTTGGCTCGAGCTGTTGAAGATTACGATCGTACCATGCAATACCATCGTAGGAAAATCGAACATGGTAGCTAACGCGTTGAGTAGAAGATCGTATGCAGTTACAAGTGTGAATATACGAACCCACGTGAAGATAACGAATATACGAGTAGAATCAACTTTAATCGATAAAGTTAAAGCCGCTCAATCTACATACTCAGAGCTGATGAATGTGAAGGAGAAGGTTCAAGAGGGCGTTATTCTAGAAGCAAGAATCGACGAAGAGAGGAAATCTCAACCCACGATTTAATTGGCCCATTTGAAATCCTCGATAAAGTAGTAACTGTGGCCTATAGACTCGTTTTACCGCCAAGTATGTTGCGTGTTCAGAACATTTTTTTTATGTATCGATGTTACGTAAATATGTGGACAACCCGAACCACATTATTAAATTAGAACTAGACGAGATAGCCGAAGATTTAACGTATGAGGAGATACGTGTTAAAATCTTGGATAAGAAGGATCGTATTCAACACACAAAGGTTATACCTCAAGAATTAGAATCGAAATGAAGTCAAGGTATCCTCACCCTTCTTGATATACAGAATGCGTACATAAATTTCGAGGCAAAATTCCATAAGGAGGGGAGATTGTGAGACCCCAGATTTTTATGAATAAATATTAAATTTTCTCGAAATAATTTTTTTGAATATTATGGTGTGGATTTGATATAATGTTATAGTTGTGGGTAATATTTATAAATTTTGTAAAGTACGCAAGTTGTTATATAATATTCGATTGGTCAGGGAATATTCTTTTTGTCGGGGAATATCCGTATAACGGTACAATCATTGGTGGACCCCGCAACAGAATTATTGTCGAATTGAGAAAATGACAAAAATACTTTATAAAAATAAAGGCTAAAGTTTTACCGTTAACTGTTGAAACACCTGGTGTTAAAAGTACAGTAATACGTGTGGTTTCATAGTAGCACACGATATTGATTATTGATTCTTACATGATAAGTCACTCAGTTTTGTTTTATTGGTATTATTAATATAATAAAACAGAATACTTTTATAAAATTATTCTATAAATAGAATATATTATATTCTATTATGCATAGTATTGCATAAAGTGTCTACATAGTGTTTTGCATAGTAAAATCTTTTTTTATATAAAAATGTAATACTTTTATAAAGTTATTCAATAAATAGAATATATTATATTTTATTATGCATAGTGTTGCATAGTGCCCGCATAGTGTTTTGCATAGTAAAATCTTTTTATATAAAATGTAATACTTTTATAAAGTTATCTATTTTATTAGACAATAATTAGAATATATTATATTTTATTATGATATAGTGTTTGCATAAGGCTCGCATAGTAAAATCTTTTATAAAGTTATTCGTTTTATTAGATTATAGAAAGAATATATTATATTTTATTTAAAAGATTTTTCTTTAAATATGGACCGTCAAATTAAAAAGTAAATCAATCTGGGTAGTTCATGAGTTAGTTACTATCGTATCTATTTTTCTATAAATAGAAGCTCATTCCTTCATTATTTCTTACGAATTCACTGAAACTCTACAGAGATAAACTATAGAGAGAAAGAAGAAAAGTGTTCTGCTACTTCACTACTTCTATATCCAGTACTCTTATTTCTAATGTATGGAATATTATTTGTTGTACTCGTAAGGGGTATTCTTTTTTTCTTATTCGTGAAGAGAAATTTTGTTATTCCATTCTTTGTTATTCTGTTGGAATAACCTGTATACGCGGGATACCCTATACTTGGTGAAATTCTTCTGCTAATCCATTCTTTATTATTCTGTTAGAATATATCCGTCACGTGTGTTTCTGTAGGACTGGTTTCGTCTGAAGCGTTTTTATTTGGACCTACATCATCTTTATTATTATTCATTGGAATATCACATGCATGCGTTTTTTGGGGGACTGGTTCGTTCTTTTTTTAGTATTTCATTGGAATAACATGTCTACATACAAAGTACCGCATGCATGGTGATTTACATTTGTTATTTCATTTTTTATTATTCTCATTGGAACATCCGCTTGGATTGTGATTTTCTAATTTGATTCGTTCCGTTAATTATTATTCTATTGGAATAACCTGTCTATGCGAAGTACCGCATGCATGGTGATTTCTTTTGTTATTCCATTTGTAATAACCTGATATTTTGCATATAAATAAATAAGAAATTTTGCATAGAATTTTTTTTATTATTATTTTAATGATGAGAGTATGTGTCAAGTAATGTATGATAAATGCAAATATATTTATTACCTATAAATAATTTTAGAATTATTAATCACCACAATTTATATTCCTATAGTAATTAAGTTTTGTAAGCATAAATATTTTTATTAATTATTTTCCTTGAAAACATGATTTTATATTATTTAAATAATATATGAAGTGATTATTAGAAGTATAATAATAAATATTTTATTATATGAATTGTTCGAGAATATTTAAGTTAATTATTTTAGCTTAATTATTGATGTTGTATATGAAGAATAAATCAGATATGGAATCCAAACCCTAATTTTGGACTTTGAGCAATGAATGAGAATAATAATATAATATTAATTATATTTTGGTTTTTCAGTGCTATAAATATGTACTGTATATCTGTAGTCTGATAATGGTGGGCCAAATATGGTAAATTAGGTCATAACCCTCATGTCGTATTATTAAACCCTAAATGTTAAACTCGGTTATGAGTTTTAGACTGAGCAGTAATCATTTTATATGAATTTTACTGTGTATTATATAATTTCTGTAATTAGGAGAAACCCTAATTATTATTTGAAACCCCTAATTTGCTAATATTAGAAACCCTAGTTACTGTTTTAGTAAATTATAATAAAAATTAGAAAACCCTAATTGTTAATTTGGGAACCCTAATGATGTTAAGGAACCCTAATTATTTAAACCCTAATTTTCTATTAAAAACCCTAATTTCTATTAAAAACCCTAATTTAATTAGTGTGTTTAAAATTAAATTTTTATTACACTTTAATTTTTAATTTTCCAAATCCTAGAAATTATTTGGGAAACTTTAAGATGTAAAATCTAGTGAGTAAACCCTAGATTTAATAACATTGGACAAGAATACCCTTGAAATTAAAAATAATTACCAAAATACCCTTTTGTCCCATTAGTTGAATTATTGGTTAGGCAAGATCTAGCAAAAATCTGGCCAGCCACCCTAGACCTACCTATGAGCCTATAATCTATAACACATCGCATGATCAGCCATCCCATACATGCATACATGATTTGCTAGATTTAAGAAAGAGAAAGTGCTCATTTTTGGCCTAAACTATTCACAAGCACTTAGTCATTCTCTCTTAAGCTCAAACCCACGAAATTCTGGTGTTAGATCAGTCCCCAATCAATCCCCATGAACACCAATATCAGATCAGAAGAACAAAATAAAAATCAAAGCTTAGAAAAGGTACAAAAACCCTAATTTAAAAATTCTGTGATTTGATGTTAGATCTTATAATTGATTGTTAAAATATGTTGTATGGGGTGTTAATCAATGATCTGGGTTGCTAGATGTTAGATCCATAACATCTAGAGGCTCGGATTTGAAGTTTTAATAAATCTAGAAAAATATTTTTTTTGATGTCTGACAGTGAATGTCAGGCCTTATAGATCTCTGTAGGGGTTTGAGTTTTATGTTTTAAGTGTTGGATCTTGTAGTATGATGTAAGATCTTGAATCTGGAACTTGAATAAGGTTCATATCTGTTGTAGATTAAAAGTTATTTAAGGTCAAAGTGGGTTGACCCGCATCGATTGGTTTTCTTGAAGCCGTAATCGGCCGTAAACCTCGGCGATGTTTTTTGCAGGGCTTGGATCTTGCTATGTTTAAGTTTGTTTTCCCACGTTGTTGTTTTGTAGTTGTAGAATGACATGACTACTACATGTTAAAGCCATTTTAGCACATATACACTTAACAGAATTGAATCTAGAGATGGTCAAACTTGGTAGCCGAAACTGCTCAAGAACATTTCTAGGAAGCCTAGAAATGTTCAAGAACAGTTCCGAGAGGGTACTTTGACCGACCCATATATCTTGATTGTGTTGATGTTATGATGATCTGAGGATATGTTATTGTTCCTTGTAGTGTATAATATAGATTTGACCCATTAAACGATATAAACCATGACCAGAACATAAAGTAATTCGAACATGAAAATGATAGGTCGAACTGTTGAGTTTCAGGGAAAAACCCAGAAACACTCTGACAGCATGTTTGCTAGCTTAACCCGGTTTCATTAAGTATTGTTAGACTTGACCATGTATTGAAACATGTTCTCTGATAGTTTGTCTACATAGACCGACGAGCAGAAAACTTGTACAGTGAACAAATTGACAAATTTAAGGCTACAAAGGGCATTGACCGACCATGACTATAATTTTCTGGGCAGGCCAGAATATGATGAACACGCCTGACAGCTAGTTCAAGGATTAATAAATTTTGATTGTGATGAAGTATGACCTGGATATTTGTTGTTTCATGCAGTGTTTGTAAGACCCCAAAATTTTTAAATAAAAAGGAATTTCCTTTATTTATTATTTTGAAATAGTAAGGGTTGATTTGATTAATGTGGATAGTTAAGGGTTAAATACGCAAATATTTCAAAATAAGCAAGTGGTTATAAAATATTCATTATTGTTGGGAATATTCGTTTGGTCGTGGAATATTAGATGCGTCGGGGAATATTAAATTATCACAAGCAGCCCACCGTGTGGGCCCCAGCCCTGAAAGAGCGATTGGATGAAGAAAACGACAAATATAAGTTGTTTTTAAATAATTGGCAGAAGTTATTACAGATTAATATTGTTGGAATACCCGGTGGTTAAAACACACTAATACGCGTTGTTGAACAAGTAGCACGAGATTGCACCAATTATTGATTCTTACGTGAAGAAGGCACTACTCAATAATGGTTCTGTAATTCATCGCTCAAAGATTTTATCGAGTTAATAATTCTTTGCGTTGATATTTTATATTGTTGTTGTTTCAATAATTGTCATTACACGGTATTTTCATTATCGAAGCAATAATTCATATTATCCGAATAATATTATTAGATAACATTATTGGCAATGTCTAGAAAGTTCTCTAAGGAGAGGTTTGGTCACCTAATCAAGGCGCCTTGAGAAGAAAAAATTCTTATCGAAAGCCCCTCTTCCACAGGAACCGCCTGGTTGTCAATATTGTGATTCTCGTAATATTATTTGTGAATAATTAATTATTGATTTATATGATGAGGAAAATATTGATTTTATGTGGATATAGATGGAGAAAATTTTTAAAATGACAATTGTTGAAAATTAGTATTTTATCTTTTTCTGATAAAATAATTCATTTAAATATATTATTTTAATAATATATTAACGGTGATATTTTTACAACGAATGTGGGATATATGAGTATACGAGGAGGAAGAGTATTTTTGTTGCAATAAATGTTTAAAACATGTTAAACATGTCGGTGGACCCCATTTATTGACTGAAATTTGATTATAGCCTGTAAAATTGACCGTTTGTGGATTTCGGTCAATTTCTGTTTGGAATTTGGAAAAACTTTCTTCTGAAAAGTTGTAGAGAATTGAAATTCCTATAAAAACTCGCGAGATTCGAATTTTCTGATGAAAGGGCTATTTATTGTGAATTATTAAAGTTCTGAAGCTCCTAAATAATTAATTTTTGAAGTTTTAAATATTTTTAATAAGAAAAACGTTTTTTTTGAGTTAGGCAAGGTGAGTCAATCTTGGTGGCTGATGGTTTGAATCAGATTTTGGGTGCGTAGAGGAATTTAATAATTATATATTAATATTTTATTAAATTTTACGCTTTGGTGTTCTAAGCAATTTCTATAAATAGGTGCTTAGGTTAGAATTGAAAATCACACCGTAAATCAAGTTTTTCTCTCTATATTATCGAGCGTATTCTTGTGAGTATTTTGAGTATACTTTGAGTATTGCTAGGCAGTGCAAGTTCCTTCAAAGACTATACCCGGTAGATTCTAGCTAGAAATACTTGATCTTTCGAGGTAAGGGATATTTTTTTTTTTCAGAATGATATTATTTCTTCAATATCATTATATCTTTGAAATGTTGATCCAAGTTTTTATCAAATTTGGAACTTTTTCATGTATGGGTTACTATTCATGGGTTACTATTCATGAGTTACTATTCACGAGTTACTATTCATGAGTTACTATTCACGAGTTACTATTCACGAGTACTATTCATGAAGAAGCGTGAAGATGTTTTTTGTGGAATTTCTATCTTTTGGTGTCTGAGTTACTATTCACGATATCTAAGACTATTCACGATATCTGATATTATTCACCGAAAAATAAAATTTCTTCTTTTCGTCAAAACATCTATTCGGATACTAACTCGATTGTATCCATGTTTTGATCATTCTTGAATTTTACACCACTATGATTATTTTTGAGGTATTTTTGGACGTGGATAAAACCAAGTACTTAATCCTTAATCCTTAATCCTTGTCATTTTGTTTCACCTGGATTCGTTTTTAAAAAAAATATTTTCATCCTCCTCGGTCTTAAATGATGATATTATGGAATATCTTTTGGCCTGTAGTGCAAAGATGAATGATTTCTTAAGAATATCTTTGGCCCAGTAGAGCAAAGATGAATGATTTTCAAGAATATCTTTGGTAGTAGTGCAAAGATGAGCAGTGTTTAAATGAACATGACTAATCGATGAATATCTTTGGCACGTAGTGCAAAGATGAATATTTGATTCCAGATGTATATTGATTGATGTTACGAGGATAAAAGATAGACGATGAACTTTTAAATTCATACATAGAAGATAGTAGTTTGCATTCTCTACTTAACTCTTCTAATGAATTATTATTTCATTGCGAATATTGATTTAAAATTTGTTGTCTATTGTATTCTATTATATTTATCCTTGTTGAAGACTAACGATAATTTGTTGTATATTATCTTAGTCATAATATTCTTTACTGAGCTAGTTGAGCTCACCCTTTTCCTTTTTGTTCCATTTTCTCAAGAGGCGAGAATATAGCGAGTGATGCAGCCTGGGTATGGAATGAAGGTTTTAGAAAGGATTGTTTAGTAGTCCTCACCATTTTGTAAAATAATGTATCAATAAATGTGATGAGGATTTATTTGAGTATAGATATTGTCTAGAAGATAATATTTGTATTTAAACTCACAGCTTTCTTGTTGTAATAATAAAGTTGTAGTTGTTTCGTACCATGTATTGACAACTCGTAATGGGTGATGTATACCTATTTTGGGGGCGCCACGGTTGGTATATCGAGCTTAGGGATATGATCTCTGGCGGAGATCGGGGAATAGAACTAGGAGGGGAGAGACGAGTAAATCCTTCGCTAAGTGTGTCCTACCTAAGCTTATTTGTTAGTTGGTCATTAAATAGGGATATTATGTGATATATTGATTTCCTTAATTAACCCTTGTTTTTTACGAAAGATTTGAGAATGTCGACCGAGAATATTAACAATGGAAATGAGACCGTGGAGATGCTCATTACTCACCAACGAGGAGAACGTGCAACAGTCGGGCAATGTTCCTCCCGTGAACAACACCATTGAAAGCGAGATGATGAACGAGGGATGTTTAGAAGTTTTTTGCAGATTCATGCAAAATCGCACGAGGAGACTCGTGTTCAAAATATGAGGAGGAAATGATAGCAATTCACGGGTTGTCACAAACCAAGCAGTTCAAAGATTTGGGACCACCAAAATTTAAGGGAAAGCCAGATCCGATCATGGCGGAAACATGGGTCAAGCCAATTACTAAGATATTCGATGTCTTGGGATGCACGGAGGAACAGAAGGTTCCATTCGCCACCTTTATGTTCCGTGGCGAAAGGCATCATCGGTGGGAGTGCGTGAAGCGTACTCCATCCACCGCACTCAAAGATATCTTGGGAGACGTTTCAGAAGCTATTTAATGACAAATACTTTCCGAAAGTGTTCGGCTATATGAAGGAAGTGGAGTTCATCGATTGGAACAAAACAATACGGTGTCTCTCAAAGACGAGGCAAAGTTTAGAGAGTTATCCAGTTTGCACCTCATTTGGTGGAGAATGAGGAACGATGACGCGGATGTTTCTTAGTGGTTTGAAACCCCAGATACGCCAAGATCTCATTTCCATAAATTTTCTCTTTATTCAGATGTTGTAAACAGGCTCAATTATTAGAGCGAGATAACGAGTACGGCCAATCGAGGACCACAACCAGGATCGTACTGCGTAGATAGCAGTCAATGTAATAATGATAACCAATGGAGAAAAAAACAGACGGACAAAATGGTTACCACTCTGGTGGTAATCATGGTCATGAAAATGTAAGAAGCCGGTCAAGAAGAGATTTTAAAAGAGGAGATTTAACGACGACTATGTGAAGACGACAGTACGCAAAGAATCGGTTCTAAGGGAGGAGAAACGACCACCCATTATATGCTACAAATGCGGAAAAGAGGGACATATCACCAAACCTGCCCACAACAGATTCAAGGTATGCTATAATTGTGGAAAGGAAGGACATATATCGCCGAGATTGTATAGTAGCAAAACCTAGTTCAATGGGGACGGTGACTCAAAAGATCGTCTCGTAAAAGTCAAAGTCAACGATTCCGGAAGAGCGTTTGTTGTGGATCGGTCAAAATGCGAGGAACCCAAACGAGGTGATCACGGGTAAGCTATTTATAAATTCTTTGAAGTTTATACCTTACTTGATCGGTGCATACCCATTCATTTATCTCTCCGCATGTGCTCAACGCTTAAACTTGACTTTCGGAGAAATTAGACTTTGACCTATCTGTGGAAACTCCGTTAGAGAAACTTTCATCACATCCATCTGCTTATAAATCTTGTTTGATTCAAGTTGGCACCATTACCTTACCGTTGACCTTATCTCTTTAAAGATACTTGCTTTTGATGTGATTTTAGGGATTGATTGGTTAACTACTCATCATGCCAAAATTGATTGTTTTCGTAAGGTTGTTAGTTTTCATATTCCTAACCAAACTGTTGTATTTAATTCAAGCAACTAAACCATTAAAATCAATCACCATCATATCTAATCATAAAGCTATTCGCTTATTGAAAAACGGATGTCAAGCTTTCTTAGCCCATGTTATGGATTTGAATAAAGACACGCCAAATTTGAATAATATTCCCGTTGTTATCGACTTTTCCGACGATTTCCCAAGAACTTCCTTGCTCACCCTCGTAACGTGAAGTTGAATTCTTTATTGATCTTGAACCTGGTACAAAGCCCATTTCTAAAACCCCATATCGAATGGCTCCTATTGAACTTCAGGAGTTAAAGGTCCAACTACAGGAATTGTTGGACATTGGTTTCATTCGTCCTAGTACATCTCCTTGGGGTGCTCCTGTTTTATTTGTAAAGAAGAAAGACGGGAGTATGCGACTTTGTATTGACTATCGGAATTGAACCATGTCACCATCAAGAATAGGTATCCTCACCTCGTATTGATGACTTGTTTGACCAAATTGCAAGGCACAATTCTTTTCAAAAATCGATCTTCGCTCGGATATCATCGGTGAAGATTAGAATCGAGGATATTCCAAAGACCGCCTTCGTAACTCTCAGTATGGGCATTATGAATTCTTAGTCATGTCTTTCGGACTAACTAATGCTCTCGCGGCTTTCATGGATATGATGAACCGAGTATTCAAGGAATATTTGGATCAATTTGTTGTTGTCTTTATTGATGACATCCTTATATATTCCAAAAGCCGTGAAGATCATGAGCACCATTTGAAGTCGGTACTCCAAAGGCTTCGTGGAAACCAACTATATGCCAAATTGAAGAAATGCGAGTTCGGCTCGAGGAAGTAGCATTCCTTGGGCACGTGGTGTCGAAACATGGAGTATCTGCTGATCCGCCAAGATTGAAGCAATACAAAGTTGGGAGCAACCAAGTCGGTGGATCAAGTATGTAGCTTTTTGGGCTTAATGGTTATTATCGGAGATTCGTGGAAGGGTTTTTCAAATCGCTACTCCATTAACTCAAATTAACTCGGAAGGATACAAAATTCGTTTGGAGCGAAGAATGCGAGAAAAGTTTCCAAGAGCTTAAAAGGAGACTTATTTTAAGACTGTTCTAACAATACCATCCGGTTCGGATGGATTTGTTATCTACAAACGATGCTTCGTGCAAAGGGTTAGGATGTGTTCTCATGCAACGTGGGAAAGTCATAGCCTATGCCTCATGACAACTTAAAGAGTATGAGAGGAATTATCCTACCATGATCTAGAGTTATGTAAATTCGCCAGGCGCTAAAAATATGGAGGCACTATCTATATGGGGAGAAAGTGGAGATATATTCGCACTATAAAAGCCTTAAATATTTCTTCACTCAAAAAGAACTCAACATGCGGCAATGACGTTGGCTTGAGCTATTGAAAGACTACGACCACACTATTCAATACCATCCCGGTAAAGTGAACGTGGTAGCCGGACGCATCGAGTAGAAGATCATATGCGGAACGAAAAGCGATGATGTCAAGTATACGACAGAGCCAACTTTAATAGAAAAAGTTAAGGTTGCTCAAGCCACCCAATCTTGAAATGATGCGTATGAAGAAGAAAGTACAAGAAGGAGCTATTAGGAAGCGAGAATTGATGAAGAAGGAATACTTGAGTCCACTCTAGACTTTGTGTTCCTAACGACTGACTCGATTTGAAGTACAAGATTATGATGGAGGCACACAATACGCCATTTGCAATCCATCCCGGAAGTACTAAAATGTATCGTGATCTTCGACATACATTTTGGTGGAACAATATGAAGAGAGAGATTGCAAAGTTTATCTCGATGTGTTTAACTTGCTAACGTGTAAAAGCGAGCATCTTGTACCTAAGGGTCCGTTGCAACCACTTGAGATTAGGAATGGAAGTGGGAACACATTACTATGGATTTCGTTACGGGTCTTCCTACGGTTTCTCAAGGCATCAATGCTATTTGGGTTATTGTTGATAGATTAACCAAAGCGCGCATTTCATTTCTTGCCGACACGGAGACTTATTCCTTGAACGCCTTACTAGTATGTACGTGAATGAGATTGTGAGGTTGCATGGCATGCCCGTATCCATAGTTTTGGATCGTGACCCAAGATTCACTTCAAGATTTTGGGTTAGCTTGCAAAAAGCTATGGACACGGATTTGCGATTTAGTTAAAGATACCATCCCCAAACGGATGGACAATCGAGAGGACTATTCAAACTCTTGAAGATCTATTAAGACTCTGTGTCCTAGACTTCAAGGGTAGTTGGGATAAGTATTTACCATTGGTGGAATTCTCCTACAACAACAGCTTATCGTGCAAGTATAGGTGTGGCTCCATTCAAGCATTATATGGACGAAAATGTCGTTCTCCAATATGTTGGGATGAGGTGGGTGAAGCAACATTGTTGGGACCCGAGTTTGTACGTATATGATCACCGAAAAGATCCAAATGATTCGACAACGTATACAAACGGCAAGACAAGATCGACAAAAGAGTTATGCGGATCTTCATCGAAAGGACGTGGAATTTAATGTAGGGGATCATGATTGTCATGAGTTGCTCCATGGAAGGGAGTTACAAGATTTGGGAAGAGAGGAAAGCTCAATCCACGATTTATTGGTCCATTTCAAATTCTTGACCGAGTAGGAAATGTAGCCTATAGACTTGCGTTACCTCCGAGTATGTCTCGTGTTCATAATGTGTTTCACATATCTGTACTTCGTAAATATGTGAAAGACCCGAACCACGTTATTGAGTTAGAACCGGACGAGATAGCCGAAGACTTAACGTATGAGGAGGTACCTGTCAAGATCTTGGATAGGAAGGAGCATGTCCTACGCGCGAAGGTCATACCACAAGTTAAAGTTTTGTGGAGGAATCATGCTATAGAGGAAATGACCTGGGAATTGGAAACGGAAATGAAAGCGAGGTATCCTCACCTTTTGAAACACTGTGTACGTCACGTCAATTTCGAGGACGAAATTTCATAAGGAGGGGAGGTTGTAAGACCCCGAAAATTTTTAAATAAAAAGGAATTTCCTTTATTTATTATTTTGAAATAGTAAGGGTTGATTTGATTAATGTGGATAGTTAAGGGTTAAATACGCAAATATTTCAAAATAAGCAAGTGGTTATAAAATATTCATTATTGTCGGGGAATATTCGTTTGGTCGTGGAATATTAAATGATTTGCTTGGGAATATTCGTATTTATGACGCAAACCATGTGTGGGCCCCATAATGGAAAAGCGATTGGATGAAGAAAACGACAAATATAAGTTGTTTTTAAATAACTACAGTAGTTATTATCAATTATCATTGTTGGAATACCCGGTGGTTAAAACACACTAATACGCCGTTGTTGAACAAGTAGCATACCAGATTGCACCAATTATTGATTCTTACGTAAGAAGGCACTACTCAATAATGGTTACGATGTAATTATTATTCGAAGATTTTATTGAGTTAATAATTCTTTGCGTTGATATTTTATATTCTTTGTTGTTTCAATAATTGTCATTACACAAGATTTTTCATTATCGAAGCAATAATTCATATTATCTGAATAATATTATTAGATAACATTATTGGCAATGTCTAGAAAGTTACGTCTAAGGAGAGGTTTGGTCACCTAATCAAGGCCAAGAAGAAGAAATTCTTATTGGAAAGCCCTCTTTCCTGGAACCGCACGGTTGTCAATATTGTGATTCTCGTAATATTATTTGTGAATAATTAATTATTGATTTATATGATGAGGAAAATATTGATTTTATGTGGATATAGATGGAGAAAATTTTAAAATGACAATTGTTGAAAATTAGTATTTTATCTTTTCCGATAAAATAATTCATTTAAATATATTATTTTAATAATATATTAACGGTGATATTTTTACAACGAATGTGGGATATATGAGTATACGAGGAGGAAGAGTATTTTGTTGCAATAAATGTTTAAAACATGTTAAACATGTCATTGGACCCCATTTATTGATCGAAATTTGATTATAAATGTAAAATTGACCGTTTGTGGATTTTGGCCAATTTCTGTTTGGAATTTGGAAAAACTTTCTTCTGAAAAGTTGTAGAGAATTGAAATTCCTATAAAAACTCGCGAGATTCGAATTTTCTGATGAAAGGGCTATTTATTGTGAATTATTAAAGTTCTGAAGCTCCTAAATAATTAATTTTTGAAGTTTTAAATATTTTTAATAAGAAAAACATTTTTTTTGAGTTAGGCAAGGTGAGTCACTCTTGGTGGCTGATGGTTTGAATCAGATTTTGGGTGCGTAGGAATTTAATAATTATATATTAATATTTTATTAAATTTTCTGCTTTGGTGTTCTAAGCAATTTCCTATAAATAGGGTGCTTAGGTTAGAATTGAAAATCACACCAGAAACTGAAGTTTTCCCTCTATATTATCGAGCGTATTCTTGTGAGTATTTTGAGTATACTTTGAGTATTGCTAGACGGTGCAAGTTTCCTTCAGCACTATACCCGGTATTCTAGCTAGAAGTACTGATCTTTCGAGGTAAGGGATATTTTTTTTTTTTTTCGTAATGATATTATTTCTTCAATATCATTATACTGAAATGTTGATCTGAAGTTTTTATCAAATTTGGAACTTTTTCATGTCGGGGTTACTATTCATGGGTTACTATTCATGAGTTACTATTCACGAGTTACTATTCATGAGTTACTATTCACGAAGTTACTATTCACGAGTACTATTTCGTGAAGCGTGAAGATGTTTTTTGTGGAATTTCTATCTTTTGGTGTCTGGAGTTACTATTCACGTATCGGCACTATTTCACGATCTGGCACTATTCACGATATAAGATTATTCATAGAAAAATAAAATTTCTTCTTTTCGTCCAAAACATCTATTCGGATACTAACTCGATTGTATCCATGTTTTGATCATTCTTGAATTTTACACCACTATGATTATTTTTGAGGTATTTTTGGACGTGGATAAAACCAAGTACGAATCCTTAATCCTTAATCCTTGTCATTTTGTTTCATCGATTCGTTTCTTTAAAAAAAAATATTTTTCATCCTCCCGGCCTTAAATGATGATATTATGGAATATCTTTGGCTCAGTAAGCAAAGATGAATGATTTCTTAAGAATATCTTTGGCACCAGAGTGCAAAGATGAATGATTTCAAGAATATCTTTGGCCAGTAGTGCAAAGATGAACAGTGTTTAAATGAACATGACTAATCGATGAATATCTTTGGCCAGAAAAAAAGATGAATATTTGATTCGGATGTATATTGATTGATGTTACAGGATAAAAGATAGACGATGAACTTTTAAATTCATACATAGAAGATAGTAGTTTGCATTCTCTACTTAACTCTTCTAATGAATTATTATTTCATTGCGAATATTGATTTAAAATTTGTTGTCTATTGTATTCTATTATATTTATCCTTGTTGAAGACTAACGATAATTTGTTGTATATTATCTTAGTCATAATATTCTTCTTGAAGCTAGTTGAGCTCACCCTTTTCCTTTTTGTTCCATTTTTCTCGGGAGGCTAGAATATAGCGAAAGTATTTAGTCTGGGTATGGAATGAAGGTTTTAGAAAGGATTGTTTAGTAGTCCTCACCATTTTTGTAAAATAATGTATCAATAAATGTGATGAGGATTTATTTGAGTATAGATATTGCTCAGAAGATAATATTTGTATTTAAACTCACGCTTTCATTGTTGTAATAATAAAGTTGTAGTTGTTTCGTACCATGTATTGACAACTCGTAATGGGTGATGTATACCTATTTTGGGGGCGCCGCGGTTGGTATCGAGCTTAGGGATATGATCTCTGGCGGAGATCGGGAATAGAACTAGAGGGGAGAGACGAGTAAATCCTTTCGCTAGTGTGTCCTACCTAAGCTTATTTGTTAGTTGGTCAAGAATAGGGATATTATGTGATATATTGATTTCCTTAATTAACCCTTGTTTTACGACGAAGATTTGAGAATGTCGATCGAGAATATTAACAATGGAAATGAGACCGTGGAGATGCCTGTACTCACCAACGAGGAGAACGTAACAACAGTGGCAATGTTCCTCCTGTGAACAACACCATCGAGCGAGATGATGAACGAGGGGATGTTTAGAAGTTTTTGCAGTTCATGCAAAATCGCACGAGAGGAGACTCGTGTTCAAAATACAGGAGGAAATGATAGCAATTCACACGGGTTGTCACAAACCAAGCGATTCAAAGAGTTGGGACCACCAAAATTTAAGGGAAAGCGAGATCCGATCACGGCGGAAACATGGGTCAAGCCAATTACAAAGATATTCGATGTCTTGGGATGCACGGAGGAACAGAAGGTTCCATTCGCCACCTTTATGTTCCGTGGCGAAAGCGGATCATTGGTGGAGTCTCGTGAAGCGTACTCCATCCACCGCACTCAAAGATATCTTGGGAGACGTTTGAAAGCTATTTAATGACAAATACTTTCCGAAAGTGTTGTTCGTATGAAGGAAGTGGAGTTCATCGATTGGAACAAAACAACATACGGTGTCTCAAAGACGAGGCAAAGTTTGCAGAGTTATCCGTGTTTGCACCTCATTTGGTGGAGAATGGGGAACGATGACGCGGATGTTTCTTAGAGGTTTGAAAACCCAAGATACGCCAAGATCTCATTTTCCATAAATTTTCTCTTTATTCAGATGTTGTAAATGTGGCTCAATTATTAGAGCGAGATAACGAGTACGGCCAATCGAGGGACCACAACCGAGGATCGCACTGAGAGATAGCGATCAATGTAATAATGATAACCAAATGGAGAAAGAAACAGACGGACAAAAATGGTTACCACTCCGGTGGTAATCATGGTCATGAAAATGTAAGAAGCGAGTCAAGAGGAGATTTTAAAAATAGGAGATTTAACGACCATGTGAAGACGACAAAGGTTGCAAAGAATCGGGTTCTAAGGGAGGAGAAACGACCACCGGTCATATGCTACAAATGCGGAAAAGAGGGACATATCATCCAAACCGTCCACAACAGATTCAAGGTATGCTATAATTGTGGAAAGGAAGGACATATCGCTCGAGATTATACAAGAATGAAAACCTAGTTCAATGGGGACGGTGACTCAAAAGATCATCCCGAAAAGTCAAAGTCAACGATTAGGGAAGAAAGCGTTTGTTGTATTTGGTCAAAATGCGAGGAACCCAAACGAGGTGATCACGGGTAAGCTATTTATAAATTCTTGCGAAGTTTATACCTTACTTGATAATGGTCTATACCCATTCATTTATCTCCTGCATGTGCTCAACGTTTAAACTTGACTCAGGAGAAAAAATTATTAAAAATACCAAATAAATTACTAAAAATTATTTTAAACTCGAAAATTAGTTTTTAATTATTTTAAGTATATTTCATGAATATTTAATATTTTTGGGATATAAAAAGTATTTAATTTATTTAAGTATAATATTAAATAAATTATTTAAAAATAATTTTAATACATGAAAAATCATTTAAAATAGATTATGATATAAAAGATATTTTAAGTTATTTTCTATAATTTTTAATATTTTATGATGATTTTCATTATTAATTAGATATTAATGATGATTAAGTTATTTAAAAAGATATTAAATAAATGATGAAAAATAGAATTAATGATTTAAAATTTTTATAAAATGATTTAGAGATTATAAAATATTTTAAGTTATAAAATATAACTTTAGATATTTTGTCATGAAAATATTAATATTTTAATATTAAGGATATTAGATTCATTTAATAATTATATTAGATAAAGTAATGTAAAATGATTTTAATATTAGAAAATTCATTTTAAAGGAAAATAAAGTGTTTAAAGATATTTTAAGTTATAAAACATAACTTTTAATATTTAAAGGATAATTTCATTAATAAATCAATATTATTGATAATAATTTAATATTAATGATATTAAGTTTATTTACTAATTATATTAAATAAATAGTTTTAAAATGATTTTATTGATTTAAAAATCATTTAAAGGTAATATTAATACTTTAAAATATTTTGAGTTATTATAAATAACTTTAATATTTTGGCAATAGTTTCATTAATAGTTTAATATTAATTAAATATTAATGATAATAGAGTTAGTTAATATTTAAATTATTTAATAATGATTTCAGTGTTTGAAAAATTCATGATAAAGTATAATAAATATTTAAAAATTATTATAAGGCTATGAAAAATAATATGACTGATATTTAAATTATCTAAACGAATATTAAACTACACGATAGAGTCTTAGACTCGATAATTACCTGATAAAGTCATCGGTATATAGAAATATTTGAGAAATTGATCTGGACTTAGATAAATTGACTAGATATGTGTCTGTTTATGATCCAATGACTGTTAAACATATGTGACAATGTGATTAGGTTATGTGCTGACTATAATTAGCAGTACTATGTGTTACGATATATTATTCTAATCGAACGAATGATCTTATTACTGATAGGCCGCTGTATAAAAGATTAATCTAAATGGCGTTATTGTAAGCAGCAGCTCAGGCAAGTATCTTACCTTTGTATTTACTTTATGCAATGGATATGAGTAAGAAAGTTTCAGAATTATATTATTATTGCGCCAGATTATTAACTCTATTATTATTGACTATGTATCCAATCTTTGTATTCATACAAGTTCTTACATTATTCGATCATTGTATTATTGTATAATTCAGATATTTATTCTGCTCGTTAATTCAGATATAGGGTTGAACAAGTGTCCCCACTTGGATAACCATCATATTTAATCATATGTTGATACATACTTATTGATTTCAAGTATGTATCGTTGACTTAAAAGTCATCTAAGCTATTTGATTCATTTAGACATAAAAATATTGTTGAACAAGATAGAACGTTATCAGTATCCAACTGCATTGTTTTGGTTCGATTCCACTAAGTATGAACATCCCGAATATAGGAAAACTTTTGTGCACCTAAGGTGGATAGAGTGAACGATAATATCGTTCTTGCATGTAGTATTGATCAATATAGGCATAACGGGTGATCACCCCCGTGCGTCAGAAGTTATAACATTTGCCATGAGATGAATTTCATTTTAACCTTTTCGAAAATAGAAAACAATGTTCATAAGTATGTTGATGATCTCCAGTTATAGTCTATACGTAGTTTCAAAGATTACATATTGAAGTGATATGTTGTTATTATTGGTTCTGCTTACTTCACAACTGTTGATTCGTTGTAGAAGTGTCTTTCAAAGAAAACATTTAATTCTTTCAGCTAATATATATTGTTGTTATTACTTGCTGGGCAATCCAATGCTCATTCTTGCTTTAAATTTAAATGTTTTCAATTAAGTATGATCAACCTGAAGGCTCGGGCAAGACAAGGGGAAAGGAAAGTTGTTCGAATGAGATTTATAATATTCTGTGTAATAGTTAAAGTTTATTAAGTCAATGATATTTATTATCTATGATGTAATGTGTTTAAAGGTCTCGTACCTGGGAGTAAACTTTGATGCATATGTAAATTAAGTTTGAATTTTATATTATTGTTATTATTATTAGTTTTATTCAGCTTATAGAAATGGTATCGTGAAGCACCGAGTTTGGGTTTCAAGTACCCGGATTTAGGGGGCGTCACAGGTTGGTATCAAAGCTTTAGGGTTAGAAACCTTAGGTGGGATCGACTTTAGGCTATAACCTTAGAACAGAGGGAAACGTTGAAAATACAAGTAACTCATATAGAGTTTAAAAGGAGATGAATTAAATAATTTCATCGTTTAACAAAATAAAAGATAACTCTTATAAAACTATTGTTTGCTGTGTGTATACTATTTACTAATCAAGATAAGTTGTGTGTAGATGTCAGGTGGAAAAGAGTTAGGATACTCTCTGATCGTAAAGAAGGAGCCGATATCAAAGCCAAAAGCTGAAATGGAGGCTCATAGTGCAGACAACCTTGATGAGGTGGTGGTATTAGAAAACGTAGTACCAGATCCAAAAATGGTGGAACTAACAGATAGTGATTAAGACACTAAAGTTGGAGCTGATCAAGCATCAACTGAAGTACAAAATCTGAAGAACAAGGTTTCTTATCTAGAAAAGCTGTGGGAAATAGAAAAGCTACTAAATAACCAATTGCGAAAGTCGTTAATAGAAACTATGGAAGAACAAGATAAGCTTCAAATCCAAATTGATCAAATGGGAGCCGGAAGCAACAAATCATGTGCAATTCCGAGCAAAAAAGGGAAAAGAAAGATGAAAGACCGTGACTTAGGAAATAAGTAGGATTAGTAGTTGATTATGTATGTTTGATAATGTACGGGTGTAATGAAATATTCTCAAACTTTTGTATAAGTTATTACAGTAATTCCTGACTTTAGTGGTCACAAGGGGATAGCAGTATGTGCTACGTTATGTAAAATACTTTGAATTAATCTATGTTTGATTAATGGAATAAGTTTTAGATAAAACTTTATGTTACATGTTAAACTTATACAATTAGGTTTAGAATGTAAGTTAAATTTATGATTTTATGTAATCAGATAATGCCGCCAAGACGACAAACACGAAATCAAAGGGCAGAAGAATCTGTCAACAACGCTGAGGGACAACCGCAAGACCCAATGCAAAACTTTGCGAACATGGTAGCTCAGGCTATGCAGCAGGAATACCAAATTGCAGAAACCCACTGCATAATCGTCAGCAAACTTCAAATACATCAAGGCGGTAGGACTACCGTAATTGTGGGAACAAAGTGACCCTATAGAAGCTTCCGCATACGGGTTAACGAGATAGAAAATGCGTTCGTAGTTGCTAGGGTAGATGAGGGGCAAATGACCTCTTTTGTCACTTATATGTTGAAAGGGGAGGCAAACTTTTGGTGGGAAGCAAATCAAACTAGGGCAGGAGAGGGAGTAGTCACTTAGGCTAGGTTTAAAACTTTGTTTTTCGAAAACTACCTCTCAGCTAGCATGCAGGCTAGGATGAAGGTAAAATTTCTGGAGTTAAAGCAGGATAACATGACTGTTGCGGAGTATGCCGCAAAGTTTAATGAGTTAGCTAGGTTAGCTCCGCATTAAATTGATACGGAGGCTAGGAAGGTAAGAAGGTTCGAGCTGGGATTAAAACCCTAGCTCTACAACAAGGTGGCAGTGTTGCAAATCAATACTTTTGCAGCACTCATGGAAAAGGCTATTATAGATGAGGAGGGGAGTGAGGCCATAAGCCTCTATAACAAGGAGAAGAGGAACAAAGGCAAGACTGTAGGAGCTGTGAAGGTGGAAACTAATAGTGGGAATAAGGGTGAGAAAAGAAAGGGGAATTATTTTGGGAATGTTCAGGTGAAGCAAGAAGG
The DNA here is from genome assembly GCA_020205615.1 of Panax quinquefolius. Lineage (NCBI taxonomy): Eukaryota > Viridiplantae > Streptophyta > Magnoliopsida > Apiales > Araliaceae > Panax > Panax quinquefolius. The sequence continues at coordinate 73,220,568 of CM035171.1, read as the reverse complement.
TGTGAAGAAACAGACTGTGCAGTGTAAAAATTATGGGAAGAATCACTCTGGTGAGTGTCTTAAGGGTAAGTTTGTATGTTACAAGAGCGGGCAGGAGGGTCATATATCTCCCAACTGCCCCAACCCAAAGATGAACAATGGGTGTTTTCTATGTGGATCGACTAAACATAAGGTGAGGGATTGTCCAAAGAGGAAAATGGAGGCATGGAGTGTAACCACGGGAAAAAGAAGCGGGACTATAGCAATCACAGGACTGACTTCAACCAACAAACCAACCGCACGAGTCTTCAATATGACGGTCCAGGATACTGTGACAGCTGGGAATGGAACTCCAGGTATTATTCGAATAACTTTTATTTGCGTGTATATATTTGATGTTCCTTTATATAGAAAATTATTTTATAAATAAATTTTGAAGGAGGAATTTGAGTTCTTTTAGAAATCAAGCTTCCGTTTAATCAGAAAGACAAGCTTTATAGTGAATAATTAAAGATCAGTTCGATCAAATATGATCGAGATCTACTTGCAATGATTGTATATGTATGCACCCCTGTATGTACGTATGAGTTTTTAAAACGGTGATTCCGGGGACGGAATCCTTATAAGGGTGGGTGAATGTAATAACCCGATATTTTGCATATAAATAAATAAGTAATTTTGCATATAAATTTTTTTATTATTATTTTAATGATGAGAATATGTGTCATGTAATGTATGATAAATGCAAATATATTTATTACCTATAAATAATTTTAGAATTATTAATCTCCACAAATTATATTCCTATAGTAATTAAGTTTTGTAAGCAGAAATGTTATTATTAATTATTTTCCATGAAAACAAGATTTTATATTATTTAAATAATATATGAAGTGATTATTAGAAGTATAATAATAAATATTTTATTATATGAATTGTTCGTAATATTTAAGTTAATTATTTTAGCTTAATTATTGATGTTGTATATGAAGAATAAATCGAGATATGAAATCCAAACCCTAATTTTGGATTTTGAGCAATGAATGAGAATAATAATATAATATTAATTATATTTTGGTTTTTCAGTGCTATAAATATGTATTGTATATCTGTAGTCTGATAATGGTGGGCCAAATATAGTAAATTAGGTCATAACCCTCATGTCATATTATTAAACCCTAATTGTTAAACTCGGTTATGAGTTTTAGACTAAGCAATAATTGTGTTATATAAATTTTACAGTGTATTATATAATTTCTGTAATTAGGAGAAGCCCTAATTATTATTTGAAAACCCTAATTTGCTAATATTAGAAACCATAATTACTGTTTTAGTAAATTATAATAAAAATTAGGAAACCCTAATTGTTAATTTGGGAACCCTAATTATTTAAACCCTAATTTTTTATTAAAAACCCTAATTTCTATTAAAAACCCTAATTTAATTAGTGCGTTTAAAATTAAAATTTTATTACACTTTAATTTTTAATTGTCCAAATCCTATAAATTATTTGGGAAACTTTAAGATGTAAAATCTAGTGATTAATCCCTAGATTTAATAACATTGGACAAGAATACCCTTGAAATTAAAAATAATTACCAAAATACCCTTTTGTCCCATTAGTTGAATTATTGGTTACACAAGATCTAGCAAAAATCTGGCCAGCCACCCTAGACCTACCTATGAGCATATAATCTATAACACATCACATGATCAGCCATCCCATATATGCATACATGATTTGCTAGATTTAAGAAAGAGAAAGTGCTCATTTTTGGCCTAAACTATTCACAAGCACTTAGCCATTCTCTCTTAAACTCAAACCCATGAAATTCTGGTGTTAGATCAGTCCCAAATAATTCCCTATGAACACTAATATCAGATCAGAAGAACAGAATCAAAATCAAAGCTTAGAAAAGGTACAAAAACCCTAATTTAAAAATTTTGTGATTTGATGTTAGATCTTATAATTGATTGTTAAAATATGTTGTATGGGGTGTTAATCAATGATCTGGATTGCTAGATGTTAGATCCATAACATCTAGAGGCTCGGATTTAATGTTTTAAAAAATCTGGAATAATATTTCTTTTGATGTCTGATAGTGAATGTCAGGCCTTGTAGATCTCTGTAGGGGTTTGAGTGTTGTGTTTTAAGTGTTGGATCTTGTAGTATGATGTAAGATCTTGAATCTGGAACTTGAATTAGGTTCATATCCGTTGTAGATTAAAAGTTATTTAAGGTCAAAGTGGGTTGATCCGCATTGATTGGCTGTTCTTGAAGCCCAAAATCAGCCCTGAAACCTCTGACAGTGTTTTTGCAGGGCTTGGATCTTGCTATGTTTAAGTTTGTTTTGCCATGTTGTTGTTTTTTAGTTGTAGAATGACATGACTACTACATGTTAAAGCCCTTTTAGCACATATACACTTAACAGAATTGAATCTAGAGATGGTCAAACTTGGTAGCCGAATCGTTAAGAACATTTCGGGAAACCGTAAATGTTCAAGAAACAGCTTCGGGAAGGTACTTTCAATTCACCATATATCTTGATTGTGTTGATGTTATGATGATCTGAGGATATGTTATTGTTCCTTGTAGTGTATACTATAGTTTTGACCCATTAAACGATATAAATCATGACCAGAACATAAAGTAATTCGAACATGAAAGTGATAGGTCGAATTGTTGAGTTTCTGGGAAAAACCCAAAAACACTCTGACAGCATGTTTGCTAGCTTAACCTGGTTTCATTAAGTATTGTTAGACTTGACCATGTATTGAAACATGTTCTCTGATAGTTGGTCTACATAGATCGATTTGAAAGCGTAAAACTTGTAATATGAGCAGATCGATGATTTAAGGCCACAAAGGGCATCGACTAAATTATATGATTATAATTTTTCAGGCAAATTTGTAATATGATGAACACGCTCGACGATGCCTAGTTCAAGGCTTAATAAATTTTGATTGTGATGAAGTATGACCGGATATTTGTTGTTTCATGCAAAGGTTATATTAACACTACACGATCCGACCATTAGGTAGCCCGAAACATTTCGGGATAAGAATTGACTTCTTTACCAAACAGGCACCTCGACGATCGAGTTGTCGTTGTTCTTGAGGCCAAGAACACCTAACATGATAGATAAGTGTCGCTATAGCCTATAGCTTACTGTTATAATAATTTTATTTTACTAAATTCCGTAAAATGATTAAAAATAAAAAAATTAGTTTTAATTATTAAAATACCAAATAAATTACTAAAATTATTTTAAAGTCCGAAAATTAGTTTTAATTATTTTAAGTATGTTTTATGAATATTTAATATTTTTGGGATATAAAAGTATTTAATTTATTTAAGTATAATATTAAATAAATTAATTAAAATTATTTTAATACATGAAAAATCATTTAAAAATAGATTATGATATAAAAAGATATTTTAAGTATTTTTTCTATATTTTTAATATTTTTTGATGATTTTCATTATTAATTAGATATTAATGATGACTAATTTATTTAATAAAGATATTAAATAAATGATGAAAAATAGAATTAATTATTTAAAATTTTTATAAAATGATTTAGAGATTATAAAAATATTTTAAGTTATAAAATATAACTTTTGATATTTTGTCATGAAAAATATTAATATTTTAATATTAAGGATATTAGATTCATTTAATAATTATATTAGATAAAGTAATGTAAAATGATTTTAATATTAGAAAAATTATTTTAAAGGAAAATAAAGTGTAAAGATATTTTAAGTTATAAAACATAACTTTTAATATTTAAAGGATAATTTCATTAATAAATCAATATTATCGATAATAATTTAACATTAATAATATTAAGTTTATTTAATAATTATATTAAATAAATAGTTTTAAAATAGTTTTATTGATTTAAAAATCGTTTAAAGGTAATATTAATACTTTTAAAATATTTTGAGTTATTATAAATAACTTTAATATTTTGGCAATAGTTTCATTAATAGTTTAATATTAATTAAATATTAATGATAATAGAATTAGTTAATATTTAAATCATTTAATAATGATTTCAAAGTGTTTGAAAAATTCATGATAAAGTATAATAATTATTTAAAAAATTATTATAAGGCTATGAAAAAATAATACGATCGATATTTAAAATATCTAAACGAATATTAAACTACACGATAGAGTTTTAGACTCAATAATTACTCGATAAAGCTAGTTGGTATATAGAAATATTTCGTAAATTGATCCTGACTTAGATAAATTGACTAGATATGTGTGCATTTATGATCCAACGATCGTTAAACATATGTGACAATGTGATTAGGTTATGTGTTGACTATAATTAGCGAAAGACTTATGTGTTACGATATATTATTCTAATCGAACTAATGATCTTATTACTGATAGTCATCAGATAAAAGATTAATCTAAATGGCGTTATTAGAAGCAAAATTTCGTGCAAGTATCTTACCTTCAGATTTACTTTATGCAATGGATATGAGTAAGAAAGTTTCGTAATTATATTATTATCAAGGCGTTTTATTATTAACTCTATTATTATTGACTATGTATCCAATCTTTGTATTCATACAAGTTCTTACATTATTCGATCATTGTATTATCAGATAATTCTGGATATTTATTACATTCGTTAATTCAGATATAGGTTGCATAAGTGTCCCCACTTGGATAACCATTGTATTTAATCATATGTTGATACATACTTATTGATTTCAAGTATGTATACATCGACTTAAAAGCCTTCTAAGCTATTTGATTCAAATTTAGACATAAAAATATTGTTGAACAAGATAGAACGTTATCAGATCCAACTGCATTGTTTTGGTTGATTCAGACTAAGTATGAACATCCCGAATATAGGAAAACTTTTGTGCACCTAAGGTGGATAGAGTGAACGATAATATCGTTCTCGCATGTAGTATTGATCAATATAGGGCATAACGGTCGATCACCCCCGCGTTCCAGTAAGTTATGACGCTTATGGATGAATTTCGTTTAACCTTTTCGAAAATAGAAAATAATGTTCATAGTATGTTGACTGATCTCCAGTTATAGTCTATACGTAGTTTCAAAGATTACATATTGAAGTGATATATTGTTATTATTGGTTCTGCTTACTTCACAACTGTTGATTCATTATAGAAGTGTCTTTCAAAGAAAGCATTTAATTCTTTCAGCTAATATATATTGTTGTTATTACTTCCTGGGCAATCCAATGCTCATTCTTGCTTTAAATTTAAATGTTTTCGCTATATGTATGATTAACCAAGGCTCAAAGAAGAACAAGGGGAAAGGAAAGCTGTTCGAATGAGATTTATAATATTCTGTGTAATAGTTAAAGTTTATTAAGTCAATGATACTTATTATCTATGATGTAATGAATGTTTAAAGGTCTCGTACCTGAGACTAACTTTGATGCATATGTAAATTAAGTTTGAATTTTATATTATTGTTATTATTATTAGTTTTATTCAGCTTATAGAAATGGTATCGTGAAGCACCGAGTTCGGGTTTCAAGTACCCGAATTTGGGGGTGTCACACCATTCTTTATTATACTCAGTTGGTTAAAGTTTTGACTTCTATACTCCATGAAATTAGTGGAATATCCTTGATATTTGCGCTTCATCTAGTATCTTTTCATGGAAATATTCTTCTGAGCATTCTTGAATTTTACTCTACAAAGAAGTATCATGTTAACAATTTGGACGTTATTAGTTCCTGGATAAATTAATTCTTGAACTTGTTTTTATTGAATTATTATGTCATTGTCATCATCCTCATGTTTATATTATGTTGAAAGTCATCTGTGGCCTGTAGTGCATAGATGGACTTTGTATGATTATGACTAGGGATTATTCGGTATAATCATGACCATAATGTTATAAATGATGTGGAAAAAGTCCTCATTGGCCCGTGGTGCATTGATGGACAGTTTTTCGGTATGATTATGGCTATAGATTCTCTTTGGTCGTAGTGCAAAGATGAATTGTTTTATGGCATGATTAGGACCGTTGATGAAAACATGATTATTCTTGGCCCGTAGTGCATGGATAATTGTGGTTGTGATACTAAAGAATATCTTTGGCCGTAGTGCAGGGGTGATTCGATGATGTGGATTATTTATTAAGCTGAGTCCCAGCAATAAAAGTGATGAAAAACCTTTTAAATCATAAAAGATAGTAGATTTTATTCTATACTTTACTCTTTTAATGGATTGCTTGTTCTATTGCAGTTAAACTTGATGTTTGTTATATTGTATCAGTTTAACACTATTTAAAGCTAATGATAATTTATTCTGCATTATCTTAGTCATAATATTTTTTATTGGGCTAGTTGAGCTCACCCTTTCTTTCATTGTTCTCTTCAAGAAATGAGAATATAGCTAGGACGAGTCGGCGAACGGAGTGATGGTCCTAGATGGTGCATTAGTAGTCCTCACTATTCTATGAAATAGTGTGATAATAATTGTAATGAGGACTCCTTTTGAGTTTGTATACTCTCTAGTAGACAATATTTGTATTCAAACTCACATTTTATGTTTTGTCGAGTTGTACACGACAGTTGTATTATTAAGTTATATTTGAATTCTGTACCATGTATCTGGCGACTCAAGATGGGTGATGTAAACCTAATTTTGGGGGCGTCACAGTTGGTATCAAAGCTTAGGGATATGATCCCTGGCTAGGATGTGAGAATAGAACTAGGAGGGGAGAGACGGGGAATTCCTTCGCTAGTATGACCTACCTAAGTTTATTTGATATTTAATTGATCGGTCAGAGTATAGAGATAATATGTGATATGTTAATTAACCCTTGTTTTGTGGTAGTATTTGAAAATGGCATCCAAAAATGTTGGGATCAACAATGAAGCACATGAGACCGTTGAGACACCTTTAATCACTAACCAGGTTAATGTGATGTCAGACGAAGAAGAAAATAGAGATATCTACGTGGTGCGTGAAGAACTAATAGTTGCACCCGAGCTAGTTGCAGAGGTAGCAGCTGAGAGTGAGGAAGAAGAGGAACCTTAGGAGAATTTATAAGAAGAATTTTATGATCAAAATTTAGCATTACAAAATCGTATTCATGAGTTAGAAAAGCAGGTTGAAGAACGGCAACAGGTCGTGGAGCAAAGAGATGTAACTATTCAAAATTGCGTTACCCGATGTGCGATGCTTGAACAGAAGCACTCTTTGGCAGAGTATAAGATATTATAGCTGTAATCTGAGAATGCTATGATCAAAGTTCTGATGAAAGCAGAAATAACTGAACGAAAGAGAATAGATGACACATGGGTAAAAGCCGCACGACGTGTAGATATTGTAGAAAAAGACGTCCGATCCAATAAAGCCAAAATAGATGAAATGGATATTTCTTTTTGGACAACAATTGGGATAATCCAACATTGAATTCAGAATTACCCTGTGCATAGCGGTCAACCCCAATTTGATATGGATCGGAGAATAATGATTCAAATCATGGATCAGGAATGGGACGAAGTACTTAAGGGTGGAATGTACCCTATAGCAAAGTCAAATCCAGTAGTTTAAGTGAGAGAGTTTGTCGAAAACCCGAACGAAGTTATTACGGGTAAGTTAATGATAAACTTTTATGAAGTTTATACCTTATTAGATACCGGTTCTACTCACTCTTTTATTTTACCTAGTTGTGTTCAATGTTTGAAGTTAACTCCGGAGAAGTTAGACTTTGATATATCTGTTTAAACTCAGTTCGGAGAAACCTTCGTTACCTCCACTATTTATAAATCTTGTTCAAATCAACACTTTCACGTTACGTGTTGATCTGGTCTCTTTGAAAATACTTGCCTTTAATGCGATTTTAGGAATCGATTGGTTAACTACTCATCATGCTTTTCGTAAGGTTGTTAGCTTTCATATTCCTAACCACCCTGTTATGCAAATTCAAGAAACCAAACCACTAAAGTCAATCATTGTCATATCAAGCCATAAGTAAAGAGCCCCGGTCCGTTCGTTGTAGACTTTCTTGTGTGAAATGCACCGAAGCTAGACTTTCTGTAGGCGATGTCGTGAATGACGATGGCAAGTTGATAGGTATCAACATGATGTACTATCCAAGTCTTGGATGACGGTCACAGTTTGAATTATATTTCGATTGTTAATAAATTTCCTGACGTATTCTTGAAGACTTCTTAGTCTACCCCTAGAGCATGAAATCGAATTTTGTATTGACCCCGGTACAAAACCCATTTCTTAAACCCTCAAATATTTCTTCAACTAAAATGAACGTAACATGTGCTAAAGACGTTGGCTAGAGCTGTTGAAGATTACGATCGTACCATGCAATACCAGCGTAGGAAAATCGAACATGGTAGCTAACATGTTGAGTAGAAGATTGTATGCGGTTACAAGTGCGAATATACGAACCCACGTAAAGATAACGAATATACGAGTAGAATCGACTTTAATCGATAAAGTTAAAGCCGCTCAAGCTACATACTTAGAGCTGATGAATATGAAGAAGAAGGTTCAAGAGGGCGTTATTCTAGAAGCAAGAATCGACGAAGAGAGGAAATCTCAACCCTCGATTTAATTGGCCCATTTGAAATCCTCGATTAAGTAGGAACCGTGGGCCTATAAACTCGCTTTTACCGCCAAGTATGTATGTTGTGTTCGTAACGCTTTTTTTTACGTATCGATGTTAGGTAAATATGTGGACGACCCGAACCACATTATTAAATTAGAACTAGATGAGATAGCATAAGATTTAACGTATGAGGAGATACGTGTTAAAATCTTGGATAAGAAGGATCGTATTCAACACTCAAAGGTTATACCTCAAGAATTAGAATCTGAAATGAAGTCAATGTATCCTCACCTCATCGGCATACCAGGTATGTACGTAAATTTCGAGGGTGAAATTCCATAAGGAGGGGAGATTGTGAGACCCCAGATTTTTATGAATAAATAGTTAATTTTCTCGAAATAATTTTTTTGAATATTATGGTGTGGATTTGATATAATGTTATAGTTGTGGGTAATATTTATAAATTTTGCAAAGTACGCAAGTTGTTATATAATATTCGATTGGTCGGGGAATATTCTTTTTGTCGGGGAATATCCGACGACAAGACAATCATTAGTGGACCCCCGCAATGTAATTATTGGCTTCGGATTGAGAAAATGACAAAAATACTTTTATGAAAATAACGGCGGAAGTTTTACCGTTAACTGTTGAAACACCCGGTGTTAAAAAATACAAGAATCTGCTGTGGTTCGCATAAGTAGCATTACCGGTATTGATTATTGATGCTTATGTGATAAGTCACTCGGTTTTGATTTATTGGTATTATTAATGTAATAAAATGTAGAATACTTTTATAAAATTATTCTATAAATAGAATATATTATATTCTATTATGCATAGTGTTCGTAAGATAGTGTCTATATAGTATTTTGCATAGTAAAATCTTTTTATATAAAACAAAATACTTTTATAAAGTTATTCTATAAATAGAATATATTATATTTTATTATGCATAGTGTTGCATAGTGCTGCGCATAGTGTTTTCAGATAGTAAAATCTTTTTATATAAAATGTAATACTTTTATAAATTTATCTGCATTTTAGTAGACAATAATTAGAATATATTATATTTTATTATGCATAGTGTTTGCATAGTAAAATCTTTTATAAAGTTATTCGTTTTATTAGATTATAAATAGGATATATTTTATTTTATTTAAAAGATTTTGCTTTAAATATGGACTGTTAGATTAAAGTAAATCAATATGGACCGTTCATGAGTTAATTACTATGTAGTCCATTTTTCTATAAATAGAAGCTCATTCCTTCATTATTTCTTACGAATTCACTGAAACTCTAGAGAGATAAACTATAGAGAGAAAGAAGAAAAGTGTTCTGCTACTTCACTACTTCTATATCCAGTACTCTTATTTCTAAGGTAGGGAATATTATTTGTTGAACACATAAGGGATATTCTTTCTTTCTTATTCATGAAAAGAACTTCTGTTATTCCATTCTTTGTTATTCTGTTGGAATAACCTGTATATGCGGGATACCCTATACTTGGTGAAATTCTTATGTTATTCCATTCTTTATTATTCTTCCGCTGAATATCCTTTCATGCATTTTACGGACTGGTTAAAATCTTAATTATTATTCTGTTGGAATATCATGCTCATGCATTTCTGTGGGACCGGTTAAAATCTTTATTATTATTCTGTTGGAATATCCTATCTGTGCGTTTTACACCGGACCTGGTTCAGTCTTTATTAGTATTCTGTTGGAATAACCTGTCTATGCAAAGTATCGCATGCATGATGATTTCTGTTGTTATTCCATTCTTTATTATTCTATTAGAACATCCTGTCGGTGTGATTTTCGCCTGACCTGGTTCCGTTAATTATTATTCTATTGGAATAACCAATGCTCATAATGGCACCGCATGCATGGTCATTTCTTTTGTTATTCCATTCTTTATTATACTCAGTTGGTTAAAGTTTTGACTTTTATACTCCATGAAATTAGTGGAATATCCTTGATATTTGCGCTTCATCCAGTATCTTTTCATGGAAATATTTTTCTGAGCATTCTTGAATTTTACTCTACAAAGAAGTATCATGTTGACAATTTGGACGTTATTAGTTCCTGGATAAATTAATTCTTGAACTTGTTTTTATTGAATTATTATGTCATTGTCATCATCCTCATGTTTATATTATGTTGAAAGTCATACCGTATTCAGTAGTGCATAGATGGACTTTGTATGATTACGATTAGGGATTATTTAAGATAATCATGACCATAATGTTACAAATGATATGGAAAAAGTCCTCATTGGCGTGGTGCATTGATGGATGCTTTTTTTGAGATGATTATGGCTATAGATTCTCTTTGGCCGTAGTGGAAAGATGAATTGTTTTATGGCATGATCAGGACCGTTGATGAAAATATGATTATTCTTGGCCCGTAGTGCATGGATAATTATGGTCGTGATACTAAAGAATATCCTCGTCAGTAAAGTGGGGGTGATTCGTTGATGTGGATTATTTATTAAGTTGAGTCCCAGCGATAAAAGTGATGAAAAACCTTTTAAATCATAAAAGATAGTAGATTTTATTCTCTACTTAACTCTTTTAATGGATTGCTTGTTCCGCTGCAGTTAAACTTGATATTTATTATATTTTATCAGTTTAACACTGTTGAAGACTAACGATAAATTATTCTGCATTATCTTAGTCATAATATTTCTTACTGGGCTAGTTGAGCTCACCCTTTCTTTCACTATTCTATGCAGGAAATGAGAATATAGATGGGACGAGTCGGGGAACGGAGTGATGGTCCTAGATGGTGCAATAGTAGTCCTCACTACTATGTGAAATAGTGTGATAATAATTGTAATGAGGACTCCTTTTTGAGTTTGTATACTCTCTAGTATACAATATTTGTATTCAAATTCACAGTTTATGTTTTGTCGTATTGTACACGACAGTTGTATTATTAAGTTGTATTTGAATTCTGTACCATGTATCTGGCGACTCAAGATGGGTGATGTATACCTAATTTTGGGGGCGTCACATTACTTTAAGTCTTCATTCAAAATGAAACAAAAACTAACTTGGTCATCCTTTTTCTACTGTCGGCGCTGCTGCGCGACATCCTATGCATTCTAGTGGCGATGCGGCACCACTCTCCAGAGGTTTTTCCCTGACTTGGCGCTGTGGCGCGAGTCCATGTATTAACTCTCGCTACCAGTAACAAGGATGAGATAACATTGTGGTTTGGCATCATGGGCGTAGAACCAAAGGTGCACCAGATTGGCAATAAAATAGTTTGGTTTCTTTACGAAACTCCTGGCTTTCTAATTTGTTCGTTTTACATCTGAATTGACCCATTCAAATTCCTACAAGTCAGGAATTACATCCTTTACTTGTTTATATAAGAATTTCATATTTCTGAATTCGTTAACTCGGAATTCACCTTTGAGTTCATTTTTGAGCGTTCGTTTAACGTTTTCATCCGTTTAATACTCGTTTTCTCCGTTATAAGTCAGAATGCGATGATTATTTCGCCAACGACTCTTAATTACCTTATCTCACGTGTTAACATTGGAAATCAACGTTTTCAAGTCACACGACAACTTTTGACCTTTAATCTGGACTTTATACGTTTTTGACGTTTAACGTCTATTTTCGTACAATTCGCCATAACTTCGTTACTAATGTTCTCTAAGCCAAATCACATGGAATACTCCATGGACTTCATATCTACATCCTAACCAATCAAGATGCACATACCTTAGCTACAACAGTTTCCAAAATGTTCAATTATAACTAAGTTCACGTTCAAGACTTTCTACATTTTCCACTTACGTAAACACTTATGATTTCTATTTGGTCATGACTTATGGAGATTGAATCTATGGTAAGTCACTCTCATTCCACCCTACAAGCCATACCCACCCATTTATGATTCTCCATGATAAAAGAAAACCAAAAGAGATGGAATTAGAATTGAAGATTATTACCTTAAGAACTCTTAGTGTTCTTGTTGAACTTCTAATGAAAAAGCTTCAAGGTAGAAGAATAGTTCAAGTCTAGCTCTCTTTCTCTCTCAAATATGTTGGACAAGCTTTTTAAAATAACAAAAATCCAACCTAAGCCTTGTATATATAGAAAATCAAATGAGGGCAAAAATGTCTAATTTTCCACCTCCTTACTTAATTACCACTTTGTCACCAAATAAAATACTTGGTGACCAAGTGATTCAATTGCCTTGCACACCAAGTGGCCGGCCCACCTTGCCCATGGGTTGCCCCATGGGTTTTACCCATCCCTTGACCCGACGGTTCGACCATGGTTTAATTCTTTGGATAGGGCTTGACATTAATAAACATTGGGCTTTAACCAATCTAATATTGGGCCTTGACTTGGGCTTGTATACTTAATTCATTGGGCTTGTTATTAATCCAAGTCCAATTGGATTGGATAAAATCCTTAGCTCATACTCTAATAATATAACTCGTATTCTACGCTTATTCACATATTCTCTTTGTATAATATTCATATAATAATCATATTATACGTTGTACTATTCTTCATATCATACACATATAATACTCATATTCCATACGTATAATAATCAAAACGACCATACGCATTCCATTTCCCTTTCGGAAACCTCTTTTTCAAACCCTTAGGTTTTAAGTCCGCATGCGAAAACTTTGTTTGCCATAACGAAAATATTATTGGATATTCCATAATATCTTCATATTCTAACATTACGCGTTTCTTAGAATTTCAAACCCTAGCTCTGAACGACATTGGATGAATAATGTTTTTACGCAAACAATCTCAGAAAATCTTCGTTCTCATCTTGGTAATTCACAATAATTAATTCTAGCACAAAGCCATAATACTAACCACATCCATATGTTCTAGGTCATAGAATGACCTTCGAACATCTTACTCACATAATAAATCAATTAAATTCATTTAATTCACATAATCAAATAAAATTTTAATTCATTGAAAATTCAAAATTCTCGAGCGTTACATTCTTCCCTACTTATAAGGATTACGTCCCCGTAATCTACATTTACTCTTACATAAACAAATGAGGAAACTTTTCCTTCATTTTACTTTCGAGCTCCCACGTTGCTTCCTCAGCATCGTGGTTACTCCAAATTACCTTTACTGAATGTATTACTTTATTTCTCAAGACTTGTTCCTTCCTATCAATAATCTGAATCAGAAGTTCTTCATACGTTAAGTCTTTTTCTACTTGAATAGACTCATACTCTATTACATGCTTATAGTCCAGTTTATAAGGACGCAACACACACGTGAAACACATTGTGTATTCTTTCCATTTCTGGAGGTAAGACTACTTCATAAGCTACCTCTCCTATCCTCCTTAAAATCTCAAAAGGTCCTATAAACCATGGACTTAACTTCCCTTTCTTCCCAAAACGTATCTTCCCTTTCCAAGGCGATACTTTTAGAAAGACATAAGACCCTACTTCAAATTCCCTCTTCTCTCGATGAGGATCTACGTACTTCTGTTGTCTATCTTGAGCAGCTACTAATTGAGCTCTTATTAACTTCACCATGTCTGCCGTTTGTTGTACCATCTCAGGTCCCAACATTTGACATTCACCTACTTCATCCCAACAAAGTGGTGTTCTGCACTTCCTTCCATACAACGCTTCGTAAGGCGGCATGCCTATACTAGCATGAAAACTATTGTTGTAAGCAAATTCTACCAACGGTAGATGTTCGTCCCAACTCCCCTTTAAATCTATAACGCAAGATCTTAACATATCTTCTAGCGTTTGAATTGTCCGTTCGCTTTGCCCATCCGTCTGTGGATGATACGCCGTACTCAATCTCAACTGCGTTCCCATTTGCTCTTGCAAACTCCTCCAAAAGTTCGACGTGAATCGTGGACCACGATCGGACACAATCGAAACAGGTACTCCATGTCTAGAAATGATTTCTTTGACATAAAGCTTAACTAACTGCTCTAGGTTATACCTAACTCCTATTGGTAGAAAATGAGCCGATTTAGTTAACTGATCCACTATTACCCAAATAGCATCGTATCCTTTTCTTGTCGTTAGAAGTCCCACCACAAAGTCCATGGTGATATGCTCCCATTTCCACTCCGAAATCTCTACTGGTTGTATCAGTCCACTCGGTCTTTGGTGTTTAGCCTTAACTTTCTGATAAGTTAAGCACTTACTAACATATTCTGCAATCTCCCTCTTCATGTTCGGCCACCAAAAGTTCTGACGAAGGTCTTGATACATCTTAGTACTACCAGGATGTATCGAGTACCTCGAACTATGGGCCTCACACATAATCTCTTCTTTCAACTCGGAATTATTTGGAATCCAAATTCTTCCTTCAAAACGAAGTAAACCTTCTTTATCAAGGTTATACTTAGTCTTCACGTCATCCTTCATTATCTTTTTCATCTGCTTGCATTCTTCAGTACTTAGCTGTACTTCCTTAACCCGTTCTACTATCGTTGGTCAAGTTTCTATTGCAAATAATATCTCTCCTATTTCACTTGGTAACTTTACTTCTAATTCCATCCTCGCCATCTCTGTTATTAACTCATTCTGAGTCGTTAACATTGACAGTTTCTCTCTACCCTTCCGACTCAACACGTCGGCTACTACATTCGCCTTCCCCGAATGATATAAGATATCACAATCATAATCTTTTATCAATTCTAACCACCTTCTCTGCCTCATGTTCAACTCCTTTTGTGTGAAGATATATTTCAGACTTTTATGGTCCGTGTATATCTCACATTTTTCCTCGTATAAATAATGTCTCAATATTTTTAAAGGAAACACTACAGCTGCCAGTTCTAGGTCATGAGTAGGATAGACCTTCTCATAATCATTTAACTGACGTGATGAATATGCAATGACCTTGCCATGCTGCATAAGCACGCATCCTAGTCCTCTATGCGAAGCATCGCTATAAACTACAAAATTCACCGTATCATCTGGTAAAGATAATACAGTTGCCTCACTCAACCTCCTTTTTAGTTCTTGAAAACTACGCTCACACTTTTCTGTCCACTCGTACCTCACCGACTTCCTTGTCAGATTTGTCAGCGGAGTAGCTAATTTAGAAAAGTCCTGAATGAACCTTTTATAGTATCCCGCCAACCCCAGAAAACTCCTAACCTCAGTTGGCATTTTCGGTTGCTCCCACTCATTCACCGCTTCCACTTTCGCTGGATCTACGGATATGCCATTTTTATCTATAACATGTCCTAGAAACTGCACTCGTTCGAGCCAAAATTCACACTTAGTGAATTTCACATATAACTTCTCCCTTCGTAGTGTTTCCAACACTATTCATAGATGTTCAACATGATCTTCTGGAGTCTTAGAATAGACTAGAATATCATCAATGAACACTATGATGAACTGGTCTAAATACTGTTTGAACACTCTGTTCATCATATCCATGAATGCGGCTGGCGCATTCGTCAACCCAAACGACATAACCAAAAACTCGTACTACCCGTAACGAGTTCTGAACATCGTCTTAGGTATATCTTCTTTCCTCACTTTCAGTTGATGATACCCCGTGCGCAAATCTATCTTAGAAAAATACTTTGCCCCTTTCAATTGATCAAATAGATTATCGATCCTGGGCAACGTGTATTTATTCTTAATCGTTAACTTGTTCAACTCCCGATAGTCGATACAAAGTCGTAACGATCTGTCCTTCTTCTTTACAAACAACACCGGTGCTCCCCACGGTGACACACTTGGTTGAATATACTTTATATCTAATAGTTCCTGTAACTGAACCATTAACTCCTTCATCTCAACTGGCGCCATCCTATATGGTATCGTTGAAACTGGTGCCGTACTCGGCAACAAATCAATCACGAATTCTACATCTCTATCTGGCGGAATACCGGGTAACTCCTCCGGAAACACATCCGTGAATTCTTGCACCACCGCTATCTGTTCTAATGATGTTCCCACTCTTTGGGTATCCACCACGTGACAAAGATAACCCTTACACCCCTTCTTCAGCATCTTCCTAGCTTGTGTTATGGTTAGACAACAAGTACGTCCTGGTGATTTATTTTCATAAAACACCACCTCAGGTTTCTTAGGAAGCCTCAGGTTTACACTCTTTCTATGACAATCTATTATTACTTTATGGTTAATTAACCAATCCATACCGAGAATCGCATCGAATTCTCTTAACCTTATCGGTAAAAGATCTACCGATAATCTATTACCTCGATATCTCACTTAAATAATTCCTATGAATGTATTCAATGGGAATTATCTCCTCGTTGCTACCTTAACGCCTAAAGGTATTTCTAATTTTTCAGGATTTAACCCCAATTGCTGAACAAATCCACATGCTATAAAAGAACAAGTAGCACCCGAGTCAAATAACATATAAGCATTTATTTCGTTGACTGGAATGATACCTGCTACTACATCCGTTGATTCAACCGCATCTTGGACTGTCATATTAAACGTTTGGGCTGAGGGTCTACCCAATGATGATGTTGGTCCAGTAATGACTAAATTACCACTACCAGAACCCTTATTACCCTCCACCCCTTTCTTTGGGCAATTTCTTACCATGTGGTCTACCGACCCACAAACAAAACATCCCCGGCTTTTCTTAAGATTAGGACAGTTGGGAGATATATGATTCTCCTGCCCACAATTATAACAACCGATCTTCCCTTTCAGGCAGACTCCAAGATGAGTCTTACCGCATGTCGTACATGCATCCATCCTACGTTTAGGATCCCCTTGTTTTTCCCCAGTATTCCCAGGGTTAAAATTCTTCCTCTTAGGCATATTGCCACTTCCACTGGCAACCTCTGCCTTATTTCCTCCCTCTCCCTTACTCTTATTCTTCATATCCTTTTGGTACTAGGTCAACGCCTCGCTACCACCCTCCGCTATTATCTCCTTTTCCAAAATGGTCCCGTAAGAAGCACTCTGAAAAACTGATATTCTACTATAGAGCCAGGGTTTTAGGCCCTGCTCAAACATACGAGCCTTCCTCTCCTCCGTGTATACTTGGTGTGGAGCGAACCTTGCCAATTCACTGAATTTGGCCGCATATTGGGGAACAGTCATGTCCCCCTACTTAAGTTCTAAGAACTTAATCTCCATTCTCCCTTGCATGCTAGTAGGAAATAGTTCTCGAAGAATACCTTCTTAAACCTGTTCCCGTATATGACTTACAAGGGTTTCGCACGTGAAACGCACAAATGAAATAAAATATTAAAGCAATTTCAAACCCTAAACAGATCCATGCGAAAAAATAGTTAATTCGGTGGTTAGAAATTATACCGATTAAGAAAGCGATTAAACGATGCGTTCGAATCTCCAACGCATTGATTGAATCTAACTGCGTCTCTCTATTTGGTATCCACACGTAACGCTCCATTTAATCGCCCTACAATCTGCAGAAGAAGGAATCGCAAGACTAGCCACCAAGGATGAGGATTTTTACTAAACCTGCTTTCTCTCTCTCTCTCTAAGAGTGGCTGGGGTTTTTTTATTAACTTTCCAAAGACGCCGATATATCATATATATAGCAATAAATCGGAATTAATCAAAAACCTAATCTAATTAAAATAAAATCCAATTTATATATATATATATATATATATATATATATATATATATATATTATATCTTAATTAAGTCTTACTTAATTAATATATATACATATACAAAGCATCCTTTTAATTTAAACTCGTGATTTAAATACTATCAATCATATTGATATATTTAAATCTTTACAATTCAAATTAATTCCCTTTTAATAACGTTCTTTGTGTGTGACCCTATAGGTTATTATTACGTTGGCAATAATTTTAAAATCATATTATAAAATTATAAACAGTGAGCGGCATCTAGTAATGCATCACCGCTACCTAAGTAATAATAAGATCGATGATTCGATGCAACCTTTTCGTGACCAATGTTTCAATGCAATATTATCCTTTTAACCTTAATATCATAGATTAAACTCGAGTCATGGAATGTGTCATACTCTTCATAATTTAATCTGAGTTTTCTTGATCAATGAGTAGACTATATGAAACAAATCAATATTTGAGCATGGCCATGCATTTCATAGTCATACTCAATCAAGAGGCCTATGGATATCACCCCTAATATATTGGATGGTTAAATTCCATCGAGATCACTCATATTCCTCACACGATTCATGATGAACCCAATAATCACCTTTATAGTCCACCCTATTAAAGGGGACATTTGATGATATCAAAGTACATAAATTCTCGTGTAGTAATATAGCGATTTCAGGTCGGAGGACCATTACATCATTGTCACTATGAGAATTGCTAATGACACTTTGCATAATGCTCCATATAGAATTCTCATGGTTGGTCTGTCCAGTACATCGTTCTCTAACATGTACCTATGCATTGACTTAATATCTCATATATTTATGACCAATGAGATTTGGTCATCAGTCAATCCACATACTAGTCTCAATGCATCATTGTTGTCCCATCAACAATGATACTCGACTAGGGACATTTAAGAACAATGATACTAATTGTAATTATATAATCTCATGTTCAAGTCACATACTTGAAACTATATAATTTGTATCACTATTCTAAGGAATTTTATTATGTTAACAATTGTATTATGCAGTAAATAAACCATAATAAAATCATTTATTTATTCAATCAAATATAATATCAAAACGTTAACCAATTATATCAAATAATTGGCCTCTAGGGCATAAACTCTAACAGTCTCCCACTTGCACTAGAGCCAATCACTCATGTATCTAATACCCATGGAACTAGTGTTACCGTCGTGCTTCTGCTGCGACAAAGCCTTGGTAAGTGGATCTGCAATATTATCATCTGTTGGCACTCTTCTTATATGTACATCTCCTCTATCAATGATTTCACGGATGAGATGGTACCGCCTAAGTATATGCTTGGATCGTTGGTGAGATCTGGGTTCCTTAGCCTATGCAATGGCTCCATTATTATCAAAGTATAGAGTAACCGGATCAACAATGGTTGGAACAACACCAAGTTCAGTGATGAACTTCCTTGGCTGCACTAGAAGCAGTAATATACTCAGCCTCTATTGTAGAATCAGCCACTGTCTCTTGCTTCGAACTTTTCCAGCTAACAACACCACCATTAAGGAAAAACACAAAACCTGACTGAGACTTATAGTCATCATTGTCAGTCTAGAAACTAGCATCTGTGTAACCCTTTACTGCCAGTTCGTCTTCACATCCATATACCAAGAATGAATCCTTAGTCCTTTTCAGGTACTTGAGGATATTCTTGACTGTTGTCTAGTGACCTTCACCTGGATTCGACTGGTATATGCTCGTCATGCTCAAAGCATACGAGACATCCAGAGGAGTACATATCATTGCATACATGATAGATCCAATTGTCAAAGCATAAGGGATCTTTCTCATACACTCCTCATCATCTTGTGATTTAGGACATTGGGCCTTAGAGATCTTTACACCATGAGTCACGGGTAAGTTTCCTCTTTTCGCCTCTTCCATGCTAAACCGTTTCAACACTTTATCAATATACGTACTTTGACTTAGGCCGAGCATTTTTCTCGATCTATCTCTATAGATCCGGATACCTAAAATGTAGGCAGCATCGCCCAAATCTTTCATGGAGAAACATTTTCCTAACCATGTTTTTACAGCCTGTAAGGAAGGAATGTCATTCCCAATAATTAATATGTCATCAACATATAATACTAGGAATACAATGTGACTCCCACTAACCTTCTTATATACACAAGGTTCATCTTCATTTTTAATAAAGTAAAATCCTTTGACTGCTTCATTAAATCGAAGATTCCAACTCCGAGAGGCTTACTTCAATCCATAAATGGATTGATGCAGCTTACATACCTTTCCAGCATCCTTTGGAGTGACAAAACCCTCAGGTTATGTCATATACACATCCTCAAGGAGATTTTTGTTAAGGAAAGAAGTTTTGACATCCATCTGTCAGATTTCGTAATCATAAAAAGCTATAATAGCAAGTAAGATCCTGATGGATTTAACCATTGCCACTGGAGAGAAGGTTTCATCATAGTTAACACCTTGAATTTGTTTGAAACCTTTTGCTACCAGTCGGCCTTTATAGGTTTGTACATTACCATCCATGCCGGTTTTCTTCTTGAAAACCCACTTGCACCCGATTGGTTTTACCCCTTCGAGTGGATCAACCAGAGTCCATACTTGATTAGTATACATGGAGTCCATCTCAGATTTCATGGCTTCAAGCCATTTCTCAGAATCTGGTCCATTCATAGCTTCTTGGTAGGAAGTAGGCTCATCTTGATCTATGAGCATCACATCACCGTTTTGAGTCACAAGATATCTATAATATCTCTCAGGCTCTTGGCGTGTCCTACCAGATCTACGAATGACTTGTGTAATTTAAGCAGGTTCACTTTCCATAATTTCTTGTGGTTCCTGCTCATGTTCCAACTTAGGTTCACTGATATTTTGTGGTTCTCGAATTTCTTCGAGTTCTACTTTCCTCCCACTGTTTCCTTTAGAGACAAATTCTCTTTCTAGAAAAATACCAGTTCGAGCAACAACCACTTTGTTCTCAGAAGGTTTGTAGAAATAATACCCTTTTGTTTCCTTTGGGTATCCCACAAAATTACATTTGTCAGATTTGGGTCCAAGCTTGTCAGAATCCAGACGTTTTATGAACGCCTCGCAACCCCAAATCTTCATGAACAACATACTAGAACGTTTCCCAGTCAACATCTCAAATGGTGTCTTCTGAACCGTCTTTGTAGGAACACGATTAAGTGTGAATGCAGCTATCTCTAGGGCATGACCCCAGAAGCTTATTGGAAGATCTACATGACTCATCATTGATCGTACCATGTCCAACAAGGTTCGATTCCTCCTCTCAGATACACCATTCCATTGCGGTGTTCCAGGTGGAGTGAGCTGTGATATAATACCACACTCCTTTAGAAGGTCATCAAAGTCTTGGCTTAAGTATTCACCTCCTCGATCGGATCGAAGGGATTTTATGCTTTTGCCAAATTGGTTTTGAACTTCATTCTTGAATTCCTTGAACTTTTCAAAGGATTCGGATTTGTGTCTCATAAGATACACATATCCATATCTACTAAAGTCGTTTATAAATGTAATGAAGTAATAAAACCTACCTCTTGCTAACGAACTCATGGGTCCCTATACATCAGTATGTATAAGTCCCAATACATCGCTAGCCCGTTCACTGTGTCCAGTGAAAGGGGCTTTAGTCATCTTGTCTAATAAACAAGACTCGTATTTCTCATATGATTCAAAATCAAATGAATCCAAGAACCCATCTTTATGGAGTTTGGATATGCGTTTCTCATTTATATGGCCTAAACGACAGTGCCAAAGATATGTCAGATTTGAATCATTTGATTAAATCATTTTGTATTTATGTTATAGATAGGCATTTCTAAATCAAGAATATAGAGACCATTAAAAAATTGTGCAACACCATAACAAATATCATTTAAGTAAAACAAACAATGATTGTTCTTTATTATAAATGAAAAACCTTTCTTGTCCAAACAAGAAACAAAAATAATGTTTTTGCTTATAGCAGGCACAAAATAACAATCTTCTAATTCTAAAACTAGCCCAGTGGGCAAAGATAAATGATAAGTTCCTACGGCTAGTGCAGCAACTTTTGCTCCATTCCTAACTCGTAGGTCAACCTCTCCTTTCGTCAAAGTCCTACTCCTTCGGAGTCCCTGGACATTAACACAAATGTGAGAACCACATCCAGTATCCAATACCCATGATGTAGAAGTAGACAAGTTGACTTCTATAACATATATACCTGAATCAGAAGTCGTACTTCCATTCCTTTTCTTCACTTCTTCCAATTAAGCATGATAGCGGTTCCTTTTCCAAATGTCTGTGTTTTCCATGTAAGTGACATTCACCTTCTTTAGCCACCCCACCTTTAGGTTTTAAAGCTCTTTGGTTTTGGAATTGGGTTTGGCAAAAGATTTAGTTCCTATCTTCTTCTTGCCTTTCCAATTTCCCTTAGCATTCCCCTTTTGCACCATCATTATGGGAGCGGGTCCTGCCTATTTCATGTTGTTCTCGGCAGTTCTTAACATGCTCAACAACTCAGTAAGGGGTTTCTCAATTTCTTTAATAAGATAGTTCATAACAAATTGAGAGTAGCTGTTGTTCAAAGATTGCAAAATAAGGTCAGTTTGGGCTTCCGGAGTGATTGGAAAACCCAACCTATCAAGGTACTCAATATACCCAATCATTTTCAGAACATGTGGACCAACTGGATCACGTTCACCCATTTTACAGTGATACAACGCCTTGCTTGTATCATACCTCTCCTATCGAGCATGCCCTTCGAACAATTTCTTGAGATGCTCGATCATCTCATAAGCATCCATCAACTCATGTTGCTTCTGAAGCTCAGCATTCATGGTTGCTAGCATGACACAACTCACGTCCAGAGCATCATCTTGATGCTTCTTGTAAGCATTATGCTCCGCATGTGGTGCAGTGACAGCTGGTGCTGCAGGAATGGGCCCATCAAGGACATATAGCTTGTGATCTTGTTTGAGGACAATCCTCAAGTTCTTATGCCAGTCAAGGAAATTAATTCCACTCAACTTGTCCTTTTCAAGGACTAATCGTAATGAAAGACTATTTGTGTTGTTGTTGTTTGCCATTTGATATCTACAATTTATAAGTGCAAAAATAATAAGTCAAATTGCAGAGTTGATATTATATAATTAATAATAGTACATTCAAAATATACCTCCCACTATTTTATTCAAATTAATAGCCCTCGCTATTAATTTGGAAAGCATTTTATATTAAATCTTTCTAGTGAGCCAAGATCCATATTTCATTATGCCTTAAGTTAGATTTGGCTAATCTCTTAACACACAATTATTTAGGTAGACAACCCTTTGTCAATTATATCATATATAACTCCTGGATAGTTTGGTAAACAACAATTGTTTCTAGTCCATCTAATGGTACCTACCAAACTCTATGCCTCTAAGTCCACAATCCTATTGAGATAACTTAGTTAAGTTTCAGCCCAATGATTTTAACAGTTTGGATATCACAATTATCCTATCGCATCTTACCTAGATAAATAGGGTACTTTTCTTTGGCAAACCTACATCTATTGATCAAGGTCTTGATGAGTGTTATTCATTGGAAGGCATCTGATTTAGACTTAATAATTTAATGAGGGATTTTATTAATTAATATAGATCTCACCAATGTTAATCTTATTAAGCACGCACATTATTTATCATTTCATATCGCATACAAGCATAAATAAAGTGCAAAATTAAATTTGTCACAGTTATGGCCTAATCCATTGTCAATCTTTTCAAGCTAATGAAAGATTGAAGGTCAATCTAAGGTGGTAAAAGATCTTAAATAAATAGCTTCCTTGGATCTTCCTCAAGCATGTGCCTCCTCTCCATCATCATCTTTCCATCGTGTTCTTCATCTTGACATCTTCATCGATTACAGATTATTACATGACATAAAGAAACCTCGAGTTACATTCGAGGGGATTTAGATGAGAAGAGAATATTACAATAGAATTTATAGAAAGGGACGACATGCAAGCTGTATTTCAAAACCAAAAACCACTAACCTATGGGTCAAAAGGCCATAACTGTGCACCATGCATATCACAATTAGCACATAACAATTTATATATAATTAAAGAAAACTATATATAACATATTGGGTCACGACCATCGTCAAGAACGACGACGGGGTCCAAGGGGGGTCTCTCCTCAAGCGGTGGTCCCGGTGACCGATCGCCAGTAATCATACATTTTAATCCACCAAAACACCCATAATAACAAATCATATATGTCCAGTTTCGATTTAATCATATTAAAACGAATAACAGTACACCTAGAATTTATCAAATATTTCCAGTTTTGATTAATCATATTAAAACGATTCTTCATGCTTCTAATCCGATTAAAACAGTTATATTGTTATTCCACCGATTAAAGATACGATTAACAGTATCATCATATATATTACCAGAATACACATACAACGGAATATCATATATTCAATTTCATATCGGTAAACATTCATCATCATATATCATATATATCAAATACAATTAAAACACGTAATCTGAATTAATCTTTTCGCAAGTAGCTCTGATACCACTGTAGGGTTTTAAGATTTAAACGCACAAATGAAATAAAATTTTAAAGCAATTTCAAACCCTAAATAGGATCCATGCGGAAAAATAGTTAATTCAAGTGGTTAGAAATTATACCGATTAAGAAAGCGATTAAACGATGCGGTCGAATCTCCAACCTTAATTCGAATGAATCTGCGTCTCTCACAGTATCCACATCTAACGCTCCACTTAATCGGATTCTACGATCTGCAGAAGAAGGAATCGTGCATACTAGCCACCAAGGATGAGGATTTTTACGAAACTATTTTCTCTCGTCTCTCTCTAAGAGTGGCTAGGGTTTTTTTTTGATTAACTTTCCAAAGACGCTGATATATCATATATATAGCAATTAATCAGAATTAATCAAAAACCCTAATCTAATTAAAATAAAATTGAATTTATATATATATATATATTATATCTTAATTAAGTTTTACTTAATTAATATATATACATATACAAAGCATCTTTTTAATTTAAACTCGAGATTTAAATACTATCAATCATATTGATATATTTAAATCCTTACAATTCAAATTAATTCCCTTTTAATAACGTTCTTTGTGTGTGACCCTATAGGTTATTATTACGTTGGCAATAATTTTAAAATCATATTATAAAATTATAAACAATAAGCGGCATCTAGTAATGCATCACTGCTACCCAAGTAATAATAAGATCGATGATTCGATGCAACCTTTTCGTGACCAATGTTTCAATGCAATTTAATCCTTTTAACCTTAATATCCTAGATTAAACTCGAGTCATGGAATGTGTCATACTCTTCATAATTTAATCTGAGTTTTCTTGATCAATGAGTAGACTATATGAAACAAATCAATATTTGAGCATGGCCATGCATTTCATAGTCCTACTCAATCAAGAGGCCTATGGATATCACCCCTAATATATAGGATGGCTAAATTCCATCTAGATCACTCATATTCCTCACACGATTCATGATGAACCCAATAATCACCTTTATAGTCCACCCTGTTAAAGGTGACGTTTGATGATATCAAAGTACAAAAATTCTCGTGTAGTAATATAGCGATTTCTGGTCGGAGGACCATTACATCATTGTCACTATGAGAATTGCTAATGACACTTCACATAATGCTCCATATAGAATTCTCATGGTGGGTCTGTCCAGTACATCATTCTCTAACATGTATATATGCATTAACTTAATATCTCATATATTTATGACCAATGAGATTTGGTCATCAGTCAATCCACATACTAGTCTCAATGCATCATTGTTGTCCCATCAACAATGATACTCGACTATGGACATTTAAGAACAATGATACTAATTGTAATTATATAATCTCATATTCAAGTCACATACTTGAAACTATATAATTTGTATCACTAATTTAAGGAATTTTATTATGTTAACAATTATATTACGCAGTAAATAAAACCATAATAAAATCATTTATTTATTCAATCAAATATAATATCAAAACGTTAACTAATTAAATCAAATAATTGGCCTCTAAGGCATAAACTCTAACAGCTTCCGCTCCAGCACCACCCTGGTGAGCCTCCCACCAGTAGTTGGCTTTCCCCTTCATCATATAGGTCGCAAAAGAGGTCTTTTGCGCCTCAGCTACGTTTGTAATAACAAACGCCTTCTTTATTTCCTTGACCCATGTCTGGGCCTCCATTGGGTCCGTTGTTCCCTTAAATTCAGGTGGACCTACACTTTTAAATTCCTTAAAGGTAGTCGTTTGGGCTACCCTAGGTCCTGCGGGTGCTCTACCCCCATCTTGGTTAAATGCAGCCGTTAATAAATTAACGAACTCTTGCATTGGGTTATTAGGAACCCCCTCGTTCTCATTATGCAATTCCGCTTCTTGGTTACGTTGTCTTCTTCTTGGCGACATTTCTGATTAAATAAATAAATTTTCGTTATTACTTATTTACTTATTTCGTTATTAGTCGTCAAACAATTGGACAATAACTCATACACAACAAAGCAAATTAAAAATAAATACTTCCTTATATTAAAATGCTTATTTATAGTTCAAAACTATTTACAAGTTTCTTTCCATAGCCCAAAAGCTATTACATATACATCCCGCGATTGACTTTTACAAAAATTGGGATTTTCAAAAAGACTACCCTTTAATTATACAAAAGAGGGTTTTACGTCACTACACAAAAGTATTCACCATACTACTCCTAATACTGTCTAACAGCATTCTCATGCTTCTGATTCGCTAGAATCGACACAATATCTCGACTTATAGTATGTCGAGTCTTTCCCGACTCAATAGAATAACAAGCTATCTTAAGCTTGAAATCCTCGTGCGCACTGTCATTTATATTTGACATTCGTGCTATCTTCTGGTCTTTTTCAACCAGTTTCTTACGAAGTTCTATGACCTCGTTCTTATAGTCCTGGGCCTTGTCAGTCATGAGCACTTTCTCATCATGCTCTATCTCATTGTCTGACTCCACAGACTCTTTCGCCCCATAGAGATCACTGATCTCTTCCTTCTGGTGCTGCACCATATTGTGTAGTTGCACATTACGGTCAAGCACTGAGAGGTACATTGCCCTCATAGTCTCGGTAGGTGTAAACTCTAGGGCAGGCATCACCGTATTAATCGATGTTACCTCCATGTGATCCTCCACATCAATCATCATATTCAAATATGATGTTATCCCCATGGTCTCCTCCTAATAGTCCTCTTCCGAGTAATATTCCTCGGGCTCTGACTCCTCTAAAATCACTACAGGTATGTCTGCTATAGGCACATGTACTGTCTCAACTCGGTTCACGGACTCCTCGCTGATTACATGTATATCCCTATACATCAAGCTATCAACCCACATCTACAATAACACATAACAAATTGATTAGTACATAATACATAATAATATAAGCACAAATCACATTTAATCCATTTAGGGCTACTTTCCATCTTTTAAATCTTTTGGTACTGAGTTTCCTCAATACCTTATTAACTCATTTGACTCGAGTTAATTTTCTTCGGACTCTTCCTTTCCTATGAGGTTATTAGCCTAAGGTTCTTCCCCCCTTAAGTTTTATAATCTAATGTTTTGATACCAACCTGTGACGTCCCCAAATCCAGCTATCTTCCAACCCGACAGATGGTGCTCCACAATACTACATTCCATACAATCATTCCATTAAAATAATAACAAAATGAGTGTAATTACTATCTTTGTATTACATCTGTAATAAATCCTTTCCCAGGTTCATAACCGAATACATTCATTATTTTTCATAAGTATATTACATACAAATATAATAGTCTATTACAGGACGATTAATTGTCCATCTTAGCCTTGCCTTTATCTCTCTTAGAACTCTCAGTTCGTTTGGCTTTAGCTGCAAACATATGGTTGAAGCAAGAATGAGCATAACTAGCTCAGCAAGTCTTAACACAGAATCATATGAATATCACATCACAATCACATGCTAAATCTCCATATCTGAACAATTATCTACGAAGCATTTTGAAATACTTGACTAATACTTCTCATACAACAATTCCCAAGTATATATAATAGCTTAGGAAGAATGAACCGGTTAATAGACCATGATCATACTCTTTTCGTTTTCATACTTAAAAAGGATATCAGGCACTAAGGCCATCCACCCGTCTTTACTTACGAGCACTTCTAGGTGATCAGCCTATTGTACTCTATGTTGATCAACACTCTTACGTTAAACGTATTTATATTTAACATTTGGCAACCTCGCGTGCCCATCGAATAATCGATGAAAATACTTTTGTTTGTACTTAGACAAACTTACCTTCTCATCCGTACCAAATACTTGGCATAGGATAGCGTTAACAGTTCTATATCAACAGACTTGTAACAAATCATTCAACTCTTCAATACTTGTCTAGCCCGAATAAAACAGGCATAAACTTTTTTTTCTATTTACTATTCCTGAATTGTATAACATGCATCACGTAAAAACTTGACTAACACGAAGGTCAGACAAGCGTTAAGAAAAACTTGCCTTTAAGTGTCTTCGAATTTACAATTCAACTATTCTCAGTCTTTACACGATCTACATGATACATTCACATAGCACGCTGTAATTAGTTATTAAACAAACTAACTTTACGGTTCTAACCAACTTCTTTCTCTTCTATATTTTATTTGAATTAACTTCGTTATTAAAGTCGATTCAATTCTTTATACTTTGTTACGTTTCATTAACGTTCTTACATCCTTAAACGACATTCGATCATAAATGGTTAATTACCAACGTTGAACGTCATTCACGGTTCACTCATTACATCTTTATGTTCTTCGTTTAATTACTATTAAACCTTACTAGATCTTTTTACATTAACACCTTACAATTGAGTTAAGGTAAGTCTTATAATGTACATTAAGTACCTTCAATTTCTTACATTAAATCTTCATTAAAAATAGAACAAAAACTTACTTGGTCAACCTTTTTTTCATCACTGGTGACAAGGCCACTGACATCCTATGCATTCTAGTATGGCGGCACACCACTCTCCAGAGGTTTTGCGGACTTCAGCCATGCACATGAGTCCATGTACAAACTTTTGCTCTGTGGCGCAAGTCTCTAGACCTTTTTATTTTCTCCCAACTATAATCATGGCCATGGGTATGACGAGATAACATTGGGGTTTGGCACTGCAAGATCGAACTCTTGCAGATTAGCCAACAGTTTGGTTTCTTAACGAAACTCCCGGCTTCCTAATTTGTTTGTTTTACATCCGAATTGACCCATTCGAATTCCTACAAGTCAGGAATTACATCCTTTACGTGTTCATATAACAATTTCATATTTTTGAATTCGTTAACTCGGAATTCACCTTTGAGTTCATTTTTGAGCGTTCATTTAACGTTTTCGTCCGTTCAATACTTGTTTTCTTCATTATAAGTCAGAATGCAACGATTCTTTCTCCAACGACTCTTAATTACCTTATCTCACGTGTTGACATTGGAAATCAACGTTTTCAAGTCACACGGCAACTTTTGACCTTTAATCCAGACTTTATACATTTTTAACGTTTAACGTCTATTTTCGTACAATTCGCCATAACTTCATTACTAATGTTCTCTAAGCCAAATCAAATGGAATACTCCATGAACTTCATATCTACATCCTAACCAATCAAGATGCACATACCTTAGCTACAACGGTTTCCAAAACGTTCAATTATAACTAAGTTCACGTTCAAGACTTTCTACGTTTTTCACTTACGTAAACACTTACGATTTCTATTTGGTCATGACTTATAGAGATTGAATCTATGGTAAGTCACTCTCATTCCACCCTACAAGCCATACCCCACCCATTTATGATTCTCCATGATAAAAGAAAATCAAAAGAGATGGAATTAGAATTGAAGAGTATTACCTTAAGAACTCTTAGTGTTCTTGTTGAACTTCTAATGAAAAAGCTTCAAGGTAGAAGAATTGTTTAAGTCTAGCTCTCTTTCTCTCTCAAATATGTTGGACAAGCTTTTTAAAACAACAAAAATCCAACCTAAGCCTTGTATATATAGAAAACCAAATGAGGGAAAAAATGTCTAATTTTCCACCTCCTTACTTAATTACCACTTTGTCACCAAGTAAAATACTTGGTGACCAAGTGATTCACTTGCCTTGCACACCAAGTGGCCGGCCCACCTTGCCCATGGGTCATCCCCATGGGTTGCCCCATGGGTTTTACCCATCCCTTGACCCGTCGGTTTGACCCACAGTTTAATTCTTTGGATAGGGCTTGACATTAATAAACATTGGGCTTTAACCAATCTAATATTGGGCCTTGACTTGGTCTTGTATACTTAATTCATTGGGCTTGTTATTAATCCAAGTCCAATTGGATTGGATAAAATCCTTAGCTCATACTCATATAATACAACTCGTATTCTATGCGTATTATTCACATATTCTCTTCGTATAATATTCATATAATAATCGTATTATACATCGTACTATTCTTCATATCATACACATATAATACTCATATTCCATACGTATAATAATCGAAACGACTATACGCATTCCATTTCCCTTTCGGAAACCTCTTTCTCAAACCCTTAGGTTTTAAGTCTGTAGGCAAAAACTTCGTTTGTCATAATGGAAATATTATTGGATATTCCATAATATCGTCATATTATAACATTACGCGTTTCTCAGAATTTCAAACCCTAGCCTCGAACGACATTGGATGAATAGTGTTTTTACGCAAACAATCTTAGAAAACCTTCGTTCTCGTCTTGATAATTCACAATAATTAATTATAGCACAAAGCCAGGATACTAACCACATCCATATGTTCTAGGTCATAGAACGACCTTCGAACATCTTACTCACGTAATAAATCAATTAAATTCATCACATAACCAAATAAAAATTTAATTCATTAAAAATTCGAAATTCTCGGTCGTTATAACAACACACCGTTTACAATCCATCCCGGGAGTACCAAAATGTATCGTGATCTTCAACATACATTTTGGTGGAGCAATATGAAGAGAGAGATAGCGGATTTTATCTCAAGGTGTTTACCTTGTCAACGTGTCAAGGCGGAGCATTAAGTGCAAAAGGTCTATTGCATCCACTTAAAATTCCATAATGGATGTGGGAGCCTATTACCATGGATTTCTTTACTGGTCTTCCAAAGGTTTCTCGAGGCATAGATGCAATTTGGGTCATTATTGATAGATTGACCAAGTTTGCTCATTTCTTACCTATACGAGAAACTTATACACTTGAATGTCTTGCTCGCATGTATATAAATGAGATTGTAAGACTGTATGGGATGCCAGTATCCATAGTTTCTGATCGAGACCGAAGATTCACTTCAAGATTTTGGGTTACTTTGCAAAAAGCTATGGGCACGGATTTACGATTTAGCTCGGCATATCATCCTGAGACGGACGGGCAGTCGGATATGACTATTCAAACTCTTGTGGATCTATTAAGACTCTGTGTCCTTGACTTCAAAGGAAGTTGGGACAAGTTCTTGCCATTGGTGGAATTTTCCTACAACAACAGTTATCAAGTAAGTATTGGCATGGCTCCATTCGAGGCGTTGTATGGATGCAAAGTGTCTTTCCAAGATATCTTTGGGATGAGGTGGGTGAAATAACGTTGTTGGGAATAGGAGTTGAGTAACGTATGACACTGAAAAAGATTCAAATGATCCGGCAACGTATAAAAACCTCACAAGATCGACAAAAGAGTCATGTTTATCTTCATCAAAAAGACGTGGAATTCAATGTTGGAGAGCATGTGTTGTTACGTGTTGCTCCATGGAAAGGAGTTACAAGATTTGGAAAGAGAGGAAAGATCAATCCACGATTCATTGGCCCATTTGAAATCCTTGATCAAGTATGAGCTGTGGCCTATATACTCGCCTTACCGCCTAGTATGTCTCATGTTCATAACATTTTTCAAATATCAATGTTACGTAAATATGTGGAAGACCCAAATCACATTATTGAGTTAGAACCAGACGAGATAGCGGAAGATTTAACGTATAAAGAGGTACCTATTAAAATCTTGGATAAGAAGGAACATATTCTACGCTCCAAGGTTATACCTCAAGTCAAAGTTTTATGGAAAAATCACGATGTTGAGGAAATGACCTGAGAGTTAGAATCTAAAATGAAATCAAGGTATCCTCACCTCTTCAACATACCAGGTACGTACCCTAATTTCGAGGACGAAATTTCATAAGAAGGGGAGGTTGTAAGACCCCAACTTTCATAAATAAAGATTAAATTTTTCTTGAAATATAATTTTGAATATTATGGTGTGGATTTGATATAATGTTTTATGTGACACCCCCAAATTTTAGGTATTTCAATTCCCACGGGATTTGGTGGTCACTGTCCAAACATCATGTATGTGACGCCCCCGAATCCGGGTCCCTTCGAACCACAAATCCGGTCCGTCACGATACTACTATCGTTAAACTATTTATATCTTTTCATTCATAACTTAATGAATATAACTTTGCTTATTACAATTTAGAATATAAATTCTTTCCATTACCATGATCTGCACAATGACCCCAAACTTTTATAAGTTTCTAATCTTGGTCATTTACTATTTCTGTATTACATCACATTCGATGTTATATAAATATGAGGAATAATTTAAACTTTTTCAATCTCCTTTGAAAATAATTCTTTTATTGATATCTTAACTTGAATTAATTACATACCCTTGAATCAAATTATGTTATGATTCATTCTATTTGAATTACTGTATAAATTTTTACATCTCGATTCGAATTTCTCTATGTATCACATAATACAACTTTACAACTTAACATGTACTACACATAGTAAACTACTATCAAGTATATCTACTAGAACCTAAACATGGTTCAAGAGCATATATTTAATTAAACAAATCAATCTCCTTTGATGTGATTGAACTTTATCAATCAAGTAGCACGTAACCTTTATCGTGTGTCCTTAACCTGCAAAAGTGGTTATTTGCAAGGGTGAGCTCGATAACCCATAAATTCTAACAGTTTTCATGCAGCACATAGCATATAATAGCATACTCAGCACATGCATTCATAATCCATTAATATTTACTACGCATGTTACTTCTCACATAACAAGCATAGAGATTTATATCACAAACATATCATCAAAGATCAACTTTCACATTTCATACATATCTCATATGCATTTCATATATATACATCAACATTCTCATGACATAATATCTCTTAACTAATAGTTATCGAATTCATATAACAAATAGGAACTGAAAGACTTGCCTGATTTGTAGTTTAGGAACTACAACTTAACTGTGTATCGCTAATTGCACTTCGTGTATCCCTACACAATTATATAATCATGGATTCATACCCATTAGTCATATATTTCATACACTCTTAATATAATAATAAAATATTATTTCCTAACTTGGTTTCATTTTTACTTGAACTTAGGATAACCATGAGACTAGCTCATTCTACTATCATATTTATTTCAAAAATCTTGTTTCATAACTTGTAGTCCTTAAGGACAACATATAACCATAACTTAAGACCATGCAGTTAATAAAGCGCTCTTGGTCACTCTATGAAACAGTGTGATCAAGGCAAGATTTAAGCTTGGGAGTGGCGCGACCGCGCTACTCCCTGCCAAAACCAGACTTGAGCTTTTCATTGCCAAACATAATTCCTGTCACGCCATGTATTCTGATACGTACTTAAAACATACATCAAGTAGGTTCTGATAGTTCTTTAAGTTCACATTTCAAATCATTTAGTTTTGAATTACATAGTTCTATGTTGAATTATTTACATCGACAAGCCTTAACAAATTCTTTTAACAAAGGTTCAAGGTTTATAAGCTTTTAAACCTTATATTGGTACTAACAACCTTCAATACGCATGTTCACATGTATCTATCTCATTTACATAGACATAACATAGTTCATACTTTTAAAACATGCTTAAATAACTTATGTCATGCTTGACTAGTTGAGTGCACATATCATTCATGTTCAAAGGCATAAATAACTCTATCATGCTTGCTTATAAGGTCATAATGCAAATAACACAATGCCCATCAAAGTTAGTTTCAAAAACTTTTTAATTTCTCTTTAAAACACATACTAAACCGAGCTTGACAACCTTTTATGTGCAATACATCTTGGAATTACATTCCTTATCCATCCGTGCACATAACTAGGCCATATTCACATGTTTCCAAGGTCAGAGAACTTAAAAGACACAAAGTTCGTTAAGTTTCATTTTTAAAACTTTAATTTTTTCTTTTAAAACACTTTAAACCAAGCTATATCAATCTAGTATATGCAAGGTAACTTTAAAACTACATTTCATGTTCGTTTATATGCGTACATAGGGTCCAAGGTCAAAACTCAAAGGACACCAAATTCATCAACTTCCGTTTCTCAAAAACTTTAAATTTTCTTTCAGAAAATCATGTTAAGGCATTCCATAATGAGTAAAGTAATCTTAGTTATATAACATGTCTATTATCACGCATATTTATGTTTTATCACTTCGAATAATAGAGCACTATACTTGCGTATGTGCTCGCACGACGCCCTCCAATGGCCTTCGATTACGTAACAGTCACAAATATTACTACTTTTACCATTCCTAATTACCTCAAATTGAAACACTTAAAGAACAAAAATTGTAGGTCTATTCGTCCTCGTTCCGGATCATCTTGAATCGCCTTAATCGGAGTCCGTATGAAAAGGTTATGGCCGTTTTACCAGAACAGGTCAAAACAGTCACACCAGTCACACATTGGGCGCGGCCGCGCCCAATTTCTTCACCATGCCAGCGCGCCCGCGCCATTTCCTAACCCTAGCTACGCTACCAAGCGTCGTCTGGCGCGCATATGCCATGCTTCACCACAGATTCTGATTTTTTGACATAACTTTCTCATTTTAAGTCTGAATTAGTTTGTTTTTGATTCGTTGGGCTCGTTAAACTCTTAGCTACTCATCTACAGAGTAATTATAACACTTCAAAAACATTAACTAACTCAAAGATTGATCCAAAACTCATGTTCATACTAAATATTCATATTTTGACAAATTTAGCAAATTTGTTCATTACGAATTCGCTTCTCAACCAAATTGATCCGTTTAACTCTCGTTGTTTTCATTTCCAACTGTATTAACAACATCTAGCAACAATTCACAGATTACAACAAGTTTTAGTCATCAATTTTGTGACTCAAAAGAAAATATTTCATGAGATTCTTCAGAAATTGAAACTTAGAAAACCAAGAATATATGTTAGAATTATTACCTCATGAATGCTTGGAATTTGCTAACTATAGCTCCTCCATCCTCCCATTGCTCTCAATTCTCCCAACTCTCTAGCTAAGTTTTTCTCAGATAACCAAACTCACGTAAATGAGAAGAAAAAGCTCTATTTGTGGAGGAAGGATTAACCAGATCATGATTTTGCACATTGAATTAATCTAAGGGGAGGAAGAAGAAGCCAATGGATGTTAAAGAGTTGGTTAACCACTCCATCTTCCTCCATCATTAGGAGCTTTTCTAGCCTTTTCATGTTTCTAGCAATCTTATAGTTAGGCCAATGACCTATTGCGGTTGTTATAATAATTAGGACACTGATTTTGGGACAAGGCTAATACTCAGCAACTGAAGTTTGTTTAGTTCCTTTAATTCCCAAAAATATAATTTTAATGTGTAAATGCTACTACACCAAGTAAAGTTAGGAATTATTTATGTACTTACATCATATAGTCCATATACATTAGTCCACATAATTAAATCTTTAAAACATGTGTGGACTTAATTCCATTAATCACTAATAATTTAATATCTCATTTTACTATTTACTTACACAATAGTATTGAAATACATATTTTAATAACACATTTATTTACTCCCATCTTTTGGAGTGCATATATAATTGTCTCATCACAAAGGATGAGATAACAAAACTTATTCAAATCACTTTATGATTTAATTACTTTCACCATATGATTTTTGTATATCATTAATCCCAATTAAATGTTACACTTCATGTAGTCTTAAGCCATAGATATTATATATTACTATTACCCACATTTTCATATTACACATAGTAACATGAAAATACTATTTAATGATAATGTCTGCAGTAATATCCGAATTGGGCTAAATATCATTCAGTTGAGTACTTTCAACTCATTACTTCATATCACACATAAATATCACAACGATTAATTAATATTAATTATTTATTTATTTTTCAATAATTATTATGTACTCTACTAATTAATATAATATAATTATTTCATTTTATTTATGTAAAGCACATATATTAATTCACCATTTTACTTAAGTGAATTACTCCTTTCATTTAATATACTATCACGCCACTACCACACAATTATATTATTCCATAAAATAATTTTTAACTTAATTTAAGTTAACAAATATTTATTCTTGTTTAGTTAATTTCCATAACTAACCCACATTCAATTCATGCTTTGCTATCTAAATCCATTCATGGATAGTAGGAACATCACTTATGATCCTTTATATAACATATTAGCCACTAATATACAACTCTTAAAGTTCATATTACACATACTCATCCTGAACCATCTGCAGACTGGCGCGGCTGCGCTGGTCTTAGGCTTGTGAGTGGCGCGGTCACCCCACCTTAAGTTCAAATGCAGACATGTTCTGCTTCAACAGAAACAGAAGCTTAACTTGCAAATCCTTTATCATGCTCCATACATGCTATCTCATTATACTAACCAATCATGAATCTCCAATGACTACATTCTTCAATAATTTAGAAATTAAACTTCAAGTTCAACTCTTATTTCTTTAATCTATACATTTAACCATATCCCAATATTAGTCAATAAATCTTTAAAAATATTTTTCTAAAGATCTATCGATTTTCTTCTCTCGTCAACAACGTACATATATACAAGTCTAAACCTAGCACGCATCGAGTCTTTAATAGTATTCAATATAGTACACTGAGTGGTTTTCTACAAACAACCAATAAATTAGTTTACGTCTCATCTATACCGCTTTCACAGTAAGTTAGATCGGTTACTAATTCGTATATACCTCCGCTCTCTGAAGGAATCGTTTAGCCCAGCTTCTATACATCCACCATAAAAGGGTATGATTGCATTGCCTTAGACTTGATACTTACTCGTACACATACTCAAGAAATTGGTGATTATCAAAGATATTTTAATGTCACCAACTTACCATAATAAAATAATTTCACATAAATTATTTAATCATCAATTGATAAATTTTATCCATCTTCTTACAAATTCCTCTCTATAATATATAATAAATATATAATAAAGGTATATATTTATTAAACACAACATCACTTATCACATAGCTCACAATACCAAATATGTCGTAACACACTTAAATATTCTTGTTCGAACCCATCTCATGTTTTAAGAATTTTATTTACTAAATTCTTATTTTAATATTTTCTAAAAATTTGGGTTCAAACAATATATCTATCTACCCATAATAAATAAAAAACCATAAATAGATAGAAATAAATCCTCTCCTTATGGAGTTACAACATCTGAATATAAATACATCAATCCCAGGTCATACTAACCTTAAATCTCAAATGCGAAAACATAAATAAATATTAAGTCTTACATAACTTAAACATAGGTCTGAAACATAACATATGAAATAAACAACAAGTCTTCATCACTTGTTAACTTTGCCTTTGCCTTTGCTAGTAGAAGGCTCATCGGACCTTTCGTTCTTAACTGCAATGTTATTATTACGCAAGAGTGAGCACGATTGCCCACAAGTATAATAATATAACAATAAAATAATAAACATGTGAATGAATCAATGACTTCTAAAATAAGAAAACTTGGCTTTTGAATCAAGAATGAATAACAAGAATCAAAAGAACTTTTAAGGGTTATAAGACCTTGAACTACGTCCTAGGTTGTCAAGTGTTTATACTTGAAACCTTTAACAATCATAAGACTATGGACTCTTCTTCTGGTACTTAGGGGGATAAGCCCTTAGTACCATATTGTGCACAATATCTTAACGTTAAAGCGTAATTAATCCCCTATAACAGGGTTGTTCATCTCAGTTTGATATTAGAGTCCGTACCAAAGGAAGTTTGGTTTGGATCAGCTCAACAATGGTTCTGAAATTTAGAACGTTCATCAACTATGGACTAGTCAAATCAATAAGGGTTCGCTAGTCTTACAAGGTTCAACAATAATTGATATTCAATTTGAATAATAAAGTTCAAGATGTATACAATCGAATAAGTATTGTATAACATAAATTATTCTTTTGAAGAATGATAACATCTAATATGAAATCTTGACTTGAACAATAATAAACAAGATATAATAAGGAACTTGCTTTATGTAAAGAAACAAGGTTTAGAAACTTGGCTCGTGCGTAGGCTAAACGATTACTACTCCTGTTCACCACAAGTCCTACACACATCCCATATGTATTCAAGACATTCATTAGTTATATTTTTACTTAATTATTTAATATAAACTCCACTTTATTTAACAAATCAATACCCTTCTAATTTAATTACTTAATTATATTAGAATATTTTCATTCCATTACTATTATTACACTCGAAAAAATTATTCCATAAATATTTCAACTAAAATATTTATTTTATTTGATAAATATTTTAATAATAA
The DNA here is from genome assembly GCA_020205615.1 of Panax quinquefolius. Taxonomy (NCBI): domain Eukaryota; kingdom Viridiplantae; phylum Streptophyta; class Magnoliopsida; order Apiales; family Araliaceae; genus Panax; species Panax quinquefolius. Next base: position 73,181,579 of record CM035171.1, on the reverse strand, counting down.
TTTTCATCGAATATTTATTTTATTCCATAAATATCTCAATTAAAATATTCATTTTATTTTATAAATATTTAAATAATAATTTCCATCGAATATTTATTTTATTCCATAAATATCTAAATTAAAATATTCATTTTATTTTATAAATATTTTAATTAATAATTTTCATCAAATATTTATTTTATTCCATAAATATCTCAATTAAAATATTTATTTTATTTGATAAATATTTTAATTAATTATTATTTATTTTTTGTTATTTTTTATTTTTTTTCACGTAGGAAGTGGTAATTTAGTTTAGTAAGTAACACCCACGGTATGGGTTACAGACCCGATTCTGCGATTCGCGAACATAACAAGTCCAATTTAGGCAAAAAAAAATCTCACAACTTCAACCGTGTGTTCTGGTGAAGAACGTACATAATATGGCCATAACTTTCAATTTCCTTGTCCATACATTAATTTAAGCATGCCCAAATACTATAATTCATATATGATCATTACCCAACCTTTCTAACATGATTTTAACAACTTAATTCATATAATTACTTGAATCAAAACACATAATTTCACAGTTCTTATGAAAACCTCCATTTTTCACATTATTAATGAAATCAACTATCGTGAACTCATTTTTCGACCAAAACAGTCCATTTAAGTTTCGTTCTTACATGTATAAACAAAATAATTCATCAATTTACAGATTAATATGAAATTTAAACATAAATTCTTGTACTTACAAGCCATATTCATATATTTTTCTCTGTAAACTATAAAACTTCAATTAACCAATAATTACAAGAATTTAAACATTGTGATTCATGTATACATGATATATAACATGTTATGAACAATTTGTAATACATATATAGACATATAATTAGAAATTATAAACTTTCCCATTCAGAGAGAACTCAATTGGGAGAGAAATATAATATGTGAAATATTAAAACTAGATTAGGGTTTACCCTTGCTTTCTCTGTTTAAAGGTGATACCAACTTGAATTCTCCAATTCTCTTTGATCAATTCTGTCAAAGCTCTCTCTTTTCTCTCAAATCTCTCTGACTTAGGTTATAGGAAAAATGAGAATGCGTAAAACAAAGAACTGATATATGCGCACAGAAAACTGGCGCAACATGGTGTCATGGTCGGTTAATCCCATAGTGGGTTAAATGACCAACTCACTTTAAGGCCATGTTTGGCTAACTAAATATTCTCTTTTTAATTTATTTTAATTAACTTATTTATTATATAGTTTAATGTCACACTCAATTAAGGAATTAGTCAAATATCTTATTTAATTCAATTAAATATAATAATTCCATATTAAATCTCATAGTCACATAATTAAATTCTCATTTATTAATTATGTCAAATCATTAAATCTCTAATTAACTATTAAATTAATTAGAATAACATTATGCTTATTAAATAATTCATTTAATCAAATATGCTCAATTAAATACATAGTTTTGAATAATAAAATTCTCCACATTATTTTAATCAATGTAACACATATAATAAATTAATATACCACAAACTCATCAATTAATTATTTAACCCAATAATTAAATCATCAAAAAATATTTATTTAATTTAATAAATATTCAAATTAAATTACAAAAATCTCGTTTGTCACATCTTTCCCCCTTAAAAAGATTTATCCCCAGAATCACGACTCAATCAATTTGTCCCGTTACATTCTCCCCCTCTTATAAAGATTTTGTCCCCAGAATCGCTTACACATAAATTAAGCAAATGAATGAGGATATTTCTTCATCATATGCTCTTCGAGTACCCACATAGCTTTTTCAGCTTTGTGGTTCCTCCAAATTACCTTAACATATGATATTATTTTATTTTTGAGAACTTGCTCTTTCCTATCAACAATCTGAACATGAACTTCTTTATAGGTTAAGTCTTTCTCAAAATGTAGGGGTTCATATTCAATCACGTGTTTGTAATCGGGTTTATAGGTTCGTAAAATAGAAACATGGAAAACATTATGGATATGTTCTAAGGCCGGAGGTAAGGCTACCTCATAGGCAACTTCACCAATTATTCGCAAAACTTCAAATGGTCCAATGAACCTAGGGCTCAATTTCCCCTTCTTACCAAATCTGATCTTTCCCTTCTAAGGAGAGACTTTCAAAAATACCAAGCTGCGTGATTCGAAATCAACATTCTTACGGTGTGGATCAGTGTATTTCTTCTTCCTATCCTGAGCTGCTACTAGTCTTTCCCGTATTACTTTGACTATCTCTACTATTTGTTGTACCAGTTCTGGTTCTAGTAACTATCTCTCGCCAACTTCATCCCAGTAAAGTGGATGTAACGCCCCAAAATCCGGTCTATCTTCACACCTGGATTCCGTACGTCACGAGTACATCCTTCCTCCAACATACATCATTATATGCCAAAATATAACAGCATACATTCTCAAATCCCAGGTTCAGGAAACCTTATAACCTTTTTCATTGCAAATAATGATAATTACATTATTCATTTCATCTTACAAGAGTGACTTTTATCCGCCACCAAGGATACATAACAGTTCATTAAACTAGTCTATAATTCAATTTCATCTTTTTATATTACAAGTCTTCACTTGATCTTCTCGCTACCTTCACACTCTGAATGACAATCATCTGGAGACCGTCAACTTGATCTTTACGGGATCCTTAAGTTCTTCTAACCTTGTTCGCTGAAAATTGTTTTTCATTTAAAGCAAGTGTGAGGATTCAATTGCCCAACAAGTCATAACAGTTGAACAAATAACTTCAGAATTAAAATATTTCTTTAGAACTTCTATAACCGAACAAAGGTTATGAAGCAGCTTGAATAATAGGAATAGTCTCGATTCCTATCATCTTAAAACATCAGTCATTTTCACTTTAAAATACTTTCATGCTTCTACCTTTTTCATACACATCCTATCTGGCTAGAATCATTAGCACAGACTTAACAATAATGGTTCATGTATAAACAGAACAAACTTGTATTGAACATCTCAATTACAGAACAATGCATATCATAGAAACACCGAAGTGTTCAAATTGTGGCTCAAGGCCTCATACATTCTACCACCTTGTACATACATCGCACATATGCACATAGACAAGACTTCTCAAGTACAACATCTAAGAAGTTTAAGAAACTAACATTCATGTAATATGAATGAAGTTAGGAAACTTACCTTACACCCAGCTACAGCTTACGCCGAACTGTTCATTTCAATTCCTCTATAACACATAAGGAGAAAACATAAACACCAATTAGTCATATATTGAACTTACGCATTGGTTTACTTAGCTTTACTTCTTAGGGTTCACGTTCTTGCAATATAAGTTTACGCGACTAACTTCCTTTACCAGTTTACGGCTTTATGACATACGGAGATGTCTTACTCACAACGTTCATCATCTTGGATGATTTATATTCTTATCTTATCTGAACCATTAAACTTAATGTTCATTAAAGTCAATTTCTTATTTCTTACGGCCTTCTGACAACTAAATGTCATACCTTAGGATTCATTCCTTATCGACTCACATTCGGCTTTCATTAATCTTATTACAGTTTGTCATGGCTTTCGTGATAATTTCTATTTTATTGATACTTTTGTTATCCATTATACGCACCCCATGTTCATTACCCTCGTCATTCAACGTCTAAGGAATCACAACCATAGCAATCCCTCACGTTCGTTCATCGCGATTACGGTCCCCGGACATCGGTTACGTAACCTGCGTTTAAATTCTTTATCAAATAATCTTGCTTAATCTTTACGTTCAACCTTTAATAAAGGTTTAAATTACTTGATTAAGTGTTACATTAGTTGAATATTATATTCTTTATCTTCCCTTATATTTCCCCCAAGAGCTGAGAAGTTAAAAGCTCATCTCTGGCTTTTTCCCCAACATTGGCGTTGTGGCGCCACTCCCTTCTTCATCTCTCACTCTGTAGCGCCACTCTCCAGAAGTTTATGGCCGAGCTCGCGCTGCGGCACCGCCTCCCAAGGCTCAGCTGGCGTTGTAGCGCCGAGCCTAAACCCTAGAAAAATTCTTTAAGTGTTAAATCTAATTTGAGACGCTTACTTCCCGATCTCATAACTTCTTCGTTATAACTCAGAACGAGGTCGTTCCAAAGCCATTCTCTTCCTTATCTTACGTTCTTTAATACCCCTCGAGCAGAAATTCATTCTAAATCCGCTAGCGTTCCATTCGATTGGCTTTATTTTCACCCTTTGTTCATTTTACATTTTTAACGCTCTTCGTTCGTTTGTCCGTAATTCGGTTATCCGAACTTGGAACTCGCTCGTTCTTAAGTCCATAACTCACGTTTTCTATGTTCTCTTACTTTCTTATGAAACCCTACACGTTCGGGTTCATTTACTAACTTTCTAATTATAGTTTGACTTTTACGAAGTTTTTGCCATAACTTCGTTATAGCTAAGTTTTAATCCGTTCTTCATGAACTTTTCTACCATTCCTAACCAAGCAATACACATCTAACTTATATGCGATGGTTTTAAACTTGTCCATCAACAACAATTATCCTACGATGGTTTTAAATTTGTCCATCAATAACGTTCTTCGTGTTCTTCATTCGTTCTTCGTTTTAATAGATATTTTGGATTATAATTTCACTTTTTATTGGAATTTGATGTTATAGAACATCATTCCTTACTTAATTCACCTACTTATTCATATAATCCACTCAGATCGTTCAAATTCACTACGAATCTTATACTTCCTTAAGAAATTTATAAACTAAATTTCTAAATTCTTATTTTTTTCTTTTCTCATGATTTCAACCATATGAAATCATTTCTGTCATCATCTTCTCTCTATTCTCATTAAGCTATGTTTTGAACATATTAAACTTAAAGAAAATATTAGAAGAAACTAGGTTTTAGATTACCCCTTCTTCTTATTTTTCTCCCGCTAGACAAAGCCGGCGATTTACAAGCTTTTCTATTTCACGAACACTTTCGATCCGATCATTCATGCTCATGTTCTTCCTTCTCCCTCTTCATCTGAACCCTCTCTCTCTCTCTCTCTCTCTAAGGTGTAGGATTTTTAAAATCAAATTTAAATAAATTAAGCTTACTATTTATAGAATTTCCAATTAGGGGCAATTTGGTCATTTTCCCCCCCACCTGGCCGCCCCTCTTTCCCCATGGGTCACCCCATGGGTTGCCCGATTGGTTATTACACATCCGTTTTCCCATCGGTTCGATTCGCGATTTCTTTTCTTGGTTTGGGCCTTAACCCTAATTCTTATTGGGCCTATCTTGGGCTTGATTTCACAAAGCATTGGGCTTGACATAATCCAAGTCCAATTAGATTTTACAAAGTCCATGAACTCAAAGTCCATTAAGACTAATCGTATTCTATGCATCTCATTCTCGTATTCTCGTATTTTCTTCGTATATAATTCGTACGATATTCGTATTATACGTCGTACTAATCTTCTTACTATACTCATATAATAACTAGTATTTGTGACGATCCCAAAATAGGTCAATTCCATCCAACCCATTCCGAGTCGCCAAAGATATGGTACACAAAATAACTACAACTTTATTACAACAATTGTCGTACAAAATACAACAACACATATGATGTGAGTTTGGATACAAATATATACCAACTATGACTCATGTCCCAATCGTGGATAGCACGTCACAATGACACCTTACATAAAGGTATAGTCAAAAACTGTCTTAGAAATTTGAATTTTTGGGAAGTGCTCAAGGAAACCTTCGTACATGGGAGGCCATGCTTCTAGGTTATAATAGATATCATATGGCCACAAAATTATCCTTGGTTGACCCAATAGACCCCAAAGAAAAACGAGAAGATTACTATCATATTCTTCCCAATGGTGAGTCTTCTATTGACTTATCATTATCTCCACTGTCTCAAATTGAGAATTATACTTCAAACAAACACCAAGATTATATAGGTAGTGCTCGTAAATATACTCAGCAAGTGGATGAGCACAACCCTGTCTTATGATGACACGAGGTTGTATGTCATTAGACATCTTTTATGATAGTGGCAAAACAACCTTCCAACATTGGGTTCGCCTCTCCTTATATGATTCACCAAATATAACTACTAAAAGATGTATACAACACACTTGTCTATCTTTGTTTAGGGAGAACTCCTGACTAGAGACCACCATAGATTCTATTCCTTATTACCCCCGCTCGACCCAAACTACACTTTTATTACACGAAAGGAATTGTGAAGCAAAAGGGTGAGCACAACTAGCTTCAAGATAAAGAATATCATGACTAAAGATAATTAAATTATCAATAGCCTTCATCAATAACAAATTAGAGATTTAGAACATATGGTAGATGATAAAATTTCAACCATAGTTGCAAATGGTGAACGAAGCAATCCATTAGAAGAGTCGAATAGACAATACACGTCTATTATCTTCTCCCGTATTAAAAGTCCACCAACAATGTTTTATCTTTGTAACATCAATTACTGCAGTTCCTTCCCACAATTATATGAATATCTCATGATCATAATTGTGATTCTAAATTCTCTCTTACGTGCCGGGGCGAATATAATTTTTATCACATGTCTTTACACGAAACATCAAAGATAATGGTTATACCAAATCACAGTTCTCATTCATAATCATACTAATAAATTCATCTTCGCACTACGGGCCAAAGATATTCATCCATGATTCATCTTCGCACTAATTTGGCCAAAGATATTCAACAACAGGTCATCTTTGCACTACGGGCCAAAGATATTCATTAACAGTTCATCTGTTCACTACTGGCCAAAGATATTCATTAACAATTCATCTTTGCACTACTGGTGAAAAATATTCATCAACAATTCATCTTTGCACTACAGGCCAAAGATATTAAGTAATATCATCATTTAGGACTGAGGATGATGAAAAATATTTTAAAGAAAACGAATCCAGTGAAACGGAAGGACAAATAGTAGGGATTCGTATAACAGTTTATCCAAGATCAATAATACTTCATAAATACCAATTTTGAAGCAGAATTCAAAAATAAGGATCAAAACATGGATACAATCAAAGATAGTAACCATAATAGACATCTTGGACAAAAAGAAGAAAATTTCATTTTTAAATTGAATAGTGCCGTGATTCGTGAACAAAGGTCAGATACGTGAATAGTGTCATTATCGTGAATAGTAACCCAAACACAAAAAGTTCCAAATTTGATAAAAATTCAGATCGATACTTGGCTAAGATAATAATGATATTGAAGAAATAATATCATATATGAAGAAACTAACATCCCTTACCTCAAAATATCAGTACTTCTGATCGGAATATTGGTATAAGGCTGATGGAAACTTGCACTGATGAATAGACACTCACAAAGTATCTAAATACTCACAAAATACACTCAATAATCTAGAGAGAAAGAGAGAAAACTTGTTTCTGGTGTGATTTTCAATTCTAACTTAGCCCTCTATTTATAGGAAAATATTAGCAGACTTGACCTGCAACCTGATGGCTTTACCTACTACTATTCCCACCCACCACATTTGAAATAAATTTAGCACATTTCTTCACCAACCACAAGTGGGGCCCACTCAATTCTAGAATTTTCCACCAAAATGCTAAATTCGGATACTTCAACAATTTCTGAACCAGTCACCTCTTAAAATTCATAACAAATCATACGTTCATTTTTAACGGTTCAAAATTTGTGGACATATACTCAACTTATATATGTATAACATATCCAAAAATTACAACGATCCAATGGTCGGATTAAGAATTATAACTCACGCAATATATCTTCAAAACACTGGTTTAATTTTTAATACCTCTATTCCAACAAAAATACTGATAAAATACCTCAACATTAACTCCTTCATTTTTAACCATAATAAATATATCCAACATTTATATCCACATAAAATAAATATTTCCTTATCATATGAATCAATAATTAATTATTTGCAAATATTACTGAGAATCGATTTATGACAACCGGTAGTTCTAGAAAGAGGGGTTTTCAATAAGAATTTCTCCTTATTGGCGCCTGATTAGGTGACCAAACCTCTCCTTGATGAGAACTTTCTAGACATTGCCAATAATGCTATCTAATAATATTATTCAAATAATATGAATTATTGATCGATAATGGGAAATCTTGTGCTTGATGACAATTATTGAAACAACAATAATATAAAATATCAACGCAAACAATTATTGAATCAATAAAATAAAATATTGAGCAGTAACTCATGTAACAATTATTGAGTAGTGCCTTCTTACGTAAGGATCAATAATTTATCAATACTGTGCATCCACGCGTAGACATTGTATTTTAACCATAGGGTATTCCAGCAGTGTTAACGGTAATAATTACGCCAATTATTTATAAAAACTCAAACTTGTCGTTTTTCTTCATCCAAGATAGGTTATTCATTATAGGGGCCCACAAAATGCTCGCTGGCATTGCATTGAATATTCCTCGACAACAATGATTATTTTATAACCACTTGCATATTTTACAAAATTTGCATATTTCACCCATAACTAGAGAATTATATCAAATTAATACCTTATTATTCACAAATATAATTAGAGGAAATTCGATTTTATTTATAATAAGTTGGGGTCTTACAGTATTATTCTCGTATTTCTCACGCATAATAACCCTAATGATTATACGTGATTATAAAATTCTCGGAACTCACTTTTCCTAACCCTAGGTTTTGAGTCCGCAGGTGAAAACTTCGTTTTTGCCATAACTGAAATATTATTGAATATTCCATCACGTCTCAAAATTAAACGTAATCTATAACTTCTCGGAATTTGAAAATAAATCTCCGAGCAGAAACGGATGAATAGTGCCTATTTCGTCTTTTTCCCCGAAAATATTTTGTTCCCAGAAAACTTCTATTTTCATCTTAAAAATTCTTACTCGCTCAGACTAGCTCGTAGCCAGAATACCCCTGACTTATAATCATCCTAGGTTCTAGAACGATTAATAAACACATAGCATAGAATAGTATTAATAAAAATTAGTTTTATTAATAACTAATTCTTTAAACCTAAACTCTGGACGATCCGAATTTCTGGGTCGTCACATTCTTCCCTCCTTATAAAAATTCCGTCCTCGGAATTTCTTAAACCACACCCTTACCCGGGTCATCACATTCACCCCTTCTTCACAGAATTTCATCCTCGAAATTTTAGCCTACCTTTCTTCTCAACTTCTTTTCAACGGAGTTCTTATCTTTCCCTCATTCCTAACCCCCATAACCTATCAAGAATGATGAAGCAGAAGGAATAACGAGGAATATAAAATTTCCTATTAAAACGTTTCATACTTTTGCTGAGGGGTCAAATCGACCATGAACTCTTACTCGATTATACAGCATTTCGCTGTAAGCCCTTCTTTAAAGGTCAGTTTACAATCACCAAGAATGTAAACTACCTCTTCCATGTTCTCCTCAGACTTGATCATTAGATTCGGCACCAAAACAATTTGGTTTGGCACAAGTTCTCAAAGAAAGCTCGATGATATACCATTTGTCTAGCCGAATCAAGTAGCTTAGACCATACCGATAAATTGGGTATCAACGTGAAACCTTCATCTAGTCAACTCAATTGACGTCGACTACTTCTTTAAATTCTTTTCACAATACATCAAAACGGTTTATGACGTCATGATACCGTACTTTTTACAATACATTGAAGACTTCGTCAATTTGTGACTTCATCATTATACATCATACCATAGTGGGTTGTTGATCCTAAGATCACATCCAACACTAGGTTCAATGGTATTAACAACTCCATCGTTTTACCACCCTTGCATCGAATGCACAAATGATATAAAATTCATTTTGAATATTTTAAATCAATTTCTGTCTAGCCGAAGCAATTAGCATAGACATATCAAGAATAGCTCTTTTAAAATACGTTGGTTCCAAAAGTTGAACCAATCCTTTCCTTTTTAAAATGTACATATCAGCACGAGTTCAATAAACTTCAAAATCTTAGCATATCTAGATGACTTGGAATATCCTATTCTTCACCTGACTTCATTGTCTTACTGCGGCAATACTTAATCGTCTCTAGCACCTTCAATACTAAGCCTACTGAAAATAACGTGTTTTTAGTCTAAACATCCTTATACCTTAGTACAGTCCATCAACTTTCCACATATTATGAGTTCAGGAACTTTCCACAATAATATGAGCTAGGCGTCCATTCGCTGAGTCATTCAAAAACATACCATATTATTAGGAGTCACAAACTTACCATAAGTATGAGTTTCAAGAACTCGCACCTACCTTATCGTTCTCTACCTATCATGTATATACATGAGAAAAGGTTCACCTTCTCGTCATATACATCTTGATAGCGCGACCAATCCCAATGATTATCACTACCTGAAGCTAAGTGATTGTAAAACCAAACACAATTCCCTGCCCATACAGAAAATTGGTCAACTCAGCTTCTGACCGATATAAGAAGCTAAGCGGTTGTTACACCAAGAATAATTCTCCGCCCATACAAAGAATTGTTCAACTTAACAACTATATCGCATAAGAAGCTAAGTGGTTCTAAAACCACGTACAATTTCCCCGCCCATACAAGGAATCATACAACTCAGTTGCTGATATGAGTCCTCAATTGAAATTTTACAACTTCTAAATCTCTCTCTACTTAATACACATTTTCTTTAATTCATATATTATCCTTCATAACTCAATCTAAGTTCTTCTTCCTGTACTACTTCATAGTACCTTTCATTCATAGCACTCACTATAAATCATTCATTGTTTAACAACCCATATGTTACTACGAGTCACTATGATCACATGGTGATCTTCTTATCCTTCTCTCTACGATTATAGTCTTAGGTACTCCTACCTAAGATTTATAACCTATCAGCTCTGATACCAACTTGTAACAGCCTGAAATCCGGTCTATCTTCACACCCGAATTCCGTACGTCACGAGTACATCCTTCATCCAACATACATCATTATATACCGAAATATAACAACATACATTCTCAAATCCCAGGTTCTGGAAACCTTATAACCTTTTTCATTACAAATAATGATAATTACATTATTCATTTCATCTTACAGGAGTGACTTTTATCCGCCACCAAGGATACATAACAGTTCATTAAACTAGTCTATAATTCAATTTCATCTTTTTATATTACAAGTCTTCACTTGATCTTCTCACTACCTTCACACTCTGAATGACAATCAACTGGAGACCGTCAAATTGATCTTTACGGGATCCTTAAGTTCATCTAACCTTGTTCGCTGAAAATTGTTTTTCATTTAAAGCAAGTGTGAGCATTCAATTGCCCAGCAAGTAATAATAGTTGAACAAACAACTTCAGAATTAAAATATTTCTTTAGAACTTCTATAATCGAACAAAGGTTATGAAGCAACTTGAATAATAGGAATAGTCTCGATTCCTATCATATTAAAAAATCAGCCATTTTCACTTTGAAATACTTTCATGCTTCTATCTTTTTCCTACATATCCTATCTAGCTAGAATCATTAGCACAGACTTAACAATAACGGTTCATGTATAAATAGAACATACTTGTATTGAACAACTCAATTACAGAACAATGCATATCATAGAAACACCAAAGTGTTCAAATTGTGGCTCAAGGCCTCATACATTCTACCACCTTGTACATACATCGCACATATGCACATAGACAAGACTTCTCAAGTATAACATCTGAGAAGTTTAAGAAACTAACATTCATGTAATATGAATGAAGTTAGGAAACTTGCCTTACGCCCAGCTACAGCTTACGCCAAACTGTTCATTTCAATTCCTATATAACACATAAGGAGAAAACATAAACACCAATTAGTCATATATTGAACTTACGCATTGGTTTACTTAGCTTTACTTCTTAGGGTTCGCGTTCTTGCAATATAATTTTACGCGACTAACTTCCTTTACCAGTTTACGGCTTTATGACATACGGAGATGTCTTACTCAAAACGTTCATCATCTTGGATGATTTATATTCTTATCTTAACTGAACCATTAAATTTAATGTTCGTTAAAGTCAATTTCTTATTTCTTATGGCTTTCTGACAACTAAATGTCATACCTTAGGATTCATTCCTTATCGACTCACATTCGGCTTTCATTAATCTTATTACCGTTTTTCAAGGCTTTCGTGATAATTTCTATTTTATTGATACTTTCTTTATCCATTATAGGCACCCCATGTTCATTACCCTCGTCATTCAACGTCTAAGGAATCACAAACATAGCAATCCGCCATGTTCGTTCATCGCGACTACGGTCCCCGGACATCGGTTACGTAACCTGCGTTTAAATTCTTTATCAATTAATCTTTCTTAATCTTTACGTTCAACCTTTAATAAAGGTTTACATTACTTGATTAAGTGTTACATTAGTTGAATATTATATTATTTATCTTCCCTTATATTTCCCCCAAGAGCTGAGCAGTTAAAAGCTCATCTCTGGCTTTTTCCCAACATTAGTGCCATGGCACCACTCCCTTTTATATCTCTCATATGCTGTGGCTCATGGCAGCGCCTCAAAATAGGTATACATCACCCATCTTGAGTCGCCAAATACATGGTACAAAATTCAAATACAACTTAATTATACAACAGTCGTGTAAAATATGACTAAACATATCTTTGTGAGTTTTAATACAAATATTATCATCTAGACAATATACAAACTCAATGGGGTCCTCATTACATTTATTGTCACACTATTTAATGAGAATAGTGAGGACTACTAATACTATCATCGGTCCATCACTCCATTCCCCAGGCTTCGTCCGGCTATATTCTCATTTCCTAAAGAGAAAAAGTGAAAGAAAGGGTGAGCTCTCAACTAGCCCAAAGAAGAAATATTATGACTAAGATAATGCGAGAATAAATTATCATTAGCCTTAAGCTTGATGTTAAAGCGATACAATATAACAAACACCAAGTTTAACTGCAGCGGAACAATCAATCCATTAAAAGAGTGAAGTAGAGAATAAAATCTACTATCTTCTATGATTTAAAAGGTTTTTCATCACTTTTATCGCTGAGACTCAGCTTAATAAATAATCCACCTCATCGAATCACCCCTGCCCTACGACCAAGAATATTCTTTAGTATCACGACCACAACTATCCATGCACTACGAGCCAAGAATATTTGTGTATTCATTAATGGTCATTATCATGCTAACAACTGTCCATCAACACACTACGGGCCAATGATGACTTTTACCACATCATTTGTAAGATTACGGTCATGATTACACCGAATAATCCCTGGTCATAATCATACCAAGTCCATCTATGCACTACAGGCCACAGATGAATTTAAAAAAAATATAAAAATTAGGATGATGACAACGATATAAGAATTCAATAAAACAAGTTCAAGAATTAAGTTTTTCAGGAACTAATAATGTCCAAATTGTCAACATGATATTGCTTTGTAGAGTAAAATTCAAGAATGCTCAGAAGAATATTTCCATGAAAAGATACTGGATGAAACGCAAATATCAAGGATATTCCACTAATTTCATGGAGTATAGAAGTCAAAACTTTAACCAACTGAGTATAATAATGAATGGAATAACAAAAGAAATTACCATGCATGCGGTACCAGCATAGACAAAGTTATTCCAGCGAATAATAATAATATGCGGAACCATGTCAAAGAAATTTGCACAAGCGGGATGTTCTAATGAGAATAATACAGACGGAACCAGGTCCGGCGTAAAACGCACAGACAGGATATTCCAACAAAATAATAATAAAGATGGAATAATAGAAGAATGTCACGAAGTATAGGGTAGTTTGCATATACTGGTTATTCCAGCAGAATAATAAAGAATGGAATAACAGAAGTTCTCTTCATGAATACAAAAGAAATAATACCCTTACCGTAAAAGAAACTGAATATAAGAGTAGGGAAGTAGCAGAATACTTTTCTATAGTTTTTTTATAATTTCTCTCTCTAGTATTTCAGTGAATTCGTAAGAAATAATGAAGGAATGAGCTTCTATTTATAGGAGAATGGAAAGGCACTGTGTAATTCACTGGCTGAAATCATACGCTAGATTTTTTTTAAATCAAAATTTTATAATATATATAATATAACACATGCTATATTAGAAAATTCTACCACCTATGCATCATTTGTCAAGGTGCTGGCCAATTAGAAGAAAGAGAAAAAAAAACTAGTATATGCCAAGTTTGAGAAAATGGCTTTATGCATATGTTTGATAGCATTATTGGTTTGCTCAACCAATAAGGTGCAAGCTTGAAAATTATATCACATATCATGCCAAACTTCATCCTCCACCACAACCCACTCACCCACATTTAATATATATAAACCTATTATTCACACACATTACAACCCACTCACCCACATTTAATATATATAAATATTTACTTTTCTCACACACCCACACTTCACCACTCCCCCCATTTACGATTGAAAATTTCTCCACCCAAAATCCTCCACTAGTGGCCCCAACCAAGTATATATATATATATATATATATATATATATATATATATATATATACCAAAAACTTTCTACCGATTACTTTGAAAAAAATGGGTAAATGGGGGTCCATAAAATAAGCAAAACTTACAACAAAAACTTCATAAAAAAATCCTCTCAATATTTTAACAACATTTATCATCATTATTATAATTCACAGTATTAATCGACCGAATGTCGTTCTGAGAAAGAGGGGCTTTCAATAAGGATTTCTCCCTATTCATGCCGCATGATTAGGTGACCAAACCTCTCCTTGTGAACTTTTAGACATCGTTAATATTTAAAATAATAATATTAATAACTTTATCGTCTCAATTATTGATTTAATAATATATTGACAATAATTGAATTAAATAACGTGAGATATTATGCAACAATTCGTGAGTAATAATTGAACAAAAGCGAGTGACTTTCTCACGTAAGCATCAATAATCAATACTGGTAATACTCTTTGTGCAACTCTGGCGTATTCTTCGTATTTTTAACAAGGGTGTTTCAACGATTAACGATAAAACTTCATAGTTATTTTCATAAAGTATTTTTGTCGTTTTCTCAACCCGACAATAATTCCGTTGTGGGGTCCACCAATGATTGTGTCGTTGTACGAATATTCCCTGTTAAAACGAATATTCCCCGACCAATCGTATATTATATAACAACTTGCGTACTTTGCAAAATTTATAAATATTACCCACAACTATAACATTATATCAAATTATTCCATAATATTAAAAAAATGATATTTATATAAAATTCATTTTTATTCTAAAAAGTTGGGGACTTATAACCTCCCCTTATGAAATTTCGCCCTCGAAATTAGGGTACGTACCTGGTATATCGAAGAGGTAAGGATACCTTGACTTCATTTCAGATTCTAACTCCCAGGTTATTTCCTCAACATTGTGGTTTCTCCACAAAACTTTGACTTGAGGTATAACCTTGGAGCGTAGAATATGTTCATTCTTATCCAAGATTTGAACAGTAACCTCTTCATACGTCAAATCTTCCGCTATTTCATCCGGTTCTAACTTAATAATGTGGTTTGGGTCTTTCACATATTTACGTAACATGGATATGTGAAAAACGTTATGAACACGAGACATACTTGGCGGTAAAGCGAGTGTATAGGCCACAGTTCCTACTCGATTGAGGATTAAAAATGGGCCGATGAATAGAGGATTGAGTTTTCCTCTCTTTCCAAATCTCATAACTCCTTTCCATGGAGCAACACGTAACAACACATGATCTCCTATATCGAATTCCACGTCCTTTCGATGAAGATCAGCATAACTCTTTTGTCGATCTTGTGAGGTTTTTATACGCTTTGGATCATTTGAATCTTTTCTGTAGTCATACGTACCAACTCTGGTCCCAACAATGTTGCTTCTCCCACCTCATCCCAAAGATACTGAGAGAACGATAATTGTCTTCCATCTAACGCCTCAAATGGAGCCATGCCAATACTTGCTTGATAAGCTGTTGTTGTAGGAAAACTCCACCAATGGTAAGAACTTATCCCAACTTCCCTTGAAGTCAAAGACACAGAGTCTTAATAAATCTTTAAAAGTTTGAATAGTCTTCTCTGACTGTCCGTCCGTCTGAGGATGATATGCCGAGCTAAATCGTAAGTCTGTGCCCATAGCTTTTTGCAAACTAACCCAAAATTGTGAAGTGAACTTGGGTCTCGATCAGAAACTATGGATACCGGCATACCATGCAGTCTTACAATCTCGTTTATGTACATATGAACAAGACGTTCAAGTGTATAAGTTTCTCGTATCGGTAAGAAATGAACAGACTTGGTCAATCTATCAACAATGACCCAAATCGCATCTATAGCTTGAGAAACCTTAGGAAGACCGGTAACGAAATCCATGGTAATGTGCTCCCACTTCCATTCTGGAATTTCAAGTGGTTGCAATGGACCTTTTGGTACTTGATGCTCGACTTTAACTCGTTGACAAGTTAGACACCTTGAGATAAACAACGGTATCTCTCTCTTCATATTGCTCAACCAAAATATATGACGAATATCATGATACATTTTGGTACTCCCAGATTGGATTGCAAACGGTGTAGTGTGCGCCTCCATCATGATTTTATACTTTAAATCAGGGTCGTTATGAACACAAAGTCTGGAGTTGACTCAAAGTATTCCTTCTTCATCGATTCTTTCTTCCGGCATAGCACCTTCTTGCACTTTCTTCCTCATATGCATCAGCTCTAGGTCTGTAGCTTGAGCAGCTTTAACTTTATTAATTAAAGTCGGTTCTACTCGTATATTCGCCATCATCACATGGGTCCCTGGAGTCTTTAACTCTATATCCATCATTTGCAAGTCACACAAAATGGGCCTTTGCGTTGACAATATCGTATTCGCACTTGCATATGATATTTTACTTAATGCATCAGCTACCACGTTCACTTTTCCAGGATGGTATTGGATGGTATGATCATAATCTTTCAATAGTTCAAGCCAACGTTGTTGTCGCATGTTGAGTTCCTTTTGAGTGAAAAAAATATTTGAGGCTTTTATGATCCGTAAAGATCTCCACTTTCTCCCCATACAAGTAATGGCTTCAAATCTTTAGTGCGAAGACAACAGCTGCCAACTCTAGATCATGAGTAGGATAATTCCTCTCATATTCTTTGAGTTGTCTTGAGGCATAGGCTATGACTTTCCAATGTTTAATGAGAACACATCCCAACCCTTTGCCCAAAGCATCACTGTAGATGACAAATCCCTCCGAGCCAGATGGTATTGTCTGAACAGGTGCTGAAATGAGTCTCCTCTTGAGTTCTTGAAAACTCTTCTCACATTATTCACTCCAACCGAACTTTGTATCTTTCCGAGTCAACTGAGTTAATGGAGTAGCGATTCGAGAAAATCCTTCCACGAATCTCCGATAATAACCAGCTAAACTAAGAAAGCTACGTACTTCGGTCACTGATTTAGTTTGCTCCCAGCTTTGAATTGCTTCAATTTTTGTCGGGTCAACATATATTCCATGACTTGATACTACGTGCCCAAGGAATGTTACTTCTTCAAGCCAGAACTCCCATTTCTTCAACTTAGCATAAAGTTTGTACTCACGAAGCTTTTGAAGTACCAGCCTCAAGTGTTTCTCATGATCTTCACAGCTTTTGGAATAAATAAGGATGTCATCAATAAAGACAACCACAAAGTGATCCAAATATTCCTTGAATACTCGGTTCATCATATCCATGAAGGCGCGGGCATTAGTCAATCGAAAGGACATGACTAGGAATTCATAATACCGTCTGGGAGTTTCGAAGCCGAAGTCTTTGGAATGTTATATGTTCTAATCTTCAATTGGTGATATCCAGAATGAAGATTAATCTTTGAAAAGAATTTGGCTCCTTGCAACTGGTCAAACAGGTCATCAATACGTGGCAATGGGTACCTATTTTTGATGGTGACATGATTTAACTCCCGATAATCAATACAAAGTCGCATACTCCCATCTTTCTTCTTCACGAATAGAACAGGAGCACCCCAAGGAGAAGTACTAGGAAAAATAAAGCCAATGTCTAACAATTCCTGCAGTTGGGTCTTTAACTCCTGAAGTTCAATAGGAGTCATTCGATATGGGGCTTCGAAAATGGGTTTTGTACTGGGTTCAAGGTCGATACAAAATTCAATTTCACGCTCTGGGGGTAGGCCAGGAAGTTCCTCAGGGAATACGTCAGGGAATTTATTAACAATAGAAATATCATTCAAAACTGACGTATTTTTGTTTCAATCCGTGACATGAGCTAAGAAAGCATGACATCCGTTTTTCAATAAACGAATAGCTTTATGGCTTGAGATGACCATGATTGATTTTAATGGTTTGGTTGCTTAAATTCACATAATAGGTTGATTAGGAATATGAAAGCTATCAACCATACGAAAATAATCAATTTTTGCATGATGAGTAGTTAACCAATCAATCCTTAGAATCACGTCAAATTCAAGTATTTTCAATGAGATAAGATCGACAGGTAATTTGAGGGTACCGATTTGAACCAAACAAGACTTATAAACCGTGGATGTAATGAATGTTTCTCCCAATGGAGTTTCAACAGATAAGTCAAAGTCCAATTTCTCCGGAGTCAAATTTAAATGTTGAGCGCAAGTAGGAGAAATAAAAGAATGGGTAGAACCGGTATCAAATAAAGTATAGACTTCGCTAGAGTTTATGATAAGCTTACCCATGATGATCTCATTCGGGTTCCTTGCTTTCTGGGAGGTCACACAACAAACGCTCTCCTTTACTACCGGGCTTTGACTTTTACGGGGATGACCTTTGGTGCCTCTATCCTAGTTGAACTTGTCTTGGTGAGCAACAAAATCAAAGCTAGGTGACATTCTCTTCCACAATTATAACATGCTTTGGATGGCATCGCGCGGTTTGGATTGATGTGTCCTCCCCTCGCATTTGAAGCATATGATAGGTGGTCTTTCTCCTTCCTTAACAACGGGTCTGGTCTTTGAGGTCTTTCCATCATTGTTGAATCTCCTCTTCTTGAAATGTCCATTCTTATTATTTTGGTACGATTACCACAAGAAGTGGTTACCACTTACGGCACTGTTGATTCCTCCACGCTTGTTGTCACCGCTCGATGATTGCTATTATTGAGTATTATCATTTTGTCAATTTGCTCTCTTTTGGTTGCGTTGACTCGTTATCGCGCTCTACTAACTGAGCCCTATTTACTACATCTGAATACAAACACAGTTTATGAGAAATATGATGTTAACGTATCTCTGGCTTTAAGCCTCTTAAAAACATTCGCGTCATTCTCTCTTCATTATCCACCAAGTGGGACGCAAACCGGGACAACTCGGCAAACTTTGCTTCGTACTACGACTCGGTCATATTATTCTGTTCCAACTTAATGAACTCCACCTCCTTCATATGACGAATACTTTCGGGAAAGTACTTGTCGTTGAATAGTTCTTGGAACTTCTCCCAAGACATTTTTAGTGCGGCGCAGTTGAGTACGCCACCGATTCCCACCAGTAATCTGCCTCTCCTCACAACATAAAGGCGGCAAAGGGAACCTTTTGCTCCTCGGAGCATCCCAAGACATCAAATATCTTGGTGATCTGCTTTATCCATGCTTCCGCCTTAAGTGGTTTTGGCTCCCCAATAAACTCCAGTGGTCCCAACTCCTTGAACTATTTAGCGGTGACCGTCCGAGAGTTTCTAGTGGTTCCACCTACATTTTGGAATGAGAGCCGCTCTACTTTCTTTGTTGCATGAATTGCATAAAGCCTTTGAACATTCCATCATTCATCATTTGGTCAAGGTGTTCTTTGTTTGCATTAGGATTGTCGCCTTCGATGCACATTATCCCGATTATTGATATGTGGTGAATCAACGGTGCTTTGGGCTCCATTGCTATTCTCAACATTCTCGGATGTCATTTTTCGAGATCTCGCCACAAAACAAAAGGTTAATTGACATGTAACATATTATCCCTATATATTACGTGACCAATTAAATACCGAAAAAAAACTTATGTAGGTCATACTAGCGAAGGAATTCCCGTCTCTCCCTCCTAGTTCTATTCTCACATCTTAGCTAGGATCATATCCCTAAGCTCGATATCAATTGTGACGCCCCAAAATAGGTATACATCACCCATCTTGAGTCGCCAAATACATGGTACAAAATTCAAATACAACTTAATTATACAACGATGCGTGTAAAATACGACTAAACATATGTTGTGAGTTTTAATACAAATATTATCATCTAGACAATATACAAACATAATGGGGTCCTCATTACATTTATTGTCACAATATTTAATGTAATAGTGAGGACTACTAATACTATCATCTCGGTCCATCACTCCGCTCCCCAGACTCGTCCCGGCTATATTCTCATTTCACGAAAAGAACGGTGAAAGAAAGGGTGAGCTCAACTAGCCCAGTAAGAAATATTATGACTAAGATAATGCAGAATAAATTATCATTAGCCTTAAACAGTGTTAAACTGATACAATATAACAAACACCAAGTTTAACTGCATCGGAACAAGCAATCCATTAAAAGAGTCAAGTAGAGAATAAAATCTACTATCTTCTATGATTTAAAAGGTTTTCATCACTTTTATCATTTGGGACTCGACTTAATAAATAATCCACCTCATCGAATCACCCCTGCACTACGGCCAAGGATATTCTTTAGTATCACGACCACAACTATCCATGCACTACGAGCCAAGAATATTTGTGTATTCATTAATGGTCATGATTATGCCAACAACTGTCCATCAATGCACTACTGGCCAATGAGGACTTTTACCACATCATTTGTAACATTACAGTCATGATTACACCGAATAATCCCTGGTCAGAATCATACCAAGTCCATCTATGCACTACAGGACACAGATGACTTTAAAAAAATATAAACACGAGGATGATGACAACGATATAAGAATTCAATAAAACAAGTTCAAGAATTAAGTTATTCAGGAACTAATAACGTCCAAATTGTCAACATGATACTGCTTTGTAGAGTAAAATTTAAGAATGCACAGAAGAATATTTCCATGAAAAGATACTGGATGAAGCGCAAATATCAAGGATATTCCACTAATTTCATGGAGTATAGAAGTCAAAACTTTAACCAACTATGTATAATAACGAAATGAATAACAAAAGAAATTACCATGCATGCGGTACTTCGCATAGACAGGTTATTCCAACAGAATAATAAGTAACGGAACCAGGTCAAGCGAAATTCGCACCGACAGGATGTTGCAACAGAATAATACAGACGGAACCAGGTCCGACATAAAACACATTGACAGGATATTCTAACATAATTATAATAAAGACGAAACCAGGTACGGCGTAAAACACACAGACAGGATATTCTAACAGAATAATAATAAAGACGGAATAATAGAAGAATGTCACCAAGTATATGGTAGTCCGCATATACTGGTTATTCTAGAAGAATAATAAAGAATGGAAAAACAGAAGTTTTCTTCATGAATATAAAAGAAATAATACGCCTTACCGTAAAAAAAACTGAATATAAGAGTTGGGAAGTAGCAGAATACTTTTCCATAGTTTCTTTATAATTTATCTCTCAAGAGTTTCAGTGAATTCATAAGAAATAATGAAGGAATGAGCTTCTATTTATAGGAGAATGGAAAGGCACTGTGTAATTCACTGGCTGAAATCATATGCTAGATTTTTTAAAAATCAAATTTTTAAAATATATATAATATAACACATGCTATATTAGAAAATTCTACCACCCATGCATCATTTGTCAAGGTGCTGGCCAATTAGAAGAAAGAGAAAAAAAAACTAGTACACGCCAAGTTTGAGAAAATGGCTTTATGCATATGTTTGATAACATTATTGGTTTGCTCAACCAATAAGGTGCAAGCTTGAAAATTATATCACATATCATTCCAAACTTCATCCTCCACCACAACCCACTCACCCACATTTAATATATATAAACCTATTATTCACACACACAACAACCCACTCACCCACATTTAATATATATAAATATTTACTTTTCTCACACACCCACACTTCACCACTCCCCCCATTTACGGTTGAAAATTTCTCCACCCAAAATCCTCCACTAGTGGCCCCAACCAAAATATATATATATATATATATATATAAATATATACCAAAAACTTTCTACCGATTACTTTGAAAAAAATGGGTAAATGGGGGTCCATAAAATAAGCAAAACTTACAACAACAACTTCATAAAAAAATCCTCTCAATATTTTAACAACATTTATCATCATTATTATAATTCATAGTATTAATCGACCAGATCGTTCCCAGGAAAGAGGGGGCTTTCCAATAAGGATTTCTCCCTATTGGCGTGCAATTAGGTGACCAAACCTCTCCTTGACAGAACTTCTAGACATCGTTAATATTGCAAATAATAATATTAATAACTTTGTCATCTCAATTATTGATTTAATAATATATAAAACATTGACAATAATTGAATTAAATAACATGAGATATTATGCAGCAATTACTGTAGCAATAATTGAACAAAACTTAGTGATTTCTCACGTAAGCATCAATAATCAATACCGTGTGCTACTATGCAACTACGCGTATTACTGTACTTTTATCACCTGGTGTTTCAACAGTTAACGGTAAAACTTCCGCCGTTATTTTCATAAAGTATTTTTGTCGTTTTCTCAACCCGACAATAATTCCATTGTGGGGTCCACCAATGATTGTAATGTTGTACGAATATTCCCTGTTAAAACGAATATTCCCCGACCAATCGGATATTATATAACAACTTGCGTACTTTGCAAAATTTATAAATATTACCCACAACTATAACATTATATCAAATTATTCCATAATATTAAAAAAAATGATATGTATATAAAATTCATTTTTATTCCAAAAAGTTGGGGTCTTACAGCGTCACTCTCCAGAAGTTTATGGCCGAGCTCGTGCTGCGGCGTTGCCTCCCAAGGCTCACCTGGCGCTGCAGCGCCGAGCCTAAACCCTAGAAAAATTCTCCAAGTGTTAAATCCAATTTGAGACGCTTATTTCCCGATCTCATAACTCCTTCGTTATAACTCGGAACGTGGTCATTCTAAAGCCATTCTCTTACTTATCTTACGTACTTTAATACCCCTCGAGCAGAAATACATTCTAAATCTGCTAGCGTGCCATTCGATTGGCTTGATTTTCACCCTTTGTTCATTTTACGTTTTTAACGCTCTTCGTTCGTTTGTCCGTAATTCGGTCTTCCGAACTTGGAACTCGCTCGTTCTTGAGTCCACGACTCACATTTTCTATGTTCTCTTACTTTCTTATGAAACCCTACACGTTCGGGTTCATTTACTAACTTTCTAATTCTAGTTTGACTTTTACGAAATTTTCGTCATAACTTCGTTATAGCTAAGTTTTAATCCGTTCTTCATGAACATTTCTACCATTCCTAACCAAGCAATACACATCTAACTTATACGCGATGGTTTTAAACTTGTCCATCAACAACAAATATCCTACGATGGTTTTAAATTTGTCCATCAACAACTTTTTTCGTGTTCTTCGTGTTCTTCATTCGTTCTTCGTTTTAATCGATATTTTGGATTATGATTTCACTTTTTATTGGAATTTGATGTTATAGAACATCATTCCTTAATTAATTCACCTACTTATTCATATAATCCACTCGGGTCATTCAAATTCACTACGAATCTTATACTTCCTTAAAAAATTTATAAACTAAATTTCTAAGTTCTTATTTTTTCTTTTCTCATGATTTCAACAATATGAAATCATTTCTAACATCATCTTCTCTCTATTCTCATTAAGATATGTTTTAAACATATTAAACTTAAAGAAAATATTAGAAGAAACTAGGTTTTAGATTACCTCTTCTTCTTATTTTTCTCCGCATTGAAAAAATGGCGATTTGCAAGCTTTTCTATTTCACGAACACTTTCGATCCGATCATTCATGCTCATGTTCTTCCTTCTCCCTCTTCATCCGAACCCTCTCTCTCTTTCTCTCTCTCTCTCTCTAAGGTGTAGGATTTTCAAAATCCAATTTAAATGAATTAAGCTTACTATTTATAGAATTTTCAATTAGGGGCAATTTGGTCATTTTTCCCCCCACCATCTTACTATTCATGGCTTAGCCACCAAGTTTACTTGGTGGCCAAGTGGCTGCCCCTCTGGCCCCATGGGTCACCCCATGAGTTGCCCCATTGGTTATTACCCATCCGTTTACCCATCGGTTCGATCCGCGATTTCTTTTCTTGGTTTGGGCCTTAACCCTAATTCTTATTGCGCCTATCTTGGGCTTGATTTCACAAAGCGTTGGGCTTGACATAATCCAAGTCCAATTAGATTCTACAAAGTCCATGAACTCAAAGTCCATTAAGACTAATCGTATTCTACGCATCTCATTCTCGTATTCTCGTATTTTTTTCGTATATAGTTCGTACGATATTCGTATTATACGTCGTACTAATTATCATACTATACTCGTATAATAACTAGTATTATTCTCGTATTTCTCACGCATAATAACCCTAATGATTATACGTGATCATAAAATTCTCGGAACTCACTTTTCCTAACCCTAAGTTTTGAGTCCGCAGGCGAAAACTTCATTTTTGCCATAACTAAAATATTATTGAATATTTCATCACGTCTCAAAATTAAACGTAATCTATAACTTCTCGGAATTTCAAAATAAATTTCCTAGCAGAAACGGATGAATAGTACCTATTTCGTCTTTTTTCCCGAAAATATTTTGTTCCCGGAAAACTTCTATTTTCATCTTGAAAATTCTTACTTGCTCAGACTAGCTCATAGCCAGAATACTCCCGACTTATAATCATCCTAGGTTCTAGAACGATTAATAAACACATAGGATAAAATAGTATTAATAAAAATTAGTTTTATTAATAACTAATTCTTTAAACCTAAACTCTGGACGATCCGAATTTCTAGGTCATCACAGTGGAGTTCTGCACTTTCTGCCGTACAACTCTTCATAAGGTGGCATGCCAATACTGGCGTTGTAACTGTTGTTGTAGCCGAATTCTACAAGCGGAAAGTGATCATCCTATTTCCCTTAAAATCCATGATGCATGATCTCAACATATTCTCCAATGTCTGAATCGTTCTTTAGCTCTGCCCATCTGTCTGAGGGTGATATGTCGTACTCATTCTCAATTGTGTACCCATGCATTCCTGTAGTCGTTTTCTGAAGTTCGATGTAAAGCGCGGATCCCTATCGGAGACAATTGACACCGGAACTCTGTGTCTTGAAACAATCTCTTTTACATATAACCTTGATAACTAGTCTAAGTTGAATCTGATTTTGATCGAAAGGAAGTGTGCGGATTTCGTCAATCGATCAATAATAACCCATATTGCGTCATAGCCTTTCTGAGTTGTCGGTAGGCCAACCACGAAATCCATCGTAATATGTTTCCATTTCCATTCTAGGATTTCTAAAGGTTGTAGCAACCCACTCGGCCTCTGATGTTCTGCTTTCACTTTCTGACATGTCAAACACTTGGCAATACACTCTACAACATCTCATTTCAAATTCGGCCATCAGAAATGTTGTCGAAGATCTTGGTACATCTTAGTACTACCAGGGTGACTCGAATATCATGAGCTATGAGCCTTATTCAAAATGTCTTCCTTAATCTCTGGCACAGGCGGTACGTAAATTCTACTCTCAAATCTTAGTAGTTGTAATAACGCGAAAATTTAGATATTTATTAAAAATCTTAAAAGATTTAATTAAGGTTAAATATTAAACCTAGACAGAAAATAAGTGTATGGATTTGACATTTTAGGGAAGGAATTTTGTGAATTTAAAAACTTTTGGTGAAGGTTGAAAGTATTAAGTGTATATATTATGTATATATGGTAATATATGTGTACAGTATGTGGCTAAGGGTCAAGGGTTGACCAGATAAATTTTATCAGTCATAAACCCTAATAATATATTGACTTTCAATGAGAAAACCCTAACGAGTGTTAAGAAACCCTATTACCGGTTCTAGAAACCTTATTTTCAGTTTCGGGAATCTGAAACCCTAATTCGGAATATTAAAGCCCTAATTGGGAAGTTTGAAAATAAGTATAAGTTTTTTATGTTATTGATTTAATTAGGGATAGCCCTAATTGAGTATTAGAAACCTAATTGTTAATTTAATAATTTTAATGTTAATTAGGAAACATTAATCCTAATTTTCAAGATATAAGTACTTAGGAAACCCTAATCTAATTAGGAAACCTAATTTAGAAAGATTATTTTCTATGTAAAACCCTAATTCGTGGGTTATAAACCCTAATGACCAATTATGACCTTAATTGCTAAATTAGCAATTTTAATTAGGAAATAATAATCCTAATTGGCAAGCTTAATTTATGATTAGGAAATTATAATATAATTATCGAATCCTAATTATAATTTAGAAATATTAATTTTCTATTTTGAAATCCTAAATTGGAAATCCTAGAAATTTATTTTTAAAACCTAAGGGTTCAAACCCTAAACCTTAAGGGTTCAAACCTTAAAGCCTAAGGGTTGGATCATTTGACAAGTTAGCCACTAAAAGCAAAAACCAAATGACCAAAGTGCCCTTTTTAATATTTTAATGAGGTGGTGTAGATCTAACCCTACTTGTGGTTGGTGACCAACTCTAGCTAGCCACATGGTCTAGTATTCACCTTTAATCAACCAACAACTGATCACATGATCAGCCCTAGACATTTCATCATGTTATATATAGATTGAAAGAGATAAAATGCTCACTTTAATTTTCAACGTAGCCAAGCCTTCTCTCTCTCTCCCATCCGAAATTTTAGAGTGATAGTGAGTGATAAGTTAAGCCAAGATCATGTGTTAGCTTGCCAAGATCAAACATCAAAGTCAAAATCAAGATCAAGCTCAAAAAGGAGGTATAAACCCTAAATTTCGAAATACATAGATTTGATGTTAGATGTTATGATTTGTTGTTTAAAGTTATGTTAGAGGGTGTTAATAAGTGATCTGGGTTGTTAGATCATGGATCTATAATATCTAGAGGCACAAAAATTATGTTTTTATAAACTGACTTTGAACCCTAAAATGTTGTCTGACATCCATATGTCAGGGCTCATAGATCCTTGTATGTTAATTGTTTGTTGTGTTTTAAGTTATAGACTTGTTTTTAAGTTATAGACTTGTAGTATGTTGTAAGGGCTTGGATCTGGAACTTGAATCAAGTTCAGATCATGTGTAGATTAAAAGTTATAAGTGGTCAAACCTAGTTGACCGATCACGAAACTGGAATTCTGGGCAACCCAGAATTTCCAGAAACTTTGACAACCCTTTTGCAAGCCATGAATCTTACTGTGTTTAATGTTTTAGATTATGTTGTTGCTTGGGATTTGTAGTCTGGCATATGGACTACACATCCATACCATTGGATTACCCAGATCATGTATAGGATCCAAGATACACTTGGTCAAAGTAGCTTTGATTAATCGTTTTCGACGAAATCTGAAACCCGTAAATCGTGAAGAACGATTAAGGTCTCGACCCATACTTTACCGATCAAGACTTGAGATTGTGATGTTGTTATGATAATCTAATGTTATGTAGTTGTACTCTGACATCACTACTACAAGTGTAAACCTTTATAGCACATAAACAAAACTTAGACTGTAATCTATAAGGCTGCAAAGTAGTACACCTTTAACTGCTTGAGTTTCTGGGCAACCTAGAAACTCAAGAACACGTCTGACAAGGACTTTGATGGCCTATATCTTTCTGTTAAGATGCTTAATGGCCATGAAACTTGTTTGTAGTTGTAGTACTACATAAGTACTATAATTATAACACTTTACCCAGGCCAAAAACCGTAAGATCTATGATCTGTGAGCAGTCAAACTACGCACCTTGCTAACTGGCTTGCGTTTCTGGGCTTGATGAAAAACAGGCCAAGAACACCTATAGTGACGGGTCTGTCGCTATAGGGACATTTAGCAACGGTTTCATTAATTTTGAATTTCTGATTTTCCAGAAATTAATTAATAAATAGAAAAAATGGTTTTTAATTATTAAAAATACATAATAAATTATGAAAAATTATTTTAAAATATGAAAAATAGTTTTTAATTATTTAGAGTATATTTCATAAATATTTAATATTTTTGGAATATAAATGGTATTTAATTTATTTAATTATAATATTAAGTAAATTACTTAAAATGATTTTAATACATGAAAAATCATGAAAAATTATATTATGGTATAAGAAAATATTTTAAGTTATTTTGATGACTTTTAATATTTTGTGATGAATTTCATTAATTAATTAATATTAATGGTAATTAATTTATTTACTAAATGTATTAAATAAATTATGGAAAAATACAATTAAAGATTTATAAATCATATAAAATGATTGAAGTATTATAAAAATATTTGAAGTTATAAAATATAACTTTTGATATTTTGTCATGAAAAACATTAATATTTAATAATAATGGCAATTATCGGATAATGGATTTAAAGATTTAAAATTATATAAGTATGATTTTAAGGTATTAAAATACGTTGATATATTATAAATATATTATAATATTATGGCATGTATTTCATTAATATTTGATAATAAATAGATATTAATGATATTAGAATATTGTGGTATTTAAATTAGATAAATACGATATTAATGATTAAAAAATCAAGATAAATGATAATAATTATCCAAAAATTTTTACGAGATTATGAAAAATGTTTTGACTGATAATATAATTATTTAAAATAATTGTTAAGTGTTAGGCATAGTTTAATTGAACTTAAACTCGATATTTATCCGACTAGACCGTCGGGATGTCAGAATTATGACGGATTCAACTCAAACTTCAATAGTTTGACTTGATACTAGGTTTTATATGATGTATAGACTAATAGGATTATGTGGTAATGTGTTTAGGTTATTTTATACTGTGATGATATTATTCTAACATGGAAAATAGATATTGTTAACATTAGGTCTTCAAATAAAGCTAAGTTATGTTTCGTAACGATAATCAACGGTTCAAGCAAGTCTTTCTTAACTTGACCTCGAGTTGTATTATTCAATTATATTTATGGTTAATCATTTCTGATTGCCATGTCTAAGAATTATTAAATTGCACCCTGTGTGTATGACATGTGTTCATTAGGTATGAAAGGATGATCACCTTCATTACCATTCGGTCCAGATATATTTGTTCATGTTAAATACTTGTTCAGTCATAAAATTTGTTCCTGCTAGTTCGCAATTATATTGTTGAATTTAGCCAGCTTATTATTCACATTCTTTGAATCATGATATATCGTTAAATTAATGAACTTAAACTTGCTAGGCAAACTTGTTGCTCCCTCATGCTATATCATGATAAACATTGCAGATTAAGGCGAATATGTCGGATACAAGGAAAAGTCAAAGCCAAGTTTAGCTTGGGAATATGTGTGCAGCTAGATTTGTAACAGTATTATATTATTATAACATTGTATGTTAGATACGATATTGATTCAGGTTTAAAGTTAAGGTTCTCGATCTTGGGGATAGTGTATAATATTTAATGTATAAACAATTTATGTTTATATCTTCCGCAATAGTATAGAAATAGTGCACCAGATCCGTGGTGATTTAGGACCCAGATTTGGGGGCGCTACAGTAGTCCCTCACTGTCTATTTTGAATCTCAGTTCAGTACCTTCAAATATCTTCTCTTTCACTTTCTCACATTCTTCGTCCTGAAGTTGAGCCTGCTTAACTTTATCCAGTAAAGTTGTACCAGCTTATATCTAGAACAGCTTCTCATCAATCTCCATACGATACTTCACTTCTAATTCCAGTTTTTCCATTGCTGAAATTAGCTCCTCCTGAGCAGTCAAAATCATAAATTTCTCCCGACCCTTTCTACTTAAGGAGTCGGCAACCACATTTGCTTTACCTGGATGGTATAAAATCTCGCAATCATAGTCCTTAATTAACTCCAACCACCATCTCTGGCGCATATTCAAGTCCTTCTGTGTAAAAATATATTTCAGACTCTTGTGGTTTGTATATATTTCACACTTCTCCCCATAGAGATAGTGTCTCCAGATCTTCAAAACGAATACCACCGCAGCTAATTCTAAGTCATTGGTCGGATACCACTTATCATAGTTATAAGACCCCGGCTTTTATAAATAAAGATGAATATTATTTTTGAATATTATGGAATAAATTTGATATAATGTTATAGTTGTGGGTAATATTTATAAATTTTGCAAAGTAAGCAAGTTGTTATAAAATATTCGTTTGGTCGGGGAATATTCGTACGACGGCTCAATCATGGGTGGACCCCATTAAGCGGAAGTATTGTCGTAGTTAGAAAGCGACAAAATTATCTTTCTATAAAAATAACGGGAGGTGTTACCGTTAAAGCGCATTGAACTACCCGGTGGTAAAAAATGCGAATACGCTTGGTTGCATAGTAGCACACGGTATTGATTATTGATGCTTATGTGAGAAGTCACTTAGCTATACTCAATTATTGCTACAGTAATTGCTGCATCATATCTCTTATATTATTGATTCAATTATTGTCACAAGATATCATCGTATAATATGTTATATTATTAATTGAGGCGACAAGTTATAAATGATTAATAATTGTTGAAAGATTTAAAATGTGTTGATTAAAAATAAAATGATTTGTGGTAATATTTATTCAATCCTTGATGTATATAAAGAGTCTACATTATGAGACGTTTGTGGTAAGTTTGATTATTTTATGGGGGCCCATATGTCATCATCTAAGAGTCTCTTCGTCAATAGTAATTACCTTTGTGAATAGTAATTACCTTTGTGAATAGTAATTACCTTAAATCGATAGTATTTACCTTCGTCAATAGTAATTACCTTTGTGAATAGTAATTACCTTTGTGAATAGTAATTACCTTCGTCAATAGTATTTACCTTCGTCAATAGTATTTACCTTCGTCAATAGTAATTACCCCTTTGCAAATAGTAGTTGTCCCTTCGATATTACCAAGAGTTAACTGCCTCTTCGGTGTTCCAAAGGTTAATTACCCCTTCATGAAATAGTAGTTGTCTCTTCAATATTACCAAGAGTCATTTTGACCCTTCGTTAAGACCAAGAGCCACCCTCAGTTTTTCTATAAATAGAAAGCTCATTCCTTCATTATTTCTTACGAATTCATTGAAACTAGAGAGAGAAACTATAGAGAGAAAGAAGAAAAGTATTATGCTACTTCACTTTCCAATATTAGGTTCTTCTAAGGTAGGGAATATTATTTGTTATACCGTAAGGGGTGTTATTCTTTCTTATTCATGAAGAGAACTTACATTATTCCATTCTTTATTATTCTATTGGAATAACTTTTGTAAAAGTGGCATACCCTATACATAACTTGTATATGCGGCATACCTATACTTGGTGAAATCCTTATGTTATTCCATTCTTATTTATTACATTGGAATAACCTAACACGGTTCCGTTATTATTATTACATTGGAATAACTTTCGCTCATCTGAAATCCGCATGCATGGTGATTTCTTTTGTTATTGCATTCTTTATTATACCCGGTTGGTTAAAACTTTGACTTCTATACTCCATGAAATTAGTAGAATATTCTTGATATTTACGTTTCATCCGATATCTTTTCATGGAAATATTCTTCCGATCATTCTTGAATTTTACTCTACAAAAAAGATTATCTTGTTGACAATTTGGACGTTAATAATTCTGGATAAAATAATTCTTGAACTTGTTTTATTGAATTCTTATATCATTGTCATCATCCTCATGTTTATATTATGTTGAAAGTTATCTTTGGCTTACGTGCATAGATGAACTTAGTATGATTATGACGAGGTTCATTCGGTATAATCATGGCTTGATATAAATGATGTGACAAAAGTCCTCGATGGATTTGTAATGCGATGATGGATAGTTTTTGGTATGATTATGACCGGGGGTGATTCGGTATAGTCATGACCATTGATGATTTGATGAAAATCCTTGACCAGTGGTACGGGGATGATTAGATATTGTGGTTTATTCATTAAAGCGAGTCTTAGTGATAAAATTGATGAAAACCTTTTAAAACCTAAAAGATAGTAGACTTTATTTTCTACTTGACTCTTTTAATAGATTAGATATTCATTGCTGCGATTAAAGCCGTGGTTGTCTATTGTATTTTATCGGTTTAACATTGTTGAAGACTATTGATAATTTATTCGCATTATCTTAGTTATAATATTTCTTCTTGGGCTAGTTGAGCTCACCCTTTCTTTTCACTTTGTTCTCTTGAAATGAGAATATATTTGGGACGAGTCGGGGAGCGGAGTAATGGTCCAGAGGATAGCATTAGTAGTCCTCACTATTCTGTGAAATAGTGTGATAATAATTGTAATGAAGACTCCTTTTGAGTTTGTATAATATCTAGTAGACAATATTTGTATTCAAACTCACAGTTTATGTCGTATTGTACACGACAGTTATATTAGTAAGTTGTATTTAAATTCTGTACCATGTAAGTGGCGACCCAAGATGGGTGGCGTATACCTAATTTTGGGGCGTCACGGTTGGTATCGAGCTTGGGATATGATCCACGGCTAAGATGCTTGAGATAAGAACTAGGAAGGGAGGACGGGAATTCCGCTAGTATGACCTACCTAAGTTTATTTGTTATTTAATTGGTCGGTCGGAGTATAGGGATAATATTTGATATATTAATTAACCCTTTTTTGCTTCACAATTCCTTTCGTGTAATAAGAGTGTAGCTAGGTCGGAGCGGGGTGCATGAGTGAAATAAAATGGTGGTCATCATTTAGTAGTTATATTTGGTGAATCAACTAGGGTGAGGCGAACCCAACGTTGGAAGAGTGTTTTGCCACTATAATACAAGATGTCTAATGACATACAACCTCATGTCATCATAAGACAGGGTTGTGCTCATCCACTTGCTGAGTATATTTACGAGCACTACCTATATGATCTTGGTGTTTGTTTGAAGTATAATTCTCAATTTGAGACAGTGGAGATAATGATAAATCAAGAGAAGACTCACCATTGGGAAGAATATGATAGTAATCTTCTCATTTTTCTTTGGGGTCTATTGGGTAAACCAAGGATAATTTTGTGGCCATATGATATCTATCATAACCTAGAAGCATGGCCTCCCATGTATGAAGGTTTCCTTGAGCACTTCCCAAAGATTCTAATTTCTAAAACAGTTTTTGACTATACATTTATGTAAGGTGTCATTGTGACGTCTTTATCCAAAGTTGGGATGAAAGTCACGAGTTGGTATCAATGTAACGTACTATCTAAGTCTTGGATAAGAGTAGCAGTTTTGAATGATATTTCTATCATTAATAAATTTCTTGACGTATTCTTGAAGATTTCCTAGCCTACCCTAGAGTGTGAAATCGAATTTTGTATTGACCCCAGTACAAAACTCATTTCTTAAACCCTCAAATATTTCTTCAACTAAAATGAACAGTTTACGTGGTTTATGATGAAAGTCATAATAAAAGCATTGGAATAATGAAAATCATGGGTATACATGGTATTAGTAAGTGTTATGATGAGTTATGTTGGTTAGTATGTGAAAACATGAAAGTTTCTTAAAAATCACAAGGAGTTAAAAACCAAATTTTGGTGAAAAACGTAACATGAAATTCAATTGACCAAATCTCTTATTATATTTTGAATTTTTGAGTGTGGTTAAGTCCTAGAGTTAGATCTATAAGTTACCTAACTAATCTAAGTGGAATCAATGAAAAAGGTGTTGTAGATTTTCATTTGGACTGATTTTAGCAAAGGAGTCAAAACTTCAAAATGTCCAAAAAGCTACTGCCACATTTTTGTAAGGGCTATTTCGGCCACTTAATTAGTGAGAAAAATTCAGGCCTTTTGGGACATTAAATTATATGGAATAAAGAACATTGTGTCCAAAAATGAGCTCATTCCGACTTAAAATGAGCAAGTTATGACCATTTCAATATTTAGGTTTTTTTGACGAAAAATGCTATAAGCTATGAGTTCTATAACTCAGGATGACCATGAAATTTAAAGCTGGAGGCTCACATTAACATGTGTAAGGTCTTGCCAAGATTTGGGAATTTTGGAGTTAAACTTGAGGTAGCAAATTTCTTAAGGAATTAATTAGAAATTGATTTTTGAAAAATAGTAAATGAATTTTAAAAATTCGAGAAAAATATATTTTCATTATGGGACTATATTATGCTAAATCCCAGAAAAGAAATATTTTTGGGACTGATTTGGTATTTTTCATAAAAATAGTTTAATTCTGAACATATGAGTTAAATATGTTATGTGAAGTAACAAAGTTGAAAATAGGATTTTATGGCTAGAGAATCCTATATAGAGTATATGCATATTTTTTGAGGAATTTGATAATTGGTGATGATATCTTATGAGTATGGCATTTTTGAATGATTAAACGCATTATATGGTAAAAGCGTAAACAATTGAGATAAATTGTTTATAAAGTTAAGAAGTGATTAAAATATTGTTATAATATTAATGATATTAGATTATGAGATTATTAAGTGATGGATAACATGGGGATATTCTTGAATCTGGATAAATTATATTATAAATGTTTAATATTTATCCTTTATCTCATTTGATTGATTCTTTATATCATTATCCTCATGCTTATATTATGTTGAAAGAAAGTCATGTGTGGCTTTGTAGTGCATAGATGGACTTGGTATGATTATGACCGAGGATTGTTGGTATAATCATGGACCGTAATTGAAAACACGATTATCTTTGGTAGTAGTGCATGGATAATTTGTGGTCGTGATACTAATGAATACACGATTATCTTTGGTAGTAGTGCATGGATAATTTGTGGTAATGATACTAATGAATACGATTATCTTTGGTAGTAGTGCATGGATAATTTGTGGTCATGATTCTAATGAATACACGATTATCTTTGGTAGTAGTGCATGGATAATTTGTGGTCGTGATACTAATGAATACACGATTATCTTTGGTAGTAGTGCATGGATAATTCGTGGTCGTGATACTAATGAATATCCTTGGCCCAGTAGTCTTTGGGGTGATTCGATGATATGGATTAATTATTGGTGAGTCTCAAACAATGAAATATTAATTCATGGATGTGGTAAAATTCATCTTTGGTAGTAGTGCATTGATAGACTTGGTATGATTATGACCACGGATTATTGGTATAATCATGATCGTAATTGAAAACACGAAAATCCTTGGCCATTAGTGCATGGATAATTCGTGGTGGTCGTGATACTATTAAGTCTGCGTCTCAAAGCATTATTGGTTTTCTGAGTTGTATATCTTTGGCTGTAGTGCAAAAGATGAATTGTTAATGAATATCTTTGGTAGGATTATGAGATGAATTTAATATTTTTAACGATAAAGGTATTCAAGGTATCCTCACCTCTTTTATCATATCAGTGCACTACCCTAATTTAGGTAGAAATTTCATAAGAAGGGAGGTTGTAAGACCCTAGCTTTTATAAATAAAGATGAATATTATTTTTTGAATATTATGGAATAAATTTGATATAATGTTATAGTTGTGGGTAATATTTATAAATTTTGCAAAGTAAGCAAGTTGTTATAAAATATTCGTTTGGTGGGGAATATTCTTTTTTTGTCGGGAATATTAAATGCGACGGCTCAATCATGGTGGACCCCCTAGCGGAAGTATTGTCGTAGTTAGAAAAGCGACAAAATTATCTTTCTATAAAAATAACTTGGAGGAGGTGTTACAATTAAAAGCTGTTGAACTACCCGGTGGTAAAAAATGCGATGTCTGGCGTGGTTGCATAGTAGCAATACGGTATTGATTATTGATGCTTATATGAGAAGTCACTTAGTCATTTGTACTCAATTATTGCTACGATAATTCACGCATCATATCTCTTATATTATTGATTCAATTATTGTCACAAGATTATCATCGTATAATATGTTATATTATTAATTGAGGCGACAAGTTATAAATGATTAATAATTGTTGAAAGATTAAAAATGTGTTGATTAAAAATAAAATGATTTGTGGTAATATTTATTCAATCCTTGATGTATATAAAGAGTACATTATGAGGCGTTTGTGGTAAGTTTGATTATTTTATGGGGGCCGTATATGTCATCATCTAAGAGTCTCTTCAATCGATAGTAATTACCTTTGTGAATAGTAATTACCTTTGTGAATAGTAATCACCTTTGTGAATAGTAATTACCTTCGTCAATAGTATTTACCTTCGTCAATAGTATTTACCTTCGTCAATAGTAATTACCTTTGTGAATAGTAATTACCTTTGTGAATAGTAATTACCTCCGTCAATAGTATTTACCTTCGTCGATAGTATTTACCTAAATCGATAGTAATTACCCCTTTGCAAATAGTAGTTGTCCTTCAATATTATTAAGAGTTAAGCGCCTCTTGATTGTTCCAAAGGTTAATTACCCCTTCATGAAATAGTAGTTGTCTCTTGATATTACCAAGAGTCATTTTGACCCTTCGTTAAGACCAAGAGCCACCCTCGCTTTTTCTATAAATAGAAAGCTCATTCCTTCATTATTTTTCTTACGAATTCATTGAAAAACTAGAGAGAGAAACTATAGAGAGAAAGAAGAAAAGTATTACGCTACTTCACTTTTCCAATATTGGTTCTTCTAAGGTAGGAATATTATTTGTTATACCCGTAAGGGTGTTATTCTTCCTTATTCATGAAGAGAACTTACATTATTCCATTCTTTATTATTCTATTGGAATAACTTTGTAAAAGTGGCATACCCTATACATAACTTGTATATGCGGCATACCCTATACTTGGTGAAATCCTTATGTTATTCCATTCTTATTTATTACATTGGAATAACCTAACTTTGGTTCCGATTATTATTATTACATTGGAATAACTTTTATTCTATTAAGTGTTGGAATAACTTTGCAATCGCATGCATGGTGATTTCTTTTGTTATTGCATTCTTTATTATACCCGGTTGGTTAAAACTTTGACTTCTATACTCCATGAAATTAGTAGAATATTCTTGATATTTACGTTTCATCCGAAGATATCTTTCATGGAAATATTCTTACGATCATTCTTGAATTTTACTCTACAAAACAAGATATCTTGTTGACAATTTGGACGTTAATAATTCTGGATAAAATAATTCTTGAACTTGTTTTATTGAATTCTTATATCATTGTCATCATCCTCATGTTTATATTATGTTGAAAGTTATCTTTTGGCTTACGTGCATAGATGAACTTAGTATGATTATGACGGGGGTTCATTCGGTATAATCATGGCTTGATATAAATGATGTGACAAAAAAGTCCGTTGGCTTTTGTAATGTAGTGATGGATAGTTTTTGGTATGATTATGACGAGGGGTGATTCGGTATAGTCATGACCATTGATGATTTGATGAAAATCCTTGGACCGTGGTGCGAGGATGATTAGATATTGTGGTTTATTCATTAAACCGAGTCTTAGTGATAAAATTGATGAAAACCTTTTAAAACCTAAAAGATAGTAGACTTTATTTTCTACTTGACTCTTTTAATAGATTAGATTGATATTCATTGCAGATTAAACCGGTTGTCTATTGTATTTTATCGGTTTAACATTGTTGAAGACTATTGATAATTTATTACGCATTATCTTAATTATAATATTTCTTCTTTGGGCTAGTTGAGCTCACCCTTTCTTTCCTTCGTTCTCTTGAAATGAGAATATAATTTGGGGACGAGTCGGGGAGCGGAGTAATGGTCCAGAGGATAGCATTAGTAGTCCTCACTATTCGTGAAATAGTGTGATAATAATTGTAATGAAGACTCCTTTTGAGTTTGTATAATATCTAGTAGACAATATTTGTATTCAAACTCACGTTTTATGTCGTATTGTATACAGCAGTTATATTAGTAAGTTGTATTTAAATTACGTACCATGTAAGTGGCGACCCAAGATGGGTGGCGTATACCTAATTTTGGGGCGTCACGGTTGGTATCGAGCTTAGGATATGATCCCACAGCTAAGATCTTGAGATAAGAACTAGGAGGGAGAGGCGGGGAATTCCTTCGCTAGTATGACCTACCTAAGTTTATTTGTTATTTAATTGGTCGGTCAGAGTATAGGGATAATATTTGATATATTAATTAACCCTTTTGCTTCACAATTCCTTTCAGGTAATAAGAGTGTAGCTAGGTCGAAGCGGGGTTACCGGTGAAATAAAATGGTGGTCATCATTTAGTAGTTATATTTGGTGAATCAACTAGGGTGAGGCGAACCCAACGTTGGAAGAGTGTTTTGCCACTATAATACAAGATGTCTAATGACATACAACCTCATGTCATCATAAGCAGGGGTTGTGCTCATCCACTTCTTTGAGTATATTTACTGAGCACTACCTATATATGATCTTGATGTTTGTTTGAAGTATAATTCTCAATTTGAGACAGTGGAGATAATGATAAATCAAGAGAAGACTCACCATTGGGAAGAATATGATAGTAATCTTCTCATTTTTCTTTGGGGTCTATTGGGTAAACCAAGGATAATTTTGTGGCCATATGATATCTATCATAACCTAGAAGCATGGCCTCCCATGTATACGAAGGTTTCTTGAGCACTTCCCAAAGATTCTAATTTCTAAAAGCAGCTTTTTTGACTATACATTTATGTAAGGTGTCATTGTGACGTCTTATCCAAAGTTGGGATGAAAGTCACGGTTGGTATCAATGTAACGTCTTATCTAAGTCTTGGATAAGAGTAGCGAGTTTTGAATGATATTTCTATCATTAATAAATTTCTTGGACGTATTCTTGAAGATTTCTAGCCTACCCTAGAGTGTGAAATCGAATTTTGTATTGACCCGATCAAAACTCATTTCTTAAACCCTCAAATATTTCTTCAACTAAAATGAGCAGGTTTACGTGGTTTATGATGAAAGTCATAATAAAAGCATTGGAATAATGAAAATCATGGGTATACATGGTATTAGTAAGTGTTATGATGAGTTATGTTGGTTAGTATGTGAAAACATGAAAGTTTCTTAAAAATCACAAGGAGTTAAAAACCAAATTTTGGTGAAAAACGTAACATGAAATTCAATTGACCAAATCTCTTATTATATTTTGAATTTTTGAGTGTGGTTAAGTCCTAGAGTTAGATCTATGAGTTACCTAACTAATCCAAGTGGAATCAATGAAAAAGGTGTTGTAGATTTTCATGTGGACTGATTTTAGCAAAGGAGTCAAAACTTCAAAATGTCCAAAAAGCTACTGCCACGTTTTTTTAAGGGCTATTTCGGCCACTTAATTAGTGAGAAAAATTCAGGCCTTTTGGGACATTAAAGTATATGGAATAAAGAACATCGTGTCCAAAAATGAGCTCATTCCGACTTAAAATGAGCAAGTTATGACCATTTCAATATTTAGGTTTTTTTGACGAAAAATGCTATAACTGCAGTTCTATAACTCAGATGACCATGAAATTTAAAGCGGAGGCTCACATTAACATGTGTAAGGTCCTGCCAAGATTTGGGAATTTTGGAGTTAAACTTGAGGTAGCAAATTTCTTAAGGAATTAATTAGAAATTGATTTTTGAAAAATAGTAAATGAATTTTAAAATTCGAGAAAAATATATTTTCATTATGGGACTATATTATGCTAAATCCCAGAAAAGAAATATTTTTGGGACTGATTTGGTATTTTTCATAAAAATAGTTTAATTCTGAACATATGAGTTAAATATGTTATGTGAAGTAACAAAAAGTTGAAAATAGGATTTTATGGCTAGAGAATCCTATATAGAGTATATGCATATTTTTTGAGGAATTTGATAATTGGTGATGATATCTTATGAGTATGGCATTTTGAATGATTAAACGCATTATATGGTAAAGCGTAAACAATTGAGATAAATTGTTTATAAAGTTAAGAAGTGA
Source organism: Panax quinquefolius (assembly GCA_020205615.1). Classification (NCBI taxonomy): domain Eukaryota; kingdom Viridiplantae; phylum Streptophyta; class Magnoliopsida; order Apiales; family Araliaceae; genus Panax; species Panax quinquefolius. The sequence continues at coordinate 73,141,453 of CM035171.1, read as the reverse complement.
TTAAAATATTGTTATAATATTAATGATATTAGATTATGAGATTATTAAGTGATGGATAACATGGGGATATTCTTGAATCTGGATAAATTATATTATAAATGTTTAATATTTATCCTTTATCTCATTTGATTGATTCTTTATATCATTATCCTCATGCTTATATTATGTTGAAAGTCATGTGTGGCCTGTAGTGCATAGATGGACTTGGTATGATTATGACCGAGGATTGTTTCGGTATAATCATGGTAGTAATTGAAAACACGATTATCTTTGGTAGTAGTGCATGGATAATTTGTGGTCGTGATGATACTTATGAATACGATTATCTTTGGTAGTAGTGCATGGATAATTTGTGGTCGTGATACTAATGAATACACGATTATCTTTCGTAGTAGTGCATGGATAATTTGTGGTCATGATTCTAATGAATACACGATTATCTTTGGCCGTAGTGCATGGATAATTTGTGGTCGTGATACTAATGAATACACGATTATCTTTGGTAGTAGTGCATGGATAATTCGTGGTCGTGATACTAATGAATATCCTTGGCTTTGTAGTCTTTGGTGTGATTCGATGATATGGATTAATTATTGGTGAGTCTCAAAGAATGAAATATTAATTCATGGATGTGGTAAAATTCATCTTTGGCCGTAGTGCATTGATAGACTTGGTATGATTATGACCACGGATTATTCGGTATAATCATGATCGTAATTGAAAACACGAAAATCCTTGGCCATTAGTGCATGGATAATTCGTGGTCGTGATACTATTAAGCTGCGTCTCAGCATTATTGGTTTTACAGTTGTATATCTTTGGCCTGTAGTGCAAAGATGAATTGTTAATGAATATCTTTGGTAGGATCACTTGAGATGAATTTAATATTTTTAACGATAAAGGTATTCAAGGTATCCTCACCTCTTTATCATATCAGTCGTATCGCCCTAATTTCGAGGGCGAAATTTCATAAGAAGGGAGGTTGTAAGACCACAGCTTTTATAAATAAAGATGAATATTATTTTGAATATTATGGAATAAATTTGATATAATGTTATAGTTGTGGGTAATATTTATAAATTTTGCAAAGTAAGCAAGTTGTTATAAAATATTCGTTTGGTGGGGAATATTCTTTTTGTGGGGAATATTAGATGAATACTCAATCATGGGTGGACCCCTAACGGAAGTATTGTCGTAGTTAGAAAAGCGACAAAATTATCTTTCTATAAAAATAACTTGGCGGAGGTGTTACCGTTAAAAGCTGTTGAACTACCCGGTGGTAAAAGTACGATGTCTGGCGTGGTTGCGTAGTAGCTACACGGTATTGATTATTGATGCTTATGTGAGAAGTCACTTATTTGTACTCAATTATTACTACTGATAATTCTTGCATCATATCTCTTATATTATTGATTCAATTATTGTCACGGTATCATCGTATAATATGTTATATTATTAATTGAGGCGACAAGTTATAAATGATTAATAATTGTTGAAAGATTAAAAATGTGTTGATTAAAAATAAAATGATTTGTGGTAATATTTATTCAATCCTTGATGTATATAAAAAGTACATTATATGAGGCGTTTGTGGTAAGTTTGATTATTTTATGGGGGCCCATATGTCATCATCTAAGAGTCTCTTAAATCGATAGTAATTACCTTTGTGAATAGTAATTACCTTTGTGAATAGTAATTACCTTTGTGAATAGTAATTACCTTCGTCAATAGTATTTACCTTCGTCAATAGTATTTACCTTAAATCAATAGTAATTACCTTTGTGAATAGTAATTACCTTTGTGAATAGTAATTACCTTCGTCAATATAGTATTTACCTTCGTCGATAGTATTTACCTTCGTCGATAGTAATTACCCCTTTGCAAATAGTAGTTGTCCCTTGATATTACCAAGAGTTAAGCGCCTCTTGATTGTTCCAAAGGTTAATTACCCTTCATGAAATAGTAGTTGTCTCTTGATATTACCAAGAGTCATTTTGACCCTTCGTTAAGACCAAGAGCCACCCTCGTTTTTCTATAAATAGAAAGCTCATTCCTTCATTATTTCTTACGAATTCATGAAAACTAGAGAGAGAAACTATAGAGAGAAAGAAAAAAGTATTATGCTACTTCACTTTTCCAATATTCAGTTCTTCTAAGGTAGGGAATATTATTTGTTATACCCGTAAGGGGTGTTATTCTTTCTTATTCATGAAGAGAACTTCTGTTATTCCATTCTTTATTATTCTATTGGAATAACACCTGTAAAAGTGGCATACCCTATACATAACTTGTATATACGGCTTGTTTTTGACACACCTATACTTGGTGAAATCCTTATGTTATTCCATTCTTATTTATTACATTTGGAATAACCTAACTTTGGTTCCGTTATTATTATTTACATTGGAATAACACAATACATCACAATACCGCATGCATGGTGATTTCTTTTGTTATTGCATTCTTTATTATACCCAGTTGGTTAAAACTTTGACTTCTATACTCCATGAAATTAGTAGAATATTCTTGATATTTACGTTTCATATAGTATCTTTTCATGGAAATATTCTTCTGATCATTCTTGAATTTTACTCTACAAAACAGTATCCTGTTGACAATTTGGACGTTAATAATTCCTGGATAAAATAATTCTTGAACTTGTTTTATTGAATTATTATATCATTGTCATCATCCTCATGTTTATATTATGTTGAAAGTTATCTTTGGCTTACGTGCATAGATGAACTTAGTATGATTATGACCAGGGTTCATTCGGTATAATCATGGCTTAATATAAATGATGTGACAAAAGTCCTCGATGGCTCGTAATGCGATGATGGATAGTTTTGGTATGATTATGACCGGGGGTGATTCGGTATAGTCATGACCATTGATGATTTGATGAAAATCCTTGACCGCGGTACAAGGATGATTAGATATTGTGGTTTATTCATTAAAGCGAGTCTTAGTGATAAAAATTGATGAAAACCTTTTAAAACCTAAAAGATAGTAGACTTTATTTTTTACTTGACTCTTTTAATGGATTGCATATTCATTGCTTGATTAAAGCTGGTTGTCTATTGTATTTTATCGGTTTAACATTGTTGAAGACTATTGATAATTTATTCGCATTATCCTAGTTATAATATTTCTTCTTTGGGCTAGTTGAGCTCACCCTTTCTTTCTTTTTATTCTCTTGTGAAATGAGAATATAAATTTGGGACGAGTCGGGGAGCAGAGTAATGGTCCAGAGGATAGCATTTGTAGTCCTCACTATTCTGTGAAATAGTGTGATAATAATTGTAATGAGGACTCCTTTTGAGTTTGTATAATATCTAGTAGACAATATTTGTATTCAAACTCACAGTTTATGTCGTATTGTACACGATAGTTATATTAGTAAGTTGTATTTAAATTCTGTACCATGTAAGTGGCGACCCAAGATGGGTGACGTATACCTAATTTTGGGGGCGTCACAATAGTTCTTCAATTGTCGTGACGCATACGCAATGACCCTGTCATTTTGTATAAGCACACAACCTGGTCCTTTATGCTATGCATCACTGTAAACCATAAAATTTCACGTGTCATCCGGAAGAGATAACACAGGTGCCGAACTCAACCTCTGCTTAAGCTCTTGTAAACTTTCCTCACACTTCTCCGTCCAAACAAATTTCACCAATTTCCTAGTCAAATTTGTCAATTGAGTCGCGATCTTGGAAAAGTCCTGAATAAATCTTCTATAATAACCTGCCAATCCAAGAAAACTTCTTACTTTTGACGGTGTCTTCGGCTGATCCCAGTTCATCACAGCTTCGACTTTAGAGGGGTCTACTGAAATTCGATCCTTATCGATCACATGTCTAAGAAATTGTACTCTTTCAATCAAGAATTCACATTTCAAAAATTTGGCGTACAACTTCTCTTTTCTCAACGCCTCTAACGTTACTTTTAAATGCTCTACGTGTTCTTCATTGGTCTTCGAATATACCAAAATATCATCAATAAAGACCACTACGAATTTGTCCAAAAATGGTTTAAATACCCTGTTTATCAAGTCCATAAATGTTGTAGGAGCATTTGCTAAACCGAATGACATCACCAGAAATTTGTAGTGACCATATCGAGTCCTAAATTCTATCTTCAGCATATCCTCTGGCCTCACCTCTAGTTGATGATAACCACTCCTTAAGTCTATCTTTGAAAAATATCTTGCTTCCTTCAATTGATCAAACAGATCGTCAATCCTTGGTAATGGATATCTATTCTTAATCATGACCTTATTTAGTTCTCTGTAGTCGATGCAAAGCTACATCATCCCGTCCTTCTTCTTCACAAATAACACTGGCGCTCCCCACGGCGATACGCTCAGTTGGATATACTTCTTGTCCAGTAACTATTGCAGTTGTACCATCAATTCTTTCATCTCTACCGGGGCCATCCGGTACGGTGCTTTCGATATTGAAGCCATTCCTGGCACTAAATCGATCACAAACTCAACCTCTCTGTCTGGCAGGAGTCCGGGTAGATCATCTGGAAATACGTCTGCGAAGTTCGTCAATACTGGTATCTCTTCTATTTTCCAGTTCTCTTTACGACTGTCGACTATATGAGCTAAATATCCTACACAGCCTTGTCTTAACAGCTTCCTGGTCTGGATCATCGTCAGACAACTCGTTTGTCGAGGCGACTTGCTACCATAAAACATAACCTTTGACGGAGTCATAAGGTTAATACGCTTCTTTTGGCTATCAATTACAGCCTTGTAATTGAATAGCCAATCCATTCCCAAGATAACGTTAAATTCCCCAAGTTTGATAGGGATAAGGTATACGTTCATAATGTTACCCTTAATATCCACCCTACAGTTCTTGTGTACTTATTTAACATGGATCACTTCTCTATTCGCAATTTCTATGTTCATGGGGTATTCTAACTCATCCTTAGGCAATTCTAAGTTCTTCGAAAAGTCATCAGATATAAATAAACAAGTAGCACCCGAATCAAATAATACATAAGCATTAACTTTATTGATCAGAATGATACCTAACACCACATCGTGAGACTACACAACATCCTGCACTATCATGTTAAATGTCCTGGCGGTTAGTCGGTTGGTTGCGGTTGGTCGCATGATAGTTAAAGCACTTCCACCACTGTTTTCCATGTTCCTTCCTAAACCTGCCCCTCCAGATCCCTTCTTGGGATAGTCCCTTGCCAGATGGTCCTTTGAGCCGCAAGTGAAGCAGGCACCCTTCTTTGGGTTAGGACAATTAGGAGCTATGTGGCGTTCCTGACCACAATTGTAGCATACCCATTTTCCCTTCATACAAACCCCCAAGTGAGCTTTTCAGTAGGTCGGGCATGCTTCGATTCTCTTTTTCTGACTTCTTTGCTGATTTCTAGTCGATGAGTTGTCAGTCCACCTCCTCTTCGGATTGTTACTTCCTCCCGTGTTACTGCCACTAGCTTTGTTATTTCCTTCACTTTCACTCTTCTTATTTTAATGATCTTGGTTATACTTGGTTACCGCATCGCTTCCACCTTCGGTGAGTATGGCCTTCTCTAGCACCCCAACAAAAATGTTCAATTGAAAAATTGACACATTGCTATATAAGCAGGGCTTCAGTCCCTGTTCAAACCTTCTTGCCTTCCTTTCATCTGTGTGTACTTGATACGGGGCAAACCTAGTCAACTCATTGAATTTCGCCATATATTCTGATACGGACATATTGCCTTACTTCAATTCCAGAAATTGTACCTCCATTTGGTTCTGCGAGCTTGTCGGGAAGTACATCTCGAATAACATCTCCTCAAACCTCTCCCAAGTGATCACACCTTCTCCTCCACAGACCTTATTTACTTGCCACCAATAACTGGCTTCTGATTTCAACATGAACGTTGTGTAGGCAGTTTTCTGGTCCTCTCTGACTCTGACGACATCAAAAACATTTTCCATCTCCATAATCCAAGTTTGAGCTTCTATTGGGTTCATGGAGCCTTTAAACTCTAGCGGTCCCACCGCCTTGAAATCCTTGAACGTTGTATTTGGTGGAGCTTGAGGTTAATTGTTAATTGCTTCAGCTATTAAATTCACCAACTGCTGAACGGGGTCAACATTGGCATTGTTGTTATTGTTATTCGTTGACCCTTCCTGGGTTGGTCGACAATTTGGTCGTCTTCCTGGCGACATATTTCTGTTAAGAATATACACTTTTTAGGTCTTTATTAAATCCCTTAAATATTTAAGGCTTAACTAAAACATTTAAACATAATCACTTAACACATTATCTCAAATAAACTCTAATATTTTATTCAAATCGAAAGTTTTAACATCATACGATAGCATCACTGCTATTTACATAATCTATCTCGAGATAAAGAATCTTCAGGATTAAATCATCATAATATTCCTTTGTTTATAAACACATCGTAATTTACATTTTAACTAACATAGATATTCACATAACTCATACTATTCCTATCACGACCTATTAAGATGTCGAATAGCTTCTCTGCGCTCTTCTTCCATGATACGAAACATCGTCCTTCGATCCAGCATGTACGAGGGTAAGTCCTCAAACTGAATTGGATAGTACATAACTCGATCCTGAGCTTTGTTCACCGCAGTGTTGAATGCGCAATCCATTTCCACCATCTTAACCTTCTTTGCTTATACCTCTTCCTCAGCTGCATCTGTTCGCTAAGAAGCCTTCTCATAAGCATCATCCGATCTGGCTCATTTGGTGGATTCCTCTTTCAGTTCATTCTTCAACCCCTCTATTTCCTCTGACTTCTGCTCGGTTTGGCCATTCTAGTGAACCAAATCCCACTCTACATTTTCCAGACGTGTGTGAAGAGTCACAACCTCCCTATCCCTCTGCTCGATGGTAAGATGCTAAATAACCATTCGCTCCTTCAACTTCTGAATAGTATCTCGTAACTCTATGTTACGGTTATAAAGCTCGTCGTACATCTCGGTACTAATAGAGTTCGGTGGGAACTCATCTTCTTCCTCAAAATCCTCTTCTGGATCAAACTCAGGCTCATGCTCCTAACCAACAACAGTAATCAACGAAGATGGCTCTCTCTGTACCAACTGCTCCCGGACGACATGAATTTCTCGGGTCTCCTCCTCTGTAGGTACTCGGGGTTCCTCCTCCCCATCTTGACTAGATCCTCCAACATCCGACATCCTGACAACACAGTTTTAAGTTTTAGTTACTAATCGATACTCGCGAGCACATAAGTTTATCACATAAGCACGTAAAGTCTTTTATTGTATTTAATGAATTAAGGGATTCATTTCTTAGAACTCGATAAGAGTTTACCACCACTATGTTCTCGATCTCCTATAAGGCTACTACCTAAGGTTGTTCCCCAGCTAAAGTTCATAACCTACAGCTTTGATACCAACCTGTGATACCCCCAAATCCGGGTACTTCAATTCCCACGGGATTTGGTGTTCACTGTCCAAACATCATGTATCTATCTACCCATAATAAATGAAAAACCATAAATAGATAGAAATAAATCCTCTCCATATGGAGTTACAACATCTGAATATAAATACATCAATCCCAGGTCATACTAACCTTAAATCTCAAATACGAAAGCATAAACAAATATTAAGTCTTACACAACTTTAACATAAGTCTGAAACATAACATATCAAATAAACAACAAGTGTTCATCACTTATTAACTTTGCCTTTGCCTTTGCTAGTAGAAGGCTCGTCGGACCTTTCGTTCTTAACTGCAATGTTATTATTATGAAAGAGTGAGCACGATTTCCCAGAAGTATAATAATATAACAATAAAATAATAACATGCGAATGAATCAATGACTTCTGAAATAAGAAAACTTGGCTTTTGAATCAAGAATGAATAACAAGAATCAAAAGAACTTTTGAGGGTCATAAGACCTTGAACTACGTCCTAGGTTGTCAAGTGTTTATACTTGAAACCTTTAACAGTTATAAGACTATGGACTTTTCTTCTCGTACGTAGGGGGATCATCCCTTAGTACCATATTATGCACAATATCTTAACGCTAAAGCGTAATTAATCCACTATAACAGGGTTGTTCATCTCAGTTTGACATTAGAGTCCGCACCAAAGGAAGTTTTGTTTGGATCAGCTCAATAATGGTTCTGAAATTTAGAACGTTCATCAACTATGGATTAGTCGAATTAATAAGGGTTCGCTAGTCTTACAAGGTTTAACAATAATTGATATTCAATTTGAATAATAAAGTTCATGATGTATACAATCGAATAAGTATTGTATAACATGAATTATGTTTTTAAAGAATGATAACATCTAATATGAAATCTTAACTTGAACAATAATAAACAAGATAGAATAAGGAACTCGCTTTATGTGAAGAAACAAGGTTTAGGAACTTGACTCGTGCGTAGGCTAAATGATTACTACTCCTGTTCACCACAAGTCCTACACACATCCCATATTTATTCATGACATTCATTAGTTATATTATTACTTAATTATTTAATATAAACTCCACTTTATTTAACAAATCATTACCCTTCTAATTTAATTACTTAATTAAATTAGAATATTTTTATTCCCTTACTATTATTACACTCGAATAAATTATTTCATAATAATTTCCATCGAATATTTATTTTATTCCATAAATATTTCAACTAAAATATTTTTTTATTTGATAAATATTTTAATAATAATTTCCATCGAATATTTATTTTATTTCATAAATATCTCAATTAAAATATTCATTTTATTTTATAAATATTTAAATAATAATTTCCATCGAATATTTATTTTATTCCATAAATATCTAAATTAAAATATTCATTTTATTTTATAAATATTTTAATTAGTAATTTTCATCAAATATTTATTTTATTTCATAAATATCTCAATTAAAATATTTATTTTATTTAATAAATATTTTTATTAACTATTATTTATTTATTTATTTATTTTTATTTTTATTTTTATTTTTGCCCGCCGGGGTGGGGTAATTTAGTTTGGTAACACCTGCCGGGAGCTGGGTTACCCAGACCAGTTTCTGCAATTCGCGAACATAACAAGTCCAATTTAGGCCAAAACAAAATCTCACAACTTCAACCGTGTGTTTTGGTGAAGAACACGGAGTATGGCCATAACTTCCAATTTCCTTGTCCATACATTAATTGAAGCATACCCAAATACTATAATTCATATATGATCATTACCCAACCTTTCTAACATGATTTTAAAAACTTAATTCATATAATTATTTGAATCAAAACACATAATTTCACAGTTCTTATGAAAAATTCTATTTTTCACATTATTAACGAAATCAACTACCGTGAACTCATTTTCCAACCTAATTAGTCCGTTTAAGTTTCGTTCTTGTAACGTCGAGAAAATTAGATTTTTAGGAGAATTAAAATTTTATTTAATTATGTGGATTAAATGAATTTAATTAAGTAATTATGGGAGTAAACTAATTGAAGGTCGCTCTATGACCTAGACATGTCAAAATGTTGTAGTATTTTGGTTACGTGGTAGAATTAAAGTGTTTGAATTTCCAAGAAGAAAATAAAAGCTTTCCGAGAAATTTTCCAAAAAACACTTCACGCATTTCTGCTCGGGAATTATTTTTGAACTTCCGAGAAATACGTAATGATAGAATATCGAGGTGAGATAGAATATCTAATAATATTTCAGTTATGGAAAATGCAGTTTTTCGCTTGCGGACTTAAAATCTAACAGCTAGGGAAAATGATTTCCGAGAAGGAAATGAAATGTGTATAATGAATTAAAGCGATAATTGTATAATACGTAGGTATTGTATGATGTAAGGAATATGAATATGATACGAGGTATTATACGAGTATGTATGGATGATGGTATGTCGTATATGTTGAATAAGTATACGAGTTAGAATACGAGATTAATACGTAAATTATACGTTATAAAGCTTTAACCTAAATGGAATATTGGACTTGTGGATTTGTGTAGCAAATTGTGAAGTCCAATAAGAATTAATAAGCAAGCCCAAGATTATGTAATATTAAAGCCCAAGTGGTTGTTAAGGTAAAGTCCTAAAGTATATTAATGCAAGCCCAAATGATTAAGCTAAGTTAATTAAGCTAAAGGCCCAAAGTAAGAACCAATGAGTTATGGGATGGTTTAAACCCATGGGGCAAACCATGGATGATCTAAAGTAGGGAGCAAGTAACTTAATGGCTAAGTAAAAGTGATGAGCATGTAAAGGATAAGCTAGGTGATTAACAAGTAAACTTAAAGGCTAAGTTATGTCATTAACAAGTTAACTTAGTGGTTAAGTAAATATGGTGCCCAAGTATTGGATAAATGTTGTGATGGCCAAGCAAAGAGTGTGGGGAGCAAGTTAACTTAATGCTTAAGCTAGGAATAGTAAGGAGGTGGATGGATTAATGACCCTTATGCCCTAACTTTGGCTTTCCTATAAATAGCAAGCTTAGATTTCATTTTATGGGTTGTTCATTTCATCCAACAAGTTGAGAGCTTATTGGTTAGAGATAATAAGCTAGAAAAGCTAGAAAGCTAGTCTTTCATATTTCAAGAAGCAAGAAGGAGATCAAAGATTAACCAAGTGATAATCAAGGTTAAGCAATCCTAAGCCATGATTCTCTTTCTCTTCTATTATTAGAGAAGTGGGTAGTGGTAGAACATTATGCTAAGAAATAATAAGAATGATTAATCAATGGATTTAAGCCGTATAAGTCATGAATAAGTAATTCAAACTTAATTAAGTTATGAACTTATGAAGATCTTGTAAGAACTTGTCATATGTTAATAGTAATGAAGTTAGTATGATAACAAGAAATAAGAATAATAGTTAGAAGTCATGAATTATCATAAGTCATGAGAAAAGAATGGAAATCAAATTCGTGAAATTCTCATAATGGAAGTTAAATTTTGATATTGAGCTTAGAAACATTGGTTTTCAATGGAGACAAGTCTTATTTGGCATTATAGAGTTGCGTACTCGAGTATGATCGAATTCCATCTTAGAACAAAGAAACGAGCATTAAACGTTCACGAACGTTTATCGTTTTTGTTAAAAATGGACTAATAGGTGAATTTTTAGTTAATGAATTCAAATAGATAAAATTCTTGCATGAACACGTAGAGTATGTAAATTGTGAGTCGTAGGCTCTTGAACGAGCCAATTCGGACTTATAACGAATAAGTTATGAGGCCGTAAATCTCATATAAAAAGTTAACTGTCAAATTTTTACGGTCTTTGAAAACATTGGCCATGCCATGTGCCAATCAAGGCAAAGTAAGTCATAATGCTTGACCGAAGTCAGATCTTCTAACTTGATGTGTGGCCATACGGTAGCAGTACATAGAGGAATAATTGGCGTACGCATAACGCATGACCTTAAAACTTAGATAGTAAAGAATGTTTACATGTTGAGCATGAATAGTAATGATTACCACTTAACTAATGAACTTAATAAAACATTATCAAGTCATAATTAAACCTTAAGTATGATCACTTAGAGTTGAAGAAATTCAATTGCATGTGAACGTAAGAATGACGTAACAGAAAGCCGGAACCAATAATAACAAATCTAATACGTAATTAGATTTAGAAAAAAGGTAAGATTCTTTAGGAACCATGTATGATTATTCATGACCTAATATGCTATGTGATGTTATCATCTACTGTAGAGACTTAAGGACTTAAAGTGCACATGTTATATCTATAAGCAGACGTTAAAGGCAAGTACTCTAACCCTTGTTCTAGTTCGATCTGGACAAGCTTTGTGATTCATGTATTCTTCGCTTAAATTAATGTCTGATGAAGTCAACGCCAATTCCTTTGGCTAGACTTGCGATATGTTGGATTTCTTTTAATCTTTAAAGTATGGGCAATGATTTACCAAACTAATATAGTTGTGGTTTTCAAAAGGAGACTGAGTATGCCAAATTGTTTTGTCGTCAAAAGACAGGCACGTGAGGTTGCCACAACTTAAACGTATACACGTTTAATGAATGTAGTGTTGATCAACATAGAGTACTATAGGCTGATCACCTAGAAGTGCTTGTAAGCTATGTCGGACTTACGGACTTAGTGCCGGGTTGTCCTTTTCAAAGAAATTATGAAACGTTCATGGTCTTGAACCAGGATTGACGTTTTACTGAATATTATCATTATAAAACATTTTGAAGAAAAAGAAATGCTATTTTGAATTATTGATAGTACTTCATAACTATTATCCAGTTATTGAAAATATACGATTCCTATGTTTCAAGCATGTTGTTTTAAAGAAATTGTTATACTTGCTGAGCTTGTTATGCTCACTCTTGCTTGAACCATATGAATGCAGCTTAGACCAAACGGACCGAAGGATCTGGCAAGGATAAAGGGAAGGCTAAGGCGAACATGTAGCTTACCTATGTAATAGTATAGGTTTGTAATGATAATATTTGATATTGTAACACGAACAGATGTAATGGTTATAAAGAACCTGAGGAATGGTAGTATTATTTTGGAATATATGTAAGTCATATCCGTTCTTTTGAGGCATTTCAATTGAATGTTTGTGTGAACTGTAGCACCGTGTAGCACCATATGTCGGGTTGGAAGAGACCCAGATTTGGGGGCGTCACAGGTTGGTATCAAAGCATTAGGTTATAAAACTTAAGGGGGGATGAACTTTAGGCTAATAACCTCATTAAGGAAGGAAAAGTCCGAAGGAAGTAAACTCGAGCTTTACTTGAGTTGAATGAGTTAATAAGGTATTAAAGAAACTCAATACCGAAAGATTTAAAAGATGGAAAGTAACCCTAAATAAATTAAATGTGATTTGTGCTTATACTATTATGTGTTATGTACTACTCAACATATTATGTGTTATTGTAGGATGACGATCGATAGCTTGATGTATAGAGATATACACGTGGTGAGTGAAGAAATTGCGAACATAGTAGAGCCTGTACCCATGCCATTGGCCGAGGTACCCTTAGTTATTTTAGAGGAGTCGGAGACAGAGGAGTACTTTTCTGAGGAAGACTACTCCGAGGGAGATATGGATATAACATCATACCTGGATATGATGACCGAGGAGGAGGAAGAAATGGAGGTGACATCGGTTGATACGGTGGTACCTACACTAGAGTCATCACTTCCAGATGCAATGAGAGCATTGTATATGGCAGTGCTTGATAGGAATGTACAACTGAGTACAGTTGTGCAGAATCAGAGTGAAGAGATTAGTTATCTCCATGAAGCTAAGATGTATACAGAAGCAGATTTTGAGTTAGAGCACGATAAACAGGTGCTTATGACAGAGAAGGCTAGAGACTATAAGGAAGAAGCCGATGAGCTTCATAGGGAACTGGGGGTGAAGGACCAGAAGATAGCACAGATGTCTTACATCCATGAGAGTGCTCATAAGTATTTCAAGCTGAAAGTTGCTTGTTATTGATGAGTAGGTTTTTAACCTAGGATTTATGTTCATTTGGATTGTTATATTTGTAACATTCCAGAATTTTAAAGTGTAATATTAAATATTTATTGATTTATATAAGTATTTAATGGATATGTTTATTGTTGAATAAATAATTGTTCAATTTGAGTTGATGTGGTTTAGTTAATTATTTATTAAATAAATAATTAAATATTAAATATTAAATATTTATTTGCAATATTAAATATTTATTGAATTATATAAGTATTTAATGGCAATTTGAGTTGATGTGGTTTAGTTAATTATTTGTTGAATAAATAATTAAGGAGCTAAGAAAATTAATTGTTATGAGATTATATACCAATTTAATTTAATAAGTAAGCTAGAGAGCTTATAGTGATTTAAATAAATTATAATATTTTAAATGGGAATTTTAGTTTAAAATATTAGTTGGTCGAATAATATTACAATTATAAAAGAAATTATAGTTATGTGATATTAAATTATGTGTTAAAGCAATTTACTAGATTAATATTTTAATTGATTAATTAATTAAGTAGAAGTGTGACTAATAACCTTGCTATAAAGGAGTTATTAAAATAAATTAAAGGACTTTAATTTATTAGTTTTGGCCAAACAAGTCTTAATGCATATTAAGTCTTTAATCTAATAGTGTTTTATCAAATAAGGTATAAGGATTAATCCATTTATTTTAGTTAGATTTGCCAAACAAGGTGTAAGGGTTAATTGGTTATTTTTATTAGCTTAACCAAACAAGCCTTATGGCTTTTGATTTTCAAAACTTACATAACTGATATAATTTATAGCTAGAGTTATATTATATATTTAATATATATTATATCTTATCGTTATATTTTTCCTACGTTAGTTAGACTAGAGTTAGGAAGAAGACTCGATTGAAGAAAAGAAGAAGAAGAATCTGAGAAAAGATGAGAGAAGTTTAGAGAAAATGAGAAAAGAATTGGGGAAAAAGAAGATTGTAATCATAACTATTTTCTTCTAAACTCTAGAGTATTATCTTCTTAATCAAAGATAGGATATTAATCCTTGTATTTTATTTTTAAAGTTTAGTTTTCTTCTCCAAAAAGTTCTTTGTAAATAATTATGGATGATGAATTTCTTGTGTATATAGCTTTAGATGATGATTGTTGTTGTAAAACTGTTTTTTTGAGATTATGTATGATTATAATCAATTTCTTTATGTATGTATGTAAATTGTGAAGAAAAGTATATCACAGTGAGTTCATATGAAAATATATATGAATATGGCTTAGTTTAAAATAGAAATTAATTAAGGTTTAATTAGTTGTTAAACCGATAAATTGATTATTGAATTTAATAGAGTATGTATAATCATAACTATGGTATTTTGAATTTACTATTTTAATTGAAAAACAAAATCACTGTGTTAATTTCCATTAAAAATGTCAAAAATGGAGTTTTTGCCAAAAACATTGAAATTGGGCGTTGTAGAATTGATGTTTATGTTATTTTATCGGTAGAAACATGTTAGAAGTCTTCACAATATGTTTACATGAAGACTATGTGTAAATTACATGTTCATTAGTCTATTAGATTGGAGCTTGTAGGCCAATTTGGTTTTTGTTTATCTTATGCTGCTGAGAGCTTGGTCGCCGAGAGTTACGGACTACGGGCCATTGCCATAAATTTCAACATTACAACTTTTGTGCTTGCAAAATACGTGTGCTGCCAAGCCATGGCGCCAATCGATGGCTTTGTGACTCACGCAGATGTTAACTCAACAACACAGTGCCAACCACAGTGTAAAATCGTGGAAAATGCAATGCCATGAAGTTAGCGAAGGTTCGAGCGGTTTTAGTTTATTACACAAATTTTGAAAATAAAGGTTATGTGTTAATAATATGAATGCTAAATGATGATTTTAGTAGTATTAAACTATGAATAACCATGTTATCAAGTGTTAACTAGTATTAACATAGTTTGATTATGTGAATGGGTGATTTGACCTACATGATGTATATATTTGTTTATATAGATATAAAATGTTGGTAATGACTAATTATGTCATGATGACATATGTATAGGGTATTGATTCAAGTTGTGAGGTTTAGCTTGTGCTAAAGGCAAGTTCTCTAACTCAAAACTTCATTGTGCGAGTTTAATTTCATTACTACGTTATTGTTTTCAAATTCAATTACAATTGTTGTAAGTTGGTACCTCTACACTTTCGTAGAGCTAGATTGCCTATTATTGAATAAGTTATTGTATCTAGTTTCTCATAACGATACAAGTATCCCAAATCTTATAGTTTAATATTGAGCAAGTTTCTCTAATATATAACTTATTATTTAGCATGTGAGTCACTTTATATATTCTAGTGTTGAACAACTTTATCGTTCAAATTACAATTCACTATACATGCTTAGTATTCAATTTTCAATAACTTTGACCTAATATTGTTCAAAGCAAATTATGATATGATTATTCAATGTTTATGCTATTAGATTATTCCTAAAGCATGATGTTAATTACAAATATCAATTCAGTTATCATTATTCCATAGCATACAGTTATTTCTGTTGTAATCAACTAATCCTTAGTTGATTATCGTTGAATTCTAAATTACCCTGTAATGTATCCAAACCAAAACTTACTTTGGTGCGCACTTGTATTCTAAATACTGAGATGAACAACTCTTTTAATAGAGGTTTACGCTTAGCGTTGAAATGGTTGTACACAATACATTGTACGAAGGGTTGACCCCATAAGTACGTGGAGTCCTTATAGTCTTATGACTGTTAAAGTTAAAGTTGAAAAATTACTTATAACTGTGGACATAATTCGTGGTCATTAGACCCTTAGTGAATGTTATAATTTTCAGAAAGTTAATAGAACACATTGTTTAGTTCTATTGAGCCTAGTTTTCGCAATTGATGTAAAAGTTTAAAGAATTACTTGTTGTTATTCCAAGTGGGCCTTGTTTACTCACTCTTGCCTGTAAAATTTCTTACAGCTAAAGATGAAAAGGGTGATGTACCTAGCACCAGTAAGAGAAAAGGAAAGACGACCAAATATTGAAGACTTGTAATAGTTTTGATAGTTTTATTATCAGACTTTGGTTTAAAGATTGTAATGAAGTTTATTTAATTTCTGCATTTGAATGTTTGTAACTAAAGGTTAGATAACCTGGGATATTTTTATTTAAGTTTAATCCTGTATGGGCAGGTTTTTATTATTCAATTTTATTATGGTTGGGTAGTTAGAAATGATTTTTGATTAAGTGAACACCAAATCTTGAGGAAATCGAAGTGGTCGCTGAACTGAAGAACAAGCTGAGAGAAGAAGCTGCTAAGAGGGCAAGAGCTGAAGATGTTTACGAGGAAGCTTTTCAACTAACCAGATTAGCAGTAAGAGACACGCAAGCAAAGAGGATGAAGATGGAAGAGATGGATAAAGTATTTAACATCGCAATTAATCGAGCTAAAGATTGGGTCATGGGAAATCCGATTCAGTTCGAGACGCTGCCATCATTCGTGTTAGATCGCAGAAAAATGTTTCTAGTAATGGAGGAAGAACGTGATAGGGGTAAGAAGTATCTTAATAGAACATCGTAGCTTTTGTTCGATGAGTGAAAGGTTAAATAAATTGTCAATCCCGAGTGTTATGCAACCTATGGGATATGACTATGATGTTGTCCTGAAACTTTTGTAATTCAGGAAAGTAATGTAGATAGCAGAGATGCTATTGTTTTATGTTTTCAAAAAGGTTATGAATAATTAAAAGTTGTTACTTTATTCAAAGTGTTATGTGTTATGTGGTTATTTATGTTATGGAGGCAAGTAGAAGTCGAGTAATAGTCTAATAGATGTTTTGTTTTAACAGAAAATGCCTCCCAGACGTGAACCACCCCGACAGAGAAACAATGAGAGAACTACCAATAACGACAATGTTGACGGTAACCCCGTTCAACAACTAGTGACACTACTGACAGGAGCGTTGCAGAATCAACCACAAAACCATAGTACAACGTTTAAGGATTTCAAAGTAGTTGGACCACCTGAATTCCGTGGGTCTATGAATCCACTCGAAGCACAAACCTAGATTATGGAGATAGAAAAGGTGTTCGATGTCGCTAGGGTAGAGGATGATCAGAAGACTGCTTTCGCAACATTCATGTTGAAAGCAGAAGCTAGTTATTGGTGGCAGACCAATACAACTCGTGAAGGGCCAGGAGTGATGACCTGGGATAGGTTCAAGGAGTTGTTCGTCGAGACCTATTTCCCAGAGAGTTCGAAGAGTCAGTTAGAAGTGCAGTTTCTGGAACTAAAACAAGGAACGATGACGGTATCCGAGTATGCCGCAAAATTCAATGAATTGGCGAGGTTTGCGCCATATCATGTAAACCTGCATTTGTTGGCGTAAAGCGAAGAGATTTGAATAAGGGTGAAGCCACAGGGGCGTATAGTAGGGTTTCTGCTGTTCGATTGAAGACGTTCTACAAAGAATGATGGAGAAAGGCGTGTACTCATTTGAAGGTGGAGGCGAGGCAGTGACAAAGTTCAATTATGAACAAAAGAAGAAGAAGAATGAGAATGAGATTAAGAATGGAGGTGGTAACGGTGGAAACAACAACAACAACAGCAACAACAGCTTGAAGAAGAAGTGGAATGGGAACATGGGTGCTGGAAACCATCAAGGTAACCAGC
Organism: Panax quinquefolius; assembly: GCA_020205615.1. Classification (NCBI taxonomy): domain Eukaryota; kingdom Viridiplantae; phylum Streptophyta; class Magnoliopsida; order Apiales; family Araliaceae; genus Panax; species Panax quinquefolius. The sequence continues at coordinate 73,123,303 of CM035171.1, read as the reverse complement.
AAAACAAAAAGTTTGAAGCATGTGAAATATGCGAGAAATTTCACAAGGGTGCGTGCTTGATGGGGAAACGAGTTTGCTTCAATTGTGGCCAGGAGGGTCACATCACCCCAAATTGCACTCAACCGAAGAAGAATGTATGCTTCACGTGCGGATCCAAGGATCACTTTGCTCGTGAGTTCCCTAAGAAGAAGGACGGAGTGATAACCAGAAGTAATGGAGGTACATGGGCCATTGCAGGACCTGCAACATTAAAAAAACCCACAACCAGAACCTTCAACATGACTGTGATAGATGATGTGCAATCAAAAGATGTGGTGTCAGGTATTATCCTAATCAATGATATAAATGCTTATGTATTATTTGATTCGGGTGCTACTTGTTCGTTTATATCATTTAATTTGCTAAGAGGTTAGAATTGCCTAGAGAAGAACCGAATTTTCCTTTGAACATAGAAATTGCGAATAAAGAAGTAATCCCTGTTAGATTCGTATACAAGAACTGTAGGGTGAACATTAAGGAGAATATCTTGTTGGTAGATTTGATTCCGATTAGACTCAGGGAATTTGATGTAATTTTAGGAATGGATTGAATGTTCAAATACGGAGCGGTAATTGACTACCAAAAGAAGTGCGTAAACCTTATAACCCCGTCAAAGGTAGTATTTCATGGTATCAAGTCGCCTAAACAAATGAAATGTCTGACGACTATACAGGCTAAGAAATTGCTGAGTCAAGGTTGTGTGGGCTATTTAGCTTACATAGTCGGTACTCAGAAGAAGGGTGTGAAACTAGAAGAAATACCAGTAGTGAGGGAATTCAAAGACGTACTTCCAGAGGATTTGCCAGGACTTCCGCCTGACAGAGAAATTGAGTTCGTGATCGACTTAGCGCCAGGAACAAGAACGATATCGAAGGCCCCGTACAGAATGGCTCTGATAGAAATGAAGGAACTGATGGTACAGTTGCAAGAGTTACTGGACAAGAAATATATTCAACCAAGTGTATCGCCGTAAGGAGCGCCAGTTTTATTCGTTAGGAAGAAGGATGGATCAATGCGTCTTTGCATTGATTATAGAGAGTTAAACAAAGTCACTATTAAGAATAGGTATTTGTTGCCTAGAATAGATGACTTGTTTGATCAGCTGAAAGGTGCTAAATATTTCTCAAAAATAGATTTGAGAAGTGGGTATCACCAATTGAAGGTAAGAAAGGAGGATATACCTAGAATGGCATTCAGAACTCGGTACGGACATTACGAGTTTCTGGTAATGTCTTTTGGTTTAACAAATGCCCCTGCCGCGTTCATGGATTTGATGAATTTTGTGTTTAAAACATTCTTAGACAAGTTTGTAGTGGTATTTATTGATGACATTCTGGTGTATTCCAAAACTCAAGAAGAACACGTGGAACATTTATGTTTGACATTAGAAACACTAAGGAAGGAAAATTTGTACGCGAAATTCTCTAAGTGCGAATTTTGGCTCAACTGTGTACAATTTTTGGGTCATGTTATTGACAAGGATGGGATTTTAGTGGATCCATCAAAAGTGGAAGCTGTATCAATTGGGAACAACCAAGAACACCGTCAGAAGTGAGGACTTTCTTGGGACTGGCCGGTTATTATAGAAGATTTATTTTAGATTTTTCTAATATAGCCACTTCGCTAACAAATTTGGCAAGGAAAGCTGTAAAATTTGTTTGGACGGAGAAGTGTGAAGAGAGTTTCCAAGATTTGAAGAAAAAGTTAAGTGTGGCACCTATGTTGATGTTACCAGGTAATACATGAAATTTTGTGGTATATAGTGATGCCTCACACAAAGGGTTGGCTTGTGTTCTTATACAGAACGACAAAGTTATTGCCTATGCATCAGATAACTGAAGGATTATGAGAAAGGGTATCCGACTCATGATTTGGAATTAGCTGCAGTTGTATTTGCTCTGAAGATATGGAGACACTATCTTTATGGAGAGAAATATGAGATCTACACAGACCACAAAAGTCTGAAGTATATTTTCACTCAGAAGGATCTGAACATGCATCAGAGAAGGTGGATGGAATTGATAAAAGATTATGATTGTGAAATCTTTTATTATCCGAGCAAAGCGAATGTGGTTGCAGATGCTTTAAGCAGGAAAGGTCGAGAAAAGTTGACGCTGATAACAACTCAAGAGGAGTTCATTTCAGAAATTACAAAACTGGAGTTGGAAATCAAATTTCCAAAAGAATCTGACGAACAACTATTCCAGATAGAAGCTGGACCAACTTTAGTGGACAAAGTGAAGAATGCTCAACTACAAGATGAAGAGTGTGGGAAAATCAAAGAGAATCAGATTAAGAGTAGTGATGTAAAATACAAGATCGATACCGAAGGACTCCTACGGTTTGAGGGAAGAATCGGGTTCAAAGAACACGTGAGTGAAAGAAGAAATTTTGACCGAAGCTCATAGCTCAAAATATTCAATTCATCCAGGAAGCACAAAAATGTATCAAGATTTGTGCCGATATTTTTGGTGGCCGAATATGAAAAGGGACATTGCAGAATGCGTAGCGAAATGCTTGACATGTCAAAGAGTAAAAGCTGAACATCAAAGACCCAGCGGATTACTTCAACCGTTGGAAATACCAGAATGGAAGTGGGAACACATCACGATGGATTTTGTGGTGGGTCTTCCAACTACTCAGAGAGTATGTGATGCGATTTGGTTGATAGTGGACTGACTAACAAAGTCAGCACACTTTTTACCAATAAAGATTAGATTCAATCTTGATCAGTTGGCAAGATTATACATTAAAGAGATCGTTTCGAGGCATGGAGTGCCAGTATCAATTGTGTCCGATAGAGATCCGCGATTCACGTCTTATTTCTGGAAGAGACTAGAAGAATGCATGGGGACACAGTTGCGAATGAGTACGGCTTATCAACCACAAACAGATGGCCAAAGCGAACGAACAATTCAGACATTGGAAGATATGCTGAGAGCATGTGTCATGGACTTTAAAGGAAGTGGGAAGAACATTTATTGTTGGTGGAATTTGCTTACAACAATAGTTACCACTTGAGCATCGGCATGATGCCATCCGTCGAGGCGCCAGATCGCGAAAGTGCGAACTCCACCATCTTTGGGATGAAGTCGGTGAAGCAAATTTGTTAGGACAAAACAGTACTAACAAACTCTCGGCGTTGTCAAACTCATCGAGACAAGATTGGTAGCACTCAAGCATGCATGGAAAAAGTATCCGATCAACACGAGCATAAGATTGTGTATTCGACGTAGGAACTTTTGTATTCTAAAAGTTTCTCCCCGGAAAGGGAAAATTCGTTTCGGTAAAAAAAGTGAAAGCTAAGCCCGAGGTTTATTAGACCCTTTGAAGTCTTTGCGAAGAGTGGGAGAAGTGGCTTACGAGGTAGCTCTACCTCCGAGTTGGAAAACATTCATAATGTTTTTCACATTTTGTGTATACGACCATATAAACCCGACTACAAACATGTGATCGAGTCTGACGAATGTTGCGATTCGAGAAGATTTGTCTTATGAAGAGGTTCCTATCCAGATAGTCGATAGGAAAGAATAAGTGCTCAGGAATAAAGTGATACCTTCTGTGAATGTGATATAGAGGAATCACAACGCTGAAGAAGCTACGTGGGAACTCGAAGAGAAAATGTTGAAAGAGTACCCTGAGTTATTTGTTTAATCTGTGTCTTCGATTCTGGGCACAGAATCTTTGTAAGTAGGGAAGAATTTAACGAATGATTTGTTTGAGTTGTGATTCTGAGGACAAAATCCTTGTAAGGAGGGAATGATGTAACATTCCAGAATTTTAAAGTGTAATATTAAATATTTATTGATTTATATAAGTATTTAATGGATATGTTTATTGTTGAATAAATAATTGTTCAATTTGAGTTGATGTGGTTTAGTTAATTATTTGTTAAATAAATAATTAAATATTAAATATTAAATATTTATTTACAATATTAAATATTTATTGAATTATATAAGTATTTAATGGCAATTTGAGTTGATGTGGTTTAGTTAATTATTTATTGAATAAATAATTAAGGAGCTAAGAAAATTAATTGTTATGAGATTATATACCAATTTAATTTAATAAGTAAGCTAGAGAGCTTATAATGATTTAAATAAATTATAATATTTTAATGGGAATTTGTAATTTAAAATATTAGTTGGTCGAATAAAATTACTATTATAAAAGAAATTATAGTTATGTGATATTAAATTATGTGTTAAAGTAATTTAATAGATTAATATTTTAATTGATTAAATAATTAAGTAGAAGTGTGACTAATAACCTTGCTATAAAGGAGTTATTAAAATAAATTAAAGGACTTTAATTTAGTTTTGGCCAAACAAGTCTTAATGCATATCAAGTCTTTAATCTAAAAGTGTTTTATCAAACAAGGTATAAGGATTATTCTATTTGTTTTAGTTAGATTTGCCAAACACGGTGTAAGGGTTAATGGGTTATTTTTATTAGCTTAACCAAACAAGCCTTATGGCTTTTTATTTTCAAAACTTACATAACTGATATAATTTATAGCTAGAGTTACATTATATATTTAATATATATTATATCTTATCGTTATATTTTTCCTACGTTAGTTAGACTAGAGTTAGGAAGAAGACTCGAGTTGAAGAAAAAGAAGAAGAAGAATCTGAGAGAGAAAAGTTGAGAGAAGTTTAGAGAAATTGAGAAAAGAATTGGGGAAAAGAAGATTGTACTCATAGCTGCATTTTCTTCTAAACTCTAGAGTATCATCTTCTTAATCAAAGGTAGGATATTAATCCTTGTATTTTATTTTTAAAGTTTAGTTTTTTCTCCAAAGCGTTCTCTCTGTAAATAATTATGGATGATGAATTTCTTGTGTATATAGCTTTAGATGATTATTGTTGTTGTAAAATTGTTTTTTGAGATTATGTATGATTATAATCAATTTCTTTATGTATATATGTAAATTGTGAAGAAAAGTATATCACAAGTGAGTTCATATGAAAATATATATGAATATGGCTTAGTTTAAAATAGAAATTAAGGTTTAATTAGTTGTTAAACTGATAAATTGATTATTGAATTTAATAAAGTATGTATAATCATAACTATGGTGTTTTGAATTTACTATTTTAATTGAAAAACAAAATCACAGTGTTGATTTTAATTAAAAATGTCAAAAATGGAGTTTTTGCCAAAAACATTAAAATTGGGTGTTGTAGATTTGATGTTTATGTTATTTTATGGGTAGAAATATGTTATAAGTCTTCAAAATATGTTTACATGAAGTCTATGTGTAAATTACATGTTAATTAGTCTATTAGATTGGAGCTTGTAGGCCAATTTGGCTTTTGTTCATGCTGTTGCCAAGCTTGGTCGCCGAGTTCTTGACTCTGGGCATGACTCAACTAAAAGTACAAGTTTCATGCCCTAGCAGCGATAGATGCACGCATGACACCAATCGATGTTACTGTGACTCACGCCATGGCCTTGACTCAACATGGCGCCAACCACAGTGTAAAGCGTGAAATGTGCATGTGAATGAGTTAGTAGAAAGGTTACAGCAGTTTTAGTTTATTACACAAATTTTGAAAATAAAGGTTATGTGTTAATAATATGAATGCTAAATGATGATTTCAGTAGTATTAAACTATGAATGAGCATGTTATCAAGTGTTAACTAGTATTAACATAGTTTGATTATGTGAATGGGTGATTTGACCTACATGATGTATATATTTGTTTATATAGATATAAAATGTTGGTAATGACTAATTATGTCATGATGACATATGTATAGGGTATTGATTCAAGTTGTAAGGTTTAGCTTGTTCTAAAGGCAAGTTCTCTAGCTCTAAACTTCATTGTGCGAGTTTAATTTCATTAGTACGTTATTGTTTTCAAATTCAATTACAATTTTTGTAAGTTGCACCCTCTACACTTTTGTAGAGCTAGATTGCCTATTATTGAATAAGTTATTGTATCTAGTTGTTCATAACGATACAAGTATCCCAAATCATATAGTTTAATATTGAGCAAGTTTCTCTAATATGTAACTTATTATTTAGCATGCAAGTCGCTTTATATATTCTAGTGTTGAACAACTTTATCGTTCAAATTACTATTCATTATGCATGCTTAGTATTCAATTCTCAATAACTTTGACCTAATATTGTTCAAAGCAAATTATGATAAGATTATTCAATGTTTATGCTATTAGGTTATTCCTAAAACACGATGTTAATTACAAATATCAATTCAGTTATGATTGTTCCATAGCATACAGTTATTTCTGTTGTAATCAACAAATCCTTAGTTGATTACCGTTGAATTCTAAATTACCCTGTAATGTATCCAAACCAAAACTTATTTTGGTGCGGACTTGTATTCTAAATACTGAGATGAATAACTCTTTTAATAGAGGTTTACGCTTAGCATTGAAATTGTTGTGCACAATACATTGTACGAAGGGTTGATCCCCCTAAGTACGTGGAGTCCTTATAGTCTTATGACTGTTAAAGTTAAAGTTGAAAGATTACTTATAACTGTGGACATGATTCGTGGTCATTAGACCCTTAGCGAATGTTATAATTTTCAGAAAGTTAATAGAACACATTGTTCAGTTCTATTGAGCCTAGTTTTGGCGATTGATGTAAAAGTTTAAAGAATTACTTGTTGTTATTCCAAGTGGGCCTTGTTTGCTCACTCTTACCTGTAAAATTTCTTACAGCTAAAGCTGAAAAGGGTGACATACCTAGCACCAGTAAGGGAAAAGGAAAGACGACCAAATATTGAAGACTTGTAATAGTTGTGATAGTTTTATTATCAGACTTTGGTTTAAAGATTATAATGACGTTTATTTAATTTCTGCATTTGAATGTTTGTAACTAAAGGTTAGATAACCTGGGATATTTTTATTTAAGTTTAATCTTGTATGAGCAGATTTTTATTATTCAATTTTATTATGATTGGGTAGTTAAAAATGAATTTTGATTAAGTGAACACCAAATCTTGAGGAAATGAAGTACCAGTATTTGGAGGTGTCACAATATTGCTAGTTTTTTTGGCACTCACATTTACTTTTGATGGGTTTTGCACTTGTTGTAGGTTAATCAAGTTGATCCATCAAGATGTGAGCAGTAGAGGAGTTTTTGGGCACAAAGTGTAGTTTTACATTGACACAGTGATCTTGGACCATATTTGTAATGAAGAAGGAGTGAAGCTTGCGGCCTTGCCGGAAGCGAGGTGAGTCTTGATTGCCCAGTCTTGAGGGCGCTCTACGGATATTTAAGGCTAGCATGAGAGGCCTTAAAAGTGTGAGAACTTATCTTGGGAAGTCTTTTCGAATTAGGGGAGTCTATCTTGGATAGAAATTAGAAGTGGATTAGGAGTCATGGTATGAGGGGAGAGGAGATATATGCTGATCTAGACATACTTAGAGCGTATAATTCAATCAATCGAGACTTACTTGGAGGAGGATTGTGAAGAGCAAGGGCTTAAAGGAACGAAGAAGATGAATAATTTCACAAAGATTTCAGAATCGAAGGGCGAGAAGGGTGGTGTATTACTATTATTCTCTAATTTCTATCTTCTATAATTGGGATGATGTTTTCTTTTATTTATTAAGAATTTAATTCATTAGTTATGGGTTAAATTACTTATTAGGCTTATAATGGATCTCTAAGTGGAACGATGATTATGTAACCTTGTTTTTCAGTTTAATTAAGCTAGTATGCAGTTTATCTATATTAATTGAAGCTTGAATTTATGAATTGCTTGATCAATAATTTTATGTGGATTTGTATGAATTCGAGAGATGAAATATAAATCTAGACTTAGTTAATATAGCATGTGTCATGAATTTTGTGAATAGCAGATTCTTGATTATTGTTGAGGTAGAGATATGCTTGACATCACATGTATTCGTGAAGAGAACTTGAACTTAAACCTTGCTTAATTGGAATTCACATAGAGATATAGTGAGTTGATTAATTAAGGTGTTTGACTTAATTCTATCTTAATTGTGGATTTGGGTTAATACGGTGTTAATATATCGAGAGGTGTTTAATACTATTTATGTGATCTTGATTAATAAACTGGGATAGTGAGTTAAACTGGAATAAGGTGATAATAATTAGAGGGATGCTTAGAGTGAAGTTACGAGCTAATTCTCCAATATTTGTTTGAAAATTCAGATTTAGGGTTTGTTGGTATTGAGTTGATTATTGATAATTTTAATATTTTCAATATAAACTGGAAATTGATTAGTTTAATAAAATTTGGATTAATAGAAGATTGGTAGTTGCAAGGTAAGTTTGTGCTAAATCTCTGAGGGAATGATACTTTACTTACTGTTATATTACTTGTTGACCACGTATACTTGCATGTTGAGCGTATATAGATTTTTCCCAACAATTATTCTATTGAGTTAGGACAAAATTGTCACATGATTAGTCGCGATACTGTAACGATGATTGCGAATGAGAAACACGAGGACGCTGTTATGCATTATTAGAATGTTAGAGTTATAAATATGTGTGTAGTGACGTAAAACCCACTTTTGTATAAAAGGGTCGTCTTTTTGTAAATCCCAACTTTGGTGGAGTTCAATTGCGGGATAGAATTGTACTAGCTTTTGGCTATGAAAGCAAATTGTAAATAGTTTCAAACTATAAAGAAGCATATGAATATAATGAAATTTTTATTTAATATGCTTTGTTATGGTATGAGTTGGTATGTGGCGAATAATAACGGAGTAAGTAAATAGATAATAATGAAATTTTACTGATTTAATTAGCATAATGCCGCTTAGGAGAAGACAATGTAATCAAGAAATGAAATCACATAATGATAACTAGGGGGGTTAGAATAACCCTATGCAATAGTTCATTAATTTATTAACGGCTGCATTTAACCAAATCGAGGCTAGAATACCCGCGAGACCTAGGGTAGCCAGAACGACTATCTTTAACAAGTTTAAAAACGTAGGTCCGCCAGAGTTCAAAGGAACGACGGACACATTAGAAGCCCAGACATGGGTAAAAGAAATAGAGAAGGCGTTTGTTATTACAAACGTAGGTGAGGCGTAAAAGACTTATTTTGCGACTTAAATGATGAAAGGGGTAGCCAACTGTTGGAGGGAGGCTCACCAGGGTGGGGCTAGAACATAAACAATAACGTGGGAATAGTTCAAGAAGGTTTGCTTCGAGAATTATCTCCCTACAAGCATGCAAGGGAGGATGGAGATTAAGTTCTTAAAACTTAAGCAAGGGGCATGACGGTTCCCCAATACGCGACCAAATTCAATGAATTGGCAAGGTTTGTTCCACACCAAGTGGACATTGAGGAGAAGAAGGCTCGTAGGTTTGAGCAGGGCCTGAAACCCTGGCTCTATAGTAGGATTTCGGTGTTCCAGAGTGTTGCCTATGGGACCATTATAGAGAAGGTAATTATAATAGAGGGTGGTAGTGAGGCGTTGACTCAATACTACAAAGAGAGGAAGGATAAGAGCAAGGGAAAAGGAGGAACCAAGGAAGAAAGTGCCAATAGTTGTGGCATTATGCCAAAAAGAAAGAATTTTTAACTTCGGGAATACTGGAGTGCGACAAGGGGATCCTTAGCGTAGAATAGAAGCGTGTAAGACATGTGGAAAGACTCATCTAGGAGTCTGTCTGAAAGGTATTATAAGTACCTTTAAATATTAAGGTAGAGGAGGAGGAAATAACTTTCGATAATTATATTCGTGAAAATTGTTTCATGGATAATAAAGGTAAGTAAGTGTGGGTAGATAAGTACTGTTAACGTTGAGAGAATTTGAAGAAATTCTCGGTATGAATGGGTTGATTAACCATAGAGCTATAATAAATAGTTATAAGAAAAGTGTGAATCTTTAATTTTTCAGAAAATCCAAGGTAGTAATTTACGGTAATAAATCACCGGAACATTATTGTTGTCTAACCATGACGCAAGTTAGGAGGATGTTAAGGAAGAGGATGAGTCGTTATGTTGTGTATCGACTATTGTAAGTAGAATAAGTTAGCGGTTAAGAATAAATACCCATGGCCTAGGATCGATGATCTATTTGATCAATTGAAATGGGCAAATAATTTTTCTAAGATAGATTTGTGTATGGGGTATCATCGGTGGGAAAGTAAGGAAGAAAGAGGATGTACCTAAGACAACGTTCAGAACTCGTTATAGTTTGACAAGTTTCTGGTTATGTCATTTGGGTTGACTAATGTACTGAAGCTAGATTTTTCCATAAGGGGCACCGAGCAGGTCGGTGGTAAACATATAGGTTCTCTTGTGAGGAGCTATGGTTGAAGGTACCATTAGCGTCACAGAGTGTTCATATAATATTTGGACAAAGATGTCGTTATGATCATTAGTGATATTCTAGTCTACTTTAAGACGTTAGAAGATCACGTTGAACATTTCAAGATAGTGTGAGAAATACTACGGAGGGAGAAGTTGGATACGAAATTCGCTACGTGTGAATTATAACTTAAGAGATAGACAGATTTGTTATTGAGAAGTGTGTTGGGAATGAGAAGTGAGAAAATAGTTTTCAGGAACTAAAAGGAAGGTTAAGTGAGGCACATATATTATCTTTATCAGATGATATAAGGAATTTTGTAGTGTATCTCGATGCTTCGAATGGATGACGAGATTGCGTGCTCATATAGCATGGCAAGGTCATTGCGTATACATCATGCCAGTTAAGGGATTATAAGAAGGTTTATCCTACTTATGATCTATAATTGGCAGCTGTAGTTTTAAATTAAAAATCTGAAGATAGTATTTATACGGGGAGAAGTGTGAGATATAGACGGACTATAGGAGTCTTAAATATATCTCCACACAGAAGGAGTTGAATATGCGGTAGAGAGAAGACTATGAGATCTTATATCATATAGGAAAGGTAAACGTAGAAGCCAACACATTGTGTAGGAAGGGTATGGAAAAGCTATCGATGTTAACGACTCAGAATGAGTTAATAACAGAGATGAAAAGATCAGAGTTAGAAGTTAAATTACAAAATGAAGGGGTAGAAATTATTCACAAAATAGACTCAATCCACGAAAATGGAACGAGTTAAGTAAGTACAACAAAGTAACTAGGAGTGAAAGCAAATGAAGAAGAAGATGCAGGACAAAGAGAAGATCACATATCATCTCGTTTTGAAGGAGGAATTTGAGTTTCATATAAAAGAAGAACTAATAAAATGAAGATAACGTAATGTGTTAGTATGTGCTTAACTTCCAATTCAGATTCTTGATAGGAAGGAACAAGTTCTTTGAAATAAGATAATACCTTCGGTGAAGGTGAATGTAAGAAACAACAATGTCGAAGAAGCATGGTGAGAACTCAAGATTTAAAATGAAGAAATTTTTTCCACATTTGTTTATTTAAGTATAGCGAGATTCTGGGGACAAAATCCTTATATGGGAGGAAGAATGTAACGCCCGAGAAAATTGGATTTTTAGGAGAATTAAAATTTTATTTAATTATGTGGATTAAATGAATTTAATTAAGTAATTATGGGAGTAAACTAATTGAAGGTCGCTCTATGAACTAGACCTGTCAAAATGTCGTAGTATTTTGGCTACGTGGTAGAATTAAAGTGTTTGAATTTCCAAGACGAAAATAAAAGCTTTCCGAGAAATTTTTCGAAAAACACTATTCACGCATTTCTGCTCGGGAATTATTTTTGAACTTCTGAGAAATACGTAACGATAGAATATCGAGGTGAGATAGAATATCAAATAATATTTCAGTTATGGAAAATGCAGTTTTTCGCCTGCGGACTTAAAACCTAACGGCTAGGGAAAATGATTTTCGAAAAGGAAATGAAATGTGTATAATGAATTAAAGCGATAATTGTATAATACGTAGGTATTGTACGATGAAAGGAATACGAGTATGATACGAGGTATTATACGAGTATGTATAGATGATGGTATGTCGTATATGTTGAATAAGTATACGAGTTAGAATACGAGATTAATACGTAAATTATATGTTATAAAGCTTTAAGCCAAATGGAATGGACTTGTGGATTTGTGTAGCAAATTGTGAAGTCCAATAAGAATTAATAAGCAAGCCCAAGATTATGTAATATTAAAGCCCAAGTGGTTGTTAAGGTAAAGTCCTAAAGTAATTTAATGCAAGCCTAAATGATTAAGCTAAGTTAATTAAGCTAAAGGCCCAAAGTAAGAACCAATGAGTTATGGGATTGTTTAAACCCATGGGGCAAACCATGGATGATCCAAAGTAGGGACCAAGTAACTTAATGGCTAAGTAAAAGTGATGAGCAAGTAAAGGATAAGCTAGGTGATTAACAAGTAAACTTAAAGGCTAAGTTATATGATTAGCAAGTTTACTTAGTGGTTAAGTAAATGCGGTGCCCAAGTATTGGATAAATGTTGTGATGGCCAAGCAAAGAGTGTGGGGAACAAGTTAACTTAATGCTTAAGCTAGGAATAGTAAGGAGGTGGATGGATTAATGACCCTTATGCCCTAACTTTGGCTTTCTTATACATAGCAAGCTTAGATTTCATTTTGTGGGTTGTTCATTTCATCCAACAAGTTGAGAGCTTATTGGTTAGGGATAATAAGCTAGAAAAGCTAGAAACTAGTCTTTCATATTTAAAGAAGCAAGAAGGAGATCAAAGATTAACCAAGTGATAATCAAGGGTAAGCAATCCTAAGCCATGATTCTCTTTCTCTTCTATTGTTAGAGAAGTGGGTAGTGGTAGAACATGTATGCTAAGAACTAATAAGAATGATTAATCAATGGATTTAAGCCGTATTAGTCATGAATAAGTAATTCAAACTTAATTAAGTTATGAACTTATGAAGATCTTGTCATATGTTTATAGTAATGAAGTTAGTATGATAACAAGAAATAAGAATAATAGTTAGAAGTCATGAATTATCATAAGCCATGAGAAAAGAATGGAAGTCAAATTCATGAAATTCTCATAATGGAAGTCAAATTTTGATATTGAGCTTAGAAACATTGGTTTTCAATGGAGACAAGTCTTATTTGGCATTATAGAGTTGCGGACTCGAGTATGATCGAATTCCGTCTTTGAACGAAGAAACGAGCATTGAACGTTCACGAACGTTTATCGTTTTTGTTAAAAATAGACTAATAGGTGAATTTTTAGTTAATAAATTCAAATAAATAAAATTCTTGCATGAACACGTAGAGTATGTAAATTGTGAGCCGTAGGCTCTTGAACGAGCCAATTCGGACTTTTAACGAAGAAGTTATAAGGCCGTAAATCTCACATAAAAAGTTAAATGTCAAATTTTTCTGGTGCTGAGCACTGGCGCTGCAATGCCAATCAAGGCAAAGTAAGTCATGCCGCAGCGTCGAGTCCGGTCTTCTAGCCCAATGTGTGACGCCAATGACGTATACATAGAGGAATAGCTTAGTGCATAGCCTGAATTTTAAAACTTAGATAGTAAAGAATGTTTACATGTTGAGCATGAATAGTAAATGATTAACACTTAACTAATGAACTTAATAAAACATTATCAAGTCATGATTAAAGCTTAAGTATGATCACTTAAAGTTCAAGAAAGTCAATTGCATGTGAACGTAAGAATGACGTAACATAAAGTCGGAACCAATAATAACAAATCTAATATGTAATTAGATTGAGAAGAATGGTAAGATTCTTTAGGAACCATGTATGATTATTCATGACCTAATATGCTATGTGATGTTATCGTCTACTGAAGAGACTTAAGGACTTAAAGTGCACGTGTTATATATGCAAGCAGACGCTAAAGGCAAGTACTCTAACCCTTGTTCCAGTACGATTTGGACAAGCTTTGTGATTCATGTATTCTTCGCATAAATTAATGTCTGATGAAGTCAACGCCAATTCCTTCGGCTAGACTTGCGACATGTTGGATTTTTTTTAATCTTTCAAGTATGGGAAATGATTTACGAAACTAATATTGTTGTGGTTTTCAAAAGGAGACTGATTGTGCCAAATTGTTTTGTCGTCAAACGAAAGGCACGTGAGGATGCCACAACTTAAACGTATACACGTTTAATGAATGTAGTGTTGATCAACATAAAGTACTATAGGCTGATCACCTAGAAGTGCTCATAAGCTATTCTGGACTTACAGACTTAGTGCCGGGTAGTCCTTTTCAAAGAAATTATGAGACGTTCATGGTCTTGAACCAGGATTGACGTTTTACTAAATATTGTAATTATAAAATGTTTTGAAGAAAAGGAAATGCTATTTTGAATTGTTGATAGTACTTCAAAAACTATTATCCAGTTATTGAAGATATATAATTCCTATATTTCAAGCATGTTATTTATAAGAAATTGTTGTACTTGCTGAGCTTGTTATGCTCATTCTTGCTTGAACCATATGAATGCAACTTAGACCGAACGGACCGAAGGATCTGGCAAGGATAAAGGGAAGGCTAAGGCGAACATGTAGCATACCTATGTAATAGTATAGGTTTGTAATGATAATATTTGATATTATGACACGAACAAATGTAACAATTATAAAGAACCTGGGGAATGGTAGTATTGTTTTGGAATATATGTAAGACATATCCTTTCTTTTGAGGCATTTCAATTGAATGTTTGTGTGAACTGTAGCACCGTGTAGCACCATATGTCGGGTTGGAAGAGACCCGGATTTGGGGGTGTCACAGTTCTTACATGTATAAACAAAATCATTCATCAATTTACTGATTAATATGAAATTTAAACATAAATTCTTGTACTTACAAGCCATATTCTTATATTTTTCATTGTAACTATAAAACTCCAATTAACCCATAATTACATGAATTTAAACATTGTGATTCATGTATACATGATATATAACATGTTATGAACAATTTATAGTACATATATAGACATATAATTAGAAATTGTAAAATTTCCCATTCACGGAGAACTCAGTTAGGAGAGAAATATAATACGTGAAATATTAAAAATAGATTAGGGTTTACCCTTGCTTTCTCTGTTTGAAGGAGATACCAACTTGAATCCTCCAATTCTCTCTGATCAATTCTCTCAAAGCCCTCTATTTTCTCTCTAATCTCTCTGACTTAGGTTTTAGAAAAAATGAGAATGCGTAAAACAAAGAACTGATATATGCGCACAGATAACTGGCGCAACATGGTGTCATGGTCGGTTAATCCCATAGTGGGTTAACTAGCCAACTCCTTTTAAGGCCATGTTTGGCTAATTTAATAATCTCTTCTTAATTTATTTTAATTAACTTATTTATTATATAGTTTAATAATGTCACACTCAATTATGCTTATTAAATAATCCATTTAATCAAATATGCTCAATTAAATACATACTTTTGAATAATAAAATTGTCCACATTAATTTAATCATTGTAACACGTATAATAAATTAATCTACCACAAACTCATCAATTAATTATTTAACCCAATAATTATGTAACGAATGATTTGTTTGAGTTGTGATTCTGAGGACAAAATTCTTGTAAGGAGGGAATGATGTAACATTCTAGAATTTTAAAGTGTAATATTAAATATTTATTGATTTATATAAGTATTTAATGGATATGTTTATTATTGAATAAATAATTGTTTAATTTGAGTTGATGTGGTTTAGTTAATTATTTGTTGAATAAATAATTAAATATTAAATATTTATTTGCAATATTAAATATTTATTGAATTATATAAGTATTTAATGGTAATTTGAGTTGATGTGGTTTAGTTAATTATTTGTTGAATAAATAATTAAGGAGCTAAAAAATTAATTGCTATGAAATTATATACTAATTTAATTTAATAATTAAGTTAGAGAGCTAATAATGATTAAATGAATTATAGTATTTTAATTGGAATTTGTGATTAAAATAAGGTGTTAGTTGGATTAAATAAAATTATAATTATAAAGAAATTATAATTTTGTGGTATTGATTTATGTGTTAAAGTGATTAACAAATTATTTTTAGAATTAATTTAATTAAATTAAAGTGTGACAAATAACCTTGCTATAAACGAGTTACTAAAATAAATTAAGGGAGTTTAATTCAGTTTTGCCAAACAAGGCCTAATGCCTATTAAGTCTTTTATCTAATTGTGTTTTACCAAACAAGGCATAAGGATTAATGAGTTATTTTTAGTTAGTTAACCAAACAAGCCTTATGGCTTTTGATTTCAAAAAAATTATAACTGATGTCAGTTAAGTTAGTATTGTAGACACTCGAAATTTTCTGTACTACTGTTACTAGCATTGGAGGAGGACATATTCGTCTTTTAAGAGAGAACACTGAAAGACAATCCAAATCCATGCCGGATACTACCGGAAGTTCAGCATCAACCCTAGATCGCAATCTGGGAGTAACGATTTCAACCTCGGATGTAACCCCGAGGCCTGTAGATACAATACCGGCACCACCGGAGAAGACCGATTAATCTCGGAGATAACCCCGAGGTATCTAGTCTCAGTCCCAACCATGGGAATAGCCACCAACCTTGGTGATAAACCCCAAGGAATGCAGTTTTGGCGATAACCCCAGAAATGCTTGTTTCAAATGCGACCAGTTTCAATCTCGGCACTCATAACGAGATGCACTGCATCAACCCGACAATAACATCGGGAAGACAGGCACACCTAAAAGATGATAATGAGGACCTTCAACAATTGCAGCAGTCCAATCTCAACAAAGTCTGAGCAACGTCTGCTTTATCGGCCCAATCTGGCGATAACACCGGTGAGGGGCAACATCGTCATCTCGTCAACACGATGCCACGTCACGTCTCTACACAACAATGTCCCACAAGGCTAACCAATCCTGAGTGACTATTGTGCGGGGTAACGAATGAAAGTTGAAGCTTGAAGACCAGAGGGCATCATCCCATCTTCAATGACTTCGCACAAACTCTAATCCCATGCTATCATACAACTCTCGACAACGGCGGTCCGAAATAGGTCCTGTATACCTCAAACGGATGCCCGGATTGCACTTTTGTAAATCTAAGTGGACATTATAGAACTTGAGTGCACGTACTTCGAGACAACCCGACCCGACAAACCCGGGCCAACCTGGGTTTCCTATGGTACACTTGCGGCTCATATTGCCTATAAATAGAGGACTTGGGGTGCAGATTTTCTAAGAGAAAAAAATGGGGAAACCCTGCAAACTTTTCTCTACACTCGCCCATACAGTGTATTTCCCACTTTCAAACACCTGTGAGCTCATATATAGCCTCTTTTGTACATGTGACGCCCCCAAATTCGGGTATCTTCCAACCCGACAAATAGTGCTCCACTATATTAATGTCCATACAATCATTCCATTGAAATACAACAAAATGAAAGTAATTACTATCTTCTTATTACAATCAAAGTATAATCCTTCCCAGGTTCATAAATCGATTACATCGTTCATTGTTCATAATGTATAATACATACAAACTTGCTAAACTATTACACAATGCCTAAGCATCCATCTTAGCTTTGCCCTTATCATTCTTGGCATTCACAGTACTTTCATCTTTAACTGCAGTTATATAATTCACGAAAGAAGTGAGCATGACAACTCAGCAAGTTTAATCAAGGATAACAGGAATACCACATTCATGAATTATATAACAATTCCGACATAACTGAACAATAGTTATGAAGTATTATGAATCAACAATACTTTAACAGTTCATAACATCAATTCTCAAAGTATAGAATAGATTAGGAATTCTGAACCGGTCGATAGACCATGAACAATCAATTTTAGTTTTCATACTTGAAAAGGAGTCCACAGCACTAAGGTCATTCATCCGTATAACTTACAAGCACTTCTAGGTGATCAGCCTATAGTACTCTATGTTGATCAACACTACATTCATTAAACGTATTTACGTTTAATATTTTTGGCAAACTCGCGTTCCCATCGAATAATCGATGAAAAATACTTTTGTTTGTTCATAGACAAACCTTACCTTCACGTCCGTACCAATTACTTGGCATATAATAGCGTTAACATTTCTATATAGAATGATATGAATAATAATCAATCTATATCTTACGAATAGTCTAGCCGAGTTAAAATCTGGCATCGACCCTTTTTTTAAAACAAATCTTGCAATTCAGTTCAACGAATCACATAAAACTTGGCTAACATGGAAGTTAGACAAGCGTTAAGAAAACTTGCCTTTCAGCGTCTTCAAATAACTTACTCGACTGACCACAGCCTTTACAGAATCTACATGATATGTTCACATAGACACCTCGTAATTAGCTATCAAACAATTATTCACATTGTTCCTACAAGCTTCTTTTCTCTTCTATGTACGTGTTAACTTAATATCTTTATTAAAGTCAACATGACTTATTACCTAAATCCCGGTTTATCACTCTATTGACGTTTATTAACCAGGACTCAAACATCGTTGATAAGGTACCAACTTTGTTCATTGCACATATCTTGTTAACATGCATTACATCCCTAAGTTTCATACCCTATACCATAGTATAGGTAATATAGGATTAGTCTTAGTACATTTATTGAGTATATAAACTCAACTCGGGTAGGTCTCTAAAAAACTGAATGTTTAAAACCTAACTTGGTCAACTTTTTTCATCACGGCGCGTTGGCGTGCGGCATCCTTTGTATTTTAGTGGCTATCATGGCATGAAAGTTAGGTGGTACTCGCCGAGTCTCGCATCTTGGCGCCACCACTTTATCTGTGGTTGGTTTTAGCCGCAGCGCCGAAGTCTCAATGCACCAGTTGGTTAATAAACCGCTTTTTGGTTTTCTAACGAAACTCCCGGCTTCCTAATTTGTTCGTTTTACATCCGAATTGACCCATTCGAATTCCTACAAGTCAGGAATTACATCCTTTATGTGTTCATATAAGAATTCAACACTTTCAAATCCGTTAACTCGTAATTCACTATTGAGTTCATTTTATATCGTTAAATAGCGTTAATGAGCGTTCAATGCTCGTTTTCTTCGTTCTAAGTCGGAATCCGACGATTCTCGAACCCACAACTCTTAATTACCCTATCTCACGTGTTGACATTGGAAACTAACATTTTCAAGTCTCACGGAATCTTTTGACTACGATTACGGAATTTCTACGTTTTCGACGTTTAACGTCTATTTCCGCAAAATTCGCCATAACTTCGTTACTACTGTTCTTTAAGCCAAATCACATGGAATACTCCATGGATTTCATATCTACATCCTAACCAAACAAGATGCATATACTAATGTATTGATGGAGCTCAATTGTTTATCAACAATCGATCTCAACAATAAATATTTTCATGGTTCAAACTATATTAGACCTTATAATGTTTTTATAATCTCATGACTTATAGAGGTTGAATCTATGGTAAGTCATCTTTAATTCCTCACTCAAGACATATACCACCACTTCATGGTTCTCTATATAGAAAGATAATCTAAAAGAGATGGAGATGAGAAACAAGAAGTATTACCTCAAGAAATCTTAAGAAATCTTTTGGACAATTAGAAGTTAAAGCTTCCAAAGTGTATGCTTGCAAGAATAGCTCTCTTTCTCTCTCAAATAATCTAGGTTGGCAAGTTGAAAAACTCCCAAATGAATTAACCTAGCCTCTTATTTATAGAAAACTAGAATGGAGGGCAATTTAGACTATAAACCACCACCTACATACTATTCATTTGTGGTCACCAAGTAAAACACTTGGTGACCAAGCCTTATGCTTGGCTTCCACACCAAGGTGGCCGGCCCACCTCCTCATGTGACATCCCATGGGTTGCCCCATGGGTTTTACCCATTCAGTGACCCACCGGTTTGACCCACGGTTCGGTTTTAATGAATTGGGCTTAACTAAATTATCATTGGGCCTTGGTCATTCAAATGATTGGATTAATTAATAATTCAACTCAAATGAATTAGTCATTAAGTCTTAACTTAATTCTATAATACAAATCGTATCATATACGTACAATTCACGTATTATTTCCGTATACTACTCATACAATAATTGTATTGTACTTCGTATTTACTCAACGTATTATACGTAGATAATAAATAGTATCACCAAATGCATAACACTCGCCTTAACCCTAGCGCCATTCCTCCTACGCATATTATTTCCTTCTTGGAAATCAATATACTCAACCCTTAGGTTTTAAGTCCACAGGCGAAAACTGCGTTTGCCATAAATGAAATATTATCAGATATTCCATCTCATTACGATATTCTATCATTACGCGTTTCCCAGAATTTCAAAATAATTTCCGGAACAGAAACGCATGAATAGTGTTTTTACGAAAATTTCTCGGAAAGCAATTATTATCGTCTTGGAAATTCCAAACAACTATATCTAACACGTAGCCAAAATACTAACCACGTTAGCACATTCTAGGTCATAGAACGACCTTCACATAGCTTACTCACAAAGAAATTAATTAAATTCATTTAATTCACATAATCAAATAAAAATTTAATTGTCATAAAAATCCGATTTTCTCGGGCATTACATTCTCTCCCCCTTATAAGAATTCTGTCCCCAGAATCTTAGCTTATAATTACATAAACAAATGAGGAAAATCTTCCTTCATTTTACTTTCGAGCTCCCACGTTGCTTCTTCAACATTGTGGTTTCTCCATAACACCTTTACTGAAGGTATGACCTTATTTTTTAAAACTTGTTCCTTCCTATCAATAATTTGAATTAGAAGTTCCTCATAGGACAAGTCCTTCTTTATCTGAATAGATTCATACTCTATCACGTGTTTATAGTCCTGTTTATAAGGACGCAACACTGACACATGAAACACATTATGAATGCATTCCATCTCTGAAGGTAAGGCTACTACATAAGCTACCTCCCCTATCATTTTTAAAATCTCAAAAGGTCCTACAAACCTTGGACTTAACTTCCCTTTCTTTCCAAAATGTATCTTCCCTTTCCAAGGCGATACTTTCAGAAAAACAAAAGATCCTACATCGAATTCTCTATTCTCTCTCTGAGGATCTACATACTTCCTTTGCTGGTCTTGAGCCGCAACTAATCGAGTACGTATTTACTCTACCATGTCCGCCGTCTGCTGAACCATCTCAGGTCCCAACATCCGACGTTCACCCACCTCATCCCAACACAATGGAGTTTGGCACTTCCTCCCATACAACGCTTCGTAAGGCGGCATGCCTATACGAGCGTGAAAACTATTGTTGTACAAAAATTCCACCAACGGTAGAAATTCGTCCCAACTCCCTTTGAAATCCTTAACACAAGATCTTAGCATATCTTCAAGCGTTTGAATTATTCGCTCACTCTGACCATCCGTCTGAGGATGATATGCCGTACTCAATCTTAACTGCGTTCCCATTTGTTCTTGCAAACTTCTCCAAAAGTTCGATGTGAATCGTGGACCACGATCTGACAAAATCGAAATAGGTACTCCATGTTTGGAAATAATTTCCTTAACATACAGCTTAGCTAACTGATCTAGGTTATACCTAATTTCTATTAGTAGAAAATGAGCCGATTTCGTCAAACGATCCACTATCACCCAAATAGCATCATATCCTTTTCTTGTTGTTAGAAGTCCCACCACAAAGTCCATCGTGATGTGCTCCCACTTCCACTCTTGAATTTCTAGCGATTGTAATAACCCGCTCGGTCGTTGATGTTCAGCCTTCACTTTTTGACAAGTTAAGCACCTACTAACATATTCTGCTATCTCCCTCTTCATATTCGGCCACCAAAAGTTCTGACGAAGGTCTTGATACATCTTCGTACTACCGGGATGTATCGAGTACCTCGAACTATGGGCCTCCATCATAATTTCTTCTTTTAATTCGGAATCATTAGGAACCCAAATTCTTCCCTCAAAACAAAGTAATCCCTCCTTATTGAGGTTATACTCAGTCTTTTCTTCATCTTCTATTCTCTTCTGCATCTGCTTGCACTCCTCATTTCTCAGTTGTACTCCCCTAACCTCCTCCACTATGGTAGGTTGGGTTTCCATGGAAAATAACATCTCTACCGCTTCCTCCGGTAACTTAACTTCTAGCTCCATTTTTGCCATCGCTGTTACCAACTCATTTTGAGTTGTTAACATTGATAATTTCTCTCTACCCTTCCTACTTAGCGCATCGGCTACTACATTTGTTTTCCCCGGATGATATAAAATATCACAATCATAATCTTTTATTAACTCTAACCACCTTCTCTGTCTCATGTTCAACTCCTTCTGCGTGAAGATATATTTCAGACTTTTGTGGTCCGTGTATATCTCACATTTCTCACCATAAAGATAATGCCTTTAGGGCAAAAACTACAGCAGCCAATTCCAAGTCATGAGTAGGATAGATCTTCTCATAATCCTTCAATTGACGTGACACATATGCAATGACCTCGTCATGCTTCATGAGCACGCAACCCAGTCCTTTATGCGACGCATCGATATACACTACAAAATTTCCTGTATTGTCTAGTAAGTACAATACAGGTTCCTCACTTAACCTCTTCTTCAACTCCTAAAAACTGTTCTCATATTTTTCAGTCCACACATACTTCACCGACTTTTTTGTCAGATTCGTTAACGGAGTAGCTATTTTAGAAAAGTCCGGAATGAACCTCCTATAGTATCCCGCTAACCCTAGAAAACTCCGAACCTCAGTTGTCGTTTTCGGTTGCTCCCATTCGTTAACTTCTTCTACTTTTACCGGATCTATGGAAATGCCATCCTTATCAATAACATGCCCTAGAAACTGCACCTTCTCAAGCCAAAATTCACACTTTGTGAATTTCGCATACAACTTCTCCATCCGTAGTGTCTCCAACACTATTCCCAAATGTTTCGAATGATCTTCTGGCGTCTTTGAATAGACTAGAATATCATCAATGAACACTACGACAAAATTGTCCAAATGTTGTTTGAACACCTTGTTCGTCACATCTATAAATGCGGCTGGCGCATTAGTCAACCCAAATGACATTACCAGAAACTCGTAATGACCATAACGAGTTCTGAATGCTGTCTTAGGTACATCTTCCTTCTTCACCTTTAACTGATGATACCCCGTGTGCAAGTTTATTTTAGAAAAATACTTTGCCCCTTTCAACTGATCAAATAGATCATCGATCCTGGGCAAAGGGTATCTATTCTTAATCATCAACTTGTTCAACTCTCGATAGTCGATACAAAGTCTTAACGTCCCATCCTTCTTCTTTACAAACAACACTGGTGCTCCCCAATGAGACACACTTGGTTGAATGTACTTCCTGTCTAATAGTTCTTGTAATTGAACCATTAACTCCTTCATTTTGACTTGCGCCATTTGATATGGTGCCCTTGAAACTGGTGTCGTTCCCGGTAACAGATCAATTACAAACTCCACCTCCCTGTCCGGTGGAATACCCGGTAATTCCTCCGGAAATACCTCCGCGAAATCTTTCATAATAGGTATCTGATCCAAGGATGTTCCCACTCTTTGGGTATCCACAACATGGCATAGATACCCTACACACCCTTTTCTCAACATCTTCCTAGCTTGTGTCATAGACAGACAACAACAGCACCTCGGTGAATTACTACCGAATAACACTACCTTGGTTTTCTTAGAAAGCTGAAGCTTTACACTTTTCCTATGGCAATCTATAACCGCCTCATGGTTCACCAACCAATCCATACCAAGAATTACGTCGATTTCTTTTAGCCTTATCGGTACCAAATCTACCCATAACTTATTCCCTCTAATTTCCATGCAACAATCCTTATGGATATGTTCAATGGGGATTATCTCCTCGTTCGGTACCTTAACGTCTAAAGGTATAGGTAACTTCTCAGGGATTAAACCTAATCGCTTAGCAAATTCACATGCTATAAAAGAACAAGTAGCACCCGAGTCAAATAGCATATAAGCATTTATCTCATTGACCGGAATGATACCTGCTACCACATCTGTTGATGCAACCGCATGTTGAGCGGTCGTATTAAAGCGTCTGGTGAGGGTCTACCCACTGATGGTGTTGGTCCAGTAATGGTTAATTTACCACTACCAAAACTCTTATTCCCCTCTAAACCCTTCTTCGGGCAATTTCTTGCCATGTGGTCCATTGACCCACAGACAAAACACCCCTGGTTCTTCTTAGGGTTAGGACAGTTGGGTGACAAATACCCTTCCTACCCACAGTTGTAGCATACTGCTTTCCCCTTTAAACAGACTCCCATGTGAGATTTTTTGCATGTCTTACATGCTTCCGTTCTCCGTTTGGGATCTCTTTGCTTTACCCCAGTATTCCCAGGGTTAAAACTCTTCTTCTTTTGCAAGTTGTCGCTTCCGCTGGTAACTTCAACCTAATTACCTCCTTCTAACTTACTCTTAATCTTCCGCTTTTTGTGGTACTGAGACAAAGCCTCACTACCACCTTCAACTATTATCGCCTTCTCCAGAATGGTCTCGTAGGAAGCACTCTGGAAAACCGATATCCTACTATAGAGCTAGGGTGTTAAGCCCTGCTCAAATCTGCGCGCCTTCCTTTCCTCTGTATCCACCTGATGTGGAGCAAATCTCGCCAATTCGTTAAACTTGGCGGCATACTGGGGAACTGTCATATCCCCCTGCTTAAGTTCTAGGAACTTAATTTCCATCCTACCCTGCATGCTAGTAGGGAAGTAGTTCTCGAAGAAAACCTTCTTAAACTGTTCCCACGTAACAGCCTCTGTCGTAGCCCCACCCTGGTGAGCTTCCCACCAGTAGTTGGCTTCCCCCTTCATCATGTAAGTCGCAAAACAAGTCTTTTGCGCCTCACCTACGTTTGTTATCACAAACGCCTTTTCAATCTCTCTAATCCATGTCGGGCTTCTAGTGGATCCATCGTTCCTCGAACTGGGAGGACCCACACTTTTAAAGTCCTTAAAGGTAGTTGTTCTTGCTACCCCGAGAGCTACAGAATCCCACCCCCACTTGGTTAAATGCACGGTAGTTAATAAATTAACGAACTCTTGCGTAGGGTTGTTAGAACCCCCCTGATTTTCATTATGAGACTCGGCCTCTTGGTTCCATTGTCTCCTTCTTGGCGGCTTAATTCAGATTAAATAAATAAAGCTTCGTTATCATCTATTTAACTACTCGGTTATCATTTTAAATTAACAACAACCATTCATACGACAACAAGCCTGTTAAATAAAAACTTCATTATATAAATATGCTTTCATTGTCAAAACTATTTACATCATGTTCCCTTAGCCAAAAGCTATTACATACTATCCCGCGATTGCCTTCTACAAAAATTGGGATTTACAAAAAGACTACCCTTAGTTATACAAAAGAGGGTTTTATGTCATTACTTATATACAAAAAGATCTAGCGATCTACTAACACTGTCGAACGACATTTTCATATTTCTAATTTGCCAGAATCGACACTATATCTCGACTTATAGTATGTCGAGTCTGCCCGGACTCAATAGAATAACAAGCAATTTTCAGCTTGAAATCCTCATGAGCGCATTCATGGATGTATGAGATCCTAGCTATTTTTTGGTCTTTCTCAACCAGTTTCTTTTGTAGCTCAAGGACCTCATCCTTATAGTTCTCGAGCCTTTATCACCATAAGCACTTTTCATCGTGCTTTCGACTCAAAGTCCGCCTCTCTGCATGATTCTTTTCGCCTCATATAAAGCGTTATATTCCTCAATCGTGCCTCTACCGAGTACATAAATGCACATTCCTATCCAACACCGCCGATATCTGATGTTTCTAGTTGCATCCAGAGATGCTGGCTCCTGAGTAGGTAACACCATGTTAATCGATGTCAGCTCCATTTCATCCTCCACGTCTAGCATCTCGTTAAGGTATGATGCTAATCCCATAGTCTCCTCAGAGTATTCCTCCTCAGAGATGTACTCCTCAATGTCTGAGTCTTCTAGTACAACTATCGGTACCTCTACCACTAGCATTGGTACAATCTCAACTTGGTTAACTGAGTCCTCACTTATCATTTCCACGTTTCTAAACATCAAGCTATCGGTTGACATCTACAAACACATAACACGTTGATTAGTACATAATACACAATAGTATAAGCACAAATCACATTTAAAATCTTTAAGATTAATTTTCACCTTTTAATTCTTTCGATACTGAGTTATCTCAATATCTTCTTAATTCAATGGACTTGAATTTCATTCCTCGGACTTTACCTTCCTTACGAGGTTATTAGCCTAAGGTTTTCCCCCCTTGAGTTTTATAACCTAAGGATTTGATACCAAACTGTGACGTCCCCAAATTCGGGTATCTTCCAACCCGACAGATGGTGCTCCACTGTACTAATATCCATACAATCATTCCATTGAAATACAACAAAATGAAAGTAATTACTATCTTCTTATTACAATCAAAGTATAATCCTTCCCGGGTTCATAAACCGGTTACATCGTTCATTGTTCATAATGTATAATACATACAAACTTGCTAAACAATTACACAATGCCTAAGCATCCATCTTAGCTTTGCCATTATCATTCTTGGCATTCACAGTACGTTCATCTTTAACTACAGTTATATAATTCACACAAGAAGTGAGCATGACAGCTCATCAAGTTTAATCAAGGATAACAGGAATACCACATTCATGAATTATATAACAATTCCAACATAACTGAACAATAGTTATGAAGTATTATGAATCAACAATACTTTAACAGTTCATAACATCAATTCCCAAAGTATAGAATAGATTAGGAATTCTAAACCGATCGATAGACCATGAATAGTAAATTTTAGTTTTCATACTTGAAAAGGAGTCCACAACACTAAGGTTGTTCATCCGTATAACTTACGAGCACTTCTAGGTGATTAGCCTATAGTACTCTATGTTGATCAACACTACATTCATTAAACGTATTTACGTTTAATATTTTTGGCAAACTCGCGTGCCCATCGAATAATCGATGAAAAATACTTTTGTTTGTTCGTAGACTAACCTTACCTTCACGTCCGTACCAATTACTTGACATAGGATAGCATTAACATTTCTATATAGAATGATATGAATAATAATTAATCTATATCTTACGAATAGTCTAGTCGAGTTAAAATCTGGCATCGACCCTTTCTTTAAAACAAATCTTGAAATTCAGTTCAACGAATCGCATAAAACTTGGCTAACATGGAAGTTAGACAAGCGTTAAGAAAACTTGCCTTTTAGCGTCTTCAAATAACTTACTCGACTTACCACAGCCTTTACAGAATCTACATGATATGTTCACATAGCACACTGTAATTAGCTATCAAACAATTATTCACGTTGTTCCTACAAGCTTCTTTCTCTTCTATGTCTGTGTTAACTTAATATCTTTATTAAAGTCAACATAACTTATTACCCTTTGTCCCGGTTTATCACTCTATTGGTGTTTATTAACCATACTTACACATCGTTGATAAGGTACCAACTTTGTTCATTGCACATATCTTGTTAACATGCATTACATCCCTAAGTTTCATACCCTATACGTTAGTATAGGTAATATAGGATTAGTCTTAGTACATTTATTGAGTATATAAACTCAACTCAGGTAGGTTTCTAAACAACTGAAGTTTAAAACCTAACTTGGTCAACATTTTTCTACTGTCGGCGCTGCGGCGCGGCATCCTTTGTATTTTAGTGGCGCTATGGCGCGAAAGTTAAAGTGGTACTTACGAAGTCCGGCACTACTGAGCCACCACTATATATTTTGGTTTTGGTATGCTACAGCCGAAGTCTCAGGCACCGATTAGCCCTAAACCAGCTTTTGGTTTTCTAACGAAACTCCCGGCTTCCTAATTTCTTCGTTTTACATCAGAATTGACCCATTCGAATTCCTACAAGTCAGGAATTACATCCTTTACGTGTTCATATAAGAATTCAACACTTTCGAATCCGTTAACACAGAATTCACTATTGAGTTCATTTTATATACGTTCGTAAATGTTAATGAGCGTTCAATGCTCGTTTTCTTCGTTCTAAGTCAGAATCCGACGATTCTCGAATCCACAACTCTTAATTACCCTATCTCACGTGTTGACATTGGAAACTAACATTTACAAGTCTCACGGCAACTTTCTACTACCATTACGGAATTTCTACGTTTTCGACGTTTAACGTCTATTTCTGCAAAATTCACCATAACTTTGTTACTACTGTTCTTTAAGCCAAATCACATGGAATACTCCATGGATTTCATATCTACATCCTAACCAAACAAGATGCATATACTAACGTATTGATGGAGCTCAATTGTTTATCAACAATCGGTCTCAACAATCAATATTTTCATGGTTCAAACTCTATTAGACCTTATAATGTTTTTATAATCTCATGACTTATAGAGATTGAATCTATGGTAAGTCATCTTTAATTCCTCACTCAAGACATATACCACCCCTTCATGATTCTCTATAAAGAAAGAAAATCTAAAAGAGATGGAGATGAGAAACAAGAAGTATTACCTCAAGAACTCTTAAGAAATCTTTTGGACAATTAGAAGTTAAAGCTTCCAAAGTGTATACTTGCAAGAATAGCTCTCTTTCTCTCTCAAATAATCTAGGTTGGCAAGTTGAAAAACTCCCAAATGAATTAACCTAGCCTCTTATTTATAGAAAACTAGAATGGAGGGCAATTTAGACTATAAACCACCACCTCCTTACTATTCATTTGTGGTCACCATGTAAAACACTTGGTGACCAAGCCTTATGCTTGGCTTCCACACCAAGGTGGCCGGCCCACCTCTTCATGTGACATCCCATGGGTTGCCCCATGGGTTTTACCCATTCGGTGACCCACCGGTTCAACCCACAGTTCGGTTTTAATGAATTGGGCTTAACTAAATTATCATTGGGCCTTGGTCATTCAAATGATTGGATTAATTAATAATCCAACTCAAATGAATTAGTCATTAAGTCTTAACTTAATTCTATAATACATATCGTATCACATACGTATAATTCACGTATTATTTCCGTATACTACTCGTACAATAATCACATTGTACTTCGTATTTACTCAACGTATTATACGTAGATAATAAATAGTATCACCAAATGCATAACACTCGCCTTAACCCTAGCGTCATTCCTCCTACGCATATTATTTCCTTCTCGGAAATCAATATACTCAACCCTTAGGTTTTAAGTCCGCAGGCGAAAACTGCGTTTGCCATAATTGAAATATTATCAGATATTCTATCATTACGCGTTTCCCAGAATTTTAAAATAATTCCCCGAACAGAAACGGATGAATAGTGTTTTTACGGAAATTTCTCGGAAAGCAATTATTATCGTCTTGGAAATTCAAAACAACTATTTCTAACACGTAGCCAGAATACTAACCACGTTAGCACATTCTAGGTCATAGAACGACCTTCACATAGCTTACTCACAGAGAAATCAATTAAATTCATTTAATTCACATAATCAATTAAAAATTTAATTGTCATAAAAATCCGATTTTCTCGGGCGTTACAGTACCCACAAAAGCCAGTGTTTACCCACTCTAAAGATATAGAACCCTTTTTTAGCAATCAACTGTAAGCCTTCTCACACACTTTAGAGTTGTTCTCTTCATCTTTGCACACACCATTCTACACGTTGAGAGTCGTGTTGCTTGCTTTTGCCCGGACTTCGGTCCGTGGTTTCATTCCAGTGTGTATATATATATATATATATATATATATATTTATATATATATTGACTAACATTATCGAGTTATGCCTCGATTGAGCCTAGACTTCGGTCTGGAGTGTTTATTGCTTTAATATATATATATATATATATATATATATATATATATATATATTTACATATATATATATTAACTATGTGTCGAACTTTGTTCGATGAGCCTGAACTTGATGCATGCGTTTCTTCGCTTTAATATATACATATACATTTTATATATTAAGCGTGTGTCGAGACTTTTGTTCGATGAGCCTGGATTTTATATCCTATGCGTTTACTCGCTTTTTATATATATATATATACTTATATATATGAGCTGTGGTGGGACTACATTCGGTGAGCACGGATTTTACATCAGAATGCGTTTATTGCTTATATATATATATATATATATATATATATATATATATATATTTTAAATCTCTTTGGAGTTTCCTTCGTGGCAGTTGATCGCTATTACGGCTTTATTTACATTTCTGATCCCCCATGGAGGTGCTTCGTGGTTGGTGATCATGTTTGTATATATATATTTACCGCTTTTATATATATATACGCCATCGCTTTCATACAAATTGCAATATTACATGCTTTAGGAATCATGTGATCACAGATTCATCCCATTGGATCTAGATTCGCTTCCCGTGATGGACATTTTCAGCTGTAAATAGCTTGTAAATTATTCTGCGGTGTCTGAATTTCCTCAGATGGTTTCCATATACACGAGGAAGTCGGCATTAATTTTTGTATATATTATTTTCGTACGGATGCCTCGCATCCGTCAAATAAAATCAACCAAGCCGATCACTTAATAAAGTGTGAGTGTAAAAGGTCTCAATTCCTATTGAGCATCAGGGTTTGAAAAACCTCTTTTATAAATCATCACTGCCATATCTTGCTAAAAATAGAATTTTTATATAAATTCAAACCCTGTGTATATAGGTTCGAACGAGGCCTCGCACAACTTTCATATAATAGCACATTGACCCATACACACACACACTCAGATAATAGTTTCATGAAAAGAGGTGGTCACCGTGGTAACACGGATGTCGGGGGGTGCCTAACACCTTCCCCCCGCATAACCAAGTCCCCGGACCCTAAACAAATCTCGGTTTCTCTGACCCGTATATCAGTGTCACACCACAGGGTCAATGTGCAAACCTTTTCTCGGTTTTGTTGCTACAACCATTTAAAAAACCAAGTGGCGACTCTTAATAGTCCCATCGCCGACATCATACATGTCGGACCTTTTTCACTTGTTTTTTCAAACAAATCTCACCTAAAATGAGAACACCAAAGAGCAAGTAACGGAAAGGGACACCCAAAAATCCCGACGTCGACAATTATTATATTATATAATTAATATATATTATTACTATGTACGTTATATTGTTAGTACATAGTTAGAGTTAGGAAGAAAGATTCGGAGGAAGAAGAAGAAGAGAAGAAGAAAAGAAGAGAGGAAGAAAGGCTATAGATTGGAGAATAAGAAGATTGAGAATAGAAAGGAATAGCCATCATCATCTTCTTCAAGGTATTTCTCCTATTTTTTTTAAAAAAGTTTTAAAGTTTAGTTTTTCTCTTCCCAAATTCTCTGTAGAATTCTTGTGTTAGGATGAATTGTTGTTGCTATGTAGCTTTATATGACATACTAATGATGTTAAAACTATTTTCATAAGTTATAGTCAATGAATTGATGATATGTATGTAATTTGTGAAGAAAATGTTTTTACAGAGAGTTTTTGTGAATATATATTGTTTAGCTTAAAGTAGAAATTGAGGGTTAATTAGTTGTTTAGTTGATAAATTGACCATCTAATTTGATAGAGTATGTATAATTATTGATAAAGATACTTTGAATTAATTGTTTTGGTTGAAAAACAAAATTATAGTGTTGACTTTCGTTGAAATATAAAAAAGTGAGTTTTTATCAAAAACAGTGAAATTGGATGTTTTAAATTCGTTGTTTATGTTGTTGTATGGGTAGAAACATGTTAGGAGTTCTTGAATTATGTTTACATGAAGTTTTTGTATGAATTGCATGTGAATTAGTCTGTTAGAAACGAGCTTGTAGGCCAAAATGGCTTTTTCTTGTCTTTATTCTATCAAAGTTTCACGATTCAAAGCTATGGTTCATGGCATATGTGAGCGGCATGACCAATGAAGACGTTAGTGGCGTCATGACGCTTATCGCCATCGCCTAGCCAAACCTGACTTTGTAGTTTATTTACTGCATGTGCATCATATATCCCCACGCCAAGAACGCCGACCCACAGTGTAAAGCGTGGAAAGCATGTGCCGAAAGTTAGCGAATCGGTCCGACGGTGTACTTTTTGTACACGAAATTTTAAGAAACATTATGTGATGATAGTAGGACTGTAAAATATTGATTTTAGTATTTCTATACTATGAATAATTATGTTATTAAAGATTAACTTGTGTTATAACTTGATTATGTGATTAAATAATCAAACATACATGATGAATGTAGTTAGTTAAGTTGTAAAGTGGTAGTGACTAACTATGTCATGATGACATATGTATATAGGAAATTGTGATTCGAATTGTTCGGTTTAATCTAATAACAAGGCAAGTTTTGTAATCTATTATCTTGTTAATTCAATTACTGTTTTTAATTCGATTACAATATAATGATGTAAGTTATTCTTGAGCAAGTTATTCTTGTATTTAACTTGTTGTTTAGTATGCACAACTATATATACTAATGTCGAACATTTCTATCGTTCAAATTGTTATGCATGCTTAGTATTCAATTCTAATTATCCATGGCTTAATATTGTTCAAGCAATGTATGCTATAGTTATTCAAATTGTATGCTATTAGATTATTCCTAAAGCATGACTTTAGTTACTATGATTGATACAATCACGATTATTCTATAGTATAGTGTTATTGGTTTTATTCAACTACTCCTTAGTTGATGTTCGTTGAATTCCAAATTACCTTAGAAGCTTATCCAAACCAAACTTCCTTTGGTGCGGACTTGTACTATAAATACTAAGATGAACAACCCTATTGTTATGATTACGGGTTAACTTACGCATAGCGTTAAAATGTTTGTGCACAATACATTGTACGAAGGGTTGATCCCCCTAAGTGCGAGGTCCTTATAGTCTTATTACTGTTAAAGTTGGAGTTGAAAGATTACTTGCAACTGTGGACGTAGTTCATGGTCTTACGACCCTCAGTGATGTATATTTTCCATATTTTGGGATTTTAGTTTCTGATTATTATTGATAGAGTACTATTCAATTTTGATGAGCCTATTTCGACAGTTATTATTATTATACTCCTTTTGATTCCATATTATATCAAGTGATCAATTGTTTTGCTCACTCTTGCATATTTATAAACTCATTGCAGCTAAAGAAGAGAAGGTAGTTGAACCTTCGACTAGCAAAGGAAAGGGAAAAATGTACAAGTGATGAAGACTTGTAATTTTTACTTTGATTAAGATGTTAGACTTTTATTATGTTGATCTTAAACTTTATTTTAAGGAAGTTATATACTATTTTCCGCATTTGAATCATGATTTCAGGTTAGATAACCTGCGAGATTTTTATTTAAGTTTAATCCTGTATGGACAGGTTTTTATTATAATTGGGTAGCTAGAAATGATTGTTTTGATTAAGTGAACACCAAATCTTGAGGAAATGAAGTACCAGGATTTGGGAGTGTCACAGGTTGGTATCAAAGCTTTAGGTTATGAACCTTAGGTGGGGAAAAGCCTTAGGAAGTAACCTTTGAAAAGATAGTGGAGATAACTCTTATTAAGTTTTAAGAAAGAAGTAATAAAACACTTATGTGCTTATGTGATTATAATTTATGTACTCGTGAGTGTCGAGTAGTAATGATTAATAATTAAAACTTTAAAACTTTATTGTCAGGATGACTAATGTCGGAGAATCCAGTCAGGCTAGGGAGGAGGGACCTCAAATGCCTATAGAGGAGGAGCCTCGCGACATTGAGTAGTTTGGGGGAACAACTCGCCACGGAGTCATCCCCGTTGGTCACAGTAGTTGAAGATGAGGATGATGATGTGGAGACAGACAAGGAGGATCTTGTTGAGTTACCATATGAGGATGAAGATGACGAGGACGAGGAGGAAAGGATTCCATTTAACTCGATAGCTGGCCGTATATACGATGAGGTGCATGACCGTAATGTGGAACTTCAGGATACAGTTGAGGAGTTGCAGGAGATTGTAGCTGAACAATAGACTGCAATGACACAAAAAGATGGATGTTGTCCTGATACTTTTGTAGTTCAGGAAAGTAATGTAGATAGCAGTGATGCTATTGTCTTATGTTTTCAAAAAGGTTATGAATAAATAAAAGTTGTTACTTTATTCAAAGTGTTATGTGTTAAGTGGTTATTTCTTTTGGAGGCAAGTTAAATAGAAATTACTTAAAAGAATTGAATAATAATCTAATGAATGTACTTTTAACAGAAAATGCCTCCCAGACTTCAACCACTATGATAGAGAACCACTAAAGGAACCAATAATGACAATGTTGACGGTAACCCCGTTCAACAACTATGACACTACTGACAGGAGCGTTGCAGAATCAACCACAAAACCATGGTACAACGTTTAAGGATTTAAGGCGGTTTGACCACCTGAATTTCGTGGGTCTATGAATCCAGTCGAAGCACAGAACTGGATTATGGAGATAAAAAAGGTGTTCGATGTAGCTAGGGTAGGGGATGATCAGAAGACTTCTTTCGCAACATTCATGTTGAAAGCAGAAGCTAGTTATTAGTGGCAGACCAATAAATCTTGTGAAGGGCCATGAGTGATGACCTGGGATAGGTTCAAGGAGTTGTTCTTCGAGACCTATTTCCCAGAGAGTTCGAAGAGTCAGTTAGAAGTGCAGTTTCTGGAATTAAAGCAGGGAACGATGACGGTATCCGAGTATGCCGCAAAATTTAATGAATTGGCGAGGTTTGCGCCATATCAAGTCAGCACAGACGAGCGTAAGGCGAAGAGATTTGAACAGGATGAAGCCCAGGTCATGACAAATGAGGTTTCCTGTTTCTAGTTAAAGACGCTACAACAATGATGATGAAGAAGGTAGTACTCGCTAAAGGTGGAGGCGAGGCAGTGACAAAGTTCAATCAGGAACAAAAGAAGAAGAATGAGAATGAGATTAAGAATGGAGGTGGTAACGGTGGAAACAACAACAACAGCAACAACAGCTTGAAGAGGAAGTGGAATGGGAATATGGGTGCTGGAAACCAGCAGGGTAACCAGCTGAACAAAAAGTTTGAAGCATGTGCGACGTGTGGGAAATTTTATAACGGTGCGTACTTGATAGGGAAGCGAGTATGCTTCAATTGTGGCTACGAGGATCACATCGCCATAAATTGCACTCAACCGAAGAAGAATGTATGCTTCACGTGCGGATCCAAGGATCACTTTGCTCGTGAATGCCCTGAGAAGAAGGATGGAGTGACAACTAGAAGAAATGGAGGTAACAATGGAGGTACATTGGCCATTGCAGAATCTGCAGCATCAAATAAACCCACAGCCAGAACCTTCAACATGACTGTGTAAGATGTTATGCAATCAAAAGATGTGGTGTCAGGTATTATCCCAATCAATGATATAAATGCTTATGTATTATTTGATTCGGGTGCTACTTGCTCGTTTATATCTGATGAATTTGTTAAGAGGTTAGAATTGCCTAGAGAAGAACTGAATTTTCCTTTGAACATAGAAATTGCGAATAAGGAAGTAATCCCTGCTAGATTCATATACAGGAACTGTAGGGTGAACATTAAGGAGAATATCTTGTTGGTAGATTTGATTCCGATTAGACTCGGAGAATTTGATGTAATTTTGGGAATGGATTGGTTGTTCAAATACGGGGCGGTAATTGACTTCCAAAAGAAGTGTATAAACCTTATGACTCTGTCAAAGGTAGTATTTCATGGTAGCAAGTCGCCCAGACAAATAAAATGTCTGACGACTATGCAGGCCAAGAAATTTTTGAGTCAAGGTTGTGTGGGCTATTTAGCTTACATAGTCGATACTCAAAAGAAGGGTGTGAAACTAGAAGAAATACATGTAATGAGGGAATTCGAAGATGTGTTTCCAGAGGAATTGCTAGGACTTCCGCCTGAAAGAGAAATTGAGTTCGTGATCGACTTAGCACCGGGAACAACACCGATATCGAAGGCCCCATATAGAATGGCTCCGGTAGAAATGAAGGAACTGATGGTACAGTTGCAAGAGTTGCTGGACAAAAAATATATTAAACCAAGCGTATCTTCGTGGGGAGTGCCAATTTTATTCGTTAAGAAGAAGAATGGATCAATGCGTCTTTGCATTAATTATAGAAAGTTAAACAAAGTCACTATTAAGAATAGGTATCAGTTGCCTAGAATAGATGACTTCTTTGATCAGCTGAAGGGTGCTAAATATTTCTGAAAATTAGATTTGAGAAGTTGGTATCACCAGTTGAAAGTGAGGAAGGAGGATATACCACGAACGACATTCAGAACTCGGTACAGACATTACGAGTTTCTGGTGATGTCTTTTGGTTTAACCAATGCACCTGCTGCATTCATGGATTTGATAAATAGGGTGTTTAAACCATTCTTAGACAAGTTTGTAGCGGTATTCATCGACGACATTCTGGTGTATTCCAAAACTCAAGAAGAACACGTGGAACATTTACGTTTAATATTGGAAACATTAAGGAAGGAAAAGTTGTACGCGAAATTCTCTAAGTGCGAATTTTGGCTCGACCGTGTACAATTTCTGGGTCATGTTATTGACAAGGATGGGATTTCAGTGGATCCATCAAAAGTGGAAGCTGTAATCAATTGGGAACAACCAAGAACACCGTCAAAAGTGAGGAGTTTCTTGGGACTTGCCGGTTATTATAGAAGATTTATTCAAGATTTTTCTAAGATAGCCACTCCGCTAACAAATTTGACAAGGAAAGCTGTAAAATTCGTTTGGACGGAGAAGTGTGAAGAGAGTTTCCAAGATTTGAAGAAGAAGCTAAGTGTGGCACCTGTGTTGACATTACCAGGTAATACAGGAAATTTTGTTGTGTATAGTGATGCCTCACACAAAGGGTTGGGTTGTGTTCTTATGCAGAACGACAAAGTTATTGCATATACATCAAGACAACTGAAGGATTATGAGAAAGGGTATCCGACTCATGATTTGGAATTGGCTGCAATTGTATTTGCTCTAAAGATATGGAGACACTATCTTTATGGAGAGAAATGTGAGATCTACACAGACCACAAAAGTCTGAAGTATATTTTCACTCAGAAGGATTTGAACATGCGTCAGAGAAGGTAGATGGAATTGATAAAAGATTATGATTGTGAAATCTTTTATCATCCGGGCAAAGCGAATGTGGTGGCAGATGCTTTAAGCAGGAAAGGTCGGGAGAAGTCAATGCTGATAACAACTCAAGAGGAGCTCATTTCAGCAATGACAAAACTAGAGTTGGAAATCAAATTTCCAAAAGAATCTGATGAACAACTATTCCAGATAGAAGTTGGCCCAACTTTAGTGGACAAAGTGAAGAATGCTCAACTACAAGATGAAGAGTGTGGGAAAATCAAAGAGAATCTGATTGAGAGTAGTGATGTAAAATACAAGATCGATACCGAAGGACTACTACGGTTTGAGGGAAGAATCTGGGTTCCAATGACACAGGTGAAAGAAAAATTTTGACCGAAGCTCATAGCTTAAAATATTCAATTTATCCAGGAAGCACGAAAATGTATCAAGATTTGTGCCAACATTTTTGGTGGCCGAATAGGAAAAGGGACGTTGCAGAATGCGTAGCAAAATGCTTGACATGTCAAAGAGTAAAAGTCGAACATCAAAGACCCAGCGGATTACTTCAACCGTTGGAAATAACAGAATGGAAGTGGAAACATATCACGATGGATTTTGTGGTGGGTCTTCCAACTACTCAGAGAGGATGTGATGCGATTTAGGTGATAGTGGACAGACTAACGAAGTCAGCGCACTTTTCACCAATAAAGATTAGATTCAATCTTGATCAGTTGGCAAGATTATACATTAAAGAGATCGTTTCGAGGCATGAAGTGCCAGTATCAATTGTGTCCAATAGAGATCCGCGATTCACGTCATATTTCTAGAAGAGACTACAAGAATGCATGGGGACACAGTTGCGAATGAGTACGGCTTATCATCCACAAACAGATGGCCAAAGCGAATGAACAATTCAGACATTGGAAGATATGCTGAGAGCATGTGTCATGGACTTTAAAGGAAGCTAGGAAGAAAATTTACCGTTGGTGGAATTTGCTTACAACAATAGTTACCACGCGAGCATCGGCATGCCACCGTACGAGGCGCCAGACGATAGAAAGTGCGTAACTCCTTTGTCTTTGGGATGAAGTCGGTGAACGCAATTCGTTAGGACCAGAATCGTACAACAAGCTCACGACATTGTCAAATCATCAAGACAAGATTAGTAGCAGCCCAAGACAGACAGAAAAAGTATGCTGATCAACACAGACAAGATCGTGCATTAGACGTAGGAACTTTTGTATTTCTAAAAGTTTCTCCCTGGAAGAGAAAAATTCATTTCGGTAAAAAGGGAAAGCTAAGCCCGAGGTTTATTGGACCCTTTGAAGTGTTGCGAAGAGTGGGAGAAGTGGCTTATGAGGTAGCTCTACCTCCAGAGTTAAAAAACATTCATAATGTTTTTCAAATTTCGGTGTTACGACCATATAAACCCGACTACAAACATGTGATCGAGTACGAACCGTTGCAGTTCGAGAAAGATTTACTTATGAAGAGGTTCCTATCCAGATAGTCGACAGG
Organism: Panax quinquefolius; assembly: GCA_020205615.1. NCBI lineage: Eukaryota > Viridiplantae > Streptophyta > Magnoliopsida > Apiales > Araliaceae > Panax > Panax quinquefolius. Next base: position 73,084,748 of record CM035171.1, on the reverse strand, counting down.
AAAGAACAAGTGCTAAAGAATAAAGTGATACCTTCTGTGAAGGTGATATGGAGGAACCACAACGCTGAAGAAGCTACATGGGAACTCGAAGAGAAAATGTTGAAAGAGTACCCTGAGTTATTTGTTTAATCTATGTCTTTGATTCTGGGGACAGAATCTTTGTAAGTAGGGAAGAATGTAACGAATGATTTGTTTGAGTTGTGATTCTGAGGACAGAATCCTTGTAAGGAGGGAATGATGTAACATTCTAGAATTTTAAAGTGTAATATTAAATATTTATTGATTTATATAAGTATTTAATGGATATGTTTATTGTTGAATAAATAATTTTTCAATTTGAGTTGATGTGGTTTAGTTAATTATTTGTTGAATAAATAATTAAATATTAAATATTTATTTGCAATATTAAATATTTATTGAATTATATAAGTATTTAATGGCAAATTGAGTTGATGTGGTTTAGTTAATTATTTGTTGAATAAATAATTAAGGAGCTAAGAAAATTAATTGCTATGAGATTATATACTAATTTAATTTAATAATTAAGTTAGAGAGCTAATAATGATTAAATGAATTATAGTATTTTAATTGGAATTTGTGATTAAAATAAGGTGTTAGTTGGATTAAATAAAATTATAATTATAAATAAATTATAATTTTTGTTGTATTGATTTATGTGTTAAAGTGATTAACAAATTGTTTTTAGAATTAATTTAATTAAATTAAAGTGTGACAAATAACCTTGCTATAAATGAGTTACTAAAATAAATTAAGGAAGTTTAATTCAGTTTTGCCAAAACAGGCCTAATACCTATTAAGTCTTTTATCTAATTGTGTTTTACCAAACAAGGCATAAGGATTAATGAGTTATTTTTAGTTAGTTAACCAAACAAGCCTTATGGCTTTTGATTTCAAAAAAATTATAACTGATGTCAGTTAAGTTAGTATTATATTATATAATTAATATATATTATTACTATATACGTTATATTGTTAGTACATAGTTAGAGTTAGGAAGAAAGACTCAGAGGAGGAAGAAGAAGAGAAGAAGAAAAGAAGAGATGAAGAAATGCTAGAGATTGGAGAAGAAGAAGATTGAGAATAGAAAGGAATAGCCATCATCATCTTCTTCAAGGTATTTCTCCTATTTTTTTAAAAAAAGTTTTAAAGTTTAGTTTTTCTCTTTCCAAATTCTCTGTAGAATTCTTGTGTTAGGATGAATTGTTGTTGCTATGTGGCTTTATATGACATACTAATGATGTTAAAACTATTTTCATAAGTTATAGTCAATGAATTGATGATATGTATGTAATTTGTGAAGAAAACATTTTTACAGAGAGTTTTTGTGAATATATATTGTTTAGAGTAGAAATTGAGGGTTAATTAGTTGTTTAGTTGATAAATTGACCATCTAATTTGATAGAGTATGTATAATTATTGATAAAGATACTTTGAATTAATTGTTTTGGTTGAAAAACAAAATTTACAGTGTTGATTTTTATTGAAATATCAAAAAGTGAGGTTTTATCAAAAACAATGAAATTGGATGTTTTAAATTCATTGTTTATGTTGTTGTATGGGTAGAAACATGTTAGGAGTTCTTGAATTATGTTTACATGAAGTTTTTGTATGAATTGCATGTGAATTAGTCTGTTAGAAACGAGCTTGTAGGCCAAAATGGCTTTTCTTGTATCTTTATTCGAAGTCGTCAATCGAAGCTCGATTTATGCGCTGCCACTACCCACCAAAGAAGACGTTAGTGGCGTCAAGTCGCCATCGCCACGCCGCAAAGGTTGACCGTAGTTTATTTATTTTGCAAGCAGCAATTATCCCTCATCCCGCAAGAACGCGACACACAAATGTAAAGCGTATGCATGACGCGAAGTTAAAGCAGAATGGTCCGACAAATTGTACTTTTTGTACACAAAATTTTAAGAAACATTATGTGACGATAGTAGGACTATAAAATATTGATTTTAGTAATTCTATACTATGAATAATTATGTTATTAAAGATTAACTTGTTTTATAACTTGATTATGTGATTAAATAATCAAACATACATGATGAATGTAGTTAGTTAAGTTGTAAAGTGGTAGTGACTAACTATGTCATGATGACATATGTATATAGGATATTGTGATTCGAATTGTTCGGTTTAATCTACGAACAAGGCAAGTTTTGTAATCTATTATCTTGTTAATTCAATTACTGTTTTCAATTCGATTACAATATAATGATGTAAGTTATTCTGGAGCAAGTTATTCTTGTATTTAACTTGTTGTTTAGAATGCACAACTATATATACAAATGTCGAACATTTCTATCGTTCAATTTGCTATGCATGCTTAGTATTCAATTCTAATTATCCTTGGCTTAGTATTGTTCAAGCAAGGTATGCTATAGTTATTCAAATTGTATGCTATTAGATTATTCCTAAAGCATGACTTTAGTTTACTATGATTGATTCAATCACGATTATTCTATAGTATAGTGTTATTGGTTTTATTCAACTACTCCTTAGTTGATGTTCGTTGACTTCCAAATTACCTTAGAAGCTTATCCAAACCAAACTTCCTTTGGTGCAGACTTGTACTATAAATACTGAGATGAACAACCCTATTGTTATGATTAGGGGTTAACTTACGCATAGCGTTAAAATGTTTGTGCACAATACATTGTACGAAAGGGCTGATCCCCCTAAGTATGAGTTCCTTATAGTCTTATGACTGTTAAAGTTGGAGTTGAAAGATTACTTGCAACTGTGGACGTAGTTCATGGTCTTACGACCCTCAATGATGTATATTTTCCATATTTTGGGATTTTAGTTTCTGATTATTATTGATAGAGTACTATTCACATTTAATGAGCCTATTTCAACAGTTATTATTGTTATACTCCTGTTGATTCCATATTATATCAAGTGAGCAATTGTTTTGCTCCCTCTTGCATATTTATAAACTCATTGCAGCTAAAGAAGAGAAGGTAGTTGAACCTTCAACTAGCAAAGGAAAGGGAAAAATGTACAAATGATGAATACTTGTAATTTTTACTTTGATTAAGATGTTAGAATTTTATTATATTGATCTTAGACTTTATTTTAAAGAAGTTATGTAATATTTTCCGCATTTGAATGATGATTTAAGGTTAGATAACCTGGGAGATTTTTATTTAAGTTTAATCCTGTATGGGCAGGTTTTTATTATTCAATTTTATTAGAATTGGGTAGCTAGAAATGATTGTTTTGATTAAGTGAACACCAAATTTTGAGGAAATGAAGTACCAAGATTTGGGGGTGTCACAAATTAAATCATCAAAAAATATTTATTTAATTTAATAAATATTCAAATTAAATTACAAAAATCTCGTTTGTCACATTATAGTTGTGGGTAATATTTATAAATTTTGCAAAGTATGCAAGTTGTCATAAAATATTCGATTGGTCGGTCGTTTTAACAGGAAATATTCGTACGACGGCACAATCATTTGTGAACCCCATAACGAAATTATTGTCGGAGTTAGAAAATGACAGAAATATCTTTTTATAAAAATAACGGCAAAAGTTTTACCGTTAACTGTTGATATACCCGGTGATAAAAGTACAGTAATACGCGTGGTTGCATAGTAGCACACAGTATTGATTGTTGATGGAGGGAGTCAGAATGGGGGAGGAGGATAAGAAACGTGAAATGGAGGGAGTTAGAATAATAATAATAATAATAATAATAATAATAATAATAATAATTATATATATATATATTATAATAAGTTTTTTTTTATTTGAAAAAATAGAATATATTATATTTTATTTGCATAGTATTTTACTATGCAGTGCACAGTAAAGTCTTGTGAATAAGAAATTCGGCACCCGTGAATTTTTCGATTGTTTCGTCTGTGAGATTTCTTAATAGTATACTTTCCATTCTCCTATAAATAGGATGCTTAGTTTAGAATTGAAAATCACTCCAGAATCAGAGAATTCTTCTTCTATAATATTGAGTGTATTTCTTTAGAGTTTAAGGAAGCTTTGAGCGTAGAAAACAGTTCAAGTTTTCTTCAAGAATATCCCCGCCCTACTAGTCAGAATACTCTTCTTTTTAAGGTAAGGGATATTATTTTTGTTCAATATTTGTGACGCCCCCAAAATAGGTATACATCACCTATTCTGAGTCGCTAAATACATGGTACAGAATACAAATAAAACCTTAAATATACAATATGAGCTATGAGTTTTAATACAAATATTGTCTTCTAGACGGTATTCAATCTCAAAATAAGTCCTCAATACATTTATTATCACACTATTTCATAGAATAATGAGGACTACTAATGCTATCATCTGGACCGTCACTCCGTTCCCCGACTAGTCCCCGCTACGTTCTCATTTCCTGAAGAGAACAATAAAAGCAAAAGGGTGAGCTCAACTAGCCTAGTAAGAAATATTATGACTAAGATAATGCAAAAAAAATTATCATTAGCCTTCAATAGTGTTAAAATGATAAAATATAACAAACATCAAGTTTAACTGCAGCGGAACAAACAATCCATTAGAAGAGTCAAGTAGAGAATAAAATCTACTATCTTCTATGATTTAAAAGGTTTTTCATTACTTTTACCGCTGAGACTCAGCTTAATAAATAATCCACATCATCCCTGAACTACGGCCAATGATATTCATTAGTATCACGACCACAAATTATCCATGCACTACGGGACAAGATATTCGTGTATTCATCAATGGTCATGATCATGCCAACAACTATCCATCAATGCACTACGGCCAATGAGGATTTTTACCATATTATTTATAACATTACGGTCATGATTATACCGAATAATCACTGGTCATAATCATACCAAGTCCATCTATGCATTATAGGCCACATATGACTTTCAACATATTATAAACATGAGGATGATGACAATCCAATAAAACAAGTTCAAGAATAAATTTTAAAGATTTATAAGTTAATTTATCCTGAACTCAATAACGTCCAAATTGTCAACATGATACTGCTTTGTGGAGTAAAATTCAAGAATGCTCAGAAGAATATTTCCATGAAAAGATACTGGATGAAGCGCAAATATCAAGGATATTCCACTAATTTCATAGAGTATAGAAGCCAAAACTTTAACCAACTGTGTATAATAGAATATATGAAACCGCAAATGGATTTTTGCCACCATGCGGTAATCCATGTAGACAGATTATTCCAACAGAATAATAATGAATGGAATACCAGAAGAATTCACCAGGTGTGCATAATCCGCATGCATGTGAGTTATTCTAACAGAATAATAAAGAATGGAACTGTCGTCATGCGTAACCCGCATGCATGGATATTCCAACAGAATAATAAAGAATGGAACCAGGTCATGCGTAATCCGCACATACATGATGTTCCAACAGAATAATAAAGAATGGGATAATAACAAAATTCACCAGGCATGCGATAGATCGCAGATAGATAAAAGTTATTCCAATGAATAATAAAGAATGGAATAATGAATAATTTCACCATGTATCACGGTACTTCATGCAGAGACAAAGTTATTCTAACATAATAATAAAGAATGGAATAATAAACTTACTACGTGTTGAAAGAAAATAACTCTCTTCATGAATACGAAAGAATAATACTCCTTACCTTAAAAAGAAGAGTATTTCGATTGGTAGGGCGAGGATATTCTTGAAGAAAACTTATACTATTTTCTACGCTCAAAGCTGCTTAAAACTCTAAAGAAATACGTTCAAGATTATAGAAGAAGAATTCTCTGAATTTCTAGTGTGATTTTCAATTCTAACTAAGCATCCTATTTATAGGAGAATGGAAAGGATACTATGCTGCACTATGCAATAAAATATAATATATTTTATAATCAAATAAAACAAAACTTTATAAAAAGTATTCTGTTTTATATAAAAAGTTTTTACTATGCAAACACTATGCAGGCACTATGCAAACTATATGCATAATAAAATATAATATATATTCTATTTAAAATCTAATAAAATAAATAACTTTATAAAAGTATTCTATTTTATATAAAAAGATTTTACTATGCAAATACTATGCAGGCACTATGCAAACACTATACATAATAAAATATAATATATTCTATTTAAAATCTAATAAAATAAATAACTTTATAAAAGTATTTTGTTTTATATAAAAAGTTTTCTATTTTATTACATTTATAATAATAATAAAACAAACTTTATCATCATTATTATAATTCACAATATTAATCGACTGTGTCGTTCCTGTGAAAGAGGGGCTTTCTAATAAGGATTTCTCCTATTAGTAGCCTTAATTAGGTGACCAAACCTCTCCACGATAGAACTTCTAGACATCGTTAATATTGCAAATAATAATATTAATAACTTTGTCATCTCAATTATTGATTTAATAATATATAAAATATTGACAATAATTGAATAAAATAACGTGAGATACTATCACAAGCAATTATCGCCGTAATAATTAAACAAAACTGAGTGACTTCTCACGTAAGCATCAAAAATCAATACCGTGTGCTACTATGCAACCACGCCAGATATTCTTTGTACTTTTAACACAAGGGTGTTTCAACGATTAACAGTAAAACTTACTACCGTTATTTTCATAAAGTATTTTTGTCGTTTTCTCAATCCGATAATAATTACATTGTGGGGTCCACCAATGATTGTGTCGTTGTGCGAATATTCCCGTTAAAAGCGAATATTCCCACCAATCGAATATTATATAACAAACTGCGTACTTTGCAAAATTTATAAATATTATCCACAACTATAACATTATATCAAATTCATTCCATAATATTCAAAAATGATATTTATAGAAAATTCATCTTTATTCATAAAAGTTGGGGTCTTACAACCTCCCCTTCTTATGAAATTTCACCCTCAAAATTAGGGTACGTACCTGGTATGTCGAAGAGGTAAGGATACCTTGATTTCATTTCAGATTCTAACACCCAGGTCATTTCCTCAACATCGTGGTTCCTCCATAAAACTTTGACCTGAGCTATAACCTTGGAGCGTAGAACATGTTCCTTCTTATCCAAGATTTTAACTGGAACCTCTTCATATGTTAAATCTTCCACTATTTCGTCCGGTTTCAACTCAATAATGTGGTGCGGGTCTTTCACATATTTATATAACATAGATATGTGAAAAACGTAATGAACACGAGACATACTTGGCGGTAAAGCGAGTCTATAGGCCACAGTTCCTACTCGATCGAGGATTAATAATGGGCCAATGAATCGAGGATTGAGCTTTCCTCTCTTTCCAAATCTTGTCACTCCTTTCCATGGAGCAACACGTAACAACACATGATCTCCAATATCGAATTCTACATCCTTTCGATGAAGATCAGCATAACTCTTTTATCGATCTTGTGAGGTTTTTATACGTTATCGGATTGTTTGAATCTTTTCCGTAGTCATACGTACCAACTCTAGTCCCAACAACGTTGCTTCACCCACCTCATCCCAGCATACTGGAGAATGACACTTTCTTCCATACAACGCCTCAAATGGAGCCATGTCAATACTTGTTTGATAACTGTTATTGTAGGAAAACTCCACCAATGGTAAGAACTTATCCCAACTTCCCTTGTAGTCAAGGACACAGAGTCTTAATAAATCTTCAAGAGTATGAATAGTCCTCTCCGAGTGCCCGTCCGTTTGAGGATGATATGCCGAGCTAAATCATAAATCTGTGCCCATAGGTTTCTGCAACTAACCCAAAATCATGAAGTGAATCTTTGGTCTCGATCAGAAACTATGGATACTGGGATACCATGCAGTCTTACAATCTTGTTTATGTATATACGAGCAAGACGTTCAAGCGTATAAGTTTCTCTTATCAGTAAGAAATGAGCAGACTTGGTCAATCTATCAACAATGACCCAAATCGTATCTATGCCTTAAGAAACCTTAGGAAGACCGGTAACAGAATCCATGGTAATGTGCTCCCACTTCCATTCAAGAATTTCAAGTGGTTGCAATGGACCTTTTGATACTTGATGCTCCGCCTTAACTCGTTGACAAGTTAGACCCCTTGAAATAAACAGCGCTATCTCTCTCTTCATATTGCTCCACCAAAATGTATGACGAAGATCACGATACATTTTGGTACTCCCAGGATGGATTATAAATGGTGTGTTGTGCGCCTCCATCATGATTTTATACTTTAAATCAGGATCGTTAGGAACACAAAGTCTGGAGTTGACTCGAAGTATTCCTTCTTCATCGATTCTTGCTTCCGGCATAGCACCTTCTTGCACTTTCTTCCTCATACGCATCAGTTCTAGGTCTGTAGCTTGAGCAGCTTTAACTGTATCGATTAAAATTGGTTCTACTCGTATATTCGCCATCATCACATGGGTCCCCGGAGTCTTTAACTCTATCTCCATCCTTTGTAAGTCACACAAAATGGGTCTTTGCGTTGTCAATATCGCACTCGTACCCGCATATGATCTTCTACTCAATGCGTCAGCTACCACGTTTGTTTTTCCAGGACGGTATTAGATGGTATGATCATAATCTTTCAACAGTTCAAGCCAACGTCGTTGCCGCATTTTGAGTTCCTTTTGGGTGAAGAAATATTTGAGGCTTTTATGATCCGTAAAGATCTCCATTTTCTCCCCATACAAGTAATGCCTCCAAATTTTAAGTGCGAAGACAATAGCTGCCAACTCTAGATCATGAGTAGGGTATTTCCTCTCATATTCTTTGAGTTGCCGAGAGGCATAGGCTATGACTTTCCCATGTTGCATGAGAACACATCCTAACCCTTTGCCCGATGCATCATTGTAGATGACGAATCCCTCCGAGCCAGATGGTATTGTCAAAATAGGTGCTGAAATGAGTCTCCTCTTGAGTTATTGAAAACTCTTCTTACATTCCACGCTCCAATCGAATTTTATATCTTTCCGAATTAGCCGAGTTAATGGAGTAGTGATTCGAGAAAACCCTTCCACGAATCTCCGATAATAACCAGCTAATCCGAGAAAGCTACGTACTTCGGTCACTGATTTAGGTTGCTCCCAGCTTTGAATAGCTTCAATCTTTGTTGGGTCAACAGATATTCCATGACTTGATACTACGTGCCCAAGGAATGCTACTTCCTCAAGCCAGAACTCACATTTTTTTAACTTGGCCTAAAGCTTGTTTTCACGGCTTTTGGAATATATGAGGATGTCTTCAATAAAGACGACCACAAAGTGATCTAAATATTTCTTGAATACTCGGTTCATCATACCCATGAAGGCAGCATGAGCATTAGTCAATCCAAAAGACATGACTAAAAATTCAGAGTACCCGTACCGAGTTCTGAAGGCAGTCTTTGGAATATCCTCAGTTTTAACCTTCAGCTGATGATATCCAGAACGAAGATCGATATTTGAAAAGAATTATGCTCCTTGCAACTGGTCAAACAGGTCATCAATGCGAGGTAACAGATACCTATTCTTGATGGTGACATGATTCAATTCCCGGTAGTCAAGACAAAGTCGCATACTCCAATCTTTCTTCTTCACAAATAGAACAGGAGCACCCCAAGGAGACGTACTAGGACGAATGAAATCAATGTCTAACAATTCCTGTAATTGGGTTTTTAACTCCTGAAGTTCAATAAGAGCCATTTGATATGGGGCTTTGGAAATGGGTTTTGTATCGGGTTCCAGGTCGATGTAAAATTTAATTTCACGCTCTAGGGGTAGGCCAGGAAGTTCTTCAGGGAATACATCAGGAAATTTATTAACAATAGAAATATCATTCAAATCTGACATATTTTTGTTTAAATTTGTGACATGAGCTTTATGGCTTGAGATGACAGTGATTGATTTTAATGGTTTGGTTGCTTGAATTCACATAATTGGTTGGTTAGGAATATGAAAGCTAACAACCTTACGAAAATAATCAATTTTTGCAAGATGAGTAGTTAACCAATCAATCCGTAGAATTACATCAAATGCAAGTATTTTTAATGAAATAAGATCTACAGGTAATGTGTGGGTACCAACTTGAACCAAACAAGACTTATAAACCGTGGATGTAATGAAGGTTTCTCCCAACGGAGTTTCCACAGATAAGTCAAAGTTTAATTTCTCCGGAGTCAAATTTAATCGTTGAGCGCAAGTAGGTGAAATAAAAGAATGGGAAGAACCGGTATCAAATAAGGTATAGACATCGCTAGAGTTTATGATAAGCTTACTCGTGATGACCTCGTTCAGGTTCCTTACTTTCTTGGAGGTCACAACAAAAGCTCTCCCTTGAACTACTAGTTTTGACTTGTTTGGGACGGTATTTTGTGTCACCGTTCCAACTGGACTTATCTTTGGTGCATGACAAAATCGGGCTAGGTGACCTTCTCTTCCACAATTATAACACGCTTTGGATGGCATTGCACAGTTTAGACTGATATGTCCCTCACCTCCGCATTTGAAGCATGTGATAGGTGGTCATTCTCCTTCCTTAACCACAGGTGTTGATGCTGACGTCTTTCCACCATTGTTGAATCTCCTCTTCTTAAAATGTCCATTCTTATTGTCTTGGCCATGATTACCACCGAAGTGGTTACCATTTCTAGCATGTTGATTCCCTCCACGTTTGTTGTCACCGCTTCGATGACTGCTACCACTGGTATTATCATTTTGTCAGCTGCTTTCTCTTGGTTGAGTTGACTCGTTATCACGCTCCAATAACTGAGCCCTATTTATAACATCTGAATACAAACACAGTTTATGAGAAATTAGATATTGACGTATCTCAGATTTCAAACCTCTTAGAAACATCCGCGTCATTCTTTCCTCATTATCAACCAAGTGAGACGCAAACCGGACAACTCGACAAACATAGCTTCGTAATGCGACACGGTCATATAGTTCTCCTCCAACTTGATGAACTCTACCTCTTTCATGTGACGAATACTTTTGGGAAAGTACTTGTCGTTGAGTAGTTCTTGGAACTTCTCCCTAGACATCTTGGTCAAGGGCGAGTTGAGTACGCCACCGATTCCCACCAGTAATCTGCCTCTCCTCGCAACATAAAGGTGGCAAAGGGAACCTTTTGCTCCTCGGAGCATCCCAAGACATCAAATATCTTGGTGATCTTCTTTATCCATGTCTCTGCCTTAAGTGGTTTTGGCTCTCCAATAAACTCTGGTGGTCCCAGCTCCTTGAACTGTTTAGCGGTGACCGTCCAAAAGTTTCCAGTGTTTCCACATACATTTTGGATAGGAGCCGCCTCACCTAATGTTGCATGAATTGCATAAAGCCTCTGAACATTCCATCATTCATCATTTGGTCAGTGTTGTTATTTGCATGAGGATTGTCGCCTTCTTGATGCACATTATCCTGATTATTAATATATGGAGACTCAACGGTCTCATGTGCTCCATTTCTATTTTCAACATTCTCGGATGTCATTTTCAGATACTGCCACAAAATAAGGGTTAATTGACATGTAACATATTATCCCTATACTCTGACCGACTAATAAAATACCAAATAAACTTAGGTAGGTCGTACTAGCGAAAAAATTCTCCGTCTCTCCCCTCCTAGTTCTAGTCTCACATCTTAGCCAAGGATCATATCCCTCGGCTTTGATACCAACTGTGACGCTCCCAAAATAGGTATACATCACCTATTCTGAGTCGCCAAATACATGGTACAGAATACAAATACAACCTTAAATATACAACATGAGCTGTGAGTTTTAATACAAATATTGTCTTCTAGACAGTATTCAAACTCAAAATAAGTCCTCAATACATTTATTATCACACTATTTCATAGAATAGTGAGGACTACTAATGCTATCATCTGGACCGTCACTCTGTTCCCCGACTAGTCCCTGCTATGTTCTCATTTCCTGAAGAGAACAATGAAAGCAAAAGGGTGAGCTCAACTAGCCCAGTAAGAAATATTATGACTAAAATAATGCAAAACAAATTATCATTAGCCTTCAACAGTGTTAAACTGATAAAATATAATAAACATCAAGTTTAACTGCAGCGGAATAAGCAATCCATTAGAAGAGTCAAGTAGAGAATAAAATCTACTATCTTCTATGATTTAAAAGGTTTTTCATTACTTTTACCGTTGAGACTCAGCTTAATAAATAATCCACATCATCCCTGCACTACGGCTAATGATATTCATTAGTATCATGACCACAAATTATCCATGCACTACGGGCCAATGATATTCGTGTATTCATCAATGGTCATGATCATGCCAACAACTTTCCATCAATGCACTACGACCAATGAGGATTTTTACCACATTATTTGTAACATTACGGTCATGATTATACTGAATAATCTCTGGTCATAATCATACCAAGTCCATCTATGCACTACAGGCCACATATGACTTTCAACATATTATAAACATGAGGATGATGACAATTCAATAAAACAAGTTCAAGAATAAATTTTAAAGATTTATAAGTTAATTTATATTGAACTCAATAACGTCCAAATTGTCAACATGATACTGCTTTGTGGAGTAAAATTTAAGAATGCTCAGAAGAATATTTCCATGAGAAGATACTGGATGAAGCACAAATATCAAGGATATTCCACTAATTTTATGGAGTATAAAAGCCAAAACTTTAACCAACTGAGTATAATAGAATATATGAAACCGCAAATGGATTTTTGCCACCATGCGGTAATCCACGTAGACAGATTATTCCAACATAATAATAAAAAATGGAATAACAGAAGAATTTACTAGGTGCGCGTAATCCGCACAGACAGGTTATTCCAACAGAATAATAAAGAATAGAACTAGGTCATGCGTAACCCGTAAAGACAGGATATTCCAACAGAATAATAAAGAATGGAACCAGGTCATGCGTAATCCGTACAGACAGGATGTTCCAACAGAATAATAAAGAATGGAATAACAATGAATTCACGTGCATGCGATAGAATAGCATGCATGAGTTATTCCAATGTAATAATAAAGAATGGAATAATAGAAGAATTTCACCATGTATGTGATAAGTGGGTTTTATACCTACTGATTGGATAACAATTCACGCAAACTATGCCCATCTCAAGTACATTTTAATGTGTTTTTAGTTGCATTTCATGTTATTTTGCATTGCATGTACTAAGAACTCTTTTGGTGTAAAAGTGCAGAAAATGGCCTAATTTGGTGGTATTAGATGGCATGAGGCTATGGATGCATGGTGTGAGGATCAAATGGAGCAAGGAGACTAAGCATGGATGACAAATAAGAATGAGCAACATGATGAGCGAAGCGAGAAGAGATAGCAAAGCCAGAGTGCAGATCGCAGGTTGCCATGGCAGATTAAGCTTGAGGATCGCCTAGCAAGCCGATCACCCATTTGGACCAGATTCTACTGACGTGCGTCTGCGAGGATTTGAAGGAAGGCGCGTACGTAATGTGATAACCGATCTTCCGGTTGTTTTATTTTATTTTAATTTTAAGGGTTGTGATCGATTTAAAAACAATTCTGACTGGTGTCAAACGAATTATTCATTAGTTTTACGTGTTTTTCATATTCGTAACTAGGGTTTATACTTGGAGAGTATTCCAACATGAAACCAATCGTAGATTTCTTATATTTTCTACTCCTCCTTTAGATTTCAGTAATTGTGGATGCTTTACATAAGTTTTGCTGGATATTATTAAGGATTTTGCACGTTACGTTGGGTTTGTAATCAACAATTGACTTTGATCGATTCTTTCTTCTCTCTTCCTCAATTGTTTGCTTATTATCCATGTTTTGCCTTGATCCTATAATGGCTTTTGGTTCAGTCATGAACTAAACTCCATTTAATTGATTTTAATATGTAGTTTAATTGATTTCTTGAGTGTTGGACTGTTTTGCATGTCATAAGGAATTTCTACCATGGTTGTTTTGCACGCATGAATGCTTGATCACCATTCATTTTCAGTACTTGTATGGAGTTGAAAAATAACATATGAGTATGGACTGTAACCATGATAGCATGCGTATATAGGGTTGTTTTGCATAGCTTTGTATTTCATGAACCAGATAGACATATACTATTTCACCGTGTGAGTTAAAATAAGGGTTTGTGCTTAAATTCAATATGATTGCAATTTCACAAAGACATATAGTGATTTTGGTTATATTGATGATTACACGGTGTCTATCAGATGTGGATACTGTGTAAGTAGGCCATAATACATTGAAAAATGGCTATGTCTATATTAGTGCTCTTAGCTACTTTTCTATGATATGTAAACAATCTTGCATGATGGTGATAATTAGATGAAGTATTAAATGAAGTTAGGATCCCATTATCTCCAGATTTGATTTATTACCTTATTATTCTTGTTATTTGCAATTAGAGTAATTCACAATTATAATCATTAGTTTAAGCATATAAAATATAGTGATTTGATTAATGCATAGTGGTTTAAATTAGACAACTTTCCCTTTGGATTGATACTCGACTTACTCTGTATTTCTTATTGACGCATGTATACTTGCATGTGTTAGAGCTTTTTTGTTATAACTAAAAAAGAGGGTTTTTGGTGCCGTTGCTGGGGAGAGGCGTTTAAATTTTTATTATTATCATTAGTTTAAAGCTATATTGTATGACTTAGACAAATCTAATCTTATCTCATTTGCATTTTTGTTTTTGTTTTTGTTTCAGGAACTTGTATAAATTTTTATGCGCCTTGATCATCCAACCCCGACTTAACACTGCTTAGGGATAACATAAACGAGCGAGGTTGGAAGCAGTGTTAAGTAGAAATTTACAAGCACGAGTTAGAAAGTACTACATCTAATATGGCGGTAGAGGCACTGAGGAGAAGAGCAAAGAGAGGAGCATAAGGCTCTGAAAGAATATTCTATGCCTAATATTAATGGACTATAGTCTAGCATAGTCAGACCAGCGATAGCAGCTAATACATTCGAGATAAAAATGGGCACTATTCAGATGGTACAGAATTCGGTCTAGTTTGGGGGTGCCGCTACAGATGATCCGAATGAACACCTGTTGAGTTTCATTGAGATATGTGACACGTTCAGATATAACGGGGTGACGGAGGATGCTATCAGACTTAGGTTGTTTCCATTCTCATTGAGGGATAAAGCGAGAAGTTGGCTTCATTCTTTGCCAACAGGATCTATAACTATATGGGAGGACTTAGCATAGAAGTTCTTAGCCAAGTTTTTTCCAATTGCTAAGACTGCAAAAATGAGGACATCAATCTCTCAGTTTGAGCAACAACAGGGTGAATCCTTATATGAGGCATGAGAGAGATACAAAGAGATGCTACTGAAGTGTCTGCACCATGGTATGCCAGATTGGATGGTGATCAACACATTCTATAATGGATTGGGATGGCAGTCTAGACCGATTGTAGATGCTGCTGCAGGAGGGGCATTATGGACAAAGAGCTATGAGGAAGCCTATAACCTTATACAGACAATGGCATCAAATGATTTTCAAAATCCTACATCTCGGATGCCACAGCCCAAAGTTGCAGGTTTGTTGGAAGTGGATGCTATTACGCAGTTGTCAGCACAGATGGCAGCTATGGCGAAGAAAATTGATTCAATTGCCGAGAGCAAAATGAAAAAAATTGCTTTTGTACGTGAGATCTGTACGGGGTCACACTTGACAGAGCAATGTGCTATCAGCTCAAAGTCGGTACAGTATGTGAGCAATTACAGAAAAGACCAAGGTCAGTTTCAGAACACATACAACCCCAACAACCGTAATCATCCAAACTTCAGTTGGTCAAATATCTAAGGGAGTCAGCAGAATTTGTTTCAACCAAATAATCAATTTTAGTCACAGCCAGCGCAGCCACAGTTTCATCCTAGACCACCTTTTCCGACGGGATTTTCTCAACAACAACAACATCACACTCCAGCTGCACCTCAACAAGAAAAGAAATCAGAAATGGAGGAGATGGTGATGAAATACATGGAAAATACAGAGGTTTTGATCAAAAGCCAAGAAGTGGCTATTAAGAATCAGAAAACTCAAATTGGGCAAATGACGAACATGCTTAACAACAGGCCCTAGGGTTCATTGCTGAGTAATACAGAGACAAATCCACGAAGAGACAGAAAGGAACAGTGTCAAGCGATCACATTGAGGTCTGGGAAAAACATTGCAGACACTGCAAGTCGTGCGCCCGTGCCTGCGCCCAATTGTACTAAGGAGGCCGCACGGTCGCGCGAGGTAGAGCAGTCAGCTGCTAAAGAAGAAAGTCTGGAAAATTCTGAGGTTCAGCAGGAAGAGAAAGATAAAGCATGTTCAGAGGAGAAGCTTAAGAGTTCAGTACCACCAATTCACCCTTTGGTACCGTATCTGCAAAGATTTAATAAGCAGAGGGAAGATAAATAGTTCAACAAATTCTTGTAGGTATTTAAAAAGCTGCAGATAAATATACCTTTCGTCGAGGCATTGGAACAAATGCCAAGTTATGAAAAGTTCATGAAGGGTATATTGTCAAGGAAGAGGAGATTAGACGAGTTTGAGACAGTAGCCTTGACAGAGGAGTGCAGTGCAGTGCTTCAGCAGAAGTTACCTCCAAAGGTGAAGGATCCAGACAGCTTCACAATTCCGTGAATAATCGGGAAGATGAATTTTGAAAAATGTTTGTGTGATCTTGGGGCAAGCATCAATCTGATGCCCTTATCATTGTTCAATCAGTTGGGATTACTGGCTCCAAGGCTGACAAACATTTCATTGCAGTTAGCTGACAGATCCATCACATATCCACGGGGAATTGTTGAAGATGTACTAGTGAAGGTGGACAAATTCATCTTTCCAGCTGACTTCATCATTTTGGATTACGAGGAAGATAAAAATTGTAAGACCCCGAATTTTATGAAATAAAAGTATTTAATTTTTCTTATAATTACTATTCAGTAAATGGTTAAATTGATAAAAGGTTAAAGTTAAGGGTGATATATGAATTTTTTCAAAATACGGAAGTGGTTATAAAATATTCATTGTTGTCGGGGAATATTCGTTTAGTCATGGAATATTCTTTTTATCGGGGAATATTCGTACGATGGCGCAGTCATTTGTGGGCCCCATAACAGAATAACTGTCGGATGAAGAAAATGACAAATTTGAGTTTTTATAAATAACGGCGTAATAGTTACCATTAACACTGTTGGAATACTCGGTGGTTAAAATACAGTAATATGCGTTATTGCATAGTAGTACACGGTAATGCACAATATTTTTGAATTATTGATTCTTACGTGAGAAGGCACTACTCAATAATTGTTATAGTAATTATTGTTCAATATTTTTTTTATTGATTCAATAATTGCTGCGTTGATATTTTATATTATTGTTGCTCAATAATTGTCACTGCACATCATCTCCATTATAAGATCAATAATTCATATTATTTGGAATAATATTATTAGATAACATTATTGGAAATGTCTAGAAAGTTCTGTCAAGGAGAGGTTTGGTCACCTAATTGCGCGCCAGTAAGGAGAAATCCTTGTTGGAAAGCCCCCTCTTTCCTGGGAACTGCCTGGTTGTCATAATTGTGATTCTGTAATATTATTTATGAATAATTAATTACTGATTTTTATGATAAGGAAATATTTATTTGATGTAGATATAAATGATGAATTTATTTATGTGGTTATAAATGAAGGAATTAATGTTGAGGATTTTTATCAGTATTTTGTCGGATTGGAGGTATTAAAAGATCAAATCAGTGTTCTTAAAGCTCTATTGCGTGAGTTATAATTTTGATCTGACTGCTGGATCGTTGTAATTTTTGGATATGTTATACATATATAAGTTGAGTATATGTCCACAAATTTTGAACCGTTAAAAATTAACGCATCATTTGTTATGAATTTTAAAAGGTGTTAAAAATCATTCGTTTGCCGGTTTTGGATATTTTTGGTCTTGAATTTGGAAAAATTTAAAGCTACAAAGTTGGAGAGAATTCGATTTCGTGTGGAATGGACATAAAATTCATATTTTTCTGATAAACAGGCTATTTTCTATGAATTATTGAAGTTTCAGAAAATAAAATGATTTTTATTAAATTATGGGTGGGACCCACTTTTTGGTTGGTGTTGAATGCACATGGGCTGCTATATTTTCAGAATTGAGGTGTTATTCTTGGCTGGTGGGTGTGCGTAGATTGGAGAAAATAAATAATAATATTTTATTATTTTAGTCTCCTTTGGCGTTCTAGCATTTTCCTATAAATAGGTGCTTAAGTTAGAATTGAAAATCACACCAGAAACATAAGTTTTCTCTTTCTATATTATCAAGCATATTTTTGTGAGTATTTAGATATCCTGAGTGTTTCTATACGGTGCAAGTTCGTTCAGCGTTATATCCGATATTTAAGTCAGAAGTACTGCTCTTTTGAGGTAAGGGATAGTAAGGGATTTTAAGGGTTGTTATGTTTCTTCAGTTTCGTAATTTTTCTGACCTTCAAAAATTCTGTAAAAATTTGAAGTGATATTTTGATGAGTTTTATTGATTGTGTTCGAAAATGGTGATTTTTGGATGTATAGATTAAGAGTTATGAATTTTATGATAAAAGACTATTTTAAAAGTAACCGCTTATAACTCCTTGTGGTTAACTCCAAAATTGATGAAATTTTTATTGGGAGTACATCTATATAATATCAGTGTACTCTGTGAATTTCGAAATTTTTGGATAAAAGTACAATTTATGATAAATGTCTTAATATTCGGAGGTTTTGGCCATATAAAAAATAGTAAATGAATTTTAAAAATTTCGGGAAAATATATGTTCAATATGGGACTATATTCTGCTAAATCCCAGAAAAGAAATATTTTTGGGACTGATTTGGTATTTTTCATAAAAATGGACTAGTTATGAGTAAATAAATTAAATATGGTATATGAAGTAAGAAAATTGGAAAATAGGATTTTATGGCTTGAGAATCCTATATGAGGTATATACAAATTTTTGATGAGGGTTTTGGTTATTGGTGATGAAATCTTATGAGTTTGGAATTTTAGGATGATTAAATGCATTATTTAGTAAAGTGTAAACAATTAAAATAAATTGTTTATAAGTTTAAGTAATGTTATTTCAATATCATTATACCCGTAATATTGGTATGGATTTTATTGTGTAATTTCTACCTTTTTGTGTCGAGTTTACTATTCATGAGTTACTATTCACGAGTTACTATTCATGAGTTACTATTCACAAAGTTACTATTCATGGGTTACTATTCACGAGTTACTATTCATGACAGAATTGGTTTCTTTTTCTTACCAAATTATAGTTGATTTATGAATATTACTCTTGAGATTAAATCT
This sequence comes from Panax quinquefolius, assembly GCA_020205615.1. NCBI lineage: Eukaryota > Viridiplantae > Streptophyta > Magnoliopsida > Apiales > Araliaceae > Panax > Panax quinquefolius. The sequence continues at coordinate 73,065,422 of CM035171.1, read as the reverse complement.
AGATGTTTTGATTATATTGATTTTACTATTATATATAACATTTTTATAACCCTAATGATGATATTTCTCTTTGACTTGAGTGTAAAGATGTGTAGATTTTTGGTATGATCATGACAATGGGTTCCCTTTGGCGATGGTCTGAAAGTTGAATTGTTGGTGGTATGATCATTTGACCATTGAATTTATAATTGAATAACTTTAGCTTAAGTGCACGGGTGAAATGATCAACATGGTTATAATTATTATTTATATAAATTTCGAAATGATTATATATTTCTTTGAGATATTAATATATTTGGCCCGTAGTGAAATATGAGCTGTTGATGAATATATTTGGCTGTAGTGCAAATATGAACTGTTGAGGAATATCTTTGGCATGTAGTGCAAATATGAATTATTGATGAATATCTTTGGCCAGTAGTGCAAAAGATGACCTATTATTGAATATCTTTGGCCCTAGTGCAAATATGGTGCATTGATGAATATCTTTTGCCCAGTAGTGCAAAAGATGAAATTATTAGTATGATTATAAATGAGGCTGTGATTTGGTATAACCATGATCTTTGATGTTTCGAGGTAAAGATATGTGATGAAAATTATCTTCGTCCTGGGTGCGAAAAGGAATTTAGAATCACAATTATGATTATGAGTTATTCATATAATTGTGGAAAGGAACTATTGAGTGATGTTACAGGGATAAAATACTGTTGGTGGACTTTTAATGCGGAGAAGATAGTAGACTTTATGGTCTATTTGACTCTTCTAATGGATTGCTCGTTCCGCTACAACTACGGTTGAAAAGTTTTATCATCTACCATATGTTCTAAATCTCGATTTAATCTTGATGAAGGCTATTGATAATTTAATTATCTTTAGTCATGATATTCTTTCTTGGGCTAGTTGTGCTCACCCTTTTGCTTCACAATTCCTTTTAGGTGTAATAAGAGTGTAAATGGGTTGAAAGCGAGGGTATGGGAAATAGAGCGGTGGTCTCTAGGCGTGGAGGTTCTCCTAGCAAATTATAGAAATTTGTTGTATACATCATTTAGTAGTTATATTTGGTGAATCAAATAGGGTGAGGCGAACCCAACGTTGGAAGGGTGTTTTGCCACTATCATACAAGATGTCTAATGACATACAACCTCGTGTCATCATAAGACAGGGTTGTGCTCATCCACTTCCTGTGTGAAACCCCAACTTTTTGAATAAAGATGAATTTTCTATAAATTTTATTTTTGAATATTATGGAGTGAAATTGATGTAATGTTATAGTTGTTGGTAATATTTATAAATTTTGCATAGTATGCAAGTTGTTATATTATATTCGATTGGTCGGAGAATATTCATTTTCGCGAGGAATATTAAATGCAATGGTATAATCATTGGTGGACCCCACTATGTAATTATTGTCGGATTGAGAAAAGCGACATAAAAATATTTTTATGAAAATAACGACGGAAGTTTTACCGTTGATCTTGTTGAACTACTCGATAGTAAAAGAAAAAGACGCTGGCGTGGTTGCGTAGTAAGCGCACGATATTGGTTATTGATGCTTACACGAGAAGTCATTCAGTTTTGTTCAATTATTGCTATAGTAATTGTTGCATAGTATCTTATGTTATTTGATTCAATTATTGTCGATATTTATTATATTGTTAAAATCAATAATTGTGACGACAAAATTATTAATATTATTATTTGCAATATTAACGATGTCTAGATGTTCTGTCAAGGAGAGGCTTGGTCACCTAATTGCGCGCTAATAGGGAGAAATCCTTATTGGAAATCCCCTTCTTTCCTGGGGAACGACCTGGTCGATTAATATTGTGAATTATAATAAAGATGATAAATGTTGTTAAAATTATTAAGGTGCTTTTTATGAAGTTTGCTTATTTTATGGATTCCTATTTACCCATTTTTGAAAATAATCGATAGAAAATTATTTAAAGGTGGGGCCCACATGTGGGGGCCGCATGTGGGGCCCATATGTGTTGGAAAAATGATTTTTGAAATGGAAGAGTATACGTATGGAAGTATATGTATGTATTGAGAATAAGGTGGGAGAAAGTGATATGTGAAAGTGATAGGTGTGTGATGTGTGTGTGAGTGGAAAATGGTGGAAAAGTGGTAGTGTGATAGTGATGTGTAAGAGTGTAGTGAAATTGATTTTTGCGAGGGTGGGGGATTGATGTTGGATATGGGGGGATAAAAAAATCTAGTGGTATATATAATATTGATATATATAAATAGAAAACATGTGTTTATATATATATGTATTATATTTTAATTTTTGTTGAAATCTTATTAGTTAGTTGTTTGACTTAGTTGTTAGTTGATTGAAGAAATAATTCTGCAAAATTATTTCGTACTTGAACAGTGCCCTTCCATTCTCCTATAAATAGAAGCTCATTCCTTCATTATTTCTTACGAAATCACTGAAACTCTAGAGAGAGAAAATTATAGAGAGAAAGAAGAAAAGTTTTCTGCTACTTAACTACTCTTATATTCAGTTCTTTTATGGTAAGGGATATTATTTCGTACTTGGCCCGTAGTGCATGGATAATTATGGTCGTGATACTAAAGAATATCCTTGGCAGTAGTGCAGGGGTGATTCAATGATGTGGAATATTTATTAAGGCGATTCTCGCGATATGATGATGATGAAAACCTTTTAAATCATAAAAGATAGTAGATTTTATTTTCTACTTGACTCTTTTAATGGATTGCTTATTCCGCTGCAGTTAAACTTGATGTCTATTATATTTTATCAGTTTAACATTGTTGGAGACTAATGATAATTTATTCTTCATTATCTTAGTCATAATATTTCTTACTGGGCTAGTTAAGCTCACCCTTTCTTTCACTATTCTCTTCAGGAAATGAGAATATAGCTGGGACGAGTCGGGGAACGGAGTGATGGTCCAGAGGATAGCATTAGTAGTCCTCACTATTCTGTGGAATAGTGTGATAATAATTGTAATGAGGACTCCTTTTGAGTTTGTATACTCTCTAGTAGACAATATTTGTATTCAAACTCACAGTTTATGTGGAAAGGAACTGTTGAGTGATGTTACAGGGATAAAACACTGTTGGTGGACTTTTAATATGGAGAAGATAGTAGACTTTATGGTCTATTTGACTCTTCTAATGGATTGCTCGTTCTGCTGCAACTATGGTTGAAAAGTTTTATCATCTACCATATGTTCTAAATCTCTGATTTATTACTGATGAAGACTATTGATAATTTAATTATCTTTAGTCATGATATTCTTTACTGGGCTAGTTGTGCTCACCCTTTTGCTTCACAATTCCTTTTCAGGTAATAAGAGTGTAGCTGGGTCGAGCGAGGGTAACGGGGAAATAGAACGGTGGTCTCTAGTTGTGGAGGTTCTCCCTAAGCAGTATAGAAAGTTGTTGTATACATCATTTAGTAGTTATATTTGGTGAATCAAATAAGGTGAGGCGAACCCAATGTTGGAAGGGTGTTTTGCCACTATCATACAAGATGTCTAATCATAAGACAGGGTTGTGCTCATCCACTTGCTGAGTATATCTACAAGCACTACCTATATAATCTTGGTGTTTGGTTGAAGTATAACTCTCAATTAGAGACAGTGGAGATAATGATATGTCAAGAGAAGACTCACCATTGGAAAGAATATGATAGTAATCTTCTCGTTTTTCTTTGGGGTCTATTGGGTCAACCAAGGATAATTCTGTGGCCATATGATATCTATCATAACCTATACGCATGGCCTCCCATGTACAAAGGTTTCTTTGAGCACTTCCCAAAGATTTTAATTTCTAAAATAGTTTTTGACTATACCTTTATGTAAGATGTCATGGTGACGTGCTTCCCAAGTTGGTGTCAAGAGTCATAGTTGATATATATATTTGTATCAAAACTCAAAACACATGAGTTGTTGTATTTTACACGACAATTGTTGTAATAAAGTTGTAGTTGTTTTCTGTACCATGTATTTGGTGACTCAGGATGGGTTGGATGGAATGGACCTATTTTGGGGTTGTCACAAAAATATACCAATCATACTGGGGAGACCATTCTTAGCCACAGGAAAGACTTTGATAGATGTGCAGAAGGGGGAACTCGCAATGCGTGTTCATGATCAAGAGGTTACCATTAATGTCTTCAAAGCCATGAAATGTCCAGCAGATGAAGAGGAATGTTTCTGAGTTGAGTTGGTGGATCGGTTCGTAAATGATAAAGTAGAGAGTCTGGTGAAGTATGAACCTTTGAGAGGTGTAATTGCTATAAATTCAGAGTTAGAGAAATTCAGAAAAAAGGCGTATAAGAATTCAAAGTTGTACAAAGAGAAGGTGAGGAAATGGCATGACCGAAAGACCTTCAATAGGACATTTGAACCGGCACAAAAGCTTTTACTTTATAAATCCAAATTTAAAATTTTTCCCGGGAAACTGAAATCAAGATGGTCAGGGCCATTTATAGTGAAGACTGTCTTTTTGCATGGTATAATTAAAGTATTTGATATGTTTCCGGACAAGCCTTTCAAGGTGAATGGACAGCGATTGAAGCATTACTGGGGTAGTGAGGTGGACAGCCAGAAAGTCACCTCAATTCTGTCGTCAACATGAGATTCCGAGACAGTCAAGCTAATTGACTATAACTTAGCGCTTGATGGGTGGCAACCCATTATTTCTATCTCTATTTTTGTTTTTCTTTATTTATTCAGTTCAAGCGTCTTGTTAGCTCATTTTCATCCTTATTTAGGATCATGTGATTATCTATGCATAATTAGCATAGTATCTAAAAATTAAGTAGGAGCATTTTGTGCATTGCATTGAAATGAGGATGATACAATAGACACTCATGTTTATCTAGTAAATCATGATATGATAGTGTCTATTAGTGTATGCAGGTGAATAAGCAAGATGCAGTACTACTTTACATCATGAAAACCCGAAGGTGCGAGAATTCAACCCCAGCGGTAGCCGCACAGCATGAATACAATATATAACTTCGGTACCGCGCTCAAATTGCTATGTTGAAAGAAGATCTTCGCGCGCCACAAGACATAATCCATTGATCATTCGCGCGGCCGCTCGCGACATCAGACGTGGAAAAGTTTTTAAGTGTTAAATAACAGATGGTATGGCTTATGTGGCCTCTCATTTGAAAATAACAAAGAGCGCAATCACTTGCCCCCCTCCACACACACGTCTCTTCCTCTTTATTAGTTACAACAATTGAAGCCATGCATCTCTCATCCACAACCCACGAATCTCTCCATATTCAAAACTCAAACCCACGATTGAGTGCTCGAGTATAAAACCTAGGGTTTCAGAGTGGGCGTGTAAGGAAGTTTGAGGGTTATTCGTTTTTCGGCTAGAACAAATCCTCAAGACAATTTTCATCTTCAATATTCAAATCAATGGGGCCAAAGCGAGCACGTTCTATTTCATCTTCCTCATCGTCTTCCTCTGGCAGTCAAGGGGAGGATATGGTTGATCACACCAAGTTTCTGGATTTGGAAGCCCAGCAGGAGTATTACCGAATTATGACCAAAACCTTTGTAAAAGAAAGAGGGTTCAAGCCTATAACATTCCAGAATTTTAAATGTAATTTTAAATATTTATTGAGTTATATAAATATTTAATGGATGTGATTATCGGTAAATGAATATTTGTTTTATTGATTTAATATTATTTGGAGAATTATTTGTTTAATAAATAATTGATGAATTAAGGAAATGATTATTATAGTGATATTTTAATTAAATGATATTTTATTTGTATTGTGTTATGTGATTAAAGTATTTATTTAATTAATTGTGATTTGAATTAATTAAGATAAATATGAAAGCTTGATTAAATATAGTGTGACAAATAACTATATTATAAGAAGTTATTAAAATAAATTAAAGTAATTTATTTTAGGGTTTACCAAACAAGGCTTAATATATTAATCCTTTAATATTTTAAATGATTTACCAAACAAGCCTTATGGCTTTTGAGATTTCTAGCTAAATAAAATAAGTAATTAAATAAGGTAAAATCAAATAATAAATATAATATATATATATTTATGTTATATACGTTTATCCTAAAAACTGATGTTACTTATTATACGTATTAAGTCTATGTCAGTTTTCTTTGTTATTATATTAGTACGCATATCAGTTTAGTTTTCTTTTTCGCATTCTATTTGTTAGCTTAGAGATTACAGAGGGTTGAGAGAATTATGAGCAAACTTAAGCAACAATTTAAGTGTGTTTAACAAGGATTGCAAGCAACTTCAAGGTATTTTACACAACATTAGTATTCGATATATATTTATATGCATATACGGGTTTTACGGCAAATTTTCATGTTCTGTGAATTCCATATTTTGAATTGTTGCTTTACAATGGATTACTTGTGGTTATACATGTTCATGATGATAGAGATTATGTTTAAACAACAATTATATGCTAAATTTCGGTTTGACAGTATTTGGTTGTATATATATATTTTTCATATGTTCATGAAAAGTATCAATTCTAGTGGCCAATTTGTATGTTAAATTATAAATTGAAGATTTCATATGTTAGTTTAGTGAGATATGAGCATTATGTAATTTAAATGAGATGATTTGGCCAACTTGTGAGTTTACAGTGATGATTTCAAGAACAATGTTAAGAAAAGTTGAGTTTTTGTGAAAAACATGAGTTTTGAGAAATTAAAATAGTTGTAGTTAGTGTTAAATTGTGCTAGTTGGTTGTAAATGTGAGCAATCATGTTTATGATATTGTTGTATTTATTCTACGTGTTAATATTACTTTCTATTGGGTGAAATTTGTGTTTGTTGGGATAAAGTGCCATCGTTCATAGCTTCGCTTTCTGCGTCTGTCAACACGAACAATGAAATTGCTTGGCTGGTGTTACAGTAAAATACAAATGTGATTCTTGCGGTCCCAAAGTTTTGTATGGCGAAATCGCGCCATACCTACCGGTTTGAGATCTTGACTTTCGCTAATTCTGCAGAATTGGGGAAGTGTCATAACATGATCTGAGATTTTGTTAACATGTTAAATATGTGATGTTAAGGTTAACATAACATAGTGAGTTGTTGTTAGTATGATCAAAGTTGCAAAAATGTTTATTAAATCGAAAATGCATTATGTGATAACATAGATTTTACAATGAACGATAGTGAAGTGTTATGATGATTAACACTTGGGAATTCTGAAATGTAAAGCATAACACAAGAATTGTGTTAAAATAACAAGTTTAGCTAGTAATGCGTTTTATATTGAAATGTGAATATTAGTATATCTAATGGATGTTATGGTTTTAATATTGTGTTTAGGTGAACGTGAGTTTAATATTTTAGCTTACGCTCGAGACAAGTTTTCTAACTCCATACTTTCATTGAGTTAGTTTGTTACGTTTATGTAATTCTTTTAACTCTACATTTTCATTGAGTTAGTCCTATTATTATAAATACATGCTTTTGATTGAGCAAGCTTTTTATATCAAATGTTATTATTTCCAAAATTCATTTGAGCAAACTCTAACTTTAGTATTATTGGAAATTCTCAAGTTTATTGATTCATTCTAACTTGTTTACAGTTAAGCAAGTTTCTTAAAGTTCAGGAATTCATTTCTAAATATTATAAAACTTGAACCTAGCTCATTTTACGGTTCAAGCAAAGGTTAACCATTTTATTCATTCTATTGAATACTTATGCTTTATAGTTATTTCAAGCATGTGTTAGATGTATAGAATCAATTCATTTATGATTCTCAAATGTTCCAAGTTATGTTGTTATTAAACAACTGTTGTATTATCAAACATTATGGATTCAACTAGTTCCCTAGTTGATGATCATTAAACTTCAATTACCCTTGAAAGCTTATCTAAACCAAACTTTCTTTGGGGCGGACTTGTATTCTAAATACTGAGATGAACAACCCTATATTTAGGAGTTTACGCTTAGCGTTGAAATGGTTGTGCACAATACATTGTACGAAGGATTGATCACCCTGAGTACGCGGAGTCCTTATAGTCATATGACTATTAAAGTTAAAGTTGAAAGATTACTTATAACTGTGGACATGGTTCATGGTCACTTGACCCTCAGTAGTTTATTTAAGAATGTTTATAAAACAAATTATTCAGTTCTATTGAGCCTATTATTTGGCAAACGTTGTAAAGATAATTATTCTTATCTCAAGTGAGCTTTGTTTGCTCACTCTTGCATATTTATACATTTATTGCATCTATGAATGAGAAGGTAGATAAACCTACAACTAACAAAGGAAATGAAAAAATGTACAAGTGATGAAGACTTGTAATTTTGTTTTATCATTAATGATAGACTTTAAATAATGATGTGATGTAATAATTTTATTTTCGCACTTGAATGATTGTATTAAAGGTTAAAAAACCTGGGAGATAATGTTTTATTTAAGTAATCCTGTATGGACAGGTTTTTATTATTCAATTTATTATAATTGGGTAGTTAATTAGAAAAGTTTTGATTACGTGAGCACCAAATCTTGAGGTAATGAAGTACAAGGATTTGGGGGTGTCACAAGTTGGTATCAAAGCTATAGGTTATGAACCTTAGGTGGGGAAAAGCCTTAGGAATTAACCTATGAAAAGATAGTGGTGATTAACTCTTATCGAGTTTTAAGAAAGAAATAATAAAACACTTATGTGATTATGTGTTTATACTTATGTACTCGTGAGTGTCGAGTAGTAATGATTAATGATTAAAAATTAAAATTTTGATGTCAGGATGACTAATGTCGGAGAATCCAGTCAGGCTAAGGAGGATAGACCTCATATGCCTATAGAGGAGGAGCCTTGAGACATTCATGTTAGTTGGGAACAACTACTGCCACGGGTGTCAGCCCCGTTGGTTACAGTGGTTGAAGATGAGGATGATGATGTGGAGACGGATAAGGAGGATCCCGTTGAGTTGCCACAGGAGGATGAGGATGACGAGGCCGAGGAGGAGGAGATTCCACTAACCTCGATAGCTGCTCGAATGTACGATGAAGTCTACGACCATAACGTGGAACTTCAGGATACAGTCGAGGAATTGCAAGAGATAGTAGATGAACAGCAGACTGCAATGACATAGAAAGATGATGAGATCCTAGATCGTGAGGAACGACTGACAAATGTCGAGGAAAAACTAGGACAGACTGAAGGAGAGAAAAGACCAACTGATCGAGGAAGTCGTTGAACTGAAGAATAAGCTAAGGGAAGAAGCTACGAAGAGGGCAAGAGCCGAGGACGCATATGAAGTAATGTTTCAACGAGCCAGGATAGCAGTGAAAGACGCACAGGCAAAAAGAATAAAGATGGAAGAAATGAATAGATTATTCAACACAATGGTTAATCGGGCTCGGGATTGAGTCATGGAATATCCTATTCAGTTCGAGATGCTGCCATCGTACGTATTAGATCGCATAACAATGTTCCGAGTCATGGAGGAAGAACGTAGTAAGGCTAAGCAGTATCTTAGTAAAACATCGTAGTTGTTGTACGATGAATAAAATGTTAAATAATTGTAAATCCCAAGTGTTATGAAACCTATGGGATATGAGGATGATGTTGTCCTGCAACTTTTGTAGTTCAGGAAAGTAATGTAAATAGAAGTAATGCTATTGTTTTATGTTTTCAAAGAGGTTATGAATAAATAAAAGTTGTTATTTTATTCAAAGTGTTATGTTATTTGTGGTTATTTCTTTTGTAGAAGCAAGTTAAATAGAAATTACTTAAACGAGTTGAGTAATAATCTAATGGGTGTATTTTTAAATAGAAAATGCCTCCCAGATGTCAACCACCACGATAGAGAGCCAACGAAGGAACCAATAATAACGACAATGTTGATGCTAACCCAGTTCAACAATTAGTGACGTTAATGATAGGAGCGTTACAGAATCAACCACAGAACCAAGGAACAACGTTTAAGGAATTCAAGGCGGTTAGACCACCTGAATTTTGAGGGTTAGTGAATCCAGTCGAGGCACAGACTTGGATTATGGAAATAGAGAAGGTATTTGATGTTGCAATGGTAGGAGATGATCAGAAGACTGCTTTCGAAACATTCATGTTGAAAGCAGAAGCTAGTTATTGGTGGCAGGCCAATAAAACTCGAGAAGGACCAGGGATGATAACCTGGGATAGGTTTAAGGAGATATTCTTCAAGACCTATTTTCCCGATAGTTCGAAGGGTCAGTTGGAAGTACAATTTCTGTATCTGAGTATGCCGCTAAGTTCAATGAGTTGGCGAGGTTTGCGCCTTATCAAGTCAGCATGGACGAACGTAAGGCAAAGAGGTTTGAATAGGGGCTGAAGCCCTGGTTGTACAGTAGGGTTTCCCTATTTCAATTGAAGACTTTTGCAGCAATGATAGAGAAAGAAATTCTCGCTGAAGGTGGAGGCGAGGTAGTGACAAAGTTCAATCAGGAACAGAAGAAGAAGAAGAATGAGGTGGAAATCAAGAATGGAGGTGGTAGTGGTGGAAACAACAACAATAACAACAACTTGAAGAGGAAGTGAAAAGGAAACATGGGTGCTGGAAACCAGCAGGGTAACCAGCAAAGCAAGATGTTTGAAGCATGTGCTACATGCGGTAAGTTTCACAAGGGTACGTGCTTGATGGGGAAACGAGTATGCTTCAATTGTGGCCAGGAGGGTCACATCGCCCCAAATTGCACACAACCTAAGAAGAACGTGTGCTTCACGTGCGGATCCAAGGATCACTTTGCTCGTGAATGCCCTAAAAAGAAGGATGGAGTGATAACCATAAGCAGTGGAGGTAACAATGGAGGTATAACATTAAACAAACCCACAACTAGAACCTTCAACATGACTGTGCAAGATGATGTGCAATCAAAAGATGTCATGTCAGGTATTATCCCAATCAATGATATTGATGCTTATGTATTATTTGATTCGGGTGCTACTTGCTCGTCTATCTCTGATGAATTTGCTAAGAGGTTAGAATTGCCTAGAGAAGAACTGAATTTCCCTTTGAACATATAGATTTCGAATAAAGAGATAATCCATGTTAGATTCGTATACAAGAACTGTAGGGTGGATATTAAGGAGAATGTCCTAATGGTAGATTTGATTCCGATTAGATTGGGAGAGTTTGATGTAATTATGGGAATGGATTGGCTGTATATGGAGCGGTAATTGATTGCCAAAAGAAATGTATAAACCTTATGACTCCGTCAAAGGTGGTATCCTATGGTAGCAAATCGCCTAGACAAATGAAATGTCTGACGATTATGTAGGCCAAGAAATTGTTGAGTCAAGGCTGTGTGGGCTATTTAGCTTACATAGTTGATACTCAAAAAAAGAATGTGAAACTGGAAGAGATACCAGTGGTGAGGGAATTTCAGGATGTGTTTCCAGAGGATTTGCCAAGACTTTCGCCTGACAGAGAAATTGAGTTCGTGATTGACTTAGTGTCGGGGACAGTACCAATATCGAAGGCCCCGTACAGAATGGCTCTAGTAGAAATGAAGGAACTAATGGTACAGTTGCAAGAATTGTTAGACAAAAAGTATATTCAACCAAGCGTATCACCGTAGGGAGCGCTAGTGTTATTCGTGAAGAAAAGGGATGGGTCAATGCGTCTTTGCATTGATTATAGAGAATTAAACAAAGTCACTATTAAAAATAAATATCCATTACCAAGAATAGATGACTTGTTTGACTAGTTGAAAGGTGCTAAATACTTTTTGAAAATATATTTGAGAAGTGGGTATCACCAATTGAAAGTGAGGATGGAGGATATACCACGAACAGCATTCAGAACTCGATATGGATATTACGAGTTTCTGGTGATGTCTTTTGGTTTAACCAATGCACCTGCTGCATTCATGGATTTAATGAATAGGGTGTTTAAACCATTTTTAGACAAGTTTGTAGTGGTATTCATTGACGACATTTTAGTGTATTCCAAAACTCAAGAAGAACACATAGAACACTTACGTTTGACATTGGAAACACTAAGAAAAGAAAAGTTGTACACGAAATTCTCTAAGTGCGAATTTTGGCTAGATCGCGTGCAATTTCTTGGACACGTGATTGACAAAGATGGGATTTCCGTGGATCCATCAAAAGTTGAAGTTGTAATAAATTGGGAACAACCAAGAACACTGTTGAAAGTGAGGAGTTTCTTGGGACTGGCCGGGTATTACAGATGATTTATTCAAGATTTTTCTAAGATAGCTACTCCATTAAAAAATTTGACCAGGAAAGCTGTGAAATTTTTTTGGAAAGAGAAATGTGAAGAAAGTTTCCAAGAGTTGAAGAAGAAATTAAGCATGGCACCTGTGTTGTCATTACCAGATAGTACATGTAACTTTTCGGTGTATAGTGATGCCTCACATAAAGGGTTGGGATGTGTTCTTATGCAGAATGGAAAAGTTATTGCGTATGCATCAAGACAACTGAAGGATTATGTGAAAGGTTATCCGACTCATGATTTGGAATTGGCTGCAGTAGTGTTTGCTCTCAAGATATGGAGACACTATCTCTATGGAGAGAAATGTGAAATCTACACAGACCATAAAAGTCTGAAGTATATTTTCACACAGAAGGACCTGAATATGCGACAAAGGAGATGGATGGAATTGATAAAGGATTACGATTGTGAGATCTTTTATCACCCAGGCAAAGCAAATGTGGTTACAGATGCTTTGAGCAAGAAAGGTCGGGAGAAGTTGATGCTGATAACTACTCAGGATGAGCTTATTTCAGCAATGGCAAAGCTAGAATTGGAAATCAAATTTCCAAAGGAATTCGATGAATGACTATTCCAGATAGATGCCAGTCCAACTTTGGCGAACAAAGTGAAGAATGCTCAACTACAAGATAAAGAATGTGAAACAATCAAAGAGAAAGTTGTTGAAGGTAGCAATGTAAAATACAAGATCGACACCGAAGGACTATTACGATTCAAGGAAAGAATTTGGGTTCCAGCAGTACCAGAGCTTAAAGAAGAAATCTTGACCGAAGCACACAGCACAAGATATTCGATTCATCCAGGAAGTACAAAGATGTATCAAGATTTGTGGTGACATTTTTGGTGGCCGAATATTAAAAGAGATGTTGCAGAATGCGTTGCAAAATGTTTGACGTGTCAAAAAGTGAAAGCTGAACATCAACGACCAAGCGGGATACTTCAACCGTTGGAAATATCAGAATGAAAATGGGAGCATATCACAATGGATTTTGTGGTAAGACTTCCAACGACTCAGAAAGGATACGATGCGATATGGGTGATAGTGGACAGATTGACAAAATCTGCACCCTTTTTGCCAATAAAGATTAGATTTAATCTTGATCAGCTAGCGAAACTATACGTTAAAGAGATCGTGTCAAGACATAGAGTTCCAGTGTCAATTGTGTCAGATAGAGATCCAAGGTTCACATCAAACTTCTGAAAGAGACTACAAGAATGTATGGGAACACAGTTGCGAATGAGTACAACTTATCACCCGCAAACCGACGGGCAGAGTCAACGAACAATCCAAACGTTGGAAGATATGCTGAGAGCATGCATCATGGATTTCAAATGAAGGTGGGATGAACATTTACCGTTGGTAGAATTTTCCTACAACAACAGTTACCACGCGAGCATAGGTATGCCACCTTACGAGGCATTGTACGGTAGAAAGTGCAGATCTCCACTGTGCTGGGATGAAGTCGGTGAACACCAACTGTTAGGACCAAAACTGGAACAACAAACTGCTAAAGTTATCAAACTCATCAGGATAAGATTGGTAGCAGCCCAAGAACGACAGAAAAAGTATGCCGATCAACACAGACAGAATCGCGAATTTGAAGTAGGAAATTTCATTTTCCTAAAAGTTTCTCCTTGGAAGGGGAAAATTTATTTTGGCAAGAAAGGAAAGCTCTGCCCAAGAATTATTGGACCGTTTGAGATATTACGAAGAGTGGGGGAAGTGGCTTATGAGGTAGCTCTACCTCCAGAATTAGAAAATATTCATAATGTTTTTCATATTTCGGTGTTACGACCGTATAAACCCGATTACAAACACATGATCGAGTACGAACGATTGCAATTCGATAAAGTTTTGTCTTATGAAGAAGTTCCTATCCAGATAGTCAACAGGAAAGAACAAGTGCTCAGAAATAAAGTGATACCTTTTGTGAAGGTGATATGGAGAAACCACAATGTCGAAGAGGCAATGTGGGAACTCAAAATTGAAATGATGAAAAGTTACCCTGAATTATTTGTTTAATCTATGTCTTCGATTCTGGGGACAGAATCTTTGTAAGTAGGGAATAATGTGATGATTTGATTGTTTAAATTGTGATTCTGATGACAGAATCCTTTTAAGGAGGGAATGATGTAACATTCCAGAATTTTAAATGTAATTTTAAATATTTATTGAGTTATATAAATATTTAATAGATGTGATTATTGGTAAATGAATATTTGTTTTATTGATTTAATATTATTTGGAGAATTATTTGTTTAATGAATAATTGATGAATTAAGGAAATGATTATTATTGTGATATTTCAATTAAATGATATATTATTTGTATTGTGTTATGTGATTAAAGTAATTATTTAATTAATTGTAATTTGAATTAATTAAGATAAATATGAAAGCTTGATTAAATATAGTGTGACAAATAACTATATTATAAGGAGTTATTAAAATAAATTAAAGTAATTTATTTTAGTGTTTACCAAACAAGGCTTAATATATTAATCCTTTAATATTTTAAATGATTTGCCAAACAAGCCTTATGGCTTTTGAGATTTTTAGCTAAATAAAATAAATAATTAAATAAGATAAAATCAAATAATAAGTATAATATATATATATATATATATATATATTTATGTTATATACGTTTATCCTAAAAACTGATGTTACTTATTATACGTATTAAGTCTATGTCAATTTTCATTGTTATTGTATTAGTACGCATAACAGTTTAGTTTTCTTTTACGCATTCTATTTGCTAGCTTAGAGATTACAGAGGGTTGAGAGAATTGTGAGTAAACTTAAGACACAATTTTAGTGTGTTTAACAAGGATTGCAAGCAACTTCAAGGTATTTTACACAACATTAGTATTAGATATATATTTATATGCATATACGGGTTTTACGGAAAAATTTCATGTTCTGTGAATTCCATATTTTGAATTGTTGCTTTACAATGGATTACTTGTGGTTATACATGTTCATGATGATAGAGATTATGTTTAAACAACAATTTTATGCTAAATTTCAGGTTGACAGTAGGAATTTTGACAGTATTTGGTTGTATATATATATTTTTCATATGTTCATGAAAAGTTTCAATTCTAGTGGCCAATTTGTATGTTAAATTATAAATTGAAGATTTCATATGTCAGTTTAGTGAGATATGAGCATTATGTAATTTGAATGAAATGATTTGGCCAACTAGTGAGTTCACAGTGATGATTTCTAGAACAATGTCAAGAAAAGTTGAGTTTTTGTGAAAAACATGAGTTTTGAGAAATTAAAATAGTTGTAGTTAGTGTTAAATTGTGCTAGTTGGTTGTAAATGTGAGCAATCATGTTTATGATATTGTTGCATTTATTCTACATGCTAATATTACTGTCTATTGGGTAAAATTTGTGTTTGTTGGGATAAAATTGACTCGCTCATAGCGCTTTGCTCTGCGTCTATCTGAACAAGGCGTAGAAGCTTGGCAAGTGCAAGGCAAAATACAGGCGTAGGCTGCCTTGGGTCCCAAGCCTTTGTATGGCGCAATTGCAATTGCATACCTACAGTTTGAGATTGACTTCGCTAATTTCGCACAATTGGGGAAGTGTCCTAGCATGATCTGAGATTTTGTTAACATGTTAAATATGTGATGTTAAGGTTAACATAACATAGTGAGTTGTGGTTAGTATGATCAAAGTTGCAAAAATGTTTATTAAATCAAAAATGTGTTATGTGATAACATAGATTATACAATGAATGATAGTGAAGTGTTATGATGATTAACACTTGGGAATTCTGAAATGTAAAGCATAACACAAGACTTATGTTAAAATAACAAGTTTAGCTAGTAATGCGTTTTATATTGAAACGTGAATATTAGTATGTCTAATGGATGTTATGGTTTTAATACTGTTATTAGGTGAACGTGAGTTTAATATTTTAGCTTACACTCGAGGCAAGTTTTCTAACTCCATACTTTCATTGAGTTAGTTTGTTACGTTTATGTAATTCTTTTAACTCTACATTTTCGTTGAGTTAGTCCTATTATTATAAATACATGCTTTTGATTGAGCAAGCTTTTTATATCAAATGTTATTGTTTCCAAAATTCATTTGAACAAACTCTAACTCTAGTATTATTGGAAATTCTCAAGTTTATTGATTCATTCTAACTTGTTTACAATTAAGCAAGTTTCTTAAAGTTCAGGAATTCATTTCTAAATATTATAAAACTTAAACCTAGCTCATTTTACTGTTCAAGCAAAGGTTAACCATTTTATTCAGTTCTATTGAGCCTATTATTTGGCAAACGTTGTAAAGATAATTATTCTTATCTCAAGTGAGCTTTGTTTGCTCACTCTTGCATATTTATATATTTATTGCAGCTATGAATGAGAAGGTAGATAAACCTACAACTAGCAATGGAAATGGAAAAAATGTACAAGTGATGAAGACTTGTAATTTTGTTTTATCATTAATGATAGACTTTTAATAATGATGTGATGTAATAATTTTATTTCCACACTTGAATGATTGTATTAAAGGGTAGAGAACCTGGGAGATAATGTTTTATTTAACTAATCCTATATGGGCAGGTTTTTATTATTCAATTTATTATAATTGGGTAGCTAATTAGAAATGTTTTGATTACGTGAGCACCAAATCTTGAGGTAATGAAGTACATGGATTTGGGGGTGTCACAAAGCCTGAAGGGCAAGATGGTCAGCTATGTGACATGATCCGTGAAAGAGGATGGCTTGGATTGGCTGCCACGCCCATGCCTATCCCAATGGGAATTGTCAGAGAATTCTATGTGAATGCGAAGGCAACAATGAGTGGGTTATCCGTGGTGCGAGGCATGCAAGTGGATTTCAGACGTCCTGCAATCAGGGCAGTTTTTAGGTTAACAGACACACCACCTGTAACACCCGAGAAAATCAAATTTTTTAGAAGAATTAAAATTTTATTTAATTATAAGGATTAAATGAATTTAATTGATTATTGATGGAAGCAAGCGAATTGAAGGTCTTTTTATGACCTAAACATATCAAAACGTCGTATGATTTTGGCTACGTGATAGATTTAAAGTGTTTGAATTTCTAAGACGAAAATAAAAGCTTTCCGAGAAATTTTCCGAAAAACACTATTCACGCATTTCTGCTCGGAAATTATTTTTGAACTTCCGAGAAATATGTAACGATAGAATAACGAGGTGAGATGGAATATCCAATAATATTTCAGTTATGGAAAACATAATATTTTGCATGTGGACTTAAAACCTAATGTTTAGGGAAAGTGACTTTCTAGAAGGAAATGTAATGCGATTAATGAATTAAACGATTATCGTATAATACGTAGGTATTATACGAGGTAATGAATATGAGTACGCTATGAAGTATTAAACGAGTAGGTATGGATGATGGTATGTCATATATATTGATTAAGTATACGATTTATAATACGAGAATAATACGTAAGTTATACGTTATAAGGCGTTAAGCCAATTGTAATGGAATTGTAAGATTGTGTAGGAAATATTAAAGTCCAATGAGAATTAACAAAGCCCAAATGAAATAATGTTTAAGTCCAATAGAAATTAAGGAGCAAGCTCAAGTATGTGTAATGAGAAGCCTAAAGTGAGTTAATGCAAGCCCAAATGTTTAAACTACGCTAATTAAGCTAAAACCCAAGCTATGATCCAATGGGTAAGTATGAACCATGGGGCAACCCATGGGTGATCCAAAGTGATAAACAAGTAGCTTAATGGCTAAGCAAAAAGTGTGGGGAGCAAGATAACTTAACGGCTAAGTGTTGTGGAGGGCAAGCAAGGGATAATTATTGTGGAGGCCAATTAAACTTGGTGAGCACATAAGGAATAGTAAGGAGGTGGATTGCCTTTTGACCATTATGCCCTCACTTAGGATTTCCTATAAATAGAGGACTTGTTAGCTCATTTTGGGTATTGTTCATTTCATCCCACTTATAAGTTGAGAGCATATTTGGTTGAGAGAATAAGCACATATAAAGATAGACTTTCCTTGTTAGCTTTTACACCAATAACTTATAGCTTATTGGTTAGAGAGAATATGTTAAAAAAGCTAGAAAGCTAGTCTTTCATATTTCAAGAAGCAAGAAGGAGATCAAAGATTAAGCAAGTAATCATCAAAGGGTAAGCAACCTTGAACCATGAATCTCTTTCTCTTCATTTGTTAGAGAATGGGGTATTGGTAGAACTAGCATGCTAAAGAATGATAAGAATGAATAGTTAACGAACTTAAGGCGTAATAAGTCATGAATAAGTCATTTATACCTATATAGGTTATGAACTTATAATGAACGGATATGAACTTGTAACATGTTTATACAAATGAGGTTAGTATGATAATAAGAAATAAAAATAATGGTTGGAAGTCATTAACCATAATAAGTTATATGAAAAGAAGACATAAGTCACGACTAATGAAAATATAAGTAATTTATATTTTTATAAGTTATAGACTCACAACGAACTAGTAATAACTTATCATGTTTATAAGTTAATGAAGCATGTATATTAAGATGTTAGTATAATGGATTGAATCCAATTGAAACGGTTTAAAAATCTCAAGTAACGAAAGTTTTGCCAGAATTAAAACGATTGGATGATAATCGTTGAATTCGTGAAATTCTCGGAATGCAAGTCGAATTTTGATATTGAGCTTGGGAACATTGGTTTTCAATGGAGACAAGTCTTATTTAGCATTATAGAGTTGCGGACTCAAAAATGACCGGATTTCGACTTAGAACGAAGAAACGAGCATTGAACATTCACGAACGTTTATCGTTTTCGTTAAAAATGGACTAATAGGTGGAATTTTAGCAAACGAAGTCGAATAGATAAAATTCTTGCATGAACACGTAGAGAATGTGATTTGTGAACTGTAGGCTCTTGAAAGAGCCAATTCAGACTTATTACGAAGAAGTTACGAGCCCGGGAATCCCACTAAGTAAAAAATCTTTCAAAAATTTCTGAGGCTCAGAGTCCACGTGGTAAGCGCGACTAAAGCCTAAATGACCATGCCACACAAATACCAAAGTGGCATGTGTCCCCTGCAAACTCATGGCATACGACAAATAACAAAGAGACTCATACAGCAATACCGAAGTTCGCTTTTTGAGTCCTAATAGGCGAAGACCTACTTGTAATAATAAGTAACAACTGAATCTTAAGCAGCCACAAATTTTTTAAAAAGCTAGACAGTAAATAATGGTTACAAGTAGAAGATGAAGGGAAACTGTTTAGTAACGAACTAAGGGACTTAATAAAATATTGTTAAGTCATAACTAAACATCAAGTGTGATCGCTTAGAGTTAAAGAAAGTTAATTAAATATAAACAGGAACGATGTACAATAAGCGTACATAACCATTGACGATCGAGTTTCGATTAATAACGGAAGGAATTTAGTAAGCCGTGACGAAAGTTGTTTAACTCGAAACGAGTTGTATTAATGAAATAATTTCACTTAAGTTATAAAAGAGAACGAAATTGGTAAGAAAGATTTAAAAGAACAACGGCAAGCTGAAACCAATATATAACAAGTCTAATACGGGATTAGATTGAGAAGAAGGGTAAGATTCTTAAGGAACTACGTATGTTCATTCATGACCTAATATGGTATGTTATGTGATTATGTATTGTAGAGACCGTAAAGACTCAAAGGAAACATAATTTTACTGTAGCAGAATATTTGAAGGCAAGTTTTTTTTAAACGCTTGTCTAACCTTCGTGTTAGCCAGGTTTTCAAATGATTCAAGTTATAAGATGCATGTATGGTTTAAAAGAAAGAGTTAATGCCAGTTTTAACTCGGCTAGACTAATCTTGATAGATTGATTGGATTGTTTACAAGTCTTTCAATATAGAATTGCTAACGCTATCCTACGCCAATTGTTTGGTATGGATTCAAGGTAAACCTGAATATGAATTAACAAATATATTTTCATCGAGTATTCGATGGGCACGTGAGGTTGCCACAACTTAAACGTACACACATTTAATGGATGTAATGTTGATCAATATAGAGTACTATAGGCTGATCACCTAGAAGTGCTCGTAAGTTATGCCGGACTTACAGACTTCGTGCTGGGTTATCCTTTTTAAAGAAATTATAAAACACTCATGGTCTTGGACCATAATTGGTGTTTTACTGAATATTGTTATGAAAAAATGTTTTGAAGGAAAAAGGAATGCTATTTTGAGTTATTGATAGTACTTAGTAACTACTATCTAGTTATTGAAGATATACGATTCCTATGTTTCAATCATGCTTTTAAAATAAAATTGTTGTACTTGCTGAGCTTGTTATGCTCACTCTTGCTTGAACCATATGAATGTAATTTAGACCAAATGGACCGAAGGATTCAGCAAGGATAACGAGAAGGCTAAAGCGAACTTGTAGATTACCTATGTAATAGTATAGGTTTGTAATGATAATATTTGATATTATGACAAGAACAAATATAATAGTTATAAAGAACTCGGGGAATAGTAGTATTGTTTTGGAACATATATAAGATATATTCGTTCTTTTAAGGCATTTCAATTGAATGTTTGTGTGAACTGTAGCACCATGGAGCACCATATGTCGGGTTGGAAGAGACCTGGATTTGGGGGCGTCACACCACCGACTGGGTCTGCGAATTAGGTTGCAGGTGCACATATGAAAACATACTTAGAATTGGTTATTCTTAAATTGTGCGTGCTTGGCACAAAGTGGACATACAAAGCCGGCACGAATAAGCCGCACATATTTCTCGTCGCCGCCCTTAACCGATATGCAAAGGCGTCGAATTTGTTCATATGTGCCAAGCTAGTTCCTTCGTCTCGTCAGCATGAGATCACAGCGAAAAGGGCAATCATTCTGTGGGGCATAATCACCGGCAAATACATTGATGTGGGTCATCTCATCCATCAAAATATGTTGCGCTATCTGTGGGGAAGCACTACAGGGAGCATTCCACACGCGTCAGATATAGCTATGTTGTCTGCTAATCAGGGCTGCCATTGAGACAATGAGCAAATTCAGAACCAAAGCCAGGATATCACCCACGCCACCATTGCAAAATTTGAGGATTGGGCAGGAGGTTTACCACACCCGCGCGGACGAGGTTTTATTATCCAGCCCACTTTCCCAGAGCCACCACAGCAGCCCCCTCAGACAGATGAGGCAGGCCCGTCAACCCAAGTTCCCTTTGGTACTGGGGATCGACAGCTCCGAAGGTTGGAGCGAAAAGTCGACGCCATGTACGACAATTTTTTAGCATTTGCAACAGGGTTAATGTGACACCCTCAAATCCTGGTACTTCATTTCCACAGAATTAAGTGTTCACTTAATCAAAACATTCATTTATAACTACCCAATTATAATAAAATTGAATAATAAAAGCCTGCCCATACAAGATTAAACTCAAATAAAAATCTCCCCAGGTTGTCTAACCTTTAACAACAATCATTCAAATGCGGAAATTAAATAAACTTCATTACAATCTTTAAACCAAAGTCTAATAATAATACTATCAAATCTATTACAAGTCTTCAGTACTTGTTCATCTTTCCTTTTCCTTTACTGATGTGACGCCCCCAAAAAAGGTATACACAACACCCATTCTGAGTCGCCAAATACATGGTACAAGAAGCAAACTACAACTTCAATAATACAAATGTCGTGTGAAATACGACAATATATACTGTGAGTTTAAATATAATATTGTCTCCTAGACAATATCCACACGCAAATAAATCCCCATCATAATTATTGATACATTATTTTACAAAAATGGTGAGGACTACTAATCAACTCTCTCTAGAACCTTCATTCCATACCCCGACTAGTACTCGCTACATTCTCGCCTCCTGAGAAGAAAAATGGAACAACAAGGAAAAGGGTGAGCTCAACTAGCCCGAAGAAGAATATTATGACTAAGATAATATACAACAAATTATCGTTAGTCTCCAACAGGGAAAATCACGATAGAATACAATAGACAACAAGTTTCGGATCAATATTCGCAGTGAAATAATAATTCATAGAAGAGTTACGTAGAGAATGAAATCTACTATAATCTATGAATTTTACGGTCCATCATCAATATTTTATCCCTGTAACATCAATCAATATTCATCTCAAATCAAATATTCATCTTTGCACTATGTGCCAAAGATATTCATCAATCGGTCATGTTCATCTCAACACTGTTCATCTTTGCACTAAGGGCCAAAGATATTCATCGATCGATCATGTTCATTTAAACACTGCTCATCTTTGCACTACAGCCAAAGATATTCTTCAGAAATCATTCATCTTTGCACTGAAGCCAAAGGTATTCAATAATATCATCATTTAAGACTGAGGATGATGAAAAATATTTTTAAAGAACGAATCCAGTGAAACAAAATGACAAGGATTAAGGATTAAGGATTCGTACTTTGTTTTATCCATGTCCAACAATACCTCAAAAATAATCATAGTGGTGTAAAATTCAAGAATGATCAAAACATGGATACAATCAAAGCTAGTATCCAGAATAGATATTTTGGACGAAAAGAAGAAATTTTATTTTTCGGTGAATAGTGCCGTATACGTGAATAGTGTCGTATACGTGAATAGTAACTCCGACACCAAAAGATAGAAATTCCACAAAAAAACATTTTCACGCTTCATGAATAGTACTCGTGAATAGTAACTCGTGAATAGTAACTCATGAATAGTAACTCGTGAATAGTAACTCATGAATAGTAACCCCGACATGAAAAAGTTCCAAATTTGATAAAAACTTCAGATCAACATTTCAAAGATAATGATATTGAAGAAATAATATCATTATTTAAAAAATAATATCCCTTACCTCAAAGAATCAAGATTTGCCTAAGGAAAGGTCAAGTGATTTGAATGAAACTTATATTGAACAAAGAACTCTCAAAGTATCTAAATACTCACAAAATACGCTTTAATAATATAGAGAGAGAAAGAGAAAACTTTGTTTCGGTGTGATTTTCAATTCTAACTTAGCCCTCTATTTATAGGAAAATGTTAAGACGCCAAGCGGACTTAACTCGCAACTTTGATGGCTTTACTTGCTACTATTCCCACCCACCACATTTGAAAATTCAATTGAGCACATTTCTCACCAACCAAAAGTGGGGCCCACCAATTCTTGAATTTTCCACCAAAATCATTTATAACCTAATTTCGAATCACCACCTCTTAAAATTCATAATAAATTATCGCTCATCTTTAATTGCTCAAAATTTGTGGACATATACTCAACTTATATATGTATATCATATCCAAAATTACAACGATCCAAGCATTCGGATTAAATATTATAACTCACACAATAAAGTTGTAATAACACCGATTTGATCTTTTAATACCTCCAATCCGGCAAAATACAAATAAAACATCTCAAAGATTAATTCCTTCATTAATAACCACATAAATAAATCCATCATTTATATTCATATAAAATAAATATTTCCTTATCATATGAATCAATAATTAATTATTCACAAATAATATTACGTAATCACATTTATGACAACCAGTCGTTCCCAAGAAAGAGGGGCTTTCAATAAGAATCTCTCCTCATCAAAGCGCAATTAGGTGACCAAACCTCTCCTTGTAGCGAACTTTCTAGACATTGCCAATAATGTTATCTAATAATATTATTCAAATAATATGAATTATTGATCCGATAATGGAAAATATTGTCTTGATGACAATTATTGAAACAAAGAATAATATAAAATATCAACGCAACAATTATTGAATCAATAAAATAAAATATTGAAAGAACTCATTGTGAAAATTATTGAGTAGTGCCTTTTACGTAAAGATCAATAATTCAACAATCTTCATGTAATCTGCAAAGTGCCTCTCTTTGCAACCACCACAGACATCAGTATTTTAACCACGGGTATTCCAACAAATCTTAACGGTGAATAACTACGCGGTTATTTATAACCACCCAAACTTTGTCATTTTCCTCATCCAATCGCTTTCGTTATGGGGCCCAATATTACATGCTGCTACCGTTACGAATATTCCCCGACAAAGACGTATATTCCACGACCAAACGAATATTCCCAAACAAAAATGAATATTTTATAACCACTTGCTTATTTTAAAATATTTGCGTATTTAACCCTTAACTATCCACATTAATCAAATCAACCCTTACTATTTCAAAATAATAAATAAAGGAAATTCCTTTTTATTTAAAAAATTTCGGTCTTACAACCTCCCTCCTTATGAAATTTCGTCCTCGAAATTGACGACGATACTGGTGTTTCAAAAGGTGAGGATACCTCGCTTTCATTTCCGTTTCCAATTCCTGTGTCATTTTCTCTATAGCATGATTCCTCCACAAAACTTTAACTTGTGGTATGACCTTTCTTGCGTAGGGACATGCTCCTTCCTATCCAAGATCTTGACAGGTACCTCCTCATACGTTAAGTCTTCGGCTATCTCGTCCGGTTCTAACTCAATAACATGGTTCGGGTCTTTCACATATTTACGAAGTATAGATATATGAAACACATTATGAACACGAGACATACTTGGAGGTAACGCAAGTCTATAGGCTACATTTCCTACTCGGTCAAGAATTTGAAATGGACCAATAAATCGTGGATTTGAGCTTTCCTCTCTTCCCAAATCTTGTAACTCCCTTCCATGGAGCAACTCGTAATAATACATGATCCCCTACACTAAATTCCACGTCCTTTCGATGAAGATCCGCATAACTCTTTTGTCAATCTTGTGCTGGTTTGTATCGTTGTCGAATCATTTGGATCTTTTCGGTAGTCATACGATCTAACTCGGGTCCCAACAATGTTGCTTCACCCACCTCATCCCAACATATTCGAGAAGCGACATTTTTCGTCCATATAATGCTTGAATGGAGCCACACCTATACTTGCTCGATAACATTGTTGTTGTAGGAGAATTCCACCAATGGTAAATACTTATCCCAACCGCGCCTTGAAGTCTAGGACACGAGTCTTAATATATCTTCAAGAGTTTGAATAGTCCTCTCTAATTGTCCGTCTGTTTGGGGATGGTATGCGAACTAAATCGCAAATTCGTGCCCATAGCTTTTTGCAAGCTAACCCAAAATCTTGAAGTGAATCTTGGGTCACGATCCAAATCGTGGATACAGCATGCCATACAACCTCACAATCTCATTTACGTACATACTAGCAAGAGGCGTTCAAGTGAATAAGTCTCCGTGTCGGCAAGAAATGAGCGAGACTTGGTTAATCTATCAACAATAACCCAAATAGTATTGATGCCTTGAAACCGTAGTAGGAAGACGTGCAGAATGAAATCCATGGTAATATGTTCCCACTTCCATTTCGGAATCTCAAGTGGTTGCAACGGACCCTTAGGTACTAGATGCTCGCCTTTACACGTTGGCAAGTTAAACACATCGAGATAAACTTTGCAATCTCTCTCTTCATATTGTTCCACCAAAATGTATGTCGAAGATCACGATACATTTTAGTACTTCCGAGGATGGATTGCAAATGGTGTATTGTGTGCCTCCATCATAATCTTGTACTTCAAATCGTAGTCGTTAGGAGCACAAAGTCTAGAGTGGACTCAAGTATTCCTTCTTCATCAATTCTCGCTTAGGAATAGCTCCTTCTTGTACTTTCTTCTTCATACGCATCGACTCGGCCTCGGTGGCTCGAAAGCGACTTTAACTTTATCGATTAAAAGTCGATTATACTCAGATATCATCACGTGGGTACCTAGAGTTTTCATCCCCATCTCTATTATTTGTAAATTATCTGAAATTAGTCTTTGACAATATCGTTTTCAGACTTGTATCGATCTTCTACTCAACACGCCACTACCACGTTCGCTTTTCCAGGATGGCATGGTCAGAACATGTGCTGAAATGAGTCTCTTCTTGAGTTCTTCGAAGCTCTTCCCACATTCCTTGCTCCATTCGAATTTTGTATCTCTACGAGTCAGCTACGTTAATGGAATAGCGATTCGAGAATATCCTTCAACGAATCTCCGATAATAACCAACTAAGCCTGAAAGCTAATTATTTCGACATCGACTTAGGTTGCTCTCAATCGTGACTCATATCCCAATCTTGGATAGCACGTCACAATGACACCTATCGATTTACTATCGCACGAATATGACGCCCCCCTATAGAGAGTGCGGCTTAGGTAAATTCCACAAAGGAAGTCACCGGATAAAGGCTCGGTACCAAATTCTATAGTTGAATTTTAACTCTCGAAGTTCAATAGGAGCCATTCGATATGAGATTTTAGAAATGAGTTTTGTCTGGGTTTCAAATTCGATACAAAATTTAATATCAAGCTTTGGGAGTAAGCCAAGAAATTCTTCAGAAAATACGTCAGGAAAAATCAATAACAACAAGAATATTATTCAAATCTGACGTGTCTTTATTCAAATCCATAACATGGGCTAAGAAAGCTTGACATCCGTAATAAACGAATGACTTCATGGCTAGATATGAAAATGTTTAACTACAATGGTTTGATTGCTTGAATTCGAATAACAGGTTGCTTAGGAATATGAAAACTAACAACCTTACAAAAGCAATCAATTTGGCATGATGAGTAGTTAACCAATCAATCCCTAAAATCACATCAAAAACAAATATCTCAATAGAAATAAGGTTAACAGGTAATGTGATAGTGCCAACCTGAATCAAGCAAGATTTTTTTTAAACAACGGATGTAATGAAAGTTTCTCCTAACGGAGTCTCCATAAATAAGTCAAAGTCTAATTTCTCCTTAGTCAAGTTCAAACGTTGAGCGCAAGCAAAGAGATAAAAGAATGGGTAGAGCAGGGTATCTAGTAAGGTATAAACTTCGCAAGAATTTATAATTAACTAACCCGTGCTAACCGTTCGGGTTCTCGTATTTTGATAGAAGCCACGACAAACGCTCTTCCAAGAACCGTTGACTTTGACTTTTCTGGGACATCCTTTTGAGTCACCATTCCCGCTGGACTAGGTTTCGATATCATACAATCTCGAGCGATATGTCCTTCTTTTCCACAATTATAGTATACCTTGGAAGGCTTTGAGCAGTTTGACCTTATATGTCCCTCCTCTCCACATCTCAGTAGCAGCATCTAACTGGCGATCGTTCTCTTCCCTAGAATTTGTTGATGGTGTCGATGTCTTCACGACGTCTTCCGTCATCGTTAAATCTTCTCTTTTAGATTGGACATCTCTTTCCATAATATCAACGCGTCGATGCGGCTTTTACCCATGCATCACTCATTCTCACTCGTTCGATTATTTCTTCTTTCATTTCAGATTCACTTTATCATCTTATACTCGCCAAAGAGTGCTTACATTCAAGCATCACATATCGGTAACACAAGCTTGAATCGTTGCATCCTTTTGCTCCACGATCGCCGCAATTCTTCAACTCTGCTCTTCTAACTCATGAATACGATTTTGCAATTCTACATTTTGATTATAAAATACCTCTAATAAACTCTCTTGTGTACCTCTTCTTCCTCTTCTTCCTCACTCTCAAATTTATTACCTCTGATTATCGGGTGAAACTATCAATTCTTCACTCACCACATGGATATCTCTAATTCCTTCTTCTTTGACATCACATTATCACGGTTGGCGATTAGAGGTGTCTCCACGATCTCATTCACTCCATTGTTAACGTTTCGGTGAGCCCATTCTTAAAAACTATCATAAAACAAGGGTTAATTAAATAAATTAACAAATCACATAATACCCCTATATTATGACCAACCAACAAATAAGCTTAGGTAGGACACACTAGCGAAGGTTTTACTCGTCTCTCCCTCCTAGTTCTATTCCCCGATCTCCGCTTGGAGATCATATCCCTAAGCTCGATACCAACCTGTGACGCCCCAAAATAGGTATACACAACACCCATTACGAAGTCGCCAAATACATGGTACAAGAAGCAAACTACAACTTCAATAATACAAATGTCGTGTGAAATACAACAATATATATGTGTGAGTTTAAATATAATATTGTCTCCTAGACAATATCCACACATAAATAAATCCCCATCATAATTATTGATACATTATTTTACAAAATGGTGAGGACTACTAATCAACTCTCTCTAGAACCTTCATTCCATACCCCGACTAGTACTCGCTACATTCTCGCCTCCGAGAAGAAAAATGGAACAACAAGGAAAAGGGTGAGCTCAACTAGCCCGAGAAAGAATATTATGACTAAGTTAATATACAACAAATTATCGTTAGTCTCAACAGGAAAAATCGATAGAATACAATAGACAACAAGTTTTAGGATCAATATTCGCAATGAAATAATAATTCATAGAAGAGTTACGTAGAGAATGAAATCTACTATAATCTATGAATTTAACGATCCATCATCAATATTTTATCCTGTAACATCAATCAATATTCATCTCAAATCAAATATTCATCTTTTGCACTACTGAGCCAAAGATATTCATCAATCGGTCATGTTCATCTCAACACTTCATCTTTGCACTAAGGGCCAAAGATATTCATCGATCGGTCATGTTCATTTAAACACTGTTCATCTTTGCACTACTGAAGCCAAAGATATTCTTGAAATCATTCATCTTTGCACTCTGAGCCAAAGGTATTCAATAATATCATCATTTAAGGCGAGGATGATGAAAATATTTTTAAAGAACGAATCCAATTGAAACAAAATGACAAGGATTAAGGATTAAGGATTCGTACTTTGTTTTATCCATGTCCAACAATACCTCAAAAATAATCATAGTGGTGTAAAATTCAAGAATGATCAAAACATGGATACAATCAAAGCTAGTATCCGAATAGATATTTTGGACGAAAAGAAGAAATTTTATTTTTCGATGAATAGTGTTAGTATCGTGAATAGTCAGTATACGTGAATAGTAACTCAGACACCAAATGATAGAAATTCCAAAAAAAACATTTTCACGCTTCATGAATAGTACTCATGAATAGTAACTCGTGAATAGTAACTCATGAATAGTAACTCTGACATGAAAAGTTCCAAATTTGATAAAACTTCAGATCAACATTTCAAAGATAATTATATTGAAGAAATAATATCATTTCTGAAAAAATAATAATCCCTTACCTCAAAGAATCAAGATTGCCGGAAGGAAAGGTCGGAAGTGATGCTAAATGAAACTTGTCTTTGAGCAAGCCCAACTCTCAAAGTATCTAAATACTCACAAAATACACAATAATAATATAGAGAGAAAGAGAGAAAACTTTGTTTACGGTGTGATTTTCAATTCTAACTTAGCCCTCTATTTATAAGAAAATGTTAAGACGTAGAAGCAAACTTAACACTGCAACTTTGATGGCTTTACTCGCTACTATTCCCACCCACCACATTTGAAAATTCAATTGAGCACATTTCTCACCAACCAAAAGTGGGGCCCACCAATTCTAGAATTTTCCACCAAAATCATTTATAACCTAATTTACGAATCACCACCTCTTAAAATTCATAATAAATTATCGCTCATCTTTAACGGTTCAAAATTTGTGGACATATACTCAACTTATATATGTATAACATATCCAAAAATTATAACGATCCAACGGTCGGATTAAATATTATAACTCACACAATAAAGTCGTAATAACACCGATTTGATCTTTTAATACCTCCAATCAGGACAAAATACAAATAAAACATCTCAAAGATTAATTCCTTCATTAATAACCACATAAATAAATCCATCATTTATATTCATATAAAATAAATATTTCTTATCATATGAATCAATAATTAATTATTCACAAATAATATTATGAGAATCACATTTATGACAACCAGGTGTTCCTCAGAAAGAGGGGCTTTCAATAAGGATCTCTCCTTCATTGGCGCGCAATTAGGTGACCAAACCTCTCCTTAGATGAACTTTCTAGACATTGCCAATAATGTTATCTAATAATATTATTCAAATAATATGAATTATTGATCCGATAATGGAAAATATCATGTAATGACAATTATTGAAACAACAATAATATAAAATATCAACGCAACAATTATTGAATCAATAAAATAAAATATTGAAGCAGTAACTCACTGTGAAAATTATTGAGTAGTGCCTTCTTATGTAAGGATCAATAATTCAACAATCATGCAATACAGGTAAGCTTCTTTATGCGACGCGTATTCATCGTATTTTAATCACGGGTATTCCAACGGTCTTAATTGGTAACAACTACGCCGTTATTTATAACCACCCAAACTTTGTCGCTTTTTCTCATCCAATCGCTTTCCGTTATGGGGCCCACACATGGGCATTGCTTGCCGTCATACGAATATTCCCCGACGAGATGAATATTCCACGACCAAACGAATATTCATGACAAGATTGAATATTCCACGACCAAACGAATATTCCCAAGCAAAAATGAATATTTTATAACCACTTGCTTATTTTGAAATATTTGCGTATTTAACCCTTAACTATCCACATTAATCAAATCAACCCTTATTATTTCAAAATAATAAATAAAGGAAATTCCTTTTTATTTAAAAAATTTTGGGGTCTTACAACTGATGCTAGGTATGTCACCAGTTTCAACTTTAGCTGTAATAAATTTTACAGGCAAGAGTGAGCAAACAAGGCCCACTTGAAATAACAATAAATAAATCTTTAAACTTTTACATCAATTGCCAATACTAGGCTCAATAGAACCGAACAATATATTCTATTAACTTTCTCAAAAATTATAACATTCACTTTGAGGGTTTAATGACCACTAATCATGTCCACATTTATAAGTAATCTTTCAACTTTAACTTTACTTGATTATAAGACTATAAGGACTCCATGTACTTAGGGGGATCAACCCTTTGTACAATGTATTGTGCACAACCATTTCAACGCTAAGCGTAAACCTCTATTAAAAGAGTTGTTCATCTCTGTATTTAGAATACAAGTCTGCAGCAAAGTAACTTTGGTTTGGATAAGCTTTCAAGAAAATTTGGAATTTAACGAACATCAACTAAGGAGTAGTTGAATAAGACCAATAACACTATACTACAGAATAATAGTGATTGAATCAATCATAGTAACTAAAGTCATGCATTAGGAATAATCTAATAGCTTACAATTTGAATAAATATAGCATACCTTGCTTGAACAATACTAAGCCACGGTTAATTAGGATTGAATACTAAACATGCATGGCAATTCAGTTATGCATGTTAATCAATAATTGAAATACAAGAATAACTTGTTCAACATCAACCCAAAGTTTAGACCACTTACATCATTATAAGATAATCGAATTGAAAACAATAATTAGCTCAATAAGACAAAGGATTAGAAAACTTGCATCGTCATGAGTAACTAGATACAATGACTTACTCAATCATAGGAAATCTAGCTCTACGAAAGTGTAGAAGTAGCAACTTATAAGAATTGTAATTGAATTTGAAAACAATAATGTACCAAATGAAATTAAACTCGCACAATGAAGTTTTGAGTTAGAAAACTTGCCTTGCTCGTAGACTAAACCGAATCAATTTGAATCACAATATCCTATATACATATGTCATCGTGACATAGTTAGTCATTATCACATAACTAATACATTCATCACATAGGTTTGATTATTTAATCACATAATCAACTTATAACACAAGTTAATCCTTAATAACATAATTATTCATAGTATAGAAATACTAAAATCTATATTTTGATGATCTACTATCATCACAAAAATGTTTTCTTAAAATTTCGTGTACAAAAGTACTTTGTCGGACCATTCCTTTAACTTTCAGCATCTGGCGCTTACGATTTACATTGTGGGTCGTATTTGTGGCGTGCAGTGATGGTGTTCATGACACGGTGATTATACTATGAAAGCCATTGTTGCCAACATTGTGATTGTGATGGCGTCATGCGGTGCCACGAACGTATCATTGGTCAGCCATACATCATGAAGCTACATTTTCGACTTATAGCTTCGACAACAGTACCAGAAAAAGCCAAATTGGACTAAAAGCTCGAATCTAATAGACTGATTATCATGTAATTTACATATAGACTTCATATAAACATATTGTGAAGATTCCTAACTTGTTTATACTCATAAAATAACACAAACATCAAATATACAACACCCAATTTCAATGTTATTGGCAAAACTCCATTTTTTTATAATTTAAATGAAAATCAACATTGTGATTTTGTTTTTCAACCAAAACAGTAAATTCAAAACATCATGATTATGATTTTACATACTCTATCAATTCTAACAATCAATTAATCAATCTAACGACAAATAAAACCTTAATTTCTACTTTAAACTAAGCCATATTCATATATATATTTTCATATGAACTCAATGTGATATATTTCTTCACAATTTACATACATACATAAAGTAATTGATTATAATCATACATAATCTCAACAAAACAGTTTTACAACAACAATCATCATCTAAAGCTATATACACAAGAATTCATCATCCATAATTATTTACAGAGAACTCTTTGGAGAAGAAAACTAAACTTTAAAAATAAAATACAAGGATTAATATCCTACCTTTGATTAAGAAGATGATACTCTAGAGTTTAGAAGAAAATGGTTATGATTACAATCTTCTTTTCCCCAATTCTTTTCTCAATTTCCTCTAAGTTTCTCTCAACTATTCTCTCTGTATTTTTCTTCTTCTTCTTTTTCTTCCACTGAGCCTTCTTCTCTTCCTAACTCTAACTACGTAATAAAAATATAACGTATATGATATATTATCTATTAATGATATAATATAAATATAGATATAATTATATCTGTTATATTTTGTTTGAAAATCAAAAGCCATAAGGCTTGTTTTGCTAAGCTAATAAAATAACTCTTTAATCCTTACACCTTGTTTGGTAAACTGAATTAAAACAAATAGATTAATCCTTATACCTTGTTTGATAAAACACTATTAGATTAAATACTTAATATGCATTAAGAGTTGTTTGGCCAAAACTAAATTAAAGTCCTTTATTTTTATTTTAATAACTCCTTTATAGCAAGGTTATTTGTCACACTTCTATTTAATTAAATAATCAATTTAATCACTTCAAATACTAATCTATTAAATTACTTTAATACATAAATCATTATCACAAAACTATAATTTCTTTATAATTATAATTTTATTTAATTAACTAACACTTTATTTTAATCACAATTCCAATTACAATACTATAATTCATTTAATCATTATTAGCTCTCTAACTTAATTATTAAATTAAATTAGTATATAACCTCATAACAATTAATTTTCTTAGCTCTTTAATTATTTATTCAACAAATAATTAACTAAATCACATCCACTCAAATTGCCATTAAATACTTATATAATTCAATAAATATTTAATATTGCAAATAAATATTTAATATTTAATATTTAATTATTTATTCAACAAATAATTAACTAAACCACATCAACTCAAATTGAACAATTATTTATTCAGCAATAAATATATCCATTAAATACTTATATAAATCAATAATTATTTAATATTACACTTTAAAATTCTAGAATGTTACATCATTCCCTCCTTACAAGGATTATGTCCTCAGAATCACAACTCAAACAAATCATTCGTTACATTCTTCCCTACTTACAAAGATTCTGTCCCCAAAATCGAAGACACAGATTAAACAAATAACTCAGGGTACTCTTTCAACATTTTTTCTTCGAGTTCCCACGTAGCTTCTTCAGCATTGTGGTTCCTCCATATCACCTTCACAAAAGGTATCACTTTATTCCTGAGCACTTGTTCTTTCCTGTCGACTATTTGGATAGGAACCTCTTCATAAGATAAATCTTTCTCGAACTGCAACGGTTCGTACTCGATCACATGTTTGTAGTCGGGTTTATATGGTCGTAACACCGAAATGTGAAACACATTATGAATGTTTTCCAACTCTGGAGGTAGAGCTACCTCGTAAGCCACTTCTCCTACTCTTCACAGCACTTCAAAGGGTCCAATAAACCTCGGGCTTAGCTTTCCCTTTTTACCGAAACAAATTTTTCCCTTCCAAGGAGAAACTTTTAGGAATACAAAAGTTCCTACGTCGAATGTATGATCTTGTCTGTGTTGATCAGCATACTTTTTTTGTCTGTCTTGGGCGTTCACCGACTTCATCCCAGCACAGTGGAGTTCTGCACTTTCTGCCGTACAATGCCTCGTAAGGTGGCATGCCGATGCTCGCGTGATAATTATTGTTGTAAGCAAATTCCACCAACGGTAATTGTTCTTCCCAGCTTCCTTTAAAGTCCATAACAAATGCTCTCAGCATATCTTTCAATGTCTGAATTGTTCGTTCGTTTTGGCCATCTGTTTGTGGATGATAAGCCGTACTCATTCGTAACTGTGTCCCCATGCATTCTTGTAGTCTCTTCCAGAAATTTGATGTGAATCGCGGATCTCTATCAGACACATTTGATACTGGCACTCCATGCCTCGAAACGATCTCTTTAATGTACAATCTTGCCAACTGATCAAGATTGAATCTAATCTTTATTAGTAGAAAGTGTGCTGATTTCGTCAGTCTGTCCACTATCACCCAAATCGCATCGTATCCTCTCTGAGTAGTTGGAAGACCCACCATAAAATCCATCGTGATGTGTTCCCACTTCCATTCTGGTATTTCCAACTGTTGGAGTAATCCGCTGGGTCTTTGATGTTTGGCTTTTACTCTCTGACATGTCAACCATCTCGCTACGCATTCAGCAACATCCCTTTTCATGTTTGGCCACCAAAAATGTCGACGCAAATCTAGAGACATTTTCGTGCTTCCTAAATGAATTGAATATTTTGAGCTGTGAGATTCGGTCAAAATTTCTTCTTTCAGTTCTAGCACTGCTGGAACCCAAATTCTTTCCTCGAATCGTAGTAATCCTTCGGTATCGACCTTGTATTTTACATCACCGCCTTCAACCAGATTCTCTTTGATTTTCCCACACTCTTCATCTTGTAGTTGAACATTCTTCACTTTGTCCACTAAAGTTGGACCAGCTTCTATCTGGAATAGTTGTTCGTCAGATTCTTTTGGAAATTTGATTTCCAACTCCAGTTTTGTCATTGCTGAAAAGAGCTCCTCCTGAGTTGTTATCAACATCAGCTTCTCTCGACCTTTCCTGCTTAAAGCATATGCAACCACATTCGCTTTTCTCGGATGATAAAAGATCTCACAATCGTAATCTTTTATCAGTTCCATCCACCTTCTTTGACGCATGTTCAAATTCTTCTGAGTGAAAATATACTTCAGATTTTTTTGGTCTGTGTAGATCTCATATTTCTCTCCATAAAGATAGTGTCTCCATATCTTCAGAGCAAATACAACTGCAGCCAATTCCAAATCATGAGTTGGATACCCTTTCTCATAATCCTTTAGTTATCTTGATGCATACACAATAACTTTGTCGTTCTGCATAAGAACACAACCCAACCCTTTATGCGAGGCGTCACTATACACCACAAAATTTCCTGTATTATCTGGTAATGTCAACACAGGTGCCATACTTAACTTCTTCTTTACATCTTGGAAACTCTCTTCACATATCTCCATCCAAACGAATTTTCTGACTTTCCTTGTCAAATTTGTTAGCGAGTGGCTATCTTAGAAAAATCTTGAATAAATCTTCTATAATACCGGCCGGTCCCAAGAAACTCCTCACTTCTGACGGTGTTCTTGGTTGTTCCCAATTGATTACAGCTTCCACTTTTGATGGATCCACTGAAATCCCATCTTTGTCAATCACGTGACCCAAAAATTGTACACGAATTTCGCGTACAACTTTTCCTTCCTTAGTTTTTCCAATGTCAAACATAAAGTT
Source organism: Panax quinquefolius (assembly GCA_020205615.1). Taxonomy (NCBI): domain Eukaryota; kingdom Viridiplantae; phylum Streptophyta; class Magnoliopsida; order Apiales; family Araliaceae; genus Panax; species Panax quinquefolius. The sequence continues at coordinate 73,029,292 of CM035171.1, read as the reverse complement.
CCACGTGTTCTTCTTGAGTTTTGGAATACACTAGAATGTCATCAATAAATACCACCACAAACTTGTCTAAGAATGGTTTAAACACCCTGTTCATCAAATCCATGAACGCGGTAGGGGCATTTGTTAAACCAAAAGACATCACCAGAAACTCGTAATGTCCGTACCGAGTTCTGAATGTCGTTCTAGGTATATCTTCCTCTCTTACCTTTAATTGGTGATACCCACTTCTCAAATCTATTTTTGAGAAATATTTAGCACCCTTCAGCAGATCAAACAAGTCATCTATTCTAGGCAATGGATACCTATTCTTAATAGTGACCTTGTTTAACTCCCTATAATCAATGCAAAGACGCATTGATCCGTCCTTCTTCTTAATAAATAAAACTGGCGCTCCCCACAGTGATACGCTTGGTTGAATATATTTCTTGTCCAGTAACCCTCTAATCCTTACACCTTGTTTGGTAAACTGAATTAAAACAAATGGATTAATCCTTATACCTTGTTTGATAAAACACTATTAGATTAAATACTTAATATGCATTAAGATTTGTTTGGCCAAAACTAAATTAATGTCATACTCTCAACTGTAGCCATGAGATAATCACTGCATGTATAACACCATCACCACGCCATGCAATGTTAACCACGATGTAAAGCGTAGGCCATGCCCAGCGAAGTTAGCGTAATGGTCGGCGATGTATTTTTGTACACGAAATTTTAAGAAAACATTTTTGTGATGATAGTAGGACTGTAAAATATAGATTTTAGTATTTATATACTATGAATAATTATGTTATTAAGGATTAACTTGTGTTATAAGTTGATTATTTGATTAAATAATCAAACCTATGTGATGAATGTATTAGTTATGTGATAATGACTAACTATGTCACGATGACATATGTATATAGGATATTGTGATTCAAATTGATTGATTTAGTCTATTTGAGCAAGGCAAGTTTTCTAACTCAAAACTTCATTGTGCGAGTTTAATTTCATTTGGTACATTATTGTTTTCAAAATCAATTACAATTGTTGTAAGTTTCTACTTCTACACTTTCGTAGAGCTAGATTTCCTATGATTGAGTAAGTCATTGTATCTAGTTACTCATGACGATGCAAGTTTTCTAATCCTTTGTCTTATTGAACTAATTATTGTTTTTAATTCGATTATCTTATAATGATGTAAGTGGTCTAAACTTTGGTTTGATGTTGAACAAGTTATTCTTGTGTTTCAATTATTGATTATCATGCATAACTGAATTGCCATGCATGTTTAGTATTCAATCCTAATTAACCTTGGCTTAGTATTGTTCAAGCAAGGTATGCTATATTTATTCAAATTGTATGCTATTAGATTATTTCTAATGCATGACTTTAGTTACTAAGATTGATTCAATCATTATTATTTTGTAGTATAGTGTTATTGGTCTTATTCAACTACTCTTTAGTTGATGTTCGTTAAATTCCAAATTTCCTTGAAAGCTTATCCAAACCAAACTTACTTTGGTGCAGACTTGTATTCTAAATACTGAGATGAAAAACTCTTTTAATAGAGGTTTACGCTTAGCGTTGAAATGGTTATGCACAATACATTGTACGAAGGGTTGATCCCCCTAAGTACGTGAAGTCCTTATAGTCTTATGACTGTTAAAGTTAAAGTTGAAAGATTACTTATAAATGTGGACATGATTCGTTGTCATTAGACCCTCAGTGAATGTTATAATTTTTCAAAAGTTGATAGAATATATTGTTCAGTTCAATTGAGCCTAGTATTGGCAATTGATGTAAAAGTTTAAAGATTTATTTATTGTTATTTCAAGTGGGCCTTGTTTGCTCACTCTTGCCTATAAAATTTCTTATAGCTAAAGTTAAAAGCGTGACGCATACCTAGCTTTTTGTAAAGGAAAAGGAAAGATGAACAAGTACTGAAGACTTGTAATAGATTTGATAGTATTATTATTAGACTTTGGTTTAAAGATTGTAATGAAGTTTATTTAATTTCCGCATTTGAATGATTGTTGTTAAAGGTTAGACAACCTGGGGAGATTTCTATTTGAGTTTAATCCTGTATGGGCAGGTTTTTATTATTCAATTTTATTATAATTGGGTAGTTATAAATGAATGTTTTGATTAAGTGAACACTGAATCATGTGGAAATGAAGTACCAGGATTTGGGGGTGTCACAGTTAACCCCGTTGCAAATGCTAAAAAACTATCGTACATGGCGTCAACTTTTCGCTCCAACCTTCGGAGCTGTCGATCCCCAATAGCAAAGGGAACTTGGGTTGTGGGCCCGACTCATCCGTCTTCGAGAAATTTCTTGTGGTGGCTCGGGAAAGTAAATTTGGATAATAAAACCTTGTTCGCGCAGGTGTGGTACACCTCTTGCCCAATCCTCAAATTTTGCAATGGTGGCGTGGGTGATATCCTGGCTTGGGTTCTGCATTTGCTCATTGTCCCAACTGTAGCCCTGATTAGCACACAACATAGTTATAACTGACGCGTGTGGAATGCTCCCTGTAGTGCTTCCCCGCAGATAGCGCAACATATTTTGATGGATGAGATGACCCACATCAATGTATTTGCCGGTGATTATGCCCGACAGAATGATTGCCCTTTCCGTTGTGATCTCATACTGAAGAGACGAAGGAACTAGCTTGGTACATATGAACAGATTCGACGCCTTTGCATATCGATTAAGGGCGGCGACGGGAAATATGTACGGCTGATTCGTGCCGGCTTTATAAATGAATGTTTTGATTAAGTGAACAATGAATCCTGTGGAAATGAAGTACCAGGATTTGGGGGTGTCACATTAACAAGGTCACTTGCAGAAGCTTTTGCACTACATGGGACAACACTTGAGTGGCCTCAATTCGGGACAGAAGTACCATATCCACCACCAGATTCACCACCCAAAGAGGGTGGTACGGCTGATCATTAAGGGAGTTCTCTTTCACCCTTTACCTTCATTCATTGGGGGCAATGAATATTATAAGTTTGGGGGTATTGGGGTAATAGTATAGTAGCATATAGTTTTTGCATGATTAGTTTAAATTTTTACATGTTTATTTGTATGTTCATGTTTAGTTTAGTTGTTTGTGTTAGAATTTTTTTTTTTAGTTTGCATGTCTCACAAAGCCTAGCCTTATGGCAATTTTGTCTAGCCGATGATGATAGTGAAATTTGAAGGATTTTTGAGTATTTTGGGATAACATGAGTTGAGATATAATGTTTTACACAATGCAATTCATAATGCTGTTTAAATGCTTTTGGTTTGCACGGACGTGTTCACAAACACTTGTAGGTATAAGAATAATGTGTTGCATTGCTCGATAGAAAATGTAGTTGTAAAAAGAGGAATATTTGTAAAGTGAATTTAGACTGTATAAAACATTTATATTCAAACTTTGGGAAAACATGGGTATGTTATATATAAAAAAATAAAAAAAAATAGTAATAACGTGGCTAGTCTTGTTTCGGGGCCCTAGCTACTTGAGTAAGTATGCCCGTAGGGGTGTCTTAACACCTAACGCCCTATGGTCTTTCATGATCTGGGAATCGTTGGTTGAAAGCTCGCTAAGGGGTAGCAGTGTTTGCCTAATGGAATGAGGCATTGCAAAGTCATGTGAAAAAAAAGAAAAAAGAAAAAAGGAAAAGGAAAATAGCAATAAACACCGCGGGAAAGAGCGAAAATCGCCCTCGTGAGTAGCAATAAAGCAGTTAAGCCCATTGTTGAACCTTAGTTTGTTTTAATATGTTGGAATAGTCTTTGTTGCATAAGTATAATAAGTCTTGATTTAGACTGTAATTTTCTATTTTGAGCAATTTAGCATGTGTATTCTTTGCTTAAATCAAGTTTTGGTGAACACAACACACACACACAGCATCTCTATAGCATTTATGAATTATCTGAGAGTATGACATTATGCCTACAGTTTGGTTGCATTTCATGTTATTAGTTGCATTGGATAACAATTCGCGTAAATTGTGCCCATCTCAAGTACATTTTAATGTGTTTTTAGTTGCATTTCATGTTATTTTGCATTGCATGTACTAAGAACTCTTTTGGTGTAAAAGTGCAGGAAATGGCCAAATTTGGTGGTATTAGATGGCATGAGGCTATGGATGCATGGTGTGAGGATCAAGTGGAGCAAGGAGACTAAGCATGGATGACAAAGAAGAATGAGCAACATGACGTAAGCGAAGAGCAAAGAAACAAAGCAGAGTCTGATGCAGCAGCATGTTGCCGTACCGCGATAGATTAAACGAGAGGGGCGCTGCCATGAAAGCACCCAGTGGACCAGATTTCTGCAGATCTTGGCATATGAGGATTCTGAAGGAAAGGCGGCAGCACGCATACGATACCGATGTTCTTGAAATGTTTTATTTTATTTTAATTTTAAGGGTTGTGATCGATTTACAAAAAATTATGACTGGTGTCAGACGGATCATTCATTAGTTTTACGTGTTTTTCATATTCCTAACTAGGGTTTACACTTGGAGAGTATTCCAACGTGAAACCAATCGTAGATTTCATATATTTTCTATTCCTCCTTTAGATTTCAGTAATTGTGGATGCTTTACATTAGTTTTGCTTGATATTATTAAGGATTTTGTACGCTACGTTGGGTTTGTAATAAGCAATTGGGTTTGATCAATTCTTTCTTCTCTTTTCCTCAATTATTTGCTTATTATCCATGTTTTGCCTTGATCCCATAATGGCTTTTGGTTCAGTCATGAACTAAACTCCATTATGGGATTATAACGGATTTTAATATGTAGTTTAATTGATTGCTTGAGTGCTGGACTATTTTGCATGTCATAAGGAATTTCTACCATGGTTGTTTTGCACGCATGAATGCTTGATCACCATTCGTTTTCAGTACTTGTATGGAGTTGAAAAATAACATATGAGTATAGACTGTAACCATGATAGCATGCGTATATTGGGTTGTTTTGCATAGCTTTGTATTTCGTGAACCAGATAGACATATACTGTTTCACCGTGTGAGTTAAAATAAGGGCTTGTGCTTAAATTCAATATGGTTGCAATTTCAAATATACATATAGTGATTTTGGTTATATTGATGATTACACGGTATCTATCACATGTGGATAGTGTGTAAGTAGGCCATAGTACATTGAAAAATGGCTATGTCTATATTAGTGCTCTTGGCTACTTTTCTGTGATATGTAAACAATCTTGCATGATGGTGATAATTAGATGAAGTATTAAATGAAGTTAGGATACCATTATCTCCAAATTTGATTTATTACCTTATTATTCTTGTTATTTGCAATTAGAGTAATTCACAATTATAATAATTAGTTTAAGCATATAAAATATAGTGATTTGATTAATGCATAGTGGTTTAAATTAGACAACTTTTCATGTGGATCGATACTCAACTTACTCTGTATTGCTTGTTGACGCATGTATACTTGCATGTGTTAGAGCTCTTTTGTTATAACTAAAAAAGAGGCAACAGTATGTGGTACTTCGCATAGACAGGTTATTCCAACATAATAATAAAGAATGGAATAACAACCCTTACGAGTATTGAAAGAAAATAATTATCTTCATGAATACGAAAGAATAATACCCCTTACCTTAAAAAGAATAGTATTTCGACTGGTAGGGCGAGGATATTCTTGAAGAAAACTTATACTGTTTTCTACGCTCAAAGCTGCTTAAAACTCTAAAAAAATACGTTTAAGATTATAGAAGAAGAATTCTCTAAATTTCTGGTATGATTTTCAATTCTAACTAAGCATCCTATTTATAGGAGAATGGAAAGGATACTATGTTGCACTTATGCAAAAAAATATAATATATTTTATAATCAAATAAAACAAACTTTATAAAAAGTATTACATTTTATATAAAAAGTTTTTACTATGCAAACACTATGCATAATAAAATATAATATATTCTATTTAAAATCTAATAAAACAAATAACTTTATAAAAGTATTATGTTTTTATATAAAAGATTTTACTATGCAAACACTATCGCGAGCATTATGAAAACACAATGCATAATAAAATATAATATATTCTATTTAAAATCTAATAAAACAAATAATTTTACAAAAGTATTCTGTTTTATATAAAAAGTTTTCTATTTTATTACATTTGTAATAATAATAAAACAAAACTTTATCATCATTATTATAATTCACAATATTAATCGACCAGGTCGTTCCTAGGAAAGAGGGGGTTTCCCATAAGGATTTCTCTCTATTGGCGCGCAATTAGGTGACCAAACCTCTCCTTGATAGAACTTTTAGACATCGTTAATATTGCAAATAATAATATTAATAACTTTGTCATCTCAATTATTGATTTAATAATATATAAAATATTGACAATAATTGAATCAAATAACGTGAGATACTATGCAGTAATTACTGTAGTAATAATTGAACAAAACTGAGTGACTTCTCACGTAAGCTTCAATAATCAATATTGTGTGCTACTATGCAACCACGCGTATTACTGTACTTTTAACATCGGGTGTTTCAACAGTTAATGGTAAAACTTCCGTCGTTATTTTCATAAAGTATTTTTGTCGCTTTTTTCAATCCACAATAATTACAAGTATGGGTCCACCAATGATTGTGTAATAGTTATACTGAATATTCCTGTTAAAACGTAATATTCCCCACCAATTGAATATTATATAACAACTTGCGTACTTTGCAAAATTTATAAATATTACCCACAACTATTACATTATATCAAATTCATTACATAATATTCAAAAATGATATTTATAGAAAATTCATCTTTATTCATAAAAGTTGGGGTCTTACAATATTCGTATGAAATAATATTTTCTTCTATACTCTGTAGTATGTAAGTAATATTATTTCATTTCAGATTCAGAATTCTGCACTCATTTTGTTAAGTTTTGACTTCTATACTCCATGAAATTAGTAGAATATCCTTGATATTTGCGCTTCATCCAATATCTTTTCATGAAAATATTATTCTGAGCATTCTTGATAAGTTTTAACCTTTTTATGCCGGAGTACTATTCATGGGGTACTATTCACCCAGGGTATTATTCATGATAAAAAAATTGATTTCTTTTCGGTCCAAATCATTTTTGATACAATATTATTCTTGAATTTTACTCCACAAAGCAGTATCATGTTGACAATTTGGACTATTGAATTTTGGATAAATTAAATTATAAATCTTTAAAAATTTATCATTTGCTTTCTTTTAATTGAATTCTTATATCATTGTCACCATCCTCATGCTTATATTGTGATAAAAGTCATCTATAGCTTACGTACATAGATGTACTATTGATTGGTATGATTATGATTACGGATTATTCGGTACAATCATGACCATAATGTTACAAATGATGTGGTAAAAGTCCTCATTGGCCCGTAGTGCATTAATGGACAGTTATTGGCATGATCATGACCATTGGTGAAAACACGAATATTCTTGGCCCGTAGTGCATGGATAATTCGTGGTCGTGATACTAATGAATATCCTTGGCTTGTAGTGCATGGATGATTCGATGATGTGGTTTATTTATTAAGATGAGTCTCAGCGATAAAATTGATGATACACTTTTTAAATCATAGAAGATAGTAGATATCATGCTCTACATGACTGTTCTAATGGATTGTTTGTTTCACTGCAGTTAAACTTGATGTTTATTATATTTTATTAGTTTAACACTGTTGAAGGCTAACGATAATTTATTCTGCATTATCTTGGTCGTAATATTTCTTATTGGGTAAATTGAGCTCACCCTTTTACTTTCAGTGTTCTCTTTAGGAAATGAGAACGTAGCCGGGACTAGTTGGGGAATGGAGTGACGGTCCGAGATAGTTGTTTTAGCAGTCCTCACTATTTAGTGTGATAATAACTGTAATGAGGATTGAATTTGAGTTTGGATATTGTCTATGAGACAATATTCATGTAAAAACTCAACTATGTTTTGTCGTATTTTACACGATAGTTGTATAAATTAAGTTTGTGTTTGAATTCTGTACCATGTATTTGGCGACTCAGAATGGGTGATGTATACCTATTTTGGGGGCGTCACACTGTCTTCCTTGTTAAGTTAGTCGACGGAGTAGCTATCTTAGAAAAATCTTGGATAAATCTTTTATAGTATCCCGCTAACCCTAAGAAACTCCGTACCTCAGTTGGTTTTTTTGGTTGTTCCCAATTAATCACTACTTCCACCTTCGCTGGGTCCACTGAAATTCCATCTCTGTCAATAACGTGACCTAAAAATTGTACCCTTTCTAGCCAAAATTTACACTTAGTGAATTTTGCGTATAACTTCTCCTTCCTTAGTGTCCCCAACACTAATCCTAGGTGTTCAGCGTGATCTTCTGGCGTCTTAGAATAGACTAGAATATCATCGATAAACAATACGATGAACTTGTCTAAATAATGTTTGAACACTATGTTCATCATATCCATGAATGCAGCTGGTGTATTTATCAACCCAAATGACATCACCAAAAACTCGTAATGGCCATAACGAGTCCTGAATGTCGTCTTAAGTACATCCTCCTTCCTAACCTTTAACTGATGATACCCCGTTCACAAATCTCTTAGAAAAATACTTTACCCCTTTCAATTAATCAAAGAGATCATTGATCCTGGGAAATGGGTATTTATTCTTTATCGTTAACTTGTTCAACTCTCGGTAGTCGATACAAAGTCTCAACAATCTATCCTTTTTTTTCACAAATAGTACCGGTGCTCCCCACGGTGAAACACTCGGTTGAATCTATTTTCTATCTAGTAGTTCTTGTAATTAAACCATTAATTCCTTCATCTCCACTGGCGCCATATGATACGGTGCCCTTGAAATTGGTGCCGCTCCTGTGACGCCCCCAAATCTGGGTATCTTCCAACCCGAAATATGGTGCTACATAGCGCTACAGTTCACACATACATTCAACTGAAAAGTCTCAAAAGAATGAATATGTCTCTTATATATTCCAAACAATATTACCATTTCCCAGGTTCTTTATAACCATTACATTTGTTCCTTGTCATAATATCAAATACATTACAACATTAAACCTATACTATTACATAGACAGTTCAATGGTCTGCCTTAGCCTTCCTTTTATCCTTACTAGGTCCTTCAATCCGTTCGTTCTTAGCTGCATTCATATGGTTCAAGCAAGAATGATCATAACTAGCTCATCAAGTATGAAAATTCCAATAAATAACATGCTTGAAACATAGGAATCGTATATCTTCAATAACTGAACAATAGTTACGAAGTACTATCGATAATTCAAAATAACACTTCTTTTCCTTCAAAATGTTTCACAATGAATAGCATTCTTTAAACATATAACTCAGTCCAAGACCTTGAGCATTTCATACTTTCTTTGAAAAGGACAACCCGGCACCAAGTCCGTAAGTCCGGCATATCTTACGAGCACGTCTAGGTGATCAGCTTATAGTACTCTATGTTGTACAACACTACTTTCTTTAAACGTATATACTTTTAAGGTTTGGAAACCTCACATGCCTGTCGTTTGACGACAAAACTTTTATTCATGCATACTCAGTCTTCTTTTGAAAACCACACCAAAATAGTTTGGCAAAACATTGACAACAGTTCGATAGATTATAAGAAATCCATGAAACATCTTAAGTCTAGCCGAAGGAATTGGCTTCGACTTCATCATGTATCAATTCATGCGTAAGGTACATGAATTACAAAACTTGTCCAAAGAATTCAGACAAGGGTTAGAATACTTGCCTTTAGCGTCTGCTACTGTTATTATACTTTTCCTTTTGAGTCTTTAAGGTCTCTACAATACATAACCACATAATATAGCACATTAGGTCACGACAAAGCATGCATAGTTCCTAATGTATCTTACCCTTCTTCTCAATCTAATTGGTCCTTAGATTGTTAACAGTGGCTCAAGTTTAACACATTACTTTGTTCTTACGTTCACATTCCAAATGACTTATCTTCAACCTTTAATGCATTTCTTAAAGGTTACAACATCCTAATTGATGTTACATTAAGTTATTTAAGGATGTGAATGTCCATTAATCAATTACCTCCTTCCTTTTATATTCAAAAACATTCATGTCTAGGTCTTGCATAGTTCTGGCGCTGCGGCGCCACTATTCAGTGGTTGATGTTCGGACTTGGCACTGCGGCGCAAAACTTCAGTATGTCATAGCTATTCTTGATGCTGCGGTGCCACTTATTTTTCCTTGACTGGCGCTGCGGCGCCAGTCCTCAACACCAGAAAATTTTGATAGACAAATTTTTACGTGAGATTCCCGGGCTCATAACTTCTTCGTTATAAGTCCGAATTGGCTCGTTCAAAAGTCGTTAGCTCATAAATCACATACTCTAAGTGTTTATGCAAAAATTTTACATTTTTGAATGCGTTAAATAGGAATTCACCTTTTTGTTCATTTTCAACAAAAACACTAAATGTTCGTGAACGTTCAACCCTCATTTCTTCGTTCTAAGCCGGAATTCGGTCATTTTTGAGTCCGCAACTCTATAATGCCAAATAAGACTTAACTCCATCGAAAACCTACGTTTCTGAGTTCAGTATCAAAATTTGACTTCCATTTTGAGAATTTCACGATATCGACGATTAACGTCTAATCTCGTGAATTTTGCCATAACTTCGTTACTTAAGACTTGTTCATCGTTTCAAATGGATTCTTTCCATCATACTAACATCTTAACATACATATCTTATTAACTTATAAACATGATAAGTTATTATTAATTCTTAATAAGCTCATAACTTATATACTTATGATTTCACTTTACATGGTTTATCATGGCTTTAGTCTTCTAACAACCATCCTTGCTTCTGTGAGGGCCCCGAATTCGAGGTCCCGAATCACCGTGGATCCGGTTCGATCATTCTATCACTATTACTATATTTTTGCGAAAGATATAAACATAAATTGTTTATACATTAAACTTACACACTTTTTCCCAAGGTCGAGTAACCTCAACTTAATACACAATTCATCACTTGTCTAATACATAACATTATCATCATACAATACTTATTACAACTCTAATCGCACACATTAACTTTACGCTGGAACGTTCTTTAACCTTTCCTTGTATCTGACGTATTCGCCTTAATCTGCAATGTTTATCATGATATAACAAGGGTGAGCATTAAAGTTGCCCAACAAGTTTAAGTTCAATAATTTAACGATATATCATGATTGAAAGAATCTGAATAATAAGCTGGCTATAATTCAACAATATAATTGTGAACTAGTAGGAACAAACTTTTGACTGAACAAGTATATAACATGAACAAATATATCTGAACCGAAGGTTAATGAAGGTGATCAGCCTTTCATACCTAACTTATACATGCAATATTTACAGAGTACAATTCTACAATGGCAATCAATAATGATTATCCATAAGCATATCAGAATGAAACAACTCTTAGTAAAGTTAAATAAAAATAAACTTGCCTGAACCGTTGATTACCGCTACGTAATTTATAACGCTTTATCCGAAGACCTAATATTAGTAATATAGATCTCCAATATTAGAATAATATCATCACAATATAATATTATTATATATATAGATATACATAGAATAACCTAAACACATAACACATAACCCTATCAGTCTATAACACATATAAGACTCGGTATCCAGTCAAACTATTGCAGTCTGAGTTGAACCCGACACAAATCTGACATCCCGACGGTCTAGTCGGACTTTTATCGAGTCTAAGTTCAATTAAACTCTGCCTAACCCTTAACAATTATCTTAGATAATTTTATTATCATTCAAAATAATTTTCTTAAGCTCGTAATAATTTTTTTAATAATTATTACTATTTATCAAGAATTTTTTATTATTAATATCATATTTAAATAATTTAAATACCACATAATTCTTTTATCATTAATATTTATTTATTATCAAATATTAATGAAATATATGTCATAATATTATAATATATTTATAAAATAACAAAGTATTTTAATACTTTAAAATCACCTTTATATGATTTTTAAACAATTAAATTCATTATCCAATAATTGCTTTTAATATTAAAATATTAATATTTTCATAACACAATATCAAAAGTTATATTTTATAACTTAAAATATCTTTATAACACTTAAATCATTTTTATATGATTTATAAAACATTAATTCAATTTTTCCATAATTTATTTAATATATTTATTAAATAAAATAATTATCATTAATATTAATTAATTATTGAAACTCATCACAAAATATTAAAAGTCATTGAAAATATCTTTAAATATTTTCTTATACCATAATATTATTTTTCATGATTTTCATGTATTAAAATCATTTTTAAATAATTTATTTAATATTATAATTAAATAAATTAAATACTATTTATATTCCAAAAATATTAAATATTTATGAAATATACTCAAAATAGTTAAAAACTATTTTTCAAATTTTAAAATAATTTTTCATAATTTATTATGTAATTTTAATAATTAAAAACTATTTATTTCTATTTAATTAATTAATTATTTATTTTCAGAATTTAATAATTAATAAAAGGGCCTTATAGCGACAGAACCGTCACTATAGGTGTTCTTGGCCTGTTCTTGAGCTGTCCAGAAACTTATCGACAGAGAGCAATGTACTCACTTTGACCAACAATTAATCTTTGATCGAAATGTTTTCTGGGACGTCTAGTGCATTAATATTATAGTACATATGTAATACTATAAGAATTATCAAATTTCATGCCAATCCTGCATCATAACAGCAAGATTAAAGCTTCAGAAAAGTCTAACAACACTGTTCTTCATTTCTGGGTTTTCCAGAAAATGAAGAACAGACGATGGTACTATATCTCGATCCTTATAACTTGAGTTCTGGGTTTTGTTTGTGTAAAGTAATGGTTGCATCTTGTAGAGAACATGTCAGGCTACAACTACATAACATCAGGTACTAACAATAACATCACATAAGACAGAACAAGGACAGTCAAACTATGTCAGAAAAATCGCGTATGAAGTTTCTGGGTTTTTCCAGAATTTTGACAAAACAGACGGTCAATGCTTGTTTGACCAAGATTAAGTTTCATTCTGGGCAAGATCTGGGTGATATAAAAGCTTGATGTTGTAGTCCTTATACCAGACTACAAGTCCATTACACAAACATGACCAAATAACCTGTCAGTAGCAAGATCAGAAGCTTTGAAAAGATTGTCAGAGGTTTCTGGGGATTCTAGACTGTCCAGAACTTGCTTTCCGTGAACGGTCAACGATGTTTGATCGCTTATAACTCTCAGTATATTCATGATCTGGACGTGTTTCTAGTTTCAGATCATAGTATTCATGACATAGAAAAAATATAAAACAAAAAATATAACAAACAATTAACCAATCAAGATGTATGGGCCATGACATATGGCTGTCAGGCCATCATTTTCAACATTTCCAGATTTTTGAATTCTTTAGATTCGAGCATCGAGATGTTATGGATCCATGATCCAACAACCCAGATCTCTAAATGACACCTTATGACACATCTTTAACCAACAACTAACATCAGATTAAAGTTTTAGGAAAATTAGGGTTCATATCTTCTTAGCTTTGATTTCTTGAATCTGATTCTTTGTTGCTGATCATGAAATGTTAAGACATGATATTAGCTTTTCTTATCTCACTTTCTCACTCTATATTCCCTAATTTCTAGAGAGAGAGGGTCTAGGAGAAAATGAAAAATAAAGTGGCTCTTTCTCTCTCTTTTAATCTTCTAAAATGATACAATGTATCTATAGCTGATGTTGCTGAGATTGCTGGCATTATGTGACTGATGGAAGTGGTTTTTAATAACATGGGGTAGTTCACCAACTATATATTGGCTAAATTTGCAAGTAACCATCAATTATTCAACAAAGGACATAATAGTCATTTTGCTATTAATTTTTAATGGCAGTCTAGTAAATGGCCAAACCCTTAGGGTTTAGGGTTTGAACCCTTTAGGGTTTAGAGTTTGAACCCTTAGGTTTTGGCAATTTGATTTCTAAAGTTTTCAATTTAGGTTTTAAAAATAGAAATTTAATATTTCAAAATTATAATTAGTATTTTTTAATTATATTAAAATTTCTTAATCATAATTTAAATCTTGCTAATTAGGATTAGTATTTCCTAACTAAAATTGATAATTAAGCAATTAAGGACAAAAATTGGTCATTAGGGTTTTTAACCCAAAATTAGGGTTTTAATTAGAAAAATAATATTTCTAATTTTGAAATTAGATTTCCTAATGAGATTAGGGTTTTCTAATTACTATAATCTTGAAAATTAGAATTAATGTTTCCTAATTATATAACATGAAAATTACCAAATTACAAATTAGGGTTTCAAATTTACAATTTAGGGTTCTAATAATTAGGGTTTCTAATTATTAGAATTTCTAATTAATCATTTAGGGTTATCCCTAATTAAGTTTGTGATTAATACAAAAAGCATATACGTTGTACTTAAATCCCCAATTTAGGGTTTCCATATACCGAATTAGGGTTTCGAATTCCCGGAACTAAAATTAGGGTTTCTAGAATCGGTTTCTAGTGTTTTTTGTTAATCGTTAGGGTTTTTTAACCGAACGTTGACGTTCTTAATATATACTTAGGGTTTGCCACAGATATCGTTTATCTGGTCAACCCTTGACCCTTAACCATATACTGTACACATATATAACCATATACACAGAACATATTCACTTATACCCTTAATTCTGAATAATTCACCTAAATCCTTCACAGAATTTTGAAATCCTCAAAATTCCTTCTTAAAAATATCAAATGCATACACTTATTTTCTGTCTGGGTTCTAATATGGAACCTTAAACCAATTAATTAAAATTTTAAAAATTTTCTAAATTCTCGGGTTGTTACAGCTTCTTCTTCTCATACACTTTATTAAGGTAAACATATGAAAATTCATACATGTTTTTCATAAGTTCATAACTTAAATAAGTTTGAATTACTTGTTCATGGCTTATTAAGACTTAAGTCCTTTGATTCTCCATACTCATCACTTCTTAGCATACATAATTCACTAATCAACACTTCTCTGTCAAACAAAAAATTGAAGAGTTGGAAGATTAATGATATAGAATTCTTACCCTTGAAGATCACTTGATTCTTCTTCTTGCTTTTTGAAATATAAAAGACTAACTTTTCTAACTTATTCTCTCTAACCAATAAGCACTTTTACAATGTTGGATGAAAGTTAACAAGTAACAAATGATCTAACACTCCTTCTATTTATAGGAAAACCAAGGTTAGGGTAGTTTAGTTAATAAACCATCCCACCTCCTTACTAAACCTCCTTACTATTCATTACTTAACCATTAAGTTTACTTGCTCATCACATCCTTTGCATGGCCATCACAACTCTTACTTGGCCACCAAGATCACCCATGTGATTATGGGGCCCACATGGGTTGCCCCATAGGTCATGCTTACCCAATGGATCCTTACTTTGGGCTTTAGGTTCAATTAGCTTACTTATGATTTGGGCTTGCATTTAACAAACACATTGGGTTTTAACATTACTTACACTTGGGCTTGCACATTAATTCCTATTGGGCTTTACTCTTCCTACACAATCCTACAAATCCAATACATATGGCTTAAAGCCTTATAACATATTATCTTGTATTATAACTCGTATACTCATTCATAATATATGACATACCATCATTCATATATACTCGTATAATACTTCGTATCATACTCATATTAATTACCTCGTACAATACTTATGTATCATACGATCATTGTTTATCTCCTTACGTCTTCATTTTCCCTAATGTTCTCAAATTAAGTCCGCAGGCGAAAAACTGCGTTAGCCATACATGAATTATTATTACATAATGTGACACCCCCAAATCAGGGTACTTCGATTCCACGGGATTTGGTGTTCACTGTACAAATATCATCTAACTATCTACCCATAATAAATGCAAACCATGCAATAGATAGAAATAAAATCTTCCCCTTAAGGGTTACAACATCCGAATAATAATACAATCCCAGGTTAAACTAACCTTAAACATCATCGTTGAAAATATAAACAATAAGTCTTAAGTAACATCAATTCTAATTACATCACATAAATAATCAGTCTTCATTACTTGCTAAGCTTGCCCTTGCCTTTACTAGTGGAAGGTTCGTCTGCTCTTTCGTTCTTAACTGCAATGTTATTATTACGCAAGAGTGAGCACGATTTCCCACAAGTATAATAATATAATAATGAATAATAACATGCGAGAGAAATAATAACTTCTGAAATAAAAGCTCAACTTCTGAATCAAGAATGAATAACAAGAATCAAAAGATTTCTGAGGGTCATAAGACCTTGAACTATGTCCTAGGTTATCAAGGGTTATACTTAAAACCTTTAACAGTCATAAGACTATGGACCTTTCTACTCGTACTTAGGGGGATCAGCCCTTAGTACCATATTGTCCACAATATCTTAACACTAACGCATAAGTAAATCCCTTTACAGGGTTGTTCATCTCAGTTTGACATTCTAGTCCACACCGAAGGAAGTTTGGTTTGGATAATTCAATAAGGGTTCTGAAATTTAGAACGTTCATCAACTATGGACTAGTTGAATCAATAAGGATTTGCTAGTCTAACAAGGTTCAACAATAATGATATTCAAATTGAATAATAATCTCAAGAAGTATACAATAGAACAAATATTGTATAACAATTCATACTTGAAAGGATAATCAATCTTTAATATAACAATTCGAACTTGAATAGTAGTAATGAGAATTTACTTAAGGTAATTAATAAACTTGAATAATGATAACAAGTAGGGGTAGGAAACTTACCTCGTGCGTAGTTTACACTTTAATTAAACTCGTTCCTTGATTTAAATCCTACATATCATTTCCATTCACAACTATAGTTAATTATAAAGTATCTAGTCATCATAAGTTCATTCTATTTTTCTAACTTTGATTATGACTATCCTTAGTCAAATTATCACATTCATTGTCACATAAATTACACTTCACAATTAACAAGCTAATTATGCAATCAATAATTCAATCCACATGTAATTATGTTATTTACATGTTAAGTATTTATTTTAACATCTCATTATACTTATAACATATTTTTTATGTTCATTACATTAAGTTGCTATCACATTGTTAGACTTGAACATTTAAAAATAGATCATTTCTGAACATTCTGGAGAGTGGTATTATTTCACTTTTATACTAGGTCTTGGTATTTATGATGCTTGGTAGTCTTTGCATGGTGGTAACCAATTCATTACGAACACACACTGGCATGGATGATGATGACTATGACGACATGAAGGGAAATGAGCGGCGACCGGTGACTACTGGCATGATACCGATCATAGTAGAAATGGCGATTCATGAAAATCATGAGAACATGCCAATTTCTTATTTTCTACTCAAATTTAGACATACCCACATGATATAATTCACACATAATCATTACCCAACATTTATAGAGTGACTTTAACCAATTTAAACACTTAATTACAGAATTAAAGCATGCAATTTTCACTGTTCTTGATGTTCTTGAAGGTTTTGAAAACAAAACATGAAATTTAACACTACGGATTCGTTATAACACCGAATCCGTTCGTTTAAAGTTTGGTCACTTCTTATCAACATGCATAATAAAATAAGAGTGTAAATTTTACAAAAACATTTATGTTTGACATACTAAAATCACGTATAAGGCCATATGGCCATAACCCAAACTCTATAAATTTTGAAATAACAAGTCATCGTATAACGACATGTTTTATGATACTGATGATATGGTCTACATAATAAATATATAATCAAATACGATTTGATATGACATAACACATATACAACCCATAATCATTAGTCTTATCCCAATTACAGAGGTTTAAATCAAAAACTATGAAACTCATATTCATGAAACTTAACAACGAAAAATAGAAATTGGGAAGGAGGAGATTACCCAGAGTATAAAGTGTATATTTGTTGGGGATGAATTCTTTCTCAACTCTTCTTCAAACACACACTCACAATCTCTTAAACAAATATAAATTTCTCTCTGAATTCCTCAAATACTCTCTGACTATATTTTAGACTTAGAAAAATGCAATAAAGAAGACGTATGATATATTAAAGGAACTCGACGATTTGAGTGGTCGATTAACCCAATAATAGATAGCGCTTCCAAATCCCCATAGGGCCTTGTTTGGCTAGCAAAATAGATTTAAAATCCATTTAATTTAATAAAGCTTCATCATACAGTTTAATTAATGTCACACTCCTTCATAAAATAAATCAATATTTTATTTAATTTACTTTAAATAAAATATAATAAATTCTCATAAATTCACATAGTCACATAATTAAATTTCTCATTAATAAATAATGTCAAATTATTAACTCTCTAATTAATAATTAAATTAATTAAAATACATTAGGCTTATTTAGTATTTCTTTTAATACAATACGCACACATAATTACATATATCGAATAATAAAATTCTCTACATTAATTTAATAAATGTAACACATATAATAAATGTGACGACCCCAAAATAGGTTCATTCCACCCAACCTATTCTGAGTCGCCAATTACATGGTACATAAAATAACTACAACTTTATTACAACAATTATCGCGCAAAATACAGCAATACATATGCTGTGAGTTTTGATACAAATATATACCAACTGTGACTCTCATCCCAACCTTGGATAGCACGTCACAATGGCACCTTACATAAAGGTACAGTCAAAAATTGTTTTAGAAATTAAAATCTTTGGGAAGTGCTCAAGAAAACCTTCGTACATGGGAGGCCATGCATCTAGGTTATGATAGATATCATATGTCCACATAATTATCCTTGGTTGACCCAAAAGTCCCCAAAGAAAAACAAGAAGATTACTATCATATTCTTTCCAATGGTGAGTCTTCTCTTGACATATCATTATCTCCATCGTCTCTAATTGAGAATTATACTTCAACCAAACTCCAAGATCATATAGGTAGTGCTTGTAGATATACTCAGCAAGTGGATGTGCACAACCATGTCTTATGATAACACGAGATTGTATGTCATTAGACATCTTGTATGAACGTTGGGTTCGCCTCACCCTATTTGATTCACCAAATATAACTACTAAATGATGTATAGAATACAACACACTTTTCTATACTGTTTAGGGAGAACCTCCACAGTTAGAGACCACCGTTCTATTTTCCAGTTACCCCCGCTCGACCCAGCTACACTCTTATTACCTGAAAGGAATTGTGAAGCAAAAGGGTGAGCACAAATAGCCCAGTAAAGAATATCATGACTAAAGATAATTAAATTCTTAATAGCCTTCATCAATAATAAATCAGAGATTTAGAACATATGGTAGATGATAAAACTTTTCAACCATAGTTGCAGCGGAACGAGCAATCCATTAGAAGAGTCAAATAGACCATAAAGTCTATTATCTTCTCAATGTTAAAAGTCCACCAACAATGTTTTAACCCCGTAACATCAATCAACAGTTCCTGTCCACAATCATGTTAATAACTCATAATCATAATTGTAGTTCTAAATTTCATTTTTGCATTCAGGACGAAGATAATTTTCATCATCTGTCTTTACCTGAAACATCAAAGATCATGGTTATACCAAATCACAGTTCCTGTTCATAATCATATTAATAAATTCATCTTTTCACTACGGGCCAAAGATATTTATCAACAGTTCATCTTTGCACTACAGGCCAAAGATATTCAACAACAGGTCATCTTTGCACTACAGGCCAAAGATATTCATATCTGAAAAAAATACATAATCATTTCAGAATTTATATAAACCATAATTATAACCATGTTGATCAATTCACCTTGCACTTAAGCTAAAAATATTCTATTATAAATTCAATGGTCATGATCATACTAGTCAACAATTCAACTTTGCACTACTGGCCAAAGAGAACCCATAGTCACGATCATACCAATACTTTACCCATCTTTACACTCAAGTCAAAGAGAAATTCTATCAGCAGGGTTATAAAAATGTTATATATGATAGTAAAAACAATATGATCAAAACTTGGATTTAATTTCAAGAGTAAGATTCATAAATCAACGATAATTTGGTCAGAAAAAGAACCCAATTTTTGTCGTGAACTACTCATGAATAGTAACTCATGAATAGTACTCCATATTCGTACATAGTACCGTATACATAAATAATGTCATATACATGAATAGTGTCGTATATGTGAATAGTGACGTATACATGAATAGTGTCGTATACGTAAATAGTATCGTATACGTGAATAGTAACCCCGACACAAAAAGGTAGAAATTCCACAATAATACTCATATCGATAATTTCGGCATAATGATATTGAAATAATAACATCATTATGAAGAAAATAACATCCCTTACTATCCCTTACAATCCCTTAAAATCCCATACTATCCCTTACCTCAAAAGAGCAGTACTTCTGACTGAATATCAGATATAATGCTGAAAGAAACTTGGACCGTATAGCAACACTCAAAGTATCAAAATACTCACAAGAATACGCTCGATAATATATAGAGAGAAAGTGAGAGAAAACTTTAGTTTCTGGTCTGATTTTCAATTCTAACCTAAGCACCCTATTTATAAGAAAATGCTTAGAACACAAAAGCAGAAAATTTAATAAAATATATATTTATAAAAATTATTCAAGCCCACCTCTTTGACAACTGAATTCAGCCACCAATATAGCCCACCATAATGCCAAAAATGTTTTTCTAAAGAAAAATATTTAAAACTTCCAAAATTTAATTATTTCGGAACTTCAGAACTTTAATAATTCATAATAAATAGCCCTTTGTCAGAAAAATTCAAACCTAATATCTTTTCCATAGGAAATTCCATTATCTACAACTTTGCAGAAGAAAGGTTTTCCAAATTCCAAACAGAAATTGACCGAAATCCATAAACGGACGATTTTACATGCTATAATTAAATTTCTGTCAAGAAATGGTGTCCACCGACACACAAAACATGTTTTTATCATTTATTTAGCAAAAATACTCTTCCTCCTCATATACTCATATATCACACATTCATTGTAGAAATATCACCATTTATATAATATAATAAAAAATTATTTTATCAGAAAAGATAAAATATCAATTTTCAACAATTGTCACATTAAAAATTTTATCCATCTATATCCATATAAAATCAATATTTTCCTCATCATATAAATCAATAATTAATTATTCACAAATAATATTCTGTAATCACAATCATCGATAACTGTGTAGTTTCGAGGAAAGAGGGGCTTTCAATAAGAATTTCTCCTTCTTGGTGGCCTTGCAATTAGGTGACCAAACCTCTCCTTAGACAGAACTTTCTAGACATTGCCAATAATGTTATCTACTAATATTATTAAAATAATATGAATCAGTGATCTGATAATGAGAAATATTGTGTGGTGACAATTATTAAAACAACAATAATATAAAATTTCAACATAGCAATTATTGAATCAATAAAATAAAATATTGAACAGTAATTACTGTAACAATTATTTAGTAGTGCCTTCTTACGTAAGAATTAATAATTCGAAAATACTGTGCAATACCGTGTGCTACTGTGCAACGATGCGTATTATTTGTATTTTAACCACCAGGTATTCCAATAATGTTAACGTATTGTTTACGTCGTTATTTATAAAAACTCATACTTGTCGTTTTCTTCATCCAATCGCTTTCCGTTATGGGGCCCACAAAAGGCTGCGCCGTCGTACGAATATTCCCCGACAACAAGAATATTCCACGACCAAACGAATATTCCCCGACAACAATGAATATTTTATAACCACTTGCGTATTTTGAAAATTTTATATATATCACCCTTAACTTTAAACTTTTACCAATTTAACCATTTACTAAATAGAAAAATTGAATACTTTTATTTCATAAAATTCGGGGTCTTACAATAAATGTACACATATAATTAAATTAATCAACCACAATTTCATCAATTAATTATTTAATCTAATAATTAAATCATCGAAAATATTTATTTACTTCAATAAATATTAAAATTAAATTACAAAAATCTCATTCGTCACATCTTTCACCCCTTAAAAGGATTCTGTCCCCAGAATCACGACTCAAAAAATTTGACCTGTTACATTCTCCCCCCTTTACAAAGATTCTGTCCCCAGAATCACTTACACATAATTAAGTAAATAAATGAGGGTAATTATTCATTATATTCTCTTCGAGTTCCCACGTAGCTTATTCAGCGTTGTGGTTCCTCCAAATTACCTTAACAAAAGGTATTACTTTATTTCTGAGAACTTGTTCTTTTCTGTCGACAATTTGAACAGGAATTTCTTCGTAAGATAAGTCTTTTTCAAAATGTAGGGGTTCGTATTCAATTACATGCTTGTAATTGGGTTTGTAGGGTCATAAAACAGAAACATGGAAGACGTTATGGACATTCTCAAGTGCTGGAGGTAGGGCTACCTCGTACGCAACTTCTTCGATTCTTCTCAGTACTTCAAATGGTCCAATGAATCTTAGGCTAAATTTCCCTTTCTTTCCGAACCTGATCTTTCCCTTCTAAGGAGAGACCTTCAAGAAAAGATAACTATATGATTCAAATTCGATATTTTTACGATGTGGATCAGCGAATTTCTTCTGTCTATCTTGAGCTGCTACCAGTCGTGCTCGGATAACTTTGACTATTTCTGCTGTCTGCTGTACCAATTTTGGCCCTAGCAATTGCCTTTCACCAACTTCATCCCAGTAAAGCCGAGTTCTGCACTTTCAGCCGTATAACGCTTCATAAGGCGGCATGCCAATACTAGCGGGGTAACTGTTGTAGCCGAACTTTACTAACGATAGGTGATCATCCCAATTTTCTTTAAAGTCCATCACACAGGCTCTTAGCATATCCTCTATTGTTTAAATCGTTCTTTCGCTCTGTCCGTCTATTTGAGGGTGGTATGTTGTACTCATTTGCAATTGCGTACCCATGCATTCCTGAAGACGTTTCCAGAAATTCGATGTGAAGCGCGGATCTCTATCAGAAACATTTGACACCGGAACTCCGTGCCTCGAAACAATCTCTTTTACGTATAACCTCGCCAACCGATCTAAGTTGAATCTGATTTTGATCGGACGGAAGTGTGCGGATTTCGTCAGTCGATCAATGATAACCCATACTGCGTCGTAGCCTTTCCGAGTCGTCGGAAGGCCAACCACGAAGTCCATTGTAATATGTTCCCATTTTTATTCTGGGATCTCTAATGGTTATAGCAATCCACTCGGTCTCTGATGTTCTACCTTCACTTTCTGATAGGTCAGACAATTGGCCACACATTCTGCAACATCACGTTTTAAATTCGACCACCAGAAATGTTGTCGAAGATCTTGGTACATTTTTGTAATACCAGGGTGAATCAAATATCGTGAACTATGAGCCTCGCTCAAAATATCTTCCTTAATCTCTTGTACTAGTGGTACCCAAATTCTACTCTAAAATCTCAGTATTCCTTCCTTATCCATCTAAAATCTCGGTTCAGTTCCTTCAGATATCTTCTTTGTCACCTTTTTACATTCTTCATCCTGAAGCTGAGCCTCCTTTACTTTATCTAGTAGAGTTGTACTAGATTGCAACTGAAATAGCTTCTCATCAATCTCCATAGGATACTTCACTTCCAACTCTAGTTTCTCCATTTCTGTAATTAGCTCCTCCTGAGCAGTCAACATCATCAATTTCTCACGACCCTTTCTACTTCAAAGGCGTCGGCAACCACATTTGCTTTACCCGGATGGTATAAAATCTCACAGTCTTAATCCTTAATTAATTCCAACTATCTTCTTTGACGCATATTCAAATCCTCCTGTATAACAATATATTTCAGACTCTTGTGGTCCTTATATATTCCACACTTCTCCCCGTAGAGATAGTGCCTCCAAATTTTCAAAGGAAAAAATAGCTGCAGCTAACTCCAAGTCGTGGGTCGGATATCCCTTCTCGTAATCCTTCAATTGTCGTGATGCATACGCAATGACTTTGCCATTTTGCATCAGCACACAGCCAAGTCCTTTATGCGACGCATCACTGTAAACAACAAAATTACCTGTATCATCTGGAAGAGATAACACAGGAGCCATACTCAACCTCTTCTTTAATTCTTGAAAACTTTCCTCACACGTCTCCGTCCAAACAAATTTCACAGCTTTTCGAGTTAAATTCGTTAACGGAGTGGCGATCTTGGAAAAGTCTTGTATGAACCTTCTATAATACCCTGTCAATCCAAGAAAACTTCGTACTTTCGACGACATCCTAATTAATTATGGCTTCGACTTTGGATGGATCTAACGAAATTCCATTTTTATCGATCACGTGCCCAAGAAATTGCACTCGTTCAATCAAAAATTTGCATTTCAAAAATGTGGCATACAACTTTTCCCTTCTCAGTACTTCCAATGTTAATCTCAAATGCTTTTCGTGTTCTTATTTGGTTTTCGAATAGACCAAAATGTCATCTATAAATACCACTACGAACTTGTCCAAAAATGGCTTGAACACACCATTCATTAGTCCCATAAATGTTGCAGGAGCATTCGTAAGACCAAACGACATTACTAAAAATTCGCAATGACCATATCGCGTTCAACGCTGCTTTCTTGACATCCTCCGCCTCACCTTCAGTTGATGATAACCGCTTCTCAAGTCTATCTTGGAAAAGTATCTCGCTCCCTTTAATTGATCAAACAGCTCGTCGATCCTTGGTAATAGATATCTGTTCTTAATCGTGACATTATTCAGTTCTCTATAGTCAATGCAGAGCCGCATCGATCCGTCCTTCTTTTTCACAAATAACACCGGTGCTCCCCACGGTGATACGCTCGGTTGAATGTACTTCTTGTCCAACAATTCTTGTAGTTGTACCATTAGTTCTTTCATCTCTACTGGTGTCATTCGGTATGGTGCCTTCAATATTGGAGCAGTTCCGGGCGCCAAATCGATCACGAAGTCTACCTCTCTATCTGTGGAAGTCCTGGCAAATCGTCTGGAAATACGTCGACAAAATCCTTCACAATCAGATTTCTTCTACCTTGATTCTCTTCCGATCGTCGACTATGTTTAACAACAACGGCTGCATCATCATCGCCGACAACTCGCTTGTCTAGGCGACTTGCTACAATAAAACACAACCTTTGACGGGGTTATAAGGTTAATACGCTTCTTTTGGCAATCAATTACAGCCCTGTAATTGAATAACCAGTCCATTCCCAAAATAACGTCAAATTCCCCAAGTCGAATAGGGATAAGATCTACGTTCATGATATTACCCTTAATATCCACTCTACAGTTCTTATGTACGTACTTAACAGGGATTACTTCTCTATTCGCAATTTATATGTTCATGGTGTAATCCAATTCATTCTTAGGCAAATCTAAATTCTTGGCAAAATCATCGGATATAAAGGAACAAGTAGCACCCGAATCAAATAAAATATAAGCATTAATTTTATTGATCGGAATGATACCTGACACCACATCATGAGATTGAACTGCATCCTGCACCGTCATGTTGAAAGTCCTGACGGTTGGTCAGGTGATAGTTAAGGCATTTCCACTGTTATTTCCCCAGTTTCCTCCTGATCCTGACCCTCTCGATCCCTTCTTAGGACAGTTTCTTGCCAGATGGTCCTTCGAACCACAAGTGAAACAATCACCCTTCTTTGGGTTTGGACAGTTTGGTGCTATGTGGCCTTCCTGACCACAATTGTAGCACACTCGCTTCCCTTTCATGCAAACTCTCAAATGAGCTTTTCCGCAGGTCGGGCATGCTTCGATTCTTTTCTTCTGACTACCTTGCTGATTCCCCGATGATGAGTTGTCATTCCACCTTTTCTTCTGATTAAAATTCCTACCTCCTGTGCCACTTCCACTAGCCTTGTTATTTACTTCACCTTCACTCTTCTTCTTCTTCTTCTTCTTCTTCTGATCTTGATTATACTTGGTCACTGCATCGCTTCCACCTTCAGCGAGGATGGCCTTTTCCAGTACTCCGACAAATGTATTTATCTGAAACAGTGATACTTTACTATATACCCAAGGCTTTAGTCCTTGTTCAAATCTTCTGGCTTTTCTTTCGCTCGTGTGTACTTGATACGGAGCAAACCTCGCCAACTCGTTGAATCTAGCCGCATAATCAGGTACGCTCATATTTCCCTGCTTCAATTCCAGAAATTGAACCTCCATTTGGTTATGTGAACTGGTTGGGAAGTACATCTCAAAAAACATTTCTTTAAATCTCTCCCAAGTAATTACACATTCACCTCCACGAACTTTGTTTGCTTGCCACCAATAGCTAGCTTCAGACTTCAGCATAAATGTTGCAAAAGCGTTCTTCTGGTCTTCTCTAACCCTAGCAACGTCAAAAACCTTCTCCATTTCCATAACCCACGTTTGAGCCTCGATCGGGTTCATGGAACCTTTAAATTTTGGTGGTCCCACCGCCTTGAAATCTTTAAACGTAGTATTTGGTGGAGCTTGAGGTTGATTATTCATTGCTCCAGTCAGTAAGTTAACCAACTGTTGCATGGGATTAGTATTGGTATTATTGTTGTTATTTGTTGACTCTTCCTGAGCTGGTTGACGTTGTTGTCTTCTTCTAGGCGGCATATTTTTGATAAGAATAATATATGCTTATTAAATCTCTATTAAATTCTCTAAATAGTTAAGACTTAACTCAACAATTTAATATAATCATTTAACACATCATCTCAAACAACTTAATATATTTAATTCAAACTAAAAGTTACATCAAACGATAGCATAACTGCTATTTACATCCACCATCCTAAAATAAAGAATCCACAGGATTTAAATATTAAAATATTCCTTCGTTCATAAACATATCGGAATTTACATATAAAAACTAACTAAGTCTTTCACATAATTAAACAGATTATATCACTGTTATAATCAATGTCATAATTAAACAGATTATATCACTGTCATAACTAACTAAGCCTTGCCACGCTCTTTTGGTCAAAATCAATACGCTTAAAAACACGCAAGTGCACGTGGTCAACAAGTAATATAGTAGTGAATAAAGTATCGTTCCCACGAGGACAAAATATCAAGAATCTTAACTTCACAAGTATCAATTTTGTATTAACCCTAATTTTATTAAACTAATCAATTCAATGGTTTTAAATTATATAAAAAAAAATAAATTAATAAAGAAATTAACTATCACAAAACAGACACCAATAACGAAATCGGGAATTTCAAACAATAATTGGAGAATTAGACTTATGATTTCACCCTGAGCTTCACTCTGATTTTCAAACCTTTATTCCAACTCAATTCAATATTCCAGTTTATTAATCAAGAACACGAACGTAGTAAGAGCCACCTCTCGATGCACTAATACCATATTAGCATCAATCCACAATTAAGATAGAAATTCGTTAAACACCTAAATTAACCAACTCACTATATCTCTATGTGAACTGCAATAAAAAAGGTTGAAGTTTAAGCTCTCTATATGATTACATACGATGTCAAGCATATCTCTACCTTAACAATAATCACAAATCTGCTATCGAAAAAATTCATGACATATGCTATATTAACTATGTCTAGATTCAAATCTCCTCTCTCAATTCCTTTCAAATCCACAAAGAACTATTGATCAGGCAATTCATAAATTCACACACAAATTAACATAGATAAACTGAAAATATCTTATTGAATTGAAAATCAAAGTTATAGAATCATCGTTACGCCCAAAGATCCATTACCAGTCTAATAAATAAATTAGTTCATAACGAATGAATTAAAAACTGAAAAATTTGTTGAAAATATCATCCCAATTACAAATAGATGAAAGAAAAGAGGAATTATGGAAAACCCCTCCACGTAGCCTCGATTTGCAACCGTCGTGATAATCTCCGAAAATTACTCCTCCAACGTTCGCTCTTTAATCCTTGAAATCGCTCTTGAATTCTTCCTTTGTGTTGTATGATCGTTGTTTTTCTACGTAAAAGCAAGCTCTCCTCTCTTCTGGCCGAGTCCTTCTTTTTATTAGAGTCCAAACGCGCCAGCCAAGCCCAACAAACTGAGCCCCAACAGAAGTCGAAACCAAACAGGACAGCTGCAGGAAACGGGACCCCCGCCCCAGCAGGGGGTACAAGCACAAATAAGCCCGCCCCGACGGCCATAGCTATTGTCTTCAAATTTTTCAACCTCCAACTTTTTTCCACTTTTGTACCAAAAAATCTGCCTTTCCTCACCAATTGCATCCATGACCACCCTACACATAAAATATCACAAAACGAGTAAAAACAAACACAAAACATGAAAATAACTACAAATTTAAACTTGAAATGAATATTGATTCGTGTATATAAAATCCACTTATCAAAATCCCCCAAACTTAAACCGTGCTTGTCCTCAAGCACAAAACAACTACATTCAATGAAATGCAATAATCTAAATGCCTAAAAATCCAACAACATCGCATAAACTAATTTATCCCATCGGCCTCAAAGAAAACAAGCAACTTTACAGTACAAATAATCAAACCCAAACAACAATTACGTATTAATTCTCAATTCTTGAACAACTATTACTGGTATAGCGTGCGTGTGTGATCAACATCTAAGATAACTGATACGGACCCAAATTCAATACATAAACAACTTCTTAGAAGGTATTATACAGTGCAAACTTAAAAATCTCAAAGATAGGCACGATTCAACTAAAATTAAACTTAACCAAATTCAAGGGTACATGCAGGATACTTATACTTTCTCTTCTTCTTTTCTTTTTTTTCTATACGGGGGCTTTTTGCACTTTTCCCGTTTTATTCTTATCTCTTTTTTTTTCTAAATATACATAAACGACTGTGCAATATCTCATCCCATTAGGCTTACAGTGTTATCCCTTAGCGAGCTTTCGACCAACGACTCCCAGACCATAGAAGACCTTAGGGCGCTAGGTGTAAAGACAATCCCCTCGGGCGTACTTGCTCAAGTAACAGAGGCCCCGAAACAAGACTAGTCACCATGTATACCCTATGTATTTTTCTTCTCTTTTTTATATTTTTTTTAGATAAGCTTATATACCCCACATTTATTCCCCCAAACTTAGGTTCTTGCCTAATTTAAGCCTTCACCATCTATCCTTGTCATTTTCTAGTTCACCCTAGCATTATCCTTTAGAAACATTTTATGTATCGATTTGAACTGACCGGTCAACAAAGATGTTATTAGTGCTACCCTTTTTATAACAGTTTCAAACAAGTCCAAGAATCGATTCATAATAGTAATTATATCACAGTTCTAATAATCCATACTATATTGGTTAACTTATTCACAATCTCATCATTGGCCAGAATAACGTGTAGAATGCGACACCATTGGACATATGCAAACAAACTATTTAACTATATATATATATATATATTTTTTAACTGAAAAGAAAAATCCTATAGTATAATGCAAAACTAGATATTAAAACAAAAATTTAAATCCCCCAAACTTAACTAAGACAATGCCCTCATTGGATAAGAATAAAATGCAAGAGGACTTCCCTAGAATTGTCTAAGTCTGGGGCGGTGGTTGGTGCTCTTCTTCATCGGAGTCACTAGGAGGAAATTGCGGTAATGGACCGGGTTGTTGATACGGAAATTGGGCCGCCGGGTTAAAACTCTGAAGTGTTGTGTTGAATGAGGCGAAAGACGCGTTCATGGCATCGAACATATGATCTTGGCGCATCGCCAATCGCCGCATTTCCCGGCGTGCTGCCCTAGTATGCGCATTCATTTGATTCTGGAGCTCAAGGAACTGAGTACTAGAAAATGCCTTGGTCTGTGGAACATGCTCGGTTCCTTGATCTCCCATTGTGTCATCCTCATCCCCCGAGGTATCTTCGGCATCGACTTTGTCTTCCGACGCTGATGGAAAAATAAAACCTAACCCCCGTGGATGTGACTCTCCTCCACCCCACACTAAATACTGCGCTATCATTCGTGAATCAAGCAAAGCAAGCGGCAGTTGAGTTGGCTCATCATCAGAATAACGCACCCCGGCGTTGCGGCACAACGCACATATAAGTGAAGGGTGTGGCAAACCGTCCGAAAAATTTCCGCGTAAACACCTGCGGATGGAGAAACTGATGATAGCCCCGACGTCGATAATGAAGTCTTGCATAATGGCGTATAACAGTAACGCCTTCTCTTTGGTGATGTCCGAAGTGTGTTGGGACAGAAGCAATTTCGCACATAAAAATGCGTACCATATCTTTCCATAACGGCTTAAGTCCTTGCTATTGAACACTGTTCCTCCCTTCCTCCCTTTGCTCCAAGATGTGCCCGGCTTTGTCAAATTTTTAATAACCTCCTCATAATCCGGGTCAAAATCCCTCATTTGGACATACTGACAATGGCGTGGCACCCGCAACTGATAGTAAGCATTGATTGCATCGTCACTGAACGGAACCATTCGACCCCGCACAAACGCTTTGAAAGGAGCTTTGTCTTCGGCGTTTGCATAGAATTCCTTTACAATATTAACCACTGCGGGTGTCGGATGTTCGGTGAATTTGATCCACCCATTTTGGTGAATTTGGGACATCATTTCTCCGTCGTTCCCCTCGGGGGCCAACCCATGTTCCGGTGTAAGTGCCTTAGATTACATGTACTCATAATAGTCGGTGGCAGCGGCACTCACAAATTTGCGACGGTCATAGGTAGTTGGCGGTGGAGCGGTGCTTGAACTCGCCCCCCGTTGGCGTTTGGGTGTTGGTTGAGATGCCATTGAGTTTCAGTAGTGAACTCTTGCTAGTAAACACTGACGTACCCGAAAACTTGGTTCAAACACTTTATCAAACACTTGGCGTGCGATTGGGTTAAGTTACACAAATTTTGAATTTTGAACTTGGAAATTGGTGTATGTGGTAGAGATGAGATAAAGCCTTGACACTATAGCCACTTACCCTCAAGTGTGTGTATCCCAATATCTTTAAGAATTCGAGTGTAATGGTGTTGAATATGGGAAGTATGAGGTAGGGTTTATATAGAGTGATGTGGGGGAGATGAAGTGGTGGACGAGATTGAAGTTGTGTGAGTGGGGAGTGGGGATGCAGTTTGTGATGTGGTAGTGGGTAGTAGTGGTTTGGTAGGAGATAGCAATATCGTTTATTGAGGGAGAGTAAGAGCAAAGGAGTAGGCCTGTATGTGTGTGAGAGAGATGACTGAGATTGTGCCTTATAACAAAGTGTGTTCACTTGATTTGGGACCCCTTCAAAATGGGTACTAGTTAACAAGGTTCATTTTACTTGGCGTGGTATACCAATATAAAAAATTTTTGGTCAAAAATTTTTGAGATGCAAAATTTGCCGATTTTAAACCATTGCATAGGCGTTGTTGCTCTGAGTCATGTTGGACCTCTCCTGAAACCAAAAACATGCAATATGTTAGATTAATGACGACTTGGAGTTTCAATGAGATTTTTAGTACTTTTCAGAGATTTTTAGCAAAACTTAATAATTGACAAGTCCTAACTACTCATTCATAAACTACATCCTAACAAATTAAACATGAACTATGAAAAAATAAAGAACGATTGGGTTGCCTCCCAATTAGCGCTTGATTTTAAGTCGTTCAGCTTGACCACTCCCTGTTTTATTGTGTATCGGCGAGGGTAATGTTGTCGGCGTCCTAGTTCGACTCGCCACCCCAGTAATGCTTTATCCGTTGATGTGACACCCCTAAATCCGGGTACTTCAATTCCACGGGATTTGGTGTTCACTGTATAAATATCATCTATCTATCTACCCATAATAAATGCAAACCATGCAATAGATATAAATAATAATAAATCTCCCCTTATGGGGTTACATCAACTACATAATAAATACAATCCCAGGTTACTCTAACCTTAAACATCTGTGTGGAATTATAAACAATTAAGTCTTAAACAACATCATTAACTTAAGTCTAACCTAAATACATCATCAAATAAAATAACAAGTCTTCAACACCTGCTAACTTTGTCCTTGCCTTTACTAGTGGAAGGTTAAATGGGTTCTTTTCGTTCTTAATCGTAATGTTATTATTAGCAAGAGTGAGCACGAATGCCCACAAGTATAATAATGAAATAACAGTATAATAACATGCGAGTAAATCAAAGACATCTGAATAAAAGCTCAACTTTTGAATCAAGAATGAATAACAAGAAACAAAAGAATTCTGAGGGTCATAAGACCTTGAACTATGTCCTAGGTTATCAAGGGTTATACTTGAAACCTTTAATGATTATAAGACTATGGACCTTTCTACTGTATTTAGGGGGATCACCTTGAAGTACAATCATCGTGCACAATATCTTAACGCTAACGCATAAGTAAATCCCTTTGTAGGGTTTTCGATCTCGATTTGACATTCGAGTCCGCACTAAAAGGAAGTTTGGTTTGGACAATTCATCAAGGGTTCAGAAATTTAGAACGCTCATCAACTATGGACTAGTCGAATCAATAAGGGTTCGCTAGTCTAATAAGGTTCAATAATAATGATATTCAAATTGAATAATAATCTCGGAAGTATACAATAGGACAATTATTGTATAAGCTGAATCATGCTTTGAAAAGATAATCAATCTTTAATATAACAAATTGAACATGAATAATAATAATGATAATTTACTCGAGGTAATTAATAAACTTGAACAAAATGACAAGTAGGGTTAGGAAACTTTGCCTCGTATGCGTAAACTAAACGATTACTACTTAGTTCACCACAAATCCTACACACATACCATATGTATTCACGACATTCATTAGTTACATTTTCACTTAATTATTTAATATAAACTCCACTTTATTTAACAAATCATTACCCTTCTAATTTAATTACTAAATTAAATTAGAATATTTTCATTCTCTTACTATTATTACACTCGAATAAATTATTTCATAATAATTTCCATCGAATATTTAATTTATTCCATAATATCTCAATTAAAATATTTAATTTATTTTCTAAATATTTTAATAATAATTTTTATTGAATATTTATTTTATTCCATAATATCTCAATTAAAATATTTAATTTATTTTATAAATATTTTAATAATAATTTTCATCGAATATTTATTTTATTCCATAATATCTCAATTAAAATATTTAATTTATTTTATAAATATTTTAATAATAATTTTCATCGAATATTTATTTTATTTCATAAATATCTCAATTAAAATATTTAATTTATTTTATAAATATTTTAATAATAATTTTCATCAAATATTTATTTATTATTTTTTTTATTTTTTTTTTTTTTTATTTTTTTTATTTATTTATTTATTTTGACCGCCGGGGTGGGGTAATTTAGTTTGGTAACGCCATGGGGTGGGTTTCAGAGACTCATTTTCTCGGATTTACTTCAGATTCATAGATTCGCGATTCATGAACATAATAAGGCCAAATTAGGCCAAAATCAATCACACGTAAAATTATACATGAATATGGCCATAACTTCCAATTAGTTATTTTTGCAATTTAGACTTACCCAATCATTGTAATATATATATATATATATATATATATATATATATAATCATTACTTAACCCATCTAGCATGATTTTTAACAAGTTACAACACATAATTTGCAAAATCAACACATTTACTTTCACTTTGTTCTTGATGTTCTTGAAGGTTACGAAAATAAAACTTGAAAATTGTCACTACGGATTCGTTATAACACTTTGAATCCAGTTTATTTAAACTTTGGTCTCTTCAGTATCAACATGCATAACATCATCATACAGTGTAAATTTTATGAAAACATTTATGTTTGACATATTAAAATCACGTATAAGGCCTTAAGGCCAAAACCCAAACTCTGTAATTTTGTAGAAATCATATACGATGTAATACTATGAAACTGATGATATGGAATCATGCAATATATATATAAAACATGTTATGCTACTGTTATTATTACATATATCCATATAATAGCTCAATTTCTCAATTACAGAGACATAACAGAGGTTTGAAAGCCAAAAACTATGAAACCCATTTTATGAAAACTAAATACGTAAAATAGAATTTGGGAATGAGGAGATTACCTTGTAGGATATAATTAGTAGGCTTAGTTTTCTCACTCTCAATTCTCTTTCACAGTATCTTAATTCTTCTTGGAAATTCTCAAACTCTCTCTGAATATTTCTTAGACTTAGGCAAAAATAAAAAAAAATAAAAAGAAGACGTCGTATATAATGATCAGATAACTGAGCGCAGAGTGGTCAGTTGGCCCAATCATGGGTTAACTACACCAACTCCTCTTAGGGCCTTGTTTGGCTAGCTTCAAAAGACTTAATCTCATTTAATTAAATACAACCTTTATCATATAGTTTAATTAATGTCACACTCCTTTATAAAATAAACTCATATCTTATTTAATTTATTATAAATAAAATATAATAATTTCTCATAAATTCACATAGTCACATAATTAAATAACTCATTAATAAATAATGTCAAATTATTAATTCTCTAATTAATAATTAAATTAATTAAAATACCAATATGCTTATTAAATATTTCTTGTAATACAATAAGGTCACATAATCACATACTTTGATAATAAAAACTCTCACATTAATTTAATAAATGTAACACATATAATTAAATTAATCTACCACAATCATGCCAATTAATTATTTAATCTAATAATTAAATCATCGAAAAATATTTATTTAATTCAATAAATATTAAAATTAATTACAAAATTCTCGTCATTCGTCACATCTTTTCCCCTTAAAAGGATTTCATCCCCGTAATCACGACTCAATAAATTCGACCCGTTACATTCTCCCCCCTTACAAAGATTCTGTCCCCAGAATCGGTTACACATAATTAAGTAAATAAATGAGGGTAATTCTTCATCATATTCTCTTTGAGTTCTCACGTAGCTTCGTCAGCATTGTGGTTCCTCCAAATTACCTTAACAGAAGGTATAACTTTATTTTTGCGAACTTGTTCTTTTTGGTCGACAATTTGGACAGGAATTTCTTCGTAAGATAAGTCTTTCTCAAAATGTAGGGTTTCATATTCAATTACATGCTTGTAATCGGCCTTGTAGGGTCGTGTCTGAAAACATGGAAGCGTTGTGGACATTCTTGAGTCTTTGGAGGTAAGGCTACCTCGACTTGACTTCTCTGATTCTTCTCAGTACTTCAAAGGGTCCAATGAATCTTGGGCTCAATTTCCCTTTTTTTCCGAACCTGATCTTCCCCTTCCAAGGAGAGACCTTCAAGAAAACATAACTACCTGATTCAAACTCGATATTTTTATGATGTGGATCAACGTATTTCTTCTGTCGATCTTGAGCCGCTACAAGTCGTGCTCGGATCACTTTGACTATTTCTGCCGTCTGCTGTACCAATTCTGGCCCTAGCAATTGTCTTTCACCAACTTCATCCTAGTAAAGCGGAGTTCTGCACTTTCTGTCGTATAACGCTTCATAAGACGGCATGCCTATACTAGCGTGGTAACTGTTGGTGTAGCCGAACTCTACTAACGGTAGGTGATCATCCCAATTTCCTTTGAAGTCCATCACATAGGCTCTCAGCATATCTTCGAATGTTTGAATCGTTCTCTCACTCTGTCCGTCTGTTTGAGGGTGGTAAGCTATACTCATTCGCAATTGCGTACCCATGCATTCCTGAAGACGTTCCCAGAAATTTGATGTGAAGCGTGGATCTCTATCAGAAACAATTGACACCGGCACTCCATGTCTCGAAACAATCTCTTTCACATATAACCTTGCCAACTGATCTAAGTTGAATCGATTTTGATTGGGAGGAAGTGTGAGGATTTCGTCGATCAATAACGATAACCCATCTTTGCGTCGTAGCCTTTACGAGTCGTCGGAAGGTCAACCACGAAGTCCAATGTAATATGTTCCCATTTCTATTACGGGATTTCTAACGGTTGTAGAGTAATCCACTCGGTCTCGATGTTCGCTTTTACTTTTCGGCGGGGTCGAGACACTTGGCAACACATTCTACAACATCACGTTTCAAATTTGACCACCAAAAATGTTGTCGAAGATCTTGATACATCTTTGTACTACCTGGGTGAATCGAATATCTCGAACTATGAGCCTCACTCAGAATTTCTTCCTTAATTTCTTGTACTGGCGGAATCCGGATTCTATATTCAAATCTCAGTATTCCTTCCTTTTCCATCTTAAATCTTTGTTCGGTTCCTTCAGATATCTTCTTTGTCACCTTTTTACATTCTTCATCCTGAAGCTGAGCCTCCTTTACTTTATCTAGTAGAGTTGTACCAGATTGCATCTGAAATAGCTTCTCATCAATCTCCATAGGATACTTCACTTCCAACTCCAGTTTCTCCATTTCTGTAATTAGCTCCTCCTGAGCAGTTAACATCATCAATTTCTCACGACCCTTTCTACTTAAGGCGTCGGCAACCACATTTGCTTTCCCCGGATGGTATAAAATCTCACAGTCGTAATCCTTAATTAATTCCAACCATTTTCTTTGATGCATGTTCAAATCCTTCTGTGTAAAAATATATTTCAGACTCTTGTGGTCCGTATATATTTCACACTTCTCCCCGTATAGATAGTGCCTCCAAATTTTTAGAGCAAAAACAACTGCAGCTAACTCCAAATCATGGGTCGGGTAACCCTTCTCATAATCCTTCAACTGTCGTGATGCATACGCAATGACTTTGCCGTTTTGCATCAGCACACAGCCAAGTCCTTTATGCGATGCATCACTATAAACAACAAAATTTCCTGTATCCTCCGGAAGAGATAACACAGGGGCCGTACTCAACCTCTTCTTCAATTCTTGAAAACTTTCCTCACACTTATCCGTTTAAACAAATTTCACAGCTTTTCGAGTTAAATTCGTTAACGGAGTTGCGATCTTGGAAAAGTCTTGTATGAACCTTCTATAATATCCTGCCAATCCAAGAAAACTTCGTACTTTCGATGGCGTCCTCGGCTGATCCCAGTTAATCAAGGCTTCGACATTGGATGGATCTACCGAAATTTCGTTTTTATCAATCACGTGCCCAAGAAATTGCACTCGTTCAATCCAAAATTCGCATTTCGAAAACTTGGCATACAACTTTTCCATTCTCAATACTTCCAACGTTAATCTCAAATGCTCTTCATGTTCTTCTTTGGTTTTCGAATAGACCAAAATGTCATCTATAAATACCACTACGAACTTGTCCATAAATGGCTTGAACACACCATTCATTAGTCCCATAAATGCTGCAGGAGCATTCGTAAGACCAAACGACATTATTAAAAATTCAGAGTGACCAGTATCGTGTTCCGAACGCGATCTTTGGTACATCCTCGGCCTCACCTTCAATTGATGATAACCGCTTCTTAAGTCTATCTTGGAAAAGTACCTCGCTCCCTTCAATTGATCAAACAAGTCGTCGATCCTCGGTAATGGATATCTCTTCTTAATCGTGACCTTATTCAGTTCTCTATAGTCAATGCAGAGTCGCATCGATCCATCCTTCTTTTTACAAAAACACCTAAGGCGCTCCCCACGGCGATACGCTTTCGGTTGAATGTACTTCTTGTCCAACAATTCTTGTAGTTGTACCATTAATTCCTTCATCTCTCTTGGTGCCATTCGGTATGGTGCCTTCGATATTGGAGTAGTTAGGGCGCCAAATCAATTCTGAAATCTACCTCTCTATCCGGTGGAAGTCCCGGTAAATAAATCGGAAATACGTCGATGAAGTCCCTCACAATCGGTATTTCTTCTACCTTCGGATTCTCTTTTCGACTATCGACTATGTAAGCTAAGTATCCTACGGC
This sequence comes from Panax quinquefolius, assembly GCA_020205615.1. NCBI lineage: Eukaryota > Viridiplantae > Streptophyta > Magnoliopsida > Apiales > Araliaceae > Panax > Panax quinquefolius. The sequence goes on along the minus strand of CM035171.1, from coordinate 72,991,339 downwards.
CTTGTCTTAACAACTTCACGGCTCGCATCATTGTCGACAACTCGCTTGTCAAGCGACTTTGCTACTATAAAACACAACCTTTGATGGAGTCATAAGGTTAATCGCTTCTTTTTGGCAATCAATTACAAATTCCGTAATTGAATAACCGATCCATTCCCAAAATAACGTCAAATTCCCCAAGTCGAATAGGGATAAGATCTACGTTCATGTTATTACCCTTAATATCCACTCTACAGTTCTTAAACACGTACTTAACAGGAATTATCTCCCTATTCGCAATTTCTATATTTGTAAGACCCCAACTTTTATAAATAAAGATGAATTTTCTATAAATATTATTTTTGAATATTATGGAATAAATTTGATATAATGTTATAGTTGTGGGTAATATTTATAAATTTTGCAAAGTAAGCAAGTTGTTATAAAATATTCGTTTGGTCTGGGAATATTCTTTTTGTGTGGGGAATATTAAATGCGACGGCTCAATCATTAGTGGACCCTACAACGGAAGTATTATCGTAGTTGAAAAAAACAAAAAATTATCTTTCTATAAAAATAACGGCAGAGGTGTTACTGTTAAAACCATTGAACTACGGTAGTAAAAGTACGATGTCTGGCGTAGTTGTATAGTAGCACACGATATTGATTATTGATGCTTATGTGAGAAGTCACTCAGCTATGCTCAATTATTGCTACAGTAATTGCTGCATCATATCTCTTATATTATTGATTCAATTATTGTCACAGTATCATTTGTATAATATGTTATAATATTAAATCAATAATTGAGACGACAAGTTATAAATGATTAATAATTGTTGAAAGATTAAATATGTGTGGATTAAAAATAAAATGATTTGTGGTATTATTTATTCAATCCTTGATGTATATAAAGAGTCTGTTATGAGACGTTTGTGGTAAGTTTGATTATTTTATGGGGGGCCCATATGTCATCATCTAGGAGTCTCTTCGTCAATAGTAATTACCTTCGTCAATAGTAATTACCTTTGTGAATAGTAATTACCTTCGTCAATAGTAATTACCTTTGTGAATAGTAATTACCTCCGTCAATAGTAATTACCTTTACCAGACGTCAAACCACTTGTCGTTTCATATTACAAAGGCCGAACCACTTGTCGTTTCACATTACAAAGATCGAACCACTTGTCGTTTCACATTACAGAGCGTCAAACCACTTTTCTTTTCACATCACCGGTCATCAAGCCACTTGCCTTTTCACATGGCGGTCTGCTAAGCTAGAAATCTTCTATAAATAGAGGCCTAGTGCTTCATTATTTTCACGAATTCATTCAAGCTATAGAGAGAAAGTATTGAGAGAATAAGAGAGAAAGAAGAAGAGTATTTTGTTACTACACTATCTGCAAAGTATTCAATCTCCTACTAAAAGTAAGGGGTGTTATTACATCTTATTCATGAAGAGAACTATTGTTATTCCATTGCTTATTATTACATTGGAATAACTTTGTATCATGATTTACCCTATACTTGGTGACATTCTTCTATTATTCATTGGAACATCCATGCGTGTGTTTTACACCGGACTGGTTCCATTCTTTATTATTACGTTGGAATATCCTGTTTGTGCATTTTACTGTGGGACTGGTTCCATTCTTTATAATTACATTGGAATATCACATCTGCGTGCGTTTTTTACGCCGGACTGGTTCCGATATTTATTATTCTTGTTAGAATAACTGCGTATGCGATCTATCGCATGCATGGTGATTTCTTTTGTTATTCCATTCTTTATTATACCCAGTTGGTTAAAACTTTGACTTCTATACTCCATGAAATTAGTGGAATATCCTTGATATTTGCGCTTCATCCAGTATCCTTTTATGGAAATATTCTTCTCAGTATTCTTGAATTTTACTCTACAAAGCAGTATCATGTTGACAGTTTGGATGTTATTGGTTCCTATATAAATTAATTCTTGAACTTGTTTTATTGAATTCTTATATCATTGTCATCATCCTCATGTTAATATTATGTTGAAAGTCATTTGTGGCCTGTAGTGTATAGATGGACTTGGTATGATTATGACTAGAGACTATTCGGTGTAATCAAGACCGTAATGTTACAAATGATGTGGTAAAAATCCTAAGTGGCCCGTAGTGTATTGATGGACAGTTGTTGGCATGATCATGACCATTAATGAATACACAAATATTCTTGGCCCGTAGTGCATGAATAATTGTGGTCGTGATACTAAAGAATATCCTCGTAGTAGTAGTGGGGTGATTCGATGATGTGGAATATTTATTAAAGTGAGTCTCGGCTATAATGAGTGATGAAAAACCTTTTAAAATCATAAAAGATAGTAGATTTTATTTTCTACTTGACTCTTTTAATGGATTCTTTGGTTCATTTGTAGTTAAACTTGATGTTCATTATATTTTATCGGTTTTAACATTGTTGTAGGCTAATGATAATTTATTCGCATTATCTTAGTCATAATATTTCTTCTTGAGCTAGTTGAGCTCACCCTTTCTTTTTCAATGTTCTCTTCGTGAAATGAGAATATATTTGGGACGAGTCGGGAGCGGAGTAATGAGTGAGAGAGGATAGCATTAGTAGTCCTCACTATTCGTGAAATAGTGTGATAATAATTGTAATGAGGACTCCTTTTGAGTTTGTATGATCTCTAGTAGATAATATTTGTATTCAAACTCACGGTTTATGTCGTATTATTATACAGCGAGTTATATTAGTAAGTTGTATTTAAATTACGTACCATGGATCGACTACCCAAGATGGGTGATGTATACCTAATTTTGGGGGGCGTCACGGTTGGTATCGAGATTAGGATATGATCCTGGCTAAGATGTGAGAATAGTACTAGGAGGAGGAGGAGACGGGAATACCTTCGCTAGTATGACCTACCTAAGTTTATGTGCTATTTTATTGGTCATTCGTAATATAGGGATAATATGTTTCATGTCAATTAACCTTTTGTTTTGTGGCAGTATCTAAAAATGACATCTGAGAATGTTGAGAATATCAATGGAGCACAGGCGATCGTTGATTCACCACATATCAATAATCAGGATAATGTGCATCAGGAAGGCGATAATCCTCATAAACAACAACAACACCGACCAAATGATGAATGATCAAATGTTCGAGAGGCTTTATGCAATTCATGCAACAAAGAGCTAGAGCGACTCTGTCCAAAACGTAGGTGGAAACACAGAAACTCTCGGGCGGTCACCGCTAAACAATTCAAGGAGCTGGGACCACCGGAGTTTAAGGAGAGCCAAAACCACTTACTTGGCGGAAGCATAGATAAAGCAGATTACCAAGATATTTGATGTCTTGGGATGCTCCGAGGAGCAAAAGGTTCCTTTCACGCCTTTATGTTCTTGCCGAGAGGTAGATTCTTGGTGGGAATCGGTAAAAACGTACTCAACTTCATCTCTTGAAGATATCTTGGGAGAAGTTCAGGGAGCATTCAACGACAAATACTTTCTGAAAGTATTCGCCACATGAAGGAGGTGGAGTTTATCAAGTTGGAACAAAACAATATGGCCGTGTCGTAATACGAGGCAAAATTTGCGAGTTATCACGGTTTCGTCCCACTTGGTGGATAATGAAGAGAGAATGACGCGAATGTTTTTAAGAGGTTTGAAGCGGAGAATCGTCAACATCTTATTTCTCATAAAATGTGTTTGTATTAGGATGTTGTAAATAGGGCTCGATTAGTGGGTAGCGATAACAAGTCAATAACTAAAAAAGAGAGCACCAAAGAAATTATAATACCGGTGAGAGTAGTCATCGAGCGGTGACAACAAGCGTGGAGGAATCAACGGGTTAAATATGGTAACCACTTGGTGGTAATCGAGGCCAAAACAATAAGAATGGACATTTCAAGAAAAGGAGATTCAACAATGATGGAAAGACGTCCAAGACCAAAGACCGTTGTTAAGGAAGGAGAAAGACCACCTATCATATGCTTCAAATGCGAAGGAGAGGGACACATCAGTCCAAACTGCGCCATGTCGTCCAAAGTATGTTATAATTGTGGAAGAGAAGGTCATTTAGCTCGATTTTGTCGTTTATCGAAGACAAATTCAGCTAGGATGGAGGCACCAAAGGCCGTCCCAAAAAAGTCAAAACCGGTAGTGCAAGGGAGAGCGTTTGTTGTGACCTCCCAGAGAGCAAGGAACCCGAATGAGGTCATCACGGGTAAGCTTATCATAAACTCTAATGAAGTCTATACTTTATTTTATACCGGTTCTACCCATTCTTTTATTTCTCCTACTTGCGCTCATCGATTGAATTTGACTCCGGAGAAATTAGACTTTGACTTATCTGTGGAAACCCTGTTGGGAGAAACCTTCATTACATCCACTGATTATAAGTCTTGTTTGGTTCAAATCGGTACCCTCACATTTCCTGTCGATCTTATTTTATTAAAAATACTTGCATTTGACGTGATTCTAGGGATTGATTGGTTAACTACTTATCATGCAAAATTGATTGTTTTCGTAAGGTTGTTAGCTTTCATATTCCTAACCAACCTATTATCTTAATTCAAGCGACCAAACCATTAAAATCAATCACGGTCATCTCAAGCCATAAAGCTATTCGTTTATTGAAAAATGGATGTCAAGCTTTCTTAGCTCATGTCACGATTTAAAAAAAATCGTCGAGTTTTTGAGCGATATTTCTATTGTTAATAAATTTCTGACGTATTCCCAGAAGAACTTCGGCCTACCCCAGGCGTGAAATTGAATTTTGTATCGACCTTGAACTGGTACAAAACCTATTTCCAAAGCCCCATATCGAATGGCTCCTATTGAACTTCAGGAGTTAAAGACCCAACTGCATGAATTGTTAGACATTGGCTTTATTCGTCCTAGTACTTCTCCTTAGGGTGCTCCTGTTCTATTCATGAAGAAGAAAGATGGGAGTATGCGACTTTGTATTGATTATCGGGAGTTGAATCATGTCACCATCAAAAATAGGTATCCATTGCCACGTATTGATGACCTATTTGACCAGTTGCAAGGAGCCAAATTCTTTTCAAAGATTGATCTTCGTTCTGGATATCACCAATTGAAGATTGGAACCGCTGACATTCCAAAGACGGCTTTTAGAACTCGGTACGGCCATTATGAATTCCTAGTCATGTTCTTTGGATTGACTAATGCTCCTGCTGCCTTCATGGATATGATGAACCGAGTATTCAAGGAATATTTGGATCACTTTGTGGTCGTCTTTATTGATGACATCCTTATTTATTCCAAAAGCCGTGAAGATCATGACCAACACTTGAGGCTGACACTCCAAAAGCTTCGTGAATATAAGCTTTATGCCAAGTTGAAGAAATGCGAGTTCTAGCTTGAAGAAGTAGCATTCCTTGGGCACGTGGTATCAAGTCATGGAATATCTATTGACCTAGCAAAGATTGAAGCTATTCAAAGCTGGGAACAACCTAAATCGATGGCCAGAAGTCGTAGCTTTCTCGGTTTATTTGGTTATTATCGGAGATTCGTGGAAGGATTTTCTCGAATCGCTACTCCATTGACTCAGCTGACTCAGAAAGATACAAAGTTCGGTAGGAGCGAAGAATGTGAGAAGAGTTTTCAAGAACTCAAGAGGAGACTTATTTCAGCACCTGTTCTGACAATACCATCTGGTTCGGAGGGATTTGTCATCTACAGTGATGCTTCGAGCAAAGGGTTGGGATGTGTTCTCATGCAATATGGAAAAATTATAGCATATGCCTCGCGACAACTCAAAGAATATGAGAGGAATTATCCTACTCATGATCTAGAGTTGGCAGCTGTTGTCTTTGCACTTAAAATTTGGAGGCATTACTTGTATGGGGAGAAAGTGGAGATCTTTACGGATCATAAAAGCCTCAAATATTTCTTCACTCAAAAGGAACTCAACATGCGACAACGACGTTGGCTTGAACTATTGAAAGATTATGATCATACCATCCAATACCATCCTAGAAAAGTAAACATGGTAGCTGACGCATTGAGTAGAAGATTATATGCAAGTACGAGTGTGATATTGTCAACGCAAAGGCCCATTTTGTGTGACTTTTAAAGGATGGAGATAGAGTTAAAGACTCTAGGGACGCATGTGATGATAGCGAGTATATGAGTAGAATCGACTATAATCGATAAAGTTAAAGCTGCTCAAGCTACAGACCTGGAGCTGATGCGTATGAGGAAGAAAGTACAAGAAGGTGCTATGCCGGAAGCAAGAATTGATGAAGAAGGAATACTTGAGTCAACTCCGGACTTTGTGTTCCTAACGTACGATTTAAAGTATAATATCATGATGGAGGCGCACAACACACCATTTGCAATCCATCATGGGAGTACCAAAATGTATCTTGATATTCGTCATACATTTTGGTGGAGAAATATGAAGAGAGAGATAGTATTTGTTTATCTCAAGGTGTCTAACTTGTCAACGAGTTAAAGCGGAGCATCAAGTACCAAAAGGTCCATTGCAACCACTTGAAATTCTAGAATGGAAGTGGGAGCACATTACCATGGATTTTCGTTCACGGTCTTCCTAAGGTTTCTCAAGGCATAGATGCGATTTGGGTCATTGTTGATAGATTGACCAAGTGCGCTCATTTCTCACCGACATCTGAGAAACTTATACACTTGAACGTCTTGCTCAGTATATACATAAACAAGATTGTAAGACTGCATGGTATGCCAGTATCCATAGTTTCTGATCGAGACCCAAGATCCACTTCACGATTTTGGGTTAGTTTGCAAAAAGCTATGGGCACAGACTTACGATTTAGCTCGGGATATCATCCTCAGATGGACGGACAGTCGGAGAGGACTATTCAAACTCTTGAAGATCTATTAAGACTCTGTGTCCTTGATTTCAAGGGAAGTTGGGACAAGTTCTTACCATTGGTGGAGTTTTCCTACAACAACAATTATCAAGCAAGTATTGGCATGGCTCCATTCGAAGCGTTGTATGGAAGAAAGTGTCGTTCTCCAGTATGCTGGGATGAGGTGGGTGAAGCAACGTTGTTGGGACCGGAGTTGGTACGTATGACTACGGAAAAGATTCAAACGATCCGACAACGTATAAAAACCTCACAAAATTGATAAAAGAGTTATGCTGATCTTCATCGAAAGGACGTGGAATTCGATATAGGAGATCATGTGTTGTTAAGAGTTGCTCCATGGAAAGGAGTTACAAGATTTGGAAATAGAGGAAAACTCAATCCTCAATTCATCGGTCCATTTTTAATCCTCGATCAAGTAGGAACTGTGGCCTATAGACTCGCTTTACCGCCAAGTATGTCTTGTGTTCATAATGTTTTTCATATACTATGTTACGTAAATATGTGAAAGACCCGAACCACATTATTGAGTTAGAACCGGATGAAATAGCGGAAGATTTGACGTATGAAGAGGTTCCTGTTCAAATCTTGGATAAGAAGGAACATATTCTACGCTCCAAGGTTATACCTCAAGTCAAAGTTTTGTGGAAGAACCACGATGTTGAGGAAATGACTTGGGAGTTAGAATCTGAAATGAAATCAAGGTATCCTTACCTCTTCGATATACCAGGTACGTACCCTAATTTCGAGGGCAAAATTTCATAAGAAGGGGAGGTTGTAAGACCCCAACTTTTATAAATAAAGATGAATTTTCAATAAATATTATTTTTGAATATTATAGAATAAATTTGATATAATGTTATAGTTGTGGGTAATATTTATAAATTTTGCAAAGTAAGCAAGTTGTTATAAAATATTCGTTTGGTGGGGAATATTCTTTTTTGTCTGGGAATATTAAATACGATGGCTCAATCATTAGTGGACCCCTACAACGGAAGTATTGTCGTAGTTAGAAAACAAAAAAAATTATCTTTCTATAAAAATAACTACAGAGGTGTTACCGTTAAAACTGTTGAACTACCCGGTAGTAAAAAAATGCGATGTCTGGCGTAGTTGTATAGTAGCACACGATATTGATTATTGATGCTTACGTGAGAAGTCACTACCTATGCTCAATTATTGCTACGATAATTCTTTGCATCATATCTCTTATATTATTGATTCAATTATTGTCACAAATTATAATTTGTATAATATGTTATAATATTAAATCAATAATTGAGACGACAAGTTATAAATGATTAATAATTGTTGAAAGATTAAATATGTGTGGATTAAAAATAAAATGATTTGTGGTATTATTTATTCAATCCTTGATGTATATAAAGAGTCTCATTATGAGGGCGTTTGTGGTAAGTTTGATTATTTTATGGGGGCCCATATGTCATCATCTAAGAGTCTCTTCGTCAATAGTAATTACCTTCGTCAATAGTAATTACCTTTGTGAATAGTAATTACCTTTGTCAATAGTAATTACCTTTGTGAATAGTAATTACCTTCGTCAATAGTAATTACCTTTACCAGACGTCAAACCACTTGCCGTTTCATATTACAGACGTCAAACCACATCAAGAGACTGGATTGCATCCTGCACCGTCATATTGAAAGTTCGGGCGGTCGGTCGATTTGTTGCGGTTGGTCAGGTGATTGTTAAGGGATTTCCACTGTTATTTCCCCGGTTTCCTCCTGATCCTGACCCTCCCGATCCATTCTTGGGACAATCTCTTGCCAGATGGTCCTTGAACCACAAGTAAAACAAGCACCCTTCTTTGGGTTTGATGGGCGGTTTGGTGCTATGTGGCCTTCATCCACAATTGTAGTACACTCTCTTTTCCTTTCATACAAACTCCCGGATGGACTTTCCTGCAAGTCGGGCATGCTTGATTCTTTTCTTCCGACTACCTTGCCGATTCCCCGATGATGAAATTTGTCGTTCCACCTTTTCTTCTGATTGAAATTTCCACCTCCTGTGCCACTTCCACTGACCTTGTTATTTCCTTCACCTTCACTCTTCTTCTTCTTTTGATCTTGATTATACTTGGTCACCGCATCGCTTCCTCCTTCAGCGAGGATGGCCTTTTCTAGTACTCCAAACAAGCGTGTTTAAATTTGAAACATTGATACCTTGCTGTACACCCAAGGATTTAGTCCTTGCTCAAACCGTCTCGCCTTCCTCTCATCCGTGTGAACTTGATACGGGGCAAACCTTGCCAATTCGTTTAATTTAGCCGCATAGTCAGGCACGCTCATATTTCCCTGCTTCAACTCTAGAAATTGAACCTCCATCTGGTTCTGTGAACTAGGTGGGAAATACATTTCGAAAAATATCTCTTTAAATCTCTCCCACGTAATTATACCTTTACCTCCTCGCACTTTGTTTACTTGCCACCAGTAGCTAGCCTCAGACTTCAGCATAAACGTTGCAAAAACGGTCTTCTGGTCTTCTCTAACCCTAGCAACGTCGAAAACCTTCTCCATTTCCATAACCCACGTTTGAGCCTCGATTGGGTTCATGGAACCTTTGAACTCTGGCGGTCCCACCGCCTTGAAGTCCTTAAACATTGTGTTTGGTGGAGCTTGAGGTTGGTTATTCATGGCTCTAGTCAGTAAGTTCACCAACTGCTGCACGGGATTAGCGTTGGCATAATTGTTATTATTGGTTGACTCTTCCTGAGCCGGTTGACGTTGTTGTCTTCTCCTTGGCGGCATTTTTCTGTTAAATAAACGCTTTATTAGAACTTTATTTATTTCTCTAAATAGTTAAGGCATTACTCAACAATTTAACATATCACTTAACACATCATCTCAAACAACTTGATATATTTGCATTCAAATCAAAGTTTTAACATTAAACGATAGCATAACTGCTATTTACATCAACTATCCTGGCATAAAGAATCCACAGGATTTAAAACATTCAAATATTCTTTCATTCATAAACACGTCAGAATTTACATATAAAAACTAATTAAGTCTTTCACATAATTAAACAAATTCTATCCATGTCGATCAAGGTCGCTGAATAGCCTTGTCACGCTCCTCATCCATGATACGAGACATCGTCCCGTGATCCAAAGATATACGATGGAAGTCCTTCGAACTGAATGGGGTACCTCAAAACTCGATCTTGGGCCTCATCCATTGCATGATTAAGTGTAGAATATGTCTCTTCAAGCTTTGCCTTCTTTGCACGACTATCATCTTCTGCACGATCAGCTCGACGCGATTCTCTTACCCATCCCTCTTCTGCTATGTTCAGTCTTTCGGAGGTTTCCTTCAGTTCCTTCTTCAGCTTTTCTATCTCCTCGGTCTTATCTTCAGTTTAACCCTTCTCATGGACCAAATCCCATTCTACATTTGCCAGTCGAGAGTGAAGAGTCGAAATCTCCCTCTCCTTCTGCTCTAGAGTAATATGCTGAATAACCGCTCGCTCAGTCAAATCCTGGACCTCGTCTCGTAACTCCACGTTACGGTCGTATAACGTGTCATACATCTCAGCATCGGCGGTCTACCGTTGTGACGCCCCCAAAATAGGTCCATTCCATCCAATCCATTCTGAGTCGCCAAATACATGGTACATAAATAACTACAACTTTATTATTATAACATATAAACTATGAGTTTAAATACAGATATTGCCATCTAGACAATATCCACACAGAAATAAATCCACATCATAATTATTGATACATTATTTTATAAAAATGGTGAGGACTACTAAACAACTCTCTCTAGAACCTTCATTCCATACCCCGGCTAGTACTCGCTACATTCTCGCCTCCTGAGAAGAAAAATGGAACAACAAGGAAAAGGGTGAGCTCAACTAGCCCGGTAAAGAATATTATGACTAAAATAATATACAACAAATTATCGTTAGTCTTCAACAGGAAAAATCTAATAGAATACAATAGACAACCAGGTTTTAAATCAATCTTTCAGTATGAAAAATAATAATTCATTAGAAGAGTTAAGTAGAGAATGCAAACTACTATCTTCTATATATGAATTTAAAAGTCCATCGTCGATATTTTATCCTGTAACATCAATCAATATATATCGGAATCAAATATTCATCTTTGTACTACAGCCAAAGATATTCATCGATTAGTCATGTTCATCTAAACACTGTTCATCTTTGCACACGGGCCAAAGATATTAATCGATAAGTCATGTTCATCTCAACACTGTTCATATTTGCACTACTACGGGCCAAAGATATTCATCAAGAAATCATTCATCTTTGCACTACTGAAGCCAAAGATATTCAAATAATATCATCATTTAGGACCGAGGATGATGAAAAATATTTTAAAGGAAGCGAATCCGGTGAAACAAAAGAATAAATATTAAGGATTAAGTATTTTAAACAATCCAAGTTCAAAAATACTTCATAAGTAATCGAGTGGAGTATAATTCAAGAATGATCAAAACGTGGATACAATCAAAGCTAGTATCCATAATAGATATTTTGGACAAAAGAAGAAATTTCATTTTTGAATGAATAGTGCCGTATTCGTGAATAGTGCAGATATACGTGAATAGTGTCGTATCGTGAATAGTAACTCAAACACCAAAAGATAGAAATTTCACAAAAAAAAAATCTTCACGCTTCGTGAATAGTACTCGTGAATAGTAACTCGTGAATAGTAACTCGTGGATAGTAACTCGTGAATAGTAACTCATGAATAGTAACTCATGAATAGTAACCCCGACATAAAAAGGTTCCAAATTTGATAAAAAGTTCCAACCAATATTTTAGCATAATGATATTGAAGAAATAATATCATTTGAGACGAAAATAACATCCCTTACCTCGAAAGGCAGTGACTTACAGTTGTAACAGGATATAGGCTATGACTTGAACTTGCACCAGTATAGCAATACTCAAAGTATACTCAAAATACTCACAAGAATACGCTCGATAATATAGAGAGAGAAAACTTCAGTTTCTGGTGTGATTTTCAATTCTAACCTAAGCACCCTATTTATAGGAAAATGCTTAGAACACCAAAACAGAAAATTTAATATACTATTATTATTATTTGTTAAAATTCTATACATACTTTTGGAGATCTGATTTCAGCAATCAATAACACATGCTAGACCCACTTAACACAAAAAAAGCGTTTTCTTGAAAAAATAATTAAAACTTCCAAAAATTAATTATTTTGAGACTTGAAACTTCAATAATTCATAATAAATAGCCCTTTTATCAGAAAATTTGAATTTCGCGTACTTTTTTAGGAAATTCAATTCTCTACAACTTTTCGGAAGAAAGTTTTACTAAATTCCAAACGAAAAATTAGTAAGAAATCCATAAGCAGGCGATTTTACAATTTATAATCAAATTTGATTCAATAATTGTGTCACCAACACACAAAATATGTGTTAAACATTTAATGCCACAAAAAATACTCTTCCTCCTCATATACTCATATATCCCACATTCATTATAAAAAAAATATCACCGTTATTATATTATTAAAATAATATAATTAAATGAATTATTTTATCGAGAAAAAGTTAAAATATTAATTTTCAACAATTGTCATTATAAAATTTTCTCCATCTATATCCACATAAAATCAATATTTTCCTCATCATATAAATCAATAATTAATTATTCTCAAATAATATTACGAGAATCACCGATCTTGGCAACCGGTAGTTCCTGAGAAAAGGGGCTTTCAATAAGGATCTCTCCTTCTTGGCGCGCATTTAGGTGACCAAACCTCTCCTTGAGCAGAACTTTCTAGACATTGCCAATAATGTTATCCAATAATATTATTAGGATAATATGAATTATTGCTCAGATAATGGAAAATCTTTGTGTAATGACAATTTATTGAAACAACGATAATATAAAATATCAATGCGGAATTATTGAATCAATAAAATAAAATCTTTGAGCGGTAATTACTGTAACAATTATTGAGTAGTTCCTTCTTACATAAGAATCAATAATTGGTGCAATACTGCAATATTCTTGTTCAACAACGGCGTATTAGTGTGTTTTAACCCACGGGTATTCCAAGCGGTAATACTTGAATAACAACTTCTGCAGTTATTTACAAACAACTTATATTTGTCGTTTTCTTCATCCAATTGCTTTTTTCGTTATGGGGCCCACAAAAGGCTGCTTGAGCCGTAAATGCGAATATTCCCAAACAATCTGAATATTCCACGACCAAACGAATATTCCCCGACAATAATGAATATTTTATAACCACTTGCTTTTTCGAAATATTTGCATATTTTACCCATAACTATCCACATTAATCAAATCAACCCTTACTATTTCAAAATAATAAATAGACGAAAATAAATTTTATTTATTAATAATTTGGGGTCTTACAACCTCCCCTTCTTATGAAATTTCATCCTCGAAATTGACGTACATACCTGGTGTTTCGAAAAGATGAGAATACCTCGCTTTCATTTCCGTTTCCAACTCCCAGGTCATTTCCTCTATAGCATGGTTTCTCCAAAAAACTTTAACTTGGGGTATGACCTTTACGCGTAGGACATACTCCTTCATATCCAAGATCTTGACAGGTACCTCCTCGTACGTTAAGTCTTCGGATATCTCGTCCGGTTCTAACTCAATGATGTGGTTGAATTCGTCCACATATTTACGTAAATTCTCGATACATGAAAAAGCGTTATGAACACGCATCATACTTGGCGGTAAAAGCGAGTCTATAGGCCACAATTCCTATTCGATAGAGAATTTCAAATGGATTAATAAATCGAAGGTTTGAGCTTTCCTCACATCACTGATTCTCGCTTTTGAAATAACAACTTCTTGCACCTCCTTCTTCAAATTCATCAGCTCCGGTGTGTAGCTTGAACAGCTTTAACTTTATCGATTAAAGTCGATTATACTCGTATATCATCACGTGGGTACCTAGAGTTTTCATCTCCATCTCTATTATTTGTAAATTATATGAAATTAGTCTTTGACAATATCGTACTCGTACTTGTATACGATCTTCTACTCAACACGTCAGCTACCACGCGTTTGCTTTTCCAGGATGGCATGGTCGAACACATCTTTGAAATGAGTCTCCTCTTGAGTTCTTGAAGCTCTTCCCACATTCCTTGCTCCATTCGAATTTTGTATCTCTACGAGTCAATTGCGTTAATGGAATAGTGATTCGAGAATATCCTTCAACGAAACTCCGATAATAACCAACTAAGCCTAGAAAGCTACGTATTTCTATTACCGACTTAGGTTATCCTCAACTGTGACTCATATCCCAACCTTGGATAGCACGTTACAATGACACCTATCAGTTTACTATCGCACGAATATGGTGTCCCCTACGGAGAATCGGCTTGATTGCATTCCACAAAGGAAGTCACCGGATAAAGGCTCGGTACCAAATTCTATAGTTAAATTTTAACTCACGAAGTTCAATAGGAGCCATTTGATATGAGATTTTAGAAATGAGTTTTGTACAGGTGTTCAAAGTCGATACAAAATTTAATATCAAGCTTTGGGAGTAAGCCAAGAAATTCTTCAGAAATCGTGGGAAAAGTCAATAACAACAGAATATTATTCAAATCGGCGTGTCTTTATTCAAATCCATAACATGGACTAAGAAAACTTGACATCCATAATAAACGAATGACTTCATGGCTTGATATGAAAATGTTTGACTACAATGGTTTGATTGCTTAAATTCGAATAACAGGTTGCTTAGGAATATGAAAACTAACAACCTTACGAAAGTAATCAATTTCGGCATGATGAATAGTTAACCTTAAAATCACATCAAAAGAAAATATCTCTATATAAATAAGGTTAACAGGTAATGTGATAGTGCCAACCTGAATCAAGCAAGATTTTTAAACAACGGATGTAATGAAAGTTTATCCTAACGGAGTCTCCATAAATAGGTCAAAGTGTAATTTCTCCGTAGTCAAGTTCAAACGTTGAGCGCCAAGCAAAAGAGATAAAAGATTGGGTAGAACCGGGTATCTAGTAAGGTATAAACTTCGCAAGAATTTATAATTAACTAAACGTGCTAACCGTTCGGGTTCCTCGCATTTTAATAGGTCACGACAAAGCGCTCTTCCGAGGCCGTTGACTTTGACTTTTTCGGGACATCCTTTTGAGTCACCATTCATTGGATCGGGTTTCGATCTGCGTCTGATCTCGAAGCGATATGTCCTTCTTTTCCACAATTATAGCATACCTTAAAGCTGTTGTGGGAAGTTTGGTGATGATATGTCCTCTTTCTCGCATTTGTAACATACGATTGGTGGTCTTTCTCCTCCTTGGAACCGATTCTTCTTGGGAAGCTATTGTCTTCACATGGTCGTTGTTAAATCTCCTCTTTTAAAATCTCCTCCCGGCTTCGCTTCTTCTATTTTCATGGCCACGATTACCACGGAGTGGTTCTACCGCCTTTGTCCGTATTCTTCTTTCTCCATTTGGTTATCGTTATTCGATGATCGCTATCTTTGGTATGATCTGGTTATGGTCCCTCGGTTGAGCGTACTTGTTATCTCGCTCCAACAACTGAGCCACATTGACAACATCTGAATAGAAAAATTTATGAGAAATGAGATCTTGGCGTATCTTAGGGTTTCAAACCTCTCGAAACATCCGCGTCATCGTTCCTCATTCTCCACCAAAAGAGATGCAAACACGGATAACTCATGAACTTCGCCTCGTCTTTGGGACACCGTTATGTTATTCTACTCCAGTCTAATAAACTCCACTTCCTTCATATGACGAATACTTTCAGGGAAGTACTTGTCATTGAACTATTTCTGAAACATCTCCCATGACATGCTGAGTGCAGCTGGATGGGTACGCTTCATAGATTCCCACCAGTAATCTGCCTCATTACGGAACATAAAAGTAGCGAATGGAACTTTTCCAAGACATCGAATATCTTGGTAATTTGTTTAACCCACGTCTCCGCCTTAATCGGATCCGACTTTCCCCAAAATTCTGGTGGTCCCAACTCTTTGAACTGCTTGGCTATGACCACCAGTGAATTGCTATCATTTCCTCCTGTATTTTGAACACGAGTCTCCTAAATGCGATTTTGCATGAACTGCAAAAAGCTTCTAAACATCCCTCGTTCATCATCGCTTTCGGTGGTGTTGTTCACGGGAGGTACATTGCCTTGACTGTTGCACGCGTTCTCCTAGTTAGTAAATACGAGGCATCTCCACGGTCTCATTTACTCCCTTGTTAATATTCTCGATCGACATTCTCAAATCTTGTCATAAAACAAGGGTTAATTAAGGAAATCAATATATCACATAATATCCCTATATACTAACCAACTAACAAATAAGCTTAGGTAGGACACACTAGCGAAGGATTTTCGTCTCTCCCTCCTAGTTACGTTCCCGATCTCCGTTAGAGATCATATCCCTAAGCTCGACGATACCAATTGTGACTTTGGACACCAACTTGTGTCAAGACCTCACCGAGGTACCTATCGACTTGCCATAGTAGAAACGGCGTCCCCTACGGAGAGTCTGGCTTCGGTGCATCCCTCATCAACAGGAAGTCACCAGATAGAGGCTCGGGGCTCTTTACTTATGGCTCTGATACCAACTGTGACGCCCCCAAAATAGGTCCATTCCATCCAACCCATTTTGAGTCGCCAAATACATGGTACAGAAATAACTACAACTTTATTATTATAACATATAAACTATGAGTTTAAATACAGATATTGCCATCTAGACAATATCCACACGCAAATAAATCCCCATCATAATTATTGATACATTATTTTACAAAAATGGTGAGGACTACTAAACAACACTCTCTAGAACCTTCATTCCATACCCCGACTAGTACTCGCTACATTCTCGCCTCCTCAGAAGAAAAATGGAACAACAAGAAAAAGGGCGAGCTCAACTAGCCCAGTAAAGAATATTATGACTAAAACAATATACAACAAATTATCGTTAGTCTTCAACAGGGAAAAATCTAATAGAATACAATAGACAACCAGTTTTAAATCAATCTTCGCAGCGGAAATAATAATTTATTAGAAGAGTTAAGTAGAGAATGCAAACTACTATCTTTCTATATATGAATTTAAAAGTCCATCGTCGATATTTTATCCTGTAACATCAATCAATATATATCCGGAATCAAATATTCATCTTTGCACTACTGGCCAAAGATATTCATCGATTGGTCATGTTCATCTAAACACTGTTCATCTTTGCACTCTGGGCCAAAGATATTAATCGATAAGTCATGTTCATCTCAACACACACTGTTCATCTTTGCACTACGGGCTAAAGATATTCATCAATCATTCATTCATCTTTGCACTACTGAGCCAAAGATATTGATAATATCATCATTTAGGGTGAGGATGATGAAAAATATTTTAAAGGAAGCGAATCCGGTGAAACAAAAGAATAAATATTAATGATTCGTATTTTAAATAATCCAAGTTCAAAAATACTTCATAAGTAATCGAGTGGAGTAAAATTGAGAATGATCAAAACATGGATACAATCAAAGCTAGTATCCATAATAGATATTTTGGACAAAAGAAGAAATTTTATTTTTCGATTGAATAGTCAGAGTGATTCGTGAATAGTGTCGTATCGTGAATAGTAACTCGACACCAAAAGATAGAAATTTCACAAAAAACATCTTCACGCTTTCGTGAATAGTACTCGTGAATAGTAACTCGTGAATAGTAACTCGTGAATAGTAACTTAGAGCATGAAAAGGTTCCAAATTTGATAAAAAGTTCCAACCAATATTTCAAAGATAATGATATTGAAGAAATAATATCATTTGAGAAGAAAATAACATCTCTTACCTCGAAAGACAGTACTTCTAGTTGAAACACCGGATATAGGCTATGACTTGAACTTGCACCGTATAGCAATACTCAAAGTATACTTAAAATACTCACAAGAATACGCTCGATAATATAAAGGGAGAAAACTTCAAATTCTGGTGTGATTTTCAATTCTAACCTAAGCACCCTATTTATAGGAAAATGCTTAGAACACCAAAACAGAAAATTTAATATAATATTATTATTATTTGTTAACATTCTATACGCCCACTTTTGGAGATCTGATTTCAGCCATCAATAACACATGATAGACCCACTTAACACACCAAAAACGTTTTTCTTGAAAAAAATAATTAAAGTTCCAAAAATCAATTATTTCGGAGCTTCGGAACTTCAATAATTCATAATAAATAGCCCTTTTATCAGAAAATTCGAATCTTGCAACTCTTTATAGGAAATTCAATTCTCTACAACTTTTCAGAAGAAAGTGTTTCCAAATTCCAAACATAAATTGACCGAAATCCATAAACGGGTGATTTTACAGGCTATAATCAAATTTCGGTCAATAATTGTGTCCACCAACACACAAAATATGTGTTAAACATTTAATGCCACAAAAATACTCTTCCTCCTCATATACTCATATATCCCACATTCATTATAAAAATATCACCGTTATTATATTATTAAAATAATATAATTAAATGAATTATTTTATCAGAAAAAGATAAAATATTAATTTTCAACAATTGTCATTATAAAAATTTTCTCCATCTATATCCACATAAAATCAATATTTTCCTCGTCATATAAATCAATAATTAATTATTCTCAAATAATATTCTGAATCACTTGATCTTGGCAACCCGGTAGTTCGAGGAAAGAGGGGCTTTCAATAAAGATCTCTCCTTCTTTGGCGCAATGATTAGGTGACCAAACCTCTCCTTAGAGACAGAACTTTCTAGACATTGCCAATAATGTTATCCAATAATATTATTAGGATAATATGAATTATTTGCTCCGATAATGGAAAATCTTGTGTAATGACAATTTATTGAAACAACGATCTTATAAAATATCAATGAAGAAATTATTGAATCAATAAAATAAAATCTTGAATAGTAATTCTTTGTACCAATTATTGAGTAGTGCCTTCTTACGTAAGAATCAATAATTGGTGCAATCTTGTAATATTCTTGTTCAACAACGCGTATTAGTGTGTTTTAACCACACGGGTATTCCAACAAGATACTTGTAACAACTACTGCCGTTATTTATAAACAACTTATATTTGTCGTTTTCTTCATCCAATCGCTTTCCGTTATGGGGCCCACAAAAGACTGCGTCGTCGTACGAATATTCCCGACAGCGATATGAATATTCCACGACCAAACGAATATTCCCCGACAATAATGAATATTTTATAACCACTTGCTTATTCGAAATATTTGCGTATTTTACCCATAACTATCCTCATTAATCAAATCAACCCTTACTATTTCAAAATAATAAATAGAGGAAAATAAATTTCATTTATTAATAATTTGGGGTCTTACAACCGTGGTAACTCCTCTTCTTCCTCTTCCTCTTCCTCAACAAATTCCTCCTCAGGATCCTCCTCAGGATCAGTCTCGGGATCATGCTCCTGACCAACAATGGTGTTCAATGGAGATGACTCCCTCTGTACCAGCTGCTCCCTAACGACATGAATGTCTCGGGGCTCCTCCTCTGTCGGTACTATAGGTACACGGTGTTCTTCCTCCCCAGCTTGACTAGCTTCTCCAACATTCGACATCCTGACACAAAATTTTAAGTTTTAGTTACTAAGTCGTATCATCTAACGCATACTTTAACACATAAACATATAAGGTCTTTTATTATCTTCAATGAATTACATAAATTCATTTCTTATAGCTCGATAAGAGTTTTACATCACTATCTTCTTTCTATAAGGCTACTACCTAAGGTTGTTCCCCACCTAAGGTTCATAACCTCTGACTTTGATACCAACATATGACACCCCCAAATCAAGGTACTTCAATTCCACGGGATTTGGTGTTCCTTTATATAAATATCATCTATCTATCTACCCATAATAAATGCAAACCATGCAATAGATAGAAATAATAATAAATCTCCCTTATGGGGTTACATCAACTACATAATAAATCTGATACCAAAGTTACTCTAACCTTAAACATCATATGGAATCATAAATAATTAAGTCTTAAACAACATCATTAACTTAAGTCTAACCTAAATACATCATCAAATAAAATAACAAGTCTTCAACACTTGCTAACTTTGACCTTGCCTTTACTAGTGGAAGGTTCATCAGTTCTTTCGTTCTTAACTGCAATGTTATTATTAAGCAAGAGTGAGCATTAATGCCCACAAGTATAATAATGAAATAACAGTATAATAACATGCGAATAAATCAAAGACATCTAAATAAAAGCTCAACTTTTGAATCAAGAATGAATAACAAGAAACAAAAGAATTCTGAGGGTCATAAGACCTTGAACTATGTCCTAGGTTATCAAGGGTTATACTTGAAACCTTTAATGATCGTAAGACTATGGACCTTTCTACTCGTACTTAGGGGATCACCCTTAGTACAATCATGCACAATATCTTAACGCTGCTAGCGATAAGTAAATCCCTTTGCGGGGTTGTTCATCTCGGTTTGACATTCGAGTCCGCACCAAAGGAAGTTTGGTTTGGACAATTCATCAAGGGTTCAGAAATTTAGAAAGCTCATCAACTATGGACTAGTCGAATCAATAAGGGTTCGCTAGTCTAATAAGATTCAATAATAATGATATTCAAATTGAATAATACTCTCAGGAAGTATCTGATAGGACAATTATTGTATATTTGAATCATGCTTTGAAAAGATAATCAATCTTTAATATAACATTTGAACATGAATAATAATATTGATAATTTACTCGAGGTAATTAATAAACTTGAACAATAATGACAAGTAGGGTTAGGAAACTTGCCTCATGCGTAGGCTAAACGATTACTACTTCCGTTCACCACAAATCCTACACACATACCATATGTATTCACGACATTCATTAGTTACATTTTCACTTAATTATTTAAAATAAACTCCACTTTATTTAACAAATCATTACCCTTCTAATTTAATTACTTAATTAAATTAGAATATTTTCATTCTCTTACTATTATTACACTCGAATAAATTATTTCATAATAATTTCCATCGAATATTTAATTTATTCCATAATATCTCAATTAAAATGTTTAATTTATTTTATAAATATTTTAATAATAATTTTCATTGAATATTTATTTTATTCCATAATATCTCAATTAAAATATTTAATTTATTTTATAAATATTTTAATAATAATTTTCATCGAATATTTATTTTATTCCATAATATCTCAATTAAAATATTTAATTTATTTTATAAATATTTTAATAATAATTTTCATCGAATATTTATTTTATTTCATAAATATCTTAATTAAAATATTTAATTTATTTTATAAATATTTTAATAATAATTTTCATTAAATATTTATTTATTATTATTATTTTTTTTTTATTTTTATTTTTTTATTTTATTTTTTTTATTTATTTATTTTTGATGTAGGGGTGGGTAATTTAGTTTAGTAACATTGCAAGGAAGCTGAGTTTCCCAGAACTCATTTTCATTGTTACTAGCAGATTACGTAGTTCGATTAGTCATGAACATAACAAGGCCAAATTAGGCCAAAATCAATCACACGTAAAATTATACATGAATATGGCCATAACTTCCAATTAGTTATTTTTTACACGAATTTAGACTTACCCAATCATTGTAATACATATATAATCATTACTTAACCCATCTAGCATGATTTTTAAAAAGTTACAACACATAATTTCCAAAATCAACACATTTACTTTCAATGTTCTTGATGTTCTTGAAGGTTTTGAAAATAAAACATGAAAATTGTCACTACGGATTCGTTATAACACTGAATCCATTTATTTAAACGTTGGTCTCTTTGTTTCAACATGCATAACATCATACGAGTGTAAATTTTACGAAAACATTTATGTTTGACATACTAAAATCACGTATAAGGCCTTAAGGCCAAAACCCAAACTCTGTAATTTTGTAGAAATCATATACGATGTAATACTATGAAACTGATGATATGGAATCATGCAATATATATATATATATATATATATATATAAAATGTTATGCTACTCTTATTATTACATATATCCATATAATAGCACAATTTCTCAATTACAGAGACATAACAGAGGTTTGAAAGCCAAAAACTATGAAACCCATTTAATGAAAACTAAATACGTAAAATATAATTTGGGAAGGAGGAGATTACCCTGTAGGATATAATTAGTAGGCTTCGTTTCCTCACTCTCAATTCTCTTTCACAGTATCTTAATTCTTCTTGGAAATTCTCAGACTCTCTCTGAATATTTCTTAGACTTAGGCAAAAATGAAAAAAAAGAAAAAGAAGGCGTCGTATATAATGATCGGATAAGGCGGCAGAGTGGTCGATTGGCCCAATCATGGGTTAAGCTGCACCAACTCCTCTTAGGGCCTTGTTTGGCTAGCTTCAAAAGACTTAATCTCATTTAATTAAATAAAACCTTTATCATATAGTTTAATTAATGTCACACTCCTTTATAAAATAAACTCATATCTTATTTAATTTATTATAAACAAAATATAATAATTTTTCATAAATTCACATAGTCACATAATTAAATAACTCATTAATAAATAATGTCAAATTATTAATTCTCTAATTAATAATTAAATTAATTAAAATACCAATATGCTTATTAAATATTTTTTTAATACAATAAGCTCACATAATCACATACTTTGATAATAAAAACTCTCTACATTAATTTAATAAATGTAACACATATAATTAAATTAATCTACCACAATTGTGTCAATTAATTATTTAATCTAATAATTAAATCATCAAAAAATATTTATTTAATTCAATAAATATTAAAATTAATTACAAAATTCTCGTTCGTCACAGTTGACCATTGACATTGAACGTTTCTAACGGATTGCGACTGTAGAGTTCAACGGCGCCATGAGGAAATACTCATTTTATTGTAAATGGTCCCGACCATCTCGACTTAAGCTTTCCAAGGAACAAACGCAACCGTGAATTGAATAGGAGGACTGCTTTACCCGGCTCGAATGTCCGTTGCACAATTTTCTGGTCATGCCATCTTTTAACTTTTTCTTTGTATAGCTTGGCATTCTCGTAAGCTTGGAGGCGGAATTCGTCGAGCTCATTTAGTTGGAGTAGCCTTTTTTCTCCTACCGCGGCTTGATCAAAATTCAATTTCTGTATGGCCCAATAAGCCTTGTGTTGTAGCTCCACCGGTAAGTGACATGCCTTTCCGTACAAGAGTTGATAAGGTGACATCTCGATTGGCATTTTGTATGCAGTTCGGTATGCCCATAATGTGTCGTCCAATCGAAGTGACCAATCTTTCCGACTCGGATTTACAACTTTCTCCAATATCCTTTTAACTTCTTTGTTCGATACCTCGGCTTGCCCATTAGTTTGAGGGTGATCTGTTTGTATACCTTGTGATTGACCCCATACTTAGCCAGAAGAGCTGTAAATGACTTATTGCAGAAGTGACTGCCTTCATCACTGATTATTGCTCTTGGCGTGCCAAACCTCGTGAAAATGTTTTTCTGCAGAAACTTGAGGACCACCTTGGCATCATTAGATTGTAATGCTGCAGCTTCAACCCATTTCGAGACGTAATCCACCGCGAGTAGAATATACTGATTGTTCAAAGACGACGGGAATGGTCCCATGAAATCGATGCCCCATACATCAAAGATTTCCACTTCAAGATTTGTTTGTAGGGGCATCTCATTCCGTTTTGATATATTTCCCATCCTTTGGCATCTATCACACGTTTTCACAAATTGGTGGGCATCTTTGAACATCGTAGGCCAATAAAACCCGGATTGAAGAACTTTCGCCGCGGTGCGCTCACTCCCGTAATGTCCACCGTATGCCGATGAATGGCATTCTTGTAATATGCTGTGGACTTCACTGTATGGGATACATCGTCGAATCATCTTATCGGCACATTATTTGAACAAGTACGGTTCATCCCACATGTACCACTTGAAATCATGCAGAAACTTCTTTTTCTGTTGTCGTGTAAGATCCGGTGGAAGCATCTTGCTTACCACATAATTCGTTAAGTCTGCATTCACCCCAAATAACTGCTCATCTGGGAATGTCTCATTGATCACGCATCTATCATCATCCTTTTTCTCCGAATTTTCCAGCCTTAACAAATGATCGGCTACTTGATTCTCCATCCGCTTTCTATCTTTAATTTCTAAATCAAACTCTTTAAGTAGGAGAATCCATCGGATAAGGCGTGGCTTAGCATCTTTTTTCGCGATTAAGTATCGAATCGCCGAATGGTCCGTGTAGACTATTACCATAGTCCCGATCAAGTATTCCCGGAATTTGTCGAATGCGTATACCACTGCAAGCAATTCCTTTTCCGTAGTAGTGTAGTTCAGTTGAGTCTCTGTGAGTGTTTTGCTTGCATAGTATATGGTGTGAAACACCTTGTCTCGTCTTTGGCCCAAAACAGCCCCAACCGCATAGTCGCTCGCATCACACATAAGTTCGAATGGTATTTTCCAGTTCGGTACGACTATCACGGGGCTGTAGTTAATTTCTTCTTCAATAGGTCAAACCCGGACTTACATTCTGCAGTAAAGCTGAAAGTGGCATCCTTCTCTAAAAGACTGCATAGAGGTTTTAAAATCTTAGAGAAGTCTTTTATGAATCTCCTGTAGAACCCAGCATGCCCCAGAAAACTTCTAATTCCCTTAACTGAGCCCAATGGAGGTAGTTTCTCGATCGTGTCCAACTTTTCCTTGTCCACCTCCAATCCTTGAGTCGACACCTTATGTCCCAAAATTATGCCCTCTTCAACCATGAAGTGGCATTTTTCCCAATTCAGTATGAGGTTTGTATCCTACACCATTTGCAATACCATGACCAGATTCTCTAAGCAAGTGTCAAAATTGTCCCCATAGGCCAGAAATCGTCCATGAAGACTTCAACGTTCTTCTCCACCATATCCAGAAAATAGCCATCACACACATTTGAAAGTTGCGGTGCATTGCACGATCAAGAATGACATTCTCCTGAATACAAAGGTGTCGTAAGGGCAAGTGAATGTTGTCTTTTCCTGATCCTCAGGAGCGATAGCAATCTGATTATATCCCAAATATCCATCCAATAAGTAGTAAAACTCATGTCCCGCTAACCTGTCTAACATTTGATCGATAATAGGTAGCGAGAAATGATCCTTCCGGGTTGCCTTATTCAATCTCTTATAATCATTGCACACCCTCCAACTTGTTACTGTCCTTGTTGGAATTAACTCGTTGTCCTCATTCTGAATTACCGTCATTCCCCCTTTCTTAGGCACACAATGAATCGGACTTACCCATTTACTGTCGAAAATTGGATATATGACACCGGCATCCAATAATTTTAGAATTTCCTTCTTGACTACTTCCTTCATGATTGGGTTAAGTCGACGTTGATGCTCCACCGATGGACTTGCATCATCCTCCATCAAATCTTGTGCATGCAAAATGATGGGCTAATGCCTTTTATATCCGCAATCATCCATCCAATCGCTGATTTGTGATCCCTAAGCACCCTCAACAACTTTTCTTCCTGCAATTCGTTAAGTGTAGCAGAAATAATTATAGGTAAAGAATTTAAATCGCCTAAATACGCATACCTGAGATGTTTAGGGAGTGGCTTAAGTTCCAACGTCGGTAGCTCCTCCAATGATGGTTTCAATTTTTCTGCAACTGTCTCCTCGGTGTACAGAGGTTCAACCGGTGCTCTGAATCGGCTAACTCGTGGCAAAGAGTCTAGCATCTGTAATAAGTCCACAAATTCTGGGTCGTCTTTTTCTTCATCCCCCAATAAGGTTGTTTCTAACGGATCATTGATCAAACTCTTGTTAATATCTTCGCTGGTAATTTGCTCAATTAAATCCATTCGATAACACTCTTACTCATCTGTAGGATATCTCATGGCCTTGAACACATTGAATTTTACTTCTTGATCTTGGACCCTCATTGTCAGTTCTCCTTTTTGCACGTCTATGAGTGTCCGTCCCGTGGCCAAGAAGGGTCTCCCTAGGATGATTGGGATGTTCTTATCTTCATCAAAATCCAGTATGATAAAGTCCGCAGGGAATATGAATTTATCCACTTTTACCAAAATGTCTTCTATAATGCCTCTCGGATATGTGACTGACCTATTTGCCAACGACAATGAAATGTTCGTAGGCTTTGGCGCGGGCAAACCCAATTCTGAATATACTGATAATGGCATTAGGTTTATACTTGCCCCTAAATCATATAAGCACTTGTTAAAAGACATCTTCCCGATCGTGCACGGGATAGTAAAGCTCCCCGGGTCTTTGAGTTTTGGTGGAAGCTTTTTCTGTAACACTGCACTACACTCTTCTGTTAGTGCCACTATTTCGAAGTCATCCTATTTCTTCTTCCTCGATAGAATTCCCTTCATAAACTTCGTAGAACTCAGCATTTGTTCTAGGGCCTCTGCGAATGGGATGTTACTCTGGAGTTTCTTGAACACATCTAAAAACTTTGAAAACTACTTATCTGATTTCAGTTTTTGGACCCTCTACTGAAACGGCGGTGGGGGATAAACAATCGGCTCGCTGTTTAACTTTGCTTCCTCATTTTTGTTACCCTCCACTGCGTTACTGTCATCAACTTTTTCCTCTGGTGTTGCTGAATTTTCTGCACTATTCCCACCGAGGTGTTTTCCACTTCTCAACATAACTGCTTGACATTGCTCATGATTACCCTTCGAATTTCTTTCGGTATCGCTAGGTAATGTTCCTTGTGGTCTATTCTTTAATGCCAATGCAATTTGACCTATCTGATTCTCTATATTTTTGATAGCAATAGCTTGATTTTTCATAGCCAAATCGTTGCTAGTCATGTACCTTGCCCATGATTCCTCCCCATCGGATTTCCTGTCCAGCTGTTGAATCTGTTGTGGATGACTATGAAAACCATGGGGATATGATGGTCGTGGAGCTTGAGTTTGCTGATTATTGCTCCATGAGAGGTTTGGGTGGTTCCTATTCCCCTGGTTGTAGGTGTTTTGGTAGGTATTTTGCGGAATTCTGTTGTAGTTTCCTATGAACTGAACGGATACTGGATTTATTGCACACTGCTCTGTCAGATGATCCCCCGCACATAATTCACATACTACCATAACCTATTGAACTTGTTCCTGAACTTGAGCCCCTACTATCGTATTCACCCTCTCATTCATCACATCAAACTTCATGGATAGTGCAGAAAGAGTTGCTTGTTTAGCTGTTACTCCATCTAATTCTAAGATCCCAGCCGCCTTTGCATGTGTCATTCTTGTTGTGGGCCTCTGGTAGTTATTTGCTGACATTGTTTCTATCAAATTGTAGGCTTCCTCATAACTCTTAGCCATGAATGCACCGCCCGATGCCGCATCAATGCTAGTTCTGACATTTCCAAGTATCCTGTTATAGAAGGTGTTCATTTGTAACCACTTGGGCAATCCATGATGTGGGCATTTTCTGAGTAATTCCGTGTATCTCTCCCATGACTCATATAGAGACTCTCCATTCTGCTGCTCAAACATTGTGATGTCATTCCTCATTTTCGCAGTCTTCGCCGGTGGGAAAAATTTGGCAAGAAATTTTTGAGCCAAATCCTCCCACGTAGTGATCGAACCCGACGGTAAAGAATGTAACCAACTCTTCGCCTTATCCCGTAAAGTGAATGGGAACAAGCGAAGTCTTACTGCCTCATCCGACACCTCATTGTACTTGAACGTGTCGCACATCTCCAGAAAACTGATCAAATGCTCATTCAGATCGTCGTTTGCCATTCCCCCAAACTGACATGAGTTCTGCATCATCTGAATCATCCCAGGCTTTATTTCAAAAGTGTTCGCAGCTATTGCAGGCCTAGTAATGCTCGACTGCAGATCAGTCACCCTAGGTATGGCAAAATCCCTCAACGCTTTCTGGTCTTTGGCAGCCATCGTTTCTTCCTTATCAAAATTTTTGAATTCGTTCCTCGTTTCCTCAATCCACCTACTCAACTTTTGAAATCGTCTGTCAATGTCGTCCTCAAAAGGAAGCAAGTTTGGATGTTTAGATCGTGTTTGCATAAACCAATGTCGAAAACCTGAAATAGAGAAAATAAAAATAAAAATGTTTAAGTAAAACTGGACTAATTAAACTGATATTGTAAAAACAAATATTAAAATCTCGGCTAAATTGTCCCCGGTAACGGCGCCGAAAACTTGTTGGTGAAAATCAAAACGCTTAAAAACATGCAAGTGCACGTGGTCAACAAGTAATATAGTAGTGAATAAAGTATCGTTCCCACGAGGACAAAATATCAAGAATCTTAACTTCACAAGTATCAATTTTGTATTAACCCTAATTTTATTAAACTAATCAATTCAATGGTTTTAAATTATATAAAAGAAAACTAAATTAATAAAGATATTAACTATCATAAAACAGACACCAATAACGAAATCGGGAATTTCAAAAAATAATTGGAGAATTAGACTTATGATTTCACCCTGAGCTTCACTCTGATTTTCAAACCTTTATTCCAACTCAATTCAATATTCCAGTTTATTAATCAAGAACACGAACTTAGTAAGAGCCACCTCTCGATGCACTAATACCATATTAACATCAATCCACAATTAAGATAGAAATTCGTTAAACACCTAAATTAACCAACTCGTTATATCTCTATGTGAACTGCAATAAAAAAGGTTGAAGTTTAAGCTCTCTATACGATTACACGCGATGTCAAGCGTATCTCTACCTTAACAATAATCACAAATCTGCTATCGACAAAATTCATGACACATGCTATAATAACTAGGTCTATATTCGAATCTCCTCTCTCGATTTCTTTCAAATCCACAAAGAACTGTTGATCAGGCAATTCATAAATTCACACACAAATTAACATAGATAAACTGAAAATATCTTATTGAATTGAAAATCAAAGTTATAGAATAATCGTTACGCCCAAAGATCCATCACAAGTCTAATAAATAAATTAGTTCATAACGAATGAATTAAAAATTGAATAATTTGTTGAAAACATCATCCCAATTACAAATAGATGAAAGAAAAGAGGAATTATGGAAAACCCCTTCACGTAGCCTCGATTTGCAACCGTCATGATAATCTCCGAAAATTACTCCTCCAACGTTCGCTCTTCAATCCTTGAAATCGCTCTTGAATTCTTCCTTTGTGTTGTATGATTGTTGTTTTTCTACGTAAAAGCAAGCTCTCCTCTCTTCTTGTCGAGTCCTTCTTTTTATTAGAGTCCAAACGCACCAGCCAAGCCCAACAAACCAAGCCCCAAAAGAAGTCAAAACCAAACAGACAAATTGAAGGAAGCGGGACCCCCGCTACGGTGAAACAAGAAACAACAAGCCTTCCCCGTGACATAGCTACTATCTTCAAATTTTTCAAGCTCCAACTTTTTTCCACTTTTGCTCCAAAAAATCCACCTTTCCTCACCAATTGCATCCATGACCACCGTACACATAAAATATCACAAAACGAGTAAAAACAAACACAAAACATGAAAATAACTACGAATTTAAACTTGAAATGAATATTGATTCGTGTATATAAAATCCACTTCTCACACTCCTCTTCCATGATACGAGACATCGTCCTGCAATCCAACATGTACGATGGAAGTCCTTCGAACTGGATGGGGTACCTCAAAACTCGATCCTGGGCCTCATCCATTGCATGAGTAAGTGTAGAGTATGTCTCTCCAAGCTTTGCCTTCTTTGCACGGCCATCCTCTTCTGCAAGATCAGCACGACGTGACTCTCTTACCCAACCCTCCTTTGCTATGACAAGCCTCTCTGAACTCTCTTTCAGATCCTTCTTCAACTTTTCTATCTCTACGGTCTTATCTTCGGTTTGACCTTTCTCATGAACCAAATCCCATTCTACATTTCCCAGTCGTGAGTGAAGAGTCAAAATCTCTCTCTCCTTTTGCTCGAAAGTAATCTGCTGAATAATAGCTCGCTCAGTCAGATCCTGCACCTCATCTCGAAACTCCACGTTACGGTCGTATAATGTGTCGTACATCTCAGCATCGATGGAATGCTGTGGAAACTCCTCTTCTTCCTCTTCCTCGTCAAATTCCTCCTCAGGATCATCCTCAGGTTCATGCTCCTGACCAACAACGGTGATCAATAGAGATGACTCCCTCTGTACCAACTGTTCCCTAACGACATGAATGTCTCTGGGCTCCTCCTCTGTAGGTTCTATAGGTACTCGGGGTTCCTCCTCCCCAGTTCGACTAGTTCCTCCAACGTCAGATATCCTGACAACAAAATTCAAGTTTTAGTTACTAAGTCATACTAGTGAGCACATAATTTTAACACATAAGCACATAAAGTCTTTTATTATCTTCAATGAATTACAAAAATTCATTTCCTAGAACTCGATAAGAGTTTTCCATCACTATGTTCTTTCTATAAGGCTACTACCTAAGGTTCATAACCTACAACTTTGATACCAACTTGTGACACCCCCAAATCTGGGTACTTCGATTCCACGGGATTTGGTGTTCACTGTACAAATATCATCTATCTATCTACCCATAATAAATGCAAACCATGCAATAGATAGAAATAAAATCTTCCCCTTAAGGGTTACAACATCCGAATAATAATACAATCCCAGGTTAAACTAACCTTAAACATCTGTGCGGAAATATAAACAATAAGTCTTAAGTAACATCAATTCTAATTACATCACATAAATAATCAGTCTTCATTACTTGCTAAGCTTGCCCTTGCCTTTACTAGTGGAAGGTTCGTCTGCTCTTTCGTTCTTAACTGCAATGTTATTATTACGTAAGAGTGAGCACGATTGCCCACAAATATAATAATATAACAATGAATAGTAACATGCGAGAGAAATAATAAATTCTGAAATAAAAGCTCAACTTCTGAATCAAGAATGAATAACAAGAATCAAAAGATTTATGAGGGTCATAAGACCTTGAACTATGTCCTAGGTTATCAAGGGTTATACTTGAAACCTTTAATAGTCATAAGACTATGGACCTTTCTACTCGTACTTAGGGGGATCAGCCCTTAGTACCATACTGTGAACAATATCTTAACGCTAACGCATAAGTAAATCCCTTTACTGGGTTGTTCATCTCAGTTTGACATTCGAGTCCGCACCAAAAGAAGTTTGGTTTGGATAATTCAATAAGGGTTCTGAAATTTAGAACATTCATCAACTATGGACTAGTTGAATCAATAAGGATTCGCTAGTCTAACAAGGTTCAACAATAATTGTGACAACCCCAAAATAGGTCCATTCCATCCAACCTATTCTGAGTCGCCAAATACATGGTATAGAAAACAACTACAATTTTATTACAACAATTGTCGTGCAAAATACAACAATACATATGTTGTGAGTTTTGATACAAATATATATATATATATATATATATATATATATATATATATATCAACTGTGACTCTTGACACCAACTTGGGTAGCACGTTACCATGACACCTTACATAAAGGTACAGTCAAAAATTATTTTAGAAATTAAAATCTTTGGGAAGTGCTCAAGGAAACCTTCGTGCATAGGAGGCCATGCGTCTAGGTTATGATAGATATCATATGCCCACAGAATTATCCTTGGTTGACCCAATAAATCATAAAGAAAAACGAGAAGATTACTATCATATTCTTTCTAATGGTGAGTCTTCTCTTGACATATCATTATCTCCACCGTCTCTAATTGAGAATTATACTTCAACCAAACTCCAAGATCATATAGATAGTGCTTGTAGATATACTCAGCAAGTGGATGTGCACAACCTTGTCTTATGATAACACGAGGTTGTATGCCATTAGACATCTTGTATGATAGTGGCAAAACACCCTTCCAAAGTTGGGTTCACCTCACCCTATTCGGTTCACCAAAATTAGATATCAAATGACGTATACAATACGACAAACTTATCTAAAGTTCTCAATAAAATTATTTCCATATTATTTAGGGAGAACCTCAATAGCTATAGACCACCTTTCTATTCCCCTGTTATCCCCGCTCGACCCAGCCACACTCTTATTACCTGAAAGAAATTATGAAGCAAAAGGGTGAGCACAACTAGCTCAATAAAGAATATCACGACTAAAGATAATTAAATTATCAATAGCCTTCGTCAGTAATAAATCACAGATTTAAAACATATGGCAGATGATAAAACTTTTCAACCATAGTTGCAGCGGAACGAACAATCCATTAGAAGAGTCAAATAGACCATAAAGTCTATTATCTTCTCCATGTTAAAAGTCCACCAACAATGTTTTAACCCTGTAATATCAATCAACAGTTCATGTCCACATTCATGTGAATAACTCATAATCATAATTGTAGTTCTAAATTCCTTTTCGCATTCAGGACGAAGATAATTTTCATCACATGTCTTTACCTGAAACATCAAAGATAATGGTTATACCAAATCACAGTTACTATTCATATTCATACTAATAAATTCATCTTTGCATTACGACCAAAGATATTCATCAACAGTTCATCTTTGCACTACAGGCCAAAGATATTCAACAACAGGTAATCTTTGCACTACAGGCCAAAGATATTTATATCTCAAAGAAATACATAATCATTTCAGAATTTATATAAACCATAATTATAACCATGTTGATCAATTCACCTTGCACTTAAGCTAAAAATATTCCATTGTAAATTCAATGGTCATGATCATACTAGTCAACAATTCAACTTTGCACTACTGGCCAAAGAGAACCCATAGTCACGAACATACCAATACTTTACCCATCTTTACACTCAAGTCAAAGAGAAATTCCATCACCAGGGTTATAAAAATATTATATATGATAATAAAAATAATAGGATCAACAACTACATTTAATTTCAAGAGCAAGATTCATAAATCAATGATTTCATAACACCTTAATCCAAATGTTATAAATCACTTAATAATCTCATAATCTAATATTATTAATATTACCACAATATCTTAATCATTTCTTAAACTTATAAATAATTTATTTTAATTGTTTGTATTTTACTAATTAATGTATTTAATCATTCTAAAATGCCAAACTCATAAGATTTCATCACCAATAACCAAAACCCTCATCAAAAATCTGTATATACCTTATATAGGATTCTTAAGCCATAAAATCCTATTTTTCAAATTTCTTACTTCACATAACATATTTAATTCATTTACTCATAACTAGACCATTTTCATGAAAAATACCAAATCAGTTCCAAAACTATTTCTTTTTTGGGATTTAGCATAATATAGTCCCATATTGATCATATATTTTTCTCAGAATTTTTAAAATTCATTTACTATTTTTCATATGGCCAAAACTACTGAATATTTAGACATTTATCATAAATTGTACTTTTGTTCAAAAATTCTGAAATTTACACGATATACTTCTGTTATATACATGTACTCCCAATAAATATTTCATCAATTTTGGAATTAACCACAAGGAGTTATAAGGGTTTACTTTTAAAATAGTCTTTTCCCATAAAATCCATAACTCTTAATCTATATATCAACAAATCGCCATATTTGGAAACAATCAACAAAACTCATCAAATTATCATTTCAAATTTTTCCAGAATTTTTGAAGGTTCACAAAAATTTCGAAACTTAAAAACATAATAACCCTTAAAATCACTTACTATCTCTTACCTCAAAAGAGCAGTATTGGAATGTCGGATATAACGCTGAACGAACTTGCAACGTATAGCAACACTCAAGATATCTAAATACTCACAAAATATGCTCGATAATATAGAGAGAGAAAACTTCAATTTCTGGTGTGATTTTCAATTCTAACCTAAGCACCCTATTTATAGGAAATTACTTAGAACACCAAAGTAGAAAATTTAATAAAATATTAATATATTTATATTATAAATTCTTACGCACACCATCATTGATCCAAAATATCAGCCACACATGTGCCAAATTTGCCAAAAACATTTTTCATATAAAAGTTATTTAAAACTCCAAAAAAAAATAATCAATTAATCCGGAACTTCAATAATTCATAATAAATAGCCCTTTTATCAGAAAAATTCGAACCTTTTATCTGTTCTATAGGAAATTCTATTCTCTACAACGTTGCAGAAGAAATATTTCCAAATTCCAAACAGAAATTGATCGAAATCCACAAACGGGCGATTCTACAGGCTATAATCAAATTTCAGTCAAGAAATGGGGCCACAGACATGTTTAACATGTTTTAAATAACTTTTGCAACAAAAATACTCTTCCTCCTCATATACTCATATATCCCACATTCATTGTAAAAACAATATCCCCATTATTATATTTTTAAAATATAATAATATATTTAAATGAATTATTTTATCTAAAAAAGATAAAATATTAATTTTCAACAATTATCACATTAAAAAAATTTCTCCATCTATATCCACATAAAATTAATATTTTCCTCATCATATAAATAAATAATTAATTATTCACAAATAATATTACAGAATCACAATACTAAATGACGGTAGTTCCGAGGAAAGAGGGGCTTTCAATAAGAATTTCTCCTCTCATGGTAGCTTGATTAGGTGACCAAACCTCTCCTTATGTAGAACTTTCTAGACATTGCCAATAATATTATCTAGTAATATTATTAAAATAATATGAATCATTGATCTAATAATGGGAAATATTGTGTAGTGACAATTATTAAAACAACAGTAATATAAAATATCAACGTAGCAATTATTGAATCAATAAAATAAAATATTGAGCGGTAATTCTTTGTAACAATTATTGAGTAGTGCCTTCTTACGTAAGAATCGATAATTGGTACAATCATCGTAATTCTTGTCTTGCAACAATGCGTATTCGTATTTTAACCATAGGGTATTCCAACGATTGTTAAGCAGTAACAACTACGCCGTTATTTATAAAAACTCATACTTGTCGTTTTCTTCATCCAATAGCTTTTCGTTATGGGGCCCACAAAAGGTTGCCCCGTCGTACGTATATTCTCCGATAGGAAGAATATTTCACGACCAAACGAATATTCCCCGACAACAATGAATATTTTATAACCACTTGCTTATTTAAAATATTTACATATATCCCCTTTAACTTTAAACTATTATCAATTTAACCATTTACTGAATAGTAATTATAAGAAAATTGAATACTTTTATTTCATAAAATTCAGGGTCTTACAATCTCCCCTCCTTATGAAATTTCGTCCCCGAAATTTACGTACCTGGTATTTCAAAGAGTTGAGAATACCTTGCTTTCATTTCAGATTCCATCTTCCTGTCATCATGATTTCTCCATTGCTCATCTCACCGTATTTGGATATCATTCTAGAATACAACTTCAAAAAAGGGTTAATTGAACAAATTAACATATCACATAATATCCCGATATTATGACTGACCAACAAATAAGCTTAGGTAGGACACACTAGTGAAGGATTTACTCGTCTCTCCCCTCCTAGTTCGATTCCCCGATCTCCGCCAGAGATCAAATCCCTAAGCTCTGATACCAAATGTGACAACCCCAAAATAGGTCCATTCCATCCAACCTATTCTGAGTCGCCAAATACATGGTACAGAAAACAACTACAATTTTATTAAAACAATTATCGTGCAAAATACAACAACACATATGTTGTGAGTTTTGATACAAATATATATATATCAACTTTGACTCTTGACAGCAACTTGGGTAGCACGTTACCATGACACCTTACATAAAGGTACAGTCAAAAACTGTTTTAGAAATTAAAATCTTTGGAAAGTGCTCAAGGAAACCTTCGTACATGGGAGGCCATGCGTCTAGGTTATGATAGATATCATATGCCCACAGAATTATCCTTGGCTGACCCAATAAACCCCAAAGAAAAATGAGAAGATTACTATTATATTCTTTCCAATGGCGAGTCTTCTCTTGACATATCATTATCTCCACCGTCTCTAATTGAGAATTATACTTCAACCAAACTCCAAGATCATATAGATAGTGCTTGTAGATATACTCAGCAAGTGGATGTGCACAACCCTGTCTTATGATAACACGAGGTTGTATGTCATTAGACATCTTGTATGATAGTGGCAAAACACCCTTCCAAAGTTGGGTTCACCTCACCCTATTCGGTTCACCAAAATTAAATATACAATGACGTATATAATACGACGAACTTATCTAAAGTTCTCAATAAAATTATTTTCATATTATTTAGGGAGAACCTCAATAGCTATAGACCACCATTCTATTCCCCTATTATCCCCGCTCGACCCAGCCACACTCTTATTACCTGAAAGGAATTGTGAAGCAAAAGGGTGAGCACAACTAGCTCAATAAAGAATATCATGACTAAAGATAATTAAATTATGAATAGCCTTCGTCAGTAATAAATCAGAGATTTAAAACATATGGTAGATGATTAAACTTTTCAACCATAGTTACAGCGGAACGAGCAATCCATTAGAAGAGTCAAATAGACCATAACTTCTCCATGTTAAAAGTCCACCAACAATGTTTTAACCTTGTAACATCAATCAATAGTTCATTTCCACAATCATGTGAATAACTCATAATCATAATTATAGTTCTAAATTCCTTTTCGCATTCAGGACGATGATAATTTCCATCACCTGTCTTTACCTGAAACATCAAAGATCATGGTTATACCAAATCACAGTTCCTGTTCATATTCATACTAATAAATTCATCTTTGCACTACGGCCAAAGATATTCATCAACAGTTCATCTTTGCACTACAGGCCAAAGATATTCAACAACAGGTCATCTTTGCACTACAGGCCAAAGATATTCATATCTTAAAAAGATACATAATCATTTCAGAATTTATATAAACCATAATTATAACCATGTTGATCAATTCACCTGGCACTTTACTTAAAAATATTCCATTGTAAATTCAATGGTCATGATCATACTAGTCAACAATTCAACTTTGCACTATTGGCCAAAGAGAATCCATAGTCACGATCATACCAATACTTTACGCATCTTTACACTCAAGTCAAAGAGAAATTCCATCACCATGGTTATAAAAATGTTATATATGATAATAAAAACAATAGGATCAACAACTACATTTAATTTCAAGAGCAAGATTCATAAATCAATAATTTCATAACACTTTAATCCAAATGTTATAAATCACTTAATAATCTCATAATCTAATATTATTAATATTACCACAATATCTTAATCATTTCTTAAACTTATAAACAATTTATTTTAATTGTTTATATTTTACTAATTAATGCATTTAATCATTCTAAAATGTCAAACTCATAAGATTTCATCACCAATAACCAAAATCCTCATCAAAAATCTGCATATACCTTATATAGGATTCTTAAGCCATAAAATCCTATTTTCCAAATTTCTTACTTCACATAACATATTTAATTCATTTAATCATAACTAGACCATTTTCATGAAAAATACTAAATCAGTTCCAAAAATATTTTTTTTCTTGGATTTAGCATAATATACTCCCATATTGAACATATATTTTTCTCAGATTTTTAAAATTCATTTACTATTTTTTATATGGCCAAAACTCCCGAATATTAAGACATTTATCATAAATTGTACTTTTGTTCAAAAATTCTAAAATTTACATGGTATACTTCTGTTATATACATGTACTCCCAATAAAAATTTCATCAATTTTGGAATTAACCACAAGTAGTTATCAAGGTTAACTTTTAAAATAGTCTTTTCCCATAGAATCCATAACTCTTAATCTATATATCCAAAAATCGCCATATTTGGACACAATCAACAAAACTCATCAAATTATCATTTCAAATTTTTCCAGAATTATTGAAGGTTCACAAAAATTTCGAAACTTAAAAACATAATAACCCTTAAAATCTCTTACTATCACTTACCTCAAAAGAGCAGTACTGGAATGTCGGATATAATGCTGAACGAACTTGCACCGTATAGCAACACTTAAGATATCTAAATACTCACAAAATACGCTCGATAATATAAAGAGAGAAAACTTCAGTTTCTGGTGTGATTTTCAATTCTAACCTAATCACCCTATTTATAGGAAATTGCTTAGAACACCAAAGCAGAAGATTTAATAAAATATTAATATATTTATATTATAAATTATTACGCACACCTTCATTGATCCAAAAATATCAGCCACACATGTGCCAAATTTTCCAAAAACGT
Organism: Panax quinquefolius; assembly: GCA_020205615.1. NCBI lineage: Eukaryota > Viridiplantae > Streptophyta > Magnoliopsida > Apiales > Araliaceae > Panax > Panax quinquefolius. Next base: position 72,953,186 of record CM035171.1, on the reverse strand, counting down.
TTTTCATATAAAAGTTATTTAAAACTCCAAAAAAAATAATAATCAATTAATCCGGAACTTCAATAATTCATAATAAATAGCCATTTTGTCAGAAAAATTCGAACCTTATGTCTTTTCTATAGGAAATTCCATTCTCTACAACTTTGCAGAAGAAATTTTTTCCAAATTCCAAACAGAAATTGACCGAAATCCACAAATGGGCGATTCTGCAGGCTATAATCAAATTTCAGTCAAGAAATGGTGCCACAGACATGTTTAACATGTTTTAAACAACTTTTGCAACAAAACACTCTTCCTCCTCATATACTCATATATCCCATATTCATTGTAAAAAAATATCCACATTATTATATTTTTAAAATATAATAATATATTTAAATGAATAATTTTATCAAAAAAAGATAAAATATTAATTTTCAACAATTATCATATTAAAAAAATTTCTCCATCTATATCCACACAAAATCAATATTTTCCTCATCATATAAATCAATAATTAATTATTCACAAATAATATTACAGAATCACAATATTAGCAACCGGTAGTTTCACCAGAAAGAGGGGCTTTCCAATAAGAATTTCTCCTTACTGGCGCACAATTAGGTGACCAAACCTCTCCTTAAATAGAACTTTCTAGACATTGCCAATAATGTTATCTAGTAATATTATTAAAATAATATGAATCATTGATCTGATAATGGAAAATATTGTGTAGTGACAATTATTAAAACAACAGTAATATAAAATATCAACGTAGCAATTATTGAATCAATAAAATAAAATATTGAACAGTAATTACTGTAACAATTATTGAGTAGTGCCTTCTTACGTAAGAATCAATAATTAGTGCAATACCGTGTGCTACTGTGCAACAATGCGTATTACTATATTTTAACCACCGGGTTTTCTAATAGTGTTAACGGTAACAACTACGCCGTTATTTATAAAAACACATACTTGTCATTTTAATTATCCAATCGCTTTCCGTTAAGGGGCCCACAAAAGGTTGCTAGTATGGATACGAATATTCACAAGCGGGAAAAATATTCCACACACCAAACGAATATTCCCCAAACAACAATGAGTATTTTATAACCACTTGCTTATTTAAAATATTTACATATATCACCTTTAACTTTAAACTTTTATCAATTTAACCATTTACTGAATAATAATTATAAGAAAATTGAATACTTTTATTTCATAAAATTTGGGGTCTTACAATAATGATATTCAAATTGAATAATAATCTAAAGAAGTATATATAGAACAAATATTGTATAACAATTCATACTTGAAAGGATAATCAATCTTTAATATAACAATTCGAACTTGAATAGTAGTAATGAGAATTTACTTAAGGTAATTAATAAACTTGAACAATGATAACAAGTAGGGGTAGGAAACTTGCCTCGTGCTTAGTTTGCACTTTAATTAAACTCGTTCCTTGATTTAAATCCTACATATCATTTCCATTCACAACAATAGTTAATTATAAAGTAACTAGTCATCATAAGTTCATTCTCTTTGTCTAACTTTGATTATGACTATCCTTAGTCAAATTATCACATTCATTGTCACATAAATTACACTTCACAATTAACAAGCTAATTATGCAATCAATAATTCAATCCACATGTAATTATGTTATTTACATGTTAAGTATTTATTTTAACATCTCATTATACATATAACATATTTTTATGTTCATTACATTAAGTTGCTATCACATTGTTAGACTTGAACATTTAAAAATAGTTCATTTCGAACATTCGGAGAGTGGTATTGCATTTCACTTTTATACTAGGTCTTGGTGTCGTCATTGCATGGTAGCTATGTTACGGACATAACACTGCATGACGCGATGGTGGCTGTCATGAAAAGGAAATAAATGGCAAAAACACATGGCTGCGGTATGGCGTACCGATTGCAGAAATGGCGATTCAAAAAATCACAGAACATGCCAATTTCTTATTTTCTACTCGAATTTAGACATACCCACATGATATAATTCACACATAATCATTATCCAACATTTATAGAGTGACTTTAACCAATTTAAACACTTAATTACAGAATTAAAGCATGTAATTTTGACTGTTCTTGAAGGTTTTGAAAAAAAAAACATGAAATTTAACACTACGTATTTGTTATAACACCGAATCCATTCGTTTAAAGTTTGGTCTCTTCGTATCAACATGCATAATAAAATATGAGTGTAAATTTTACGAAAACATTTATGTTTGACATACTAAAATCACGTATAAGGCCATATGGCCATAACCCAAACTCTGTAAATTTTGAAATAACAAGTCATCGTACAAAGACATGTTTTATGATACTGATGATATGGTCTACATAATAAATATATAATCAAATACGATTTGATATGACATAACACATATACAACCCATAATCATTACTCCTATCCCAATTATAGAGGTTTAAATCAAAAACTATGAAACTCTTATTCATGAAACTTAACAATGAAAAATAGAAATTAGGAAGGAGGAGATTACCCAGAGTATAAAGTGTTTATTTGTAGGGGATGAATTCTTTCTCAACTCTTCTTCAAACACACACTCACAATCTCTTAAACAGATATAAATTTCTCTCTGAATTCCTCAAATACTCTCTGACTATATTTTAGACTTAGAAAAATGCAATAAAGAAGACGTATGATATATTAAAGGAACTGACACACTGAGTGGTCAGTTAACCCAATAATGGGTAACTGCTTCCAACTCCCCATAGGGCCTTGTTTGGCTAGCAAAATAGATATAAAAAGCATTTAATTTAATAAAACTTTATCATATAGTTTAATTAATGTCACACTCCTTCATAAAATAAATTAATATTTTATTTAATTTTCTTTTAAATAAAATATAATAATTTTTCATAAATTCACATAGTCACATAATTAAATTTCTCATTAATAAATAATGTCAAATTATTAACTCTCTAATTAATAATTAAATTAATTAAAATACATTAGGGTTATTTAGTATTTCTTTTAATACAATAAGCTCACATAATTACATATATCGAATAATAAAATTCTGTACATTAATTTAATAAATGTAACTCATATAATAAATGTACACATATAATAAATTAATCTACCACAATTTCATCAATTAATTATTTAATCTAATAATTAAATCATCGAAAATATTTATTTACTTCAATAAATATTAAAATTAAATTACAAAAATCTCGATTCATCACATCTTCCCCCTTAAAAGGATTACATTGCCCGAATCACGACTCAATAAATTCGATTCGTTACATTCTCCCCCTTTACAATGATTACATCCCCGAATAATCGCTATACATAATTAAGTAAATAAATGAGGATAATTATTCATCATATTCTCTTCGAGTTTCCACGTAGCTTCTTCAGCGTTGTGGTTCCTCTAAATTACCTTAACAGAAGGTATTACTTTATTTCTGAGAACTTGTTCTTTTCTGTCGACAATTTGAACATGAATTTCTTCGTAAGACAAGTCTTTTTCAAAATGTAGGGGTTCGTATTCAATTACATGCTTTTAATCGGGTTTGTAGAGTCGTAAAACAGAAACATGGAAGACGTTATGGACATTCTCAAGTGCTGGAGGTAGGGCTACCTCGTATGCAACTTCTCCGATTCTTCTCAGTACTTCAAATGGTCCAATGAATCTTGGGCTCAATTTCCCTTTCTTTCCGAACCTGATCTTTCCCTTCCAAGGAGAGACCTTCAAGAAAACATAACTACATGATTCAAATTTGATATTTTTACAATGTGGATTAGCGTATTTCTTCTGTCTATCTTGAGCTGCTACCAGTCGTGCTCGAATAGCTTTGACTATTTCTGTTGTTTGCTGTACCAATTCTGGCCCTAGCAATTGCCTTTCATCAACTTCATCCCAGTAAAGCGGAGTTCTGCACTTTCTGCCGTATAACACTTCATAAGGTGGCATGCCAATACTAGCGTGGTAACTATTGTTGTAGCCGAACTCTACTAACGGTAGGTGATCATCCCAATTTCCTTTAAAGTCCATCACACAGGCTCTTAGCATATCTTCTAATGTTTGAATCGTTCTTTTTCGCTTTCTGTCAAATACATTTGAGGGTGGTATGTTGTACTCATTCGCAATTGCGTACCCATGCATTCCTAAAGACGTTTCCAGAAATTCGATGTGAAGCGCGGATCTCAATCAGAAACAATTGACATCGGAACTCCGTGCCTCGAAACAATCTCTTTTACGTATAACCTCACCAACTGATCTAAGTTGAATCTGATTTTGATCGGAAGGAAGTGTGCGGATTTTGTCAGTCGGTCAACGATAACCCATAAGGCATCGTAGCCTTTCTAAGTCATCGGAAGGCCAACCACGAAGTCCATTGTAATATGTTCCCATTTCCTTTATGCGATCTCTAATGGTTGTAGCAATCCACTCAGTCTCTGATGTTCTGCCTTCACTTTCTGATAGGTCAGACACTTGGCAACACATTCTGCAACATCGCGTTTTAAATTCGGCCACCAGAAATGTTGTCGAAGATCTTGGTAAATTTTGGTACTACCAGGGTGAATCGAATATCATGAACTATGAGCCTCACTCAAAATATCTTCCTTAATCTCTTGTACTGGCGGTACCCAAATTCTACTCTCAAATCTAAGTATTCCTTCCTTATCCATCTTAAATCTCGGTTCAGTTCCTTCATATATCTTCTGTGTCACCATTTTACATTCTTCGTCCTGAAGATGAGCCTCCTTTACTTTATCTAGTAGAGTTGTACCAGATTGCATCTGAAATAGCTTCTCATTAATCTCCATAGGATACTTCACTTCCAACTCTAGTTTCTCCATTTCTGCAATTAGCTCCTCCTAAGCAGTCAATATCATCAATTTCTCACGACCCTTTCTACTTAAGGCGTCGGCAACCACATTTGCTTTACCCGGATGGTATAAAAACTCACAGTCGTAATCCTTAATTAATTACAACCATCTTCTTTGGCGCATATTCAAATCCTTCTGTGTAAAAATATATTTCAGACTTTTGTGGTCCGTATATATTTCAGACTTCTGTGCAAAAACAACTGCAGCTAACTCCAAGTCGTGGGTCGGATATCCCTTCTCGTAATCCTTCAATTGTCGTGATGCATAAACAATGACTTTGCCGTTTTGCATCAGCACACAGCCAAGTCCTTTATGCGACGCATCACTATAAACAACAAAATTACCTGTATCATCCGGAAGAGATAACATAGGGGCCGTACTCAACCTCTTCTTCAATTCTTGAAAACTTTCCTCACACTTCTCTGTCCAAACAAATTTCACAGCTTTTTGAGTGAAATTCGTTAATGGAGTGGCGATCTTGGAAAAGTCTTGTATGAACCTTCTATAATATCCTGCCAATCCACGAAAATTTGTACTTCCGACGGCGTCCTCGACTGATCCCAGTTAATTACGGCTTCAACTTTGGATGGATCTACCAAAATTCTATTTTTATGGATCACGTGCCCAAGAAATTGCACTCGTTCAATCCAAAATTCGCATTTCGGAAACTTGGCATACAACTTTTCCCTTCTCAATACTTCCAATGTTAATCTCAAATGGTCTTCGTGTTCTTCTTTGGTTTTCGAATAGACCAAAATGTCATCTATAAATACCACTATGAACTTGTCCAAAAACGGCTTGAACACACCATTCATTAGTCCCATAAATGCTGCAGGAGCATTCGTAAGACCAAACGACATTGCTAAAAATTCGTAGTGACCATATCGCGTTCTGAACGCTGTCTTCGGTACATCCTCCGGCCTCACCTTTAGTTGATGATAACCGCTTCTCAAGTCTATCTTGGAAAAGTATCTCGCTCCCTTCAATTGATCAAACAGGTCATCGATCCTTGGTAATGGATATTTGTTCTTAATCGAGACCTTATTCAGTTCTCTATAGTCAATGCAGAGCCGCATCGATCCGTCCTTCTTTTTCACAAATAACATCGGCGCTCCCCGTGGCGATACGCTCGGTTGAATGTACTTCTTGTCCAATAATTCTTGTAGTTGTACCATTAGTTCTTTCATCTCTACTGGTGCCATTCGGTATGGTGCTTTCGATATTGGAGCAGTTCCGGGCACCAAATTGATCACGAAGTCTACCTCTCTATCTGGTGGAAGTCCGGGCAAATCATCTAGAAATACGTCGACGAAATCCTTCACAATCGGTATTTCTTCTACCTTCGGATTCTCTTTCTGACTGTCGACTATGTAAGCTAAGTACCCTACATAGCCTTGTCTTAACAACTTCCTGGCCTGCATCATCGTCAGAAAACTTGCTTGTCTAGGCGACTTGCTACCTTAAAACACAACCTTTGACGGGGTCATAAGGTTAATACGCTTCTTTTGGCAATCAATTACAGCCCCCTAATTGAATAACCAGTCCATTCCCAAAATAACGTCAAATTCCCCAAGTCGAATAGGGATAAGATCTACGTTCATGATATTACACTTAATATCCACTCTACAGTTCTTATGTACGTACTTAACAGGGATTATTTCTCTATTCGCAATTTCTATGTTCATGGGGTAATCCAATTCATTCTTAGGCAAATCTAAATTCTTGGCAAAACCATCGGATATAAAGGAACAAGTAGCACCCGAATCAAATAAAATATAAGCATTAATTTTATTGATCGGAATAATACCTGACACCACATCACAAGATTGAACTGCATCTTGCACCGTCATGTTGAAAGTCTTGGCGGTTGGTCGGTTTGTTGCGGTTAGTCCGGTGATATTTAAGGCTTTTCCACTGTTGTTTCCCCGATTTCCTCCTAATCCTGACCCTCCCGATCCCTTCTTAGGATAGTCTCTTGCCAGATGGTCCTTCGAACCACAAGTGAAATAAGCACCCTTCTTTGGGTTTGGACAGTTTGGTGCTATGTGGCCTTCCTGACCACAATTGTAGCACACTCATTTCTCTTTCATGCAAACTCCCAAATGAGCTTTTTCGCAGGTCGGGCATGCTTCGATTCTTTTCTTCTGACTACCTTGCTGATTTCCCGATGATGAGGTGTCATTCCACCTTTTCTTCTGATTAAAATTCCCACCTCCTGTGCCACTTCCACTAGCCTTGTTATTTACTTCACCTTCACTCTTCTTCTTCTTCTGATCTTGATTATACTTGGTCACCGCATCGCTTCCACCTTCAGCGAGGATGGCCTTTTCTAATACTTCGGCAAATGTATTTATCTGAAACACTGATACTTTACTATATACCCAAGGCTTTAGTCCTTGTTCGAATCTTCTGGCTTTTCTTTCGTCCGTGTGTACTTGATATGAGGTAAACCTCACCAACTCGTTGAATCTGGCCGCATAATCAGGTATGCTCATATTTCCCTGCTTCAATTCCAGAAATTGAACCTCCATCTGGTTCTGTTAGCTGGTTGGTAACTACATCTCGAAAAATATTTCTTTAAATCTCTCCCAAGTAATTACACCTTCACCTCCACAAACTTTGTTTGCTTGCCACCAATAGCTAGCTTCAGACTTCAGCATAAACGTTGCAAAAGTGGTCTTCTGGTCTTCTCTAACCCTAGCAACGTCGAAAACCTTCCCCATTTCCATAACCCACGTTTGAGCCTCGATCGGGTTCATGGAACCTTTAAATTCTGGCGGTCCCACCATCTTGAAATCTTTAAACGTAGTATTTGGTGGAGCTTGAGGTTGATTATTCATTGCTCCAGTCAGTAAGTTAACCAACTGCTGCACGAGATTATCATTGGTATTATTGTTGTTATTTGTTGACTCTTCCTGAGCTAGTTGACGTTGTTGTGTTCTTCTAGGCGGCATATTTCTGATAAGAATAATATATGCTTATTAAATATCTATTAAATTCTCTAAATAGTTAAGACTTAACTCAACGATTTAATATAATCATTTAACACATCATCTAAAACAACTTAATATATTTAATTTAAACTAAAAGTTTTACATCAAATGATAGCATAACTGCTTTTTACATCCACCATCTTGAAATAAAGAATCCACAGGATTTAAATATTAAAATATTCCTTCGTTCATAAACATATCGGAATTTACATATAAAAACTAACTAAGTCTTTCACATAATTAAGCAGATTATATCCTTTATTCGTCAAGGTCTTTGAATAGCCTTGCCACGCTCCTCTTCCATGATACGAGACATCGTCCTGCGATCCAACATGTACGATGGAAGTCCTTCGAACTAGATGGGGTATCTCAAAACTCGATCCTGGGCCTCATCCATTGCATGATTAAGTGTAGAGTATGTCTCTCCAAGCTTTGCCTTCTTTGCACGGCCATCCTCTTCTACAAGATCAGCACAACGTGACTCTCTTACCCAGCCCTCCTCTGCTATGGCAAGCCTCTCTGAACTCTCTTTCAGATCCTTCTTCAACTTTTCTATCTCTGTGGTCTTATCTTCAGTTTGACCTTTCTCATGGACCAAATCCCATTCTACATTTCCCAGTCGTGAGTGAAGAGTCGAAATCCTTCTCTCCTTCTGCTCGAGAGTAATCTGCTGAATAATAGCTCACTCAGTCAGATCCTGCACCTCATCTCGTAACTCCACGTTACGGTCGTATAATGTGTCGTACATCTTAGCATCGATGGAATGTTGTGGAAACTCCTCTTCTTCCTCTTCCTCGTCAAATTCCTCCTCAGGATCATCCTCAGGTTCATGCTCCTGACCAACAACGGTGATCAATAGAGATGACTCCCTCTGTACCAACTGTTCCCTAACGACATGAATGTCTCTGGGCTCCTCCTCTGTAGGTACTATAGGTACTCGGGGTTCCTCCTCCCCAGTTCGACTAGTTCCTCCAACGTCAAGCATCCTGACAACAAATTTCGAGTTTTAGTGACTAAGTCATACTAGTGAGCACATAATTTTAACACATAAGCACATAAAGTCTTTTATTATCTTCAATGAATTAAAAAAATTCATTTCCTAGAACTCGATAAGAGTTTTCCATCACTATGTTCTTTCTATAAGGCTATTACCTAAGGTTGTTCCCCCACCTAAGGTTCATAACCTATAACTTTGATACCAACTTGTGACACCCCCAAATCCGGGTACTTCGATTCCACGAGATTTGGTGTTCACTGTACAAATATCATCTATCTATCTACCCATAATAAATGCAAACCATGCAATAGATAGAAATAACATCTTCCCCTTAAGGGTTACAACATCCGAATAATAATACAATCCCAGGTTAAACTAACCTTAAACATCATCGTAAGGAAATATAAACAATAAGTCTTAAGTAACATCAATTCTAATTACATCACATAAATAATCAGTCTTCATTACTTGCTAAGCTTGCCCTTGCCTTTACTAGTGGAAGGTTCGTCTGCTCTTTCATTCTTAACTGCAATGTTATTATTACGCAAAAGTGAGCACGATTTCCCACAAGTATAATAATATAACAATGAATAATAACATGAGAGAGAAATAATAACTTCTGAAATAAAAACTCAACTTCTGAATCAAGAATGAATAAAAAGAATCAAAAGATTTCTGAGGGTCATAAGACCTTGAACTATGTCCTAGGTTATCAAGGGTTATACTTGAAACCTTTAATAGTCATAAGACTATGGACCTTTTTCAACTCGTACTTAGGGGGATCAGCCCTTAGTACCATACTGTGCACAATATCTTAACGCTAACGCATAAATAAATCCCTTTACAAGGCTGTTCATCTCAGTTTGACATTCGAGTCCGTACCAAAGGAAGTTTGGTTTGGATAATTCAATAAGGGTTCTGAAATTTAGAACGTTCATCAACTATGGACTAGTTGAATCAATAAGGATTCGCTAGTCTAACAAGGTTCAACAATAATGATATTCAAATTGAATAATAATCTCAGGAAGTATACAATAGAACAAATATTGTATAACAATTCATACTTGAAAGGATAATCAATCTTTAATATAACAATTCAAACTTGAATAGTAGTAATGAGAATTTACTTAAGGTAATTAATAAACTTGAACAATGATAACAAGTAGGGGTAGGAAACTTGCCTCGTGCGTAGTTTACACTTTAATTAAACTCGTTCCTTGATTTAAATCCTACATATCATTTCCATTCACAACTATAGTTAATTATAAAGTAACTAGTCATCATAAGTTCATTCTCTTTGTCTAACTTTGATTATGACTATCCTTAGTCAAATTTTCACATAAATTGTCACATAAATTACACTTCACAATTAACAAGCTAATTATGCAATCAATAATTCAATCCACATGTAATTATGTTATTTACATGTTAAGTATTTATTTTAACATATCATTATACTTATAACATATTTTTATGTTCATTACATTAAGTTGCTATCACATTGTTAGACTTGATCATTTAAAAATAGTTCATTTCTGAACATCCTGGAGAGTGGCGCTCTTTCGCCACTTTTTATCTAGGTCTTCTTAGCGTCATGCATGCATTACATTTGAACATCGCTTTGCCGATTGCGAGAAATGGCGAATTGGCGCGAAAAAATCGAGAGAACATGCCAATTTCTTATTTTCTACTCGAATTTAGACATACCCACATGATATAATTCACACATAATCATTACCCAACATTTATAGAGTGACTTTAACCAATTTAAACACTTAATTACAGTATTAAAGCATGCTTTTCACTATTCTTGATGTTCTTGAAGGTTTGGAAAACAAAACATGAAATTTAACACTACGGATTCGTTATAACACCGAATCCGTTCGTTTAAAGTTTGGTCTTTTCGTATCAACATGCATAATAAAATAAGAGTGTAAATTTTACAAAAACATTTATGTTTGACATACTAAAATCAAGTATAAGGCCATATGGCCATAACCCAAAATCTGTAAATTTTAAAATAACAAGTCACCGTACAACGACATGTTTTATGATACTGATTATATGGTCTACATAATAAATATATAATCAAATACGATTTGATATGACATAACACATATACAACCCATAATCATTACTCCTATCCCAATTACAGAGGTTTAAATCAAAAACTATGAAACTCATATTCATGAAACTTAACAACAAAAAATAGAAATTGGGAAGGAGGAGATTACCCATAGTATAAACTGTATATTTGTAGGGGATGAATTCTTTCTCAACTCTTCTTCAAACACACACTCACAATCTCTTAAACAGATATAAATTTCTCTCTGAATTTCTCAAATACTCTCTGACTATATTTTAGACTTAGAAAAATGCAATAAAGAAGACGTATGATATATTAAAGGAGGCGACGATCGCCTTTGAGTGGTCGATTAACCCAATAATGGGTAACTGCTTCCAACTCCCCATAGGGCCTTGTTTGGCTAGCAAAATAGATATAAAAACCATTTAATTTAATAAAGCTTTATCATATAGTTTAATTAATGTCACCCTCCTTCATAAAATAAATTAATATTTAATTTAATTTACTTTAAATAAAATATAATAAATTCTCTTAAATTCACATAGTTACATAATTAAATTTCTTATTAATAAATAATGTCAAATTATTAACTCTCTAATTAATAATTAAATTAATTAAAATACATTAGGCTTGTTTAGTATTTCTTTTTAATACAATAAGCTCACATAATTACATATATCGAATAATAAAATTCTCTATATTAATTTAATAAATGTAACACATATAATAAATGTACACATATAATTAAATTAATCTACCACAATTTCATCAATTAATTATTTAATCTAATAATTAAATCATCGAAAATATTTATTTACTTCAATAAATATTAAAATTAAATTACAAAAATCTCATTCGTCACACATAATCCATATTCCCTTGATATTCTATCATTACGTATTTCTCGGAAGTTAAAAAATATTTCCCGAGCAGAAATCAGTGAATAGTGTTTTTCGGAAAATTTCTCGGAAAGCTTTTATTTTCATCTTGGAAATTCAAACACTTTAATTCCTTCACGTAGCTAAAATACTACAACGTTCCAACATATCTAGGTTATAGAATGACATTCATCTTGCTAACACATAATAATAACATATAATATAATTTTATTCATTATTTAATTAAATAAAATTATTTTACAATAAATCCGAATTTCTCGGTCGTTACATCTCCTAGCACAATATCTATTACGAATTGGATCTCCCTATCTGGTGGAAGACTTGGTAATTCGCTTGGAAATACATCCACAAATTCCTTGACTATATGTATTTGTTCCATCGTTGCTCCCACTCTCTGGGTATCAACAACATGACATAAATAACCTACACATCCCTTCCTCAACAATTTCCTAGTTTGTGTCATGGTAAGACAATACGAACGTCCCGACAATTTATTACCGTAAAACACTACATGAGGCTGTTTCAACGTTCTAATGTTTACACATTTCTTTTGACAATCTATAATTGCACCATAGTTAAACAACCAATCCACCCCAAGAATTACATTGAATTCTCCCAACTTTATCGGTATCAAATCTACTGATAATTTATAACCTCGTATTTCTACACAACAATGCCTATGAATATCTTCAACATGAATTATTTCTTAATTTTCAACCTTAATATTCAAATGTATAGGCAATCTTTCGGGAAGTAATCCTAATCGTTTAGCAAAATCACATGCTATAAAAGAAAAAGTAGCACCCGAATCAAACAACACATAAGCATTTATATCATTGATTGGGATAATACCTGTAACTACATCCCCTGATGCAACTGCATCCTGGACCGTCATATTAAAGTTGCGGGCCATCGGCCTACTCATCTGAGTTGGACCACTAATAACTAACTTACCACTATTAGTGCCCTTGTTACCATCCATCCCCTTCTTTGGGCAATTCTTAAAAATGTGATCAGTTGATCCACATACGAAGCATCCGTGATTCTTCTTCGGACTTGGACAGTTAGGCAAAATATGCCGCTCCTATCCACAGTTGCAACACACCTCTTTTCCCTTGAGACAGACTCCTAAGTGAGTCTTCCCACAGTTCTTGCATGCCTCCATCCTCTTCTTAGGATCTCCTTGCTTTACCCCGGTATTCCCAGAGTTACAAGTCTTTCTCTTCTGCCCATTTCCACTCCCGCTAGCTCCCTCCATTTTCACTCCCCCATCTACCTTATTCTTATTATTTTTCTTTCCGTGGTATTGGCTTAAAGCCTCATTACCACCCTCGGCAATTATTGCCTTCTCCAGAATGGTTCCAAAGGAGTTACTTTGAAACACTGATATTCAGCTATAGAGCCAGGGTTTCAAGCCCTGCTCGAATCTCCTTGACTTCCTCACCTCCGTATCCACCTGATGTGGAGTGTACCTCACCAGTTCATTGAACATGGCAATATATTGGGGAACAGTCATTTCCCACCAGAAGAACCTACCCTGCATACTCGTGGGAAAATAGTTCTCGAAGAAAATCTCTTTTAATCGTGTCCACGTTATGTTTTCTACTCCAGTCCTAGCCTAGTTTGCCTCCCACCAGAAGTTGGCCTCTCCCTTCATCATGTAGGTAGCAAAAGAAACCTTTTTCCCCTCTTCGACATTTGGAATCACAAATGCCTTCTCAATTAGTTTTACCCAAGTCTGGGCTTTATAGGGTTCGTAGTTCCTTTGAACTCTGGCAGACCTACACTCTTAAAATCCTTAAACGTAGTAGCAAGTACTACCACATGATTTACAAGTATATTAACCCCATTTTGAATAAAAGCAAGTGTTATTAAATTAACAAACTCCTACATCGGATTAACCGGCCCCCCTTCCAGTTAATTCACGTTAGCTTCTTGATTTCGTTGTCTTCTTCTTGGCGGCATCTTTCTGTTAAAATGAATAACACTTCATTATTACTTTCTTCTCATTAATTAATCATTATTCATTTATTAAACAATAACATAAACTCATTGCACAACATGTTCAATAAAAGGCTTATATTGATATGCTTCTTCCTTGTAGTATAATACTACCCCGTTTCATCATTACACAGCCTTGGCTGATTACATTACTTTCCCGCAATTACTTTCTAAAAATTAGGATTTACAAAAGACTACCCTTTGATTATACAAAAGAGGGTTTTACGTCACTACATAGATATAACATATTTACATATCTAACTCAACTCTAGTTACTAACTAGGTTACATTTGCCTAATGGCATTCTCATAATCTGTATTGGCAAGACTAGTTATCACATCTCGACTGATAGTATGTCGAGTCTACCCTGCCTCCACAGGATACCCAGCCACGTGCCGCTGATAATCCTCGTGACAACTCCTATGTATATAGGACATTCTAATAATCTTTTGCTTTTTAACCTTTAGCTCCTGTCTAAGCTCAAAGGCCTCATGTTTCAGTTCATGGACCTTGTCTTTCGCTAAAACCTTTTCGTCATGTTCTTCCTCCCACATCGTCTCCATGTCTTTCTTGTTTACCAAAATGTCATGGATCTCCTCCTTCAATTCTCTCACCTCTTCCCCAACTGGATATTCATATCCAACACCATCAAGAACAACGCCTTCATTGACTCCCCCCGGAGTCATCTCTTCTATAGGTACTACCATGTTAAACGATACTACCTCCACCTCCTCCTCTGACATACCATCGAACAAGGATGTAAATCCTAATTTCTCAGAGTCTTCTGACTCAATCACCACCACCTCTAGCAACTCATCTACAGGTGTCGGCAAAATTTCTACTTGGTTCAAAGACTCTTCACTAACCACATGTATGTCCTTATACATCACATTATCTCCTGACATCTACAATAAAAGAAATTATCTTGATTAGTACACATCATTTGAATAGTAAAAACACACATCACATTTAATGCATTTTTAGGGTTAACTTCATCTTTTACTTCTTTAACTCTTCTTAAGGTTATGGATTAAGGTTTCCCCCCCCCCCCTAAGTTTTATAACCTATTACTTTGATACCAACCTGTGACACCCCCAAATCTGAGTATCTTCCAACTCGACAAATGGTGCCAGACGGTGTTACAGTTCACACATATATTCAATTAAAATACCTCAAAAGAGTGAATATGTCTTCTATATATTACAAATTAATATTTCAATTCCCAGGTTCTTTATAACCATTACATATGTTTATCATCATAATATCGAATA
Source organism: Panax quinquefolius (assembly GCA_020205615.1). Lineage (NCBI taxonomy): Eukaryota > Viridiplantae > Streptophyta > Magnoliopsida > Apiales > Araliaceae > Panax > Panax quinquefolius. Next base: position 72,938,060 of record CM035171.1, on the reverse strand, counting down.
ATTACAGAGTTCATACTATACTATTATAAAGACGACTACTTGTCTGCCTTATCCTTTCCTTTATCTTTACTAGATCCTTCGGTCCGTTCAGTCTTAGCTGCATTCATATGGTTTAAGTAAGGGTGAACATAACTAGCTCAGCAAGTATGACAATTTCATTTAAGCAACATGTTCGAATCATATGAATACATATATCTTCTATAACTGAATTAATAGTTATGAAGTACTACAGATAATTCAAAATTGCACTTCTCTTTTCTTAAAAATGTTTAACAATGCACAACATACGTTAAACATTGATTTTTTGGTCCAAGACCTTGAACATTTCATCTGTGACAAACGAGATTTTGTAATTTAATTTTAATATTTATTGGATTAAATAAATATTTTTGCTGATTTAATTATTAGATTAAATAATTAATTGATGCAATTGTGATAGATTAATTTAATTATATGTGTTATATTTATTAAATTAATGTGGAGAATATTTATTATTCAAGTATGTATTTATGTGAGCTTATTGAATTAAATGAAATATTTAATAAGCACAATGTTATTTTAATTAATGTAATAATTAATTAGAGAGTTAATAATTTGACATAATTAATAAATGAGAAGATTAATTATATGACTATGTGAATTAATGAGAAATTATTATATTTTATTCAAATTAAATTAAATCATATATTTGAGTTATTGTATAAATCACTACAAGAAAAATGCCTATCAGCGACCAATAATATCAGCGACCGCATTAGCGGTCGCTGATGTTAGTAATATGACAGCACTTTCGTGACCGTAATTTTATTGATTCATTATTCAATATCTCGATCGTGACGCTATCGCTAGACACAATTTTGCCTCCCAAAATTTGGCAGGAAATGTTAGTAGCGATGATTTTGTGCGATTATTTGATATCGCGATCGATCGACGCGGTCGCATAAGGTCACGATCAAACTTAATGTGACGCCCCCAAATCCGTGTAACATCGATTACAGGACATGGTGCTCACGATATAACATACATCATCATCTATCTAAGTAACTCTAATAATAATAATAATAATATAAACTATTACATACTTATTCAAAATAAAGTCCCAAGTCTTTACAACCTTTAATAAACTGAAACTTAAACTTAGCGTTTATCGCTACATCACATCATATACGGAAATATAATTATTACATAAATAACTCTCATCATTTCATCTTAGACTTTCCTTTGTCCTTGCCAGAGCCCTCATCATGTCAAACTTTAATCGAAAAGTTTAAGCAAGAATGAGCACAAATTGCCCAAAGCAAGTATATAAAGTAGTTTGAGAACATACATCAAAAGTAGAAGCATTAGTATGAATATTTCTCAATAGTTGAAATAAATATCAAGAGAAAAACTGGAATATCAAGATAAGAGTTCTGGAATTCTCAATAACATACTAAGGGGTGTTAGATACCCTAAACATTACTTTGTTTCATCAAAAACCATCAGACGGTTTAACAATCAAATAGATTGTAAACGGTCTCTGCAAGTACTCCAGGTGATCAGCCTATCGTACCCTACATTGTGCACAAGTATAAAGTTTAAACGCATAAGCGTAAATGGGACTATATGCCTGTCATCAGTTACCCCGTTATCCGGGTTGTTCATCTTAGTATTCATACGGGACCTCACCAAAGCAATTTGGATTGGTAAACATCTAATAGCTTCAAAGGATTTGAATTGTTTAAACAATGTACTATGTTTGCATCAATAACATCTACCTGGGACGAAAGCTAGAAAGCATGCTTTAATATAGTTCATTAAGGGAATACGAACTTTAAAGTATAGCAGTTGCAATAGGAACTGAATAATCATCAATAACGTTTCGCATCACAATTGAAGTTATAGAACTTTACAATAAAGGATCTTGCACGAATGATTAATTAATCAAAAGCCCAAACTTACCCTCTCCGCAATCAACTGAATAAGAGTTGAATAAATTCATAATGAAAAATAGGGTAAGAAACTTGCCTTGATCGTTGTTTACAATAACAGATTAACGACATGTACTATCTCGCACTTCACGTGCCTACACAATCAGATAATCATGCACATCAACTATTAGCAATGCATAGTAGTTGTAATATAAACTTTACTCTATAATTTTAGAGTTCACTCTATGATTTTCACTCTACTATCTCGCACTTCACGATTTTTTGAGTTCACTTCTACGAGTTTCAATCGACTCTACGATTTTCGGTGTTGACCCTACGATTTTCACTCTACTATCTCAAGACTCTACGATTTTCGAGTTTACTCTACGACTTTCATCGACTCACGATTTTCGTGAGTTTACTCTATGATTTTCAACGACTCTCTACGATTTTCGTGAGTTTACTATCGATTTTCATTGACTCTACGATTTTCAGAGTTTACTCTACGATTTTCACTGACTCTATGATTTTCAGAGTTTACTCTACGATTTTCATTGACTCTACGATTTTCAGAGACTCTACGATTTTCACTGACTCTACAATTTTCATTGACTCTACGATTTTCACTGACTCTACGATTTTCAGAGTTTACTCTACGATTTTCATTGGCTCTACGATTTTTATAGTTTACTCTACGATTTTCACCGACTCTACGATTTTATTCCCGCTAACTTAAAGATGATATGACCATGATACTTGGACACAATAAACTTCATACATCAAGGTATTTTACAAAAATATAACATTCATAAAACTAGCATGCTAAGACCACAAACCAATCTGATAGAAAAGTGTGCCAAAGACTAGTTTTATACTTAGAAAAAATTCGAATTTCCGCACTGCAGATTTTATTACCAACATGCATGCTTACGATTTTCATAACTTGCTCAATTTAACTCCCTTTCTTATGAAATTTGGACAGGTTGTACCTCATGCTACATACTATTTTATAAAATTATAACATACGCTAATCGAGTCATCTACACCATGATTCTGAGGCTCCGAAAAACCCCAAAAATCACAGATTTCACATTCAACTAACTTTGAAAAATTTTGTGATTTTGATTCTAGCATACATATGCTTGACTCCTACTGTCCATATCACTTCTACCAACATATATGAACATGCTACAACAAACCAACTCACTAAATTACAATGCTATAAACAAATTGACTACAAAGAGGTATTTAATCAACATATCGCATACATTAATGAAATATTTGATTCTCTATGTAATTGAAACATGTTTAAACCATACTTTTCATTCCTTTTCCTCCTCATAACAGAAACCAACAATATTATCATAGCCTTACGAAATCAACATAAACCATTTACCATGGCTATACATGCTTTTTCACTATTTTTCTTCAAGAACATGAAAAAGAGAGTTTCATAGCTTACCTTTTTGGATGAATTTTCCTTGCATTAATTTGATTATCTCTCTTCCTTGCTTGTTAGTTGTTAAGTGATCTCTAGAATACTACCACACTATCTATCACTCTCAACTTCTCTGCATGCTTACTTGGTGGAATTTTCTTAAAAGAAAAGTGTGTTTGTATATATGTATAGCTTTGTTAGAGTCTTTTGATTTCCATAACCCCCAACTCCCATAACCCCCAACACTAATGATTAGTTACTCACAGTACTTAATAATACAATAATATAGTTAATTAATAGGAAGAATGTGGGAGTTAGAGAAAATGAATGTGGGAGTTAAAAAGAATTTTGGTTTTAAGGAATAAAATAAATTACTTCTATCCTAGCTATTATGTAATATATGTATACTCCCTCCCTTGTCCCAATTTAATAGTCTCATGGGTCCATCAGTTCAGGTGATTTCTATTATAAAAAAAATACATATATTTTTTAATCAATTAATCAATTAATAAGCTATTTGACTATTTTACCCTTTAGAACCAAACATTGCAAACCATATATCGATTCCTACTAAAGTCGACGTTCCGGACGTTATGGGACTATCCGTTTAGTCAAATTCATCTCCGAAATTCGAAGTTGACTTTTTACTCGAAAAAGTCAACTAGTTGACTTTGACCAAAAAGTCAACTGTGACACTTTTTCGTGATTACAGTCTATCCTGACTAATTTCGACGTTCCGGACTCGAATACGCAGTCCGCGTCTCTAAATTCCGCTTCGAACTCCAACTCATAATTTAATACCATCCCACGTAATAAATAGAATAATTCCCTACTTAATCAATTTAAATAGTTAAATAAAACTAAACCAACCATTTAAATACATCTCATCACACATCTTGAAATAACACATATATACGTACAACACATATACATCTAATAAATGAAATCTCTCAAAAGTTTCATATAAATTCGTTTCTTAATAATTCTTAAATTACATAAAAAAAATCTCGAATATTACACTTAATCTAACCAGTATCAATCATTCGCTCGACATAGACGAAAGAAAAAAAAAGAGGGAGCAGATAGAGAGAAGAGAGAGAAAGGGGGAAAGAGAAGAAGGAGAAGAATTAGCCGCCGGCCCACTACCACCACTGCCATTATCGCCGCCACCACTGCCAATGTCACCGCCGCCCACAGGTAACCCTAACTGCAATAATTTTTATAGTTTTCTAAATTTGAAGATTAATGTTGAATAACACACAAAATTGTTTGTGGGAAATAATTTATATTCCATATGGACTGTTGTAGTAATTCTGTGAAATTTGTTTATATTACTGTTGGGTGTTCTAGTATTTCCTCTCCATGCATCTTTGCTGGATTAAATATATATTTATATTGGGGGTTTTGGGAACAACATTAAACCCTAGTGTTTTATTGGGACCTATTTTGCTTATCCTAACTCGTGGATTGAGTTATTATATTAAAAGTTTCAGGTTATTGAAATTTATCGGCTAAACAAAGCAGTTTGTTGTTTTCACTGTGGGAATTGGACAAATAATTCTATACTGTCTGCATTTCCTAGATGTATCAAAGATAATGCAAAAGTTAGGGGGTGGGGAGAAGTTTTCAGCTTTAACATGCTAGGATTTCTACATAATTTTTGATATATATATATATATATATATATTATTTGAAGATTAGAAACATTATGAGAGAAATTGGTTGATTTCTAAACACGTTCAAACACGTTCCTTTGATTTTGAATGATGAGTGATAGCATATGTTTGAAGAAGCTCGGATAATTAACTAGGAGCACAACTACTTCCCATATTTTGGATACAAATTATAGGAAAAAAGAGAATTTATTATGAAGAATGTGCCTTTGTTTGCTTAATTTCCTACCTCTTTTTTTCTTCTTTTTCTTTGGCTAAAAAGTCTATATGCTTCTAGTGTAACACTTGGTACATCAAATGACTTTGGAAATGATGTGAAACTTTTTCATGTTATAATTTGTTGTATTTATATTATAATTTTGTTCTGTTTGTGTTGGGACTCTTTTAGTATTTCCATTCACAGGCTTCCAACTTTCAATTCGTGATTAAAATCATATTTCCTGTGAAGTTTCAGTAATTAGCTAAAGTTTATTAGTCTCGTTATCTTTTCCCAAAGAAAAATCTAGCTTCCTTAGATGTGTTCTTATTTTGGGACATAGTCTTATTATATTGGGAATTTGTAAATTTCTCTTGGTTTGTGTCTTTGGGTGCCTAGAAATGACCTTATATACATGCTGTCGTGCATGTGGCTAGTCCATATTATAGGGGAGACTCTGGCGAATTTTTTTTATTGGTCGGGTATTTGCGAACATTTATACTATTAACGAGCCTATTGGTTGCTATCATGGTAAGCTATTGGGGGGCTGTTAATCCAAAATAGGCAGTGCTAGGGAATTGTTACTGCAACAGAGAAGGTAACTAGACACACTTGGTCAATAAAGAGAACTGTTTTGGCTATAACAGAAAAGCAAGGGTATTTAACACTTATGTATACAAGGATAAGACTACAAAATGTTATAGAAGCTATAACTCGTACTTAACCAAGTTGTGACTATCCCAAAACATAAAAGATTATAGAAAGGGACTGTGAGGGGTATAATCTTAAAACATGTTAGGCGCCTTAACACACTAGTTGATATAAATGAATCTTCAAGATACTCAAAAGTTGTGTAATAGAGCTAGAAAACTCTGATATAAAGCTAGCATAAATGAAATACCTTACGTATTCATTTACGATAAACAATAAAAGCAAATTTAAAATAAATTAAAATAAAATAACATGATATAATATAACTATTAAACTAAGTAGCATTTACTTAGTTTCTCATACTAAATTTAATAACATTTAAAGTTTCTTATATGCTTACAAGTATACTCAAGTCATATGGTTACAAGTATGCTCAAGTCATATGCTTACAAGTATGCTTAAATGTTAATCATATGCATGCTTACAAGTATGATCAAGTTATATGGTTACAAGTATATATGCTCTAGTCATATGTTAACATTTATAATGTTGTCTGTAGTAGGTACCGTGGTATCATGGACCTTTATTTTGACCGTAGTTGGACGTCACTACGAAAGTCAAGTGCCCAGATAGGTGCTACAGCTGAATTTAGAGCTGGTTGCCAAGTGTTTTTGGATTATGCGTATAGTCACCCAGAATGTATGAATGGTAAGTTCCAAATACGATGTCCATATTTGAAGAGTAAGAATGTAAATTATATGGATAGAGACGTGATAAACTATCATTTACTTGTTTCTGGGTTTATGAGAAATTACGAAGAATGCTGGTGGGCACATGGGAATAGAAGAGATGGTGGAATCACGAATACACACACCGGCAAGAGTACTCATCATTATGAATGAAATGGTTCATGATATCGTAGGCCGATTTTGATTGGGAACAAGGCGGAGAGCAATCTATGAATTCTGATGCCAAAGACTTCTTTAAGTTGTTAGACGAGGGTAGCGAGCCATTATGGCATGGTTGCACCAAACACACTACATTGTCTGCAGTGGTGACATTACTTAACATCATGGCTGATCATAACATGAGCCATGAGTGTTTTGAGTCGCTCTAGAAGGCCATTAAGAGTATGTTGCCTGACGGTGAGAAATTGTCTGGTAACTATTACTTTTGTAAGAAAATGGTGAAGAAGTTGGGTTATCGATACCAAAAGATCGATGCATGTCCCAATGATTTCATGTTATTTTATTAGGAAAATGAACAGATGGCAAGGTGCACATTTTGCAGTCATGATTGGTTTAGGCCTAATAAAGAGGGTGTGACTACAAAAAAATCATGTATACCGTTTAAGATTCTAAGGTATTTTCCAATAACACATCGGCTAAAAAGATTGTACATGTCTTCAAGAACAGCTGAACATATGAGTTGGTATGCGAAATCTCCAGCTAAAGATGGAGAACTAAATCATCCCGCAGATGGGCAGGCTTGGAAAGATTTCAACTTAGCGCATCCTGGGTTTGCATTGGAACCTAGAAATGTGAGGCTTGGATTGTCCACTGATGGTTTTAATCCATTTGGCCACTCAGCTGTTCCGTACTCATGTTGGCCTGTGATTGTTACTCCGTACAACTTGCCTCCTTAGATGTGTATGAAACAACCATACTTGTTTCTTTCACTCATGGTTCCTGGTCCTAAGAGTCCTGGAAAGAACTTAGATGTTTACTTGAGACCTCTTATAGACGAGTTGAAGGTATTGTGGGAAGATGGAGTATAGACTAGGGATGTTGCAACGAAAACAAATTTCAACCTTAGGGTAGCGGTTATGTGAACTATAAGTGACTTCCCAGCTTATAGTATGTTAGCTGGATGGAGTACACACGGGAAGTTGGCTTGTCCGTATTGTATGGAGCATACAAAGTCGTTTAATCTATCAAAAGGTCGAAAGCCTTATTTGTTTGACTGTCATCGTTGGTTCTTACCGGTAGATCACCCGTTTTGAAGAAATAGAGAACACTTCAGGAAAGGGAAAGTAGACAATGATATGCCTGCACCGCGATTGTCGGGAACGGAGATGCGAGATCGTGTGATGAGATTACCGGTTATCCCATTTGGTAAGATTGATGCCACAAACACAATCCATGTAATAATTAATTTGAGAGTTAATAATTTGACATAATTAATAAATGAGAAAATTAATTATATGACTATGTGAATTAATGAGAAATTATTATATTTTATTCAAATTAAATTAAATCATATATTTGAGTTATTGTATAAATGAGTGTGACATTATTAAACTATGGTATAAAGGATTTATTAAATTAAATGGTTTTGAGCCATTTTAGCCTTGCCAAACGAGGCCTTAGTGGAGGTTGAAAGCAGTTAACCATTACTGGTTAACTGACCACCACTCTGCGCTCAACTTTATTTTATAAAAATTAATACGTATTCTTCTTCTTCCTTTTTCTATGTTTTTAAAGCAAATCACAGAGAGAAATTAGAAATTTTGAGAGTAAAAGAGAAGGTTTGTGAGAGATTGTAAGTTGTGACCAACCTTGTGTAATCCAAGCAGAGCAATCAAGGGTAAACCCTTAAACTTAAATTTTATTACGTTGTTTAAGTTTTTCATAAAAATGGCTTTTATGTTCTGTAAAAGCTCTGTAGTGGAAAAAGGAGTAACGATTATGTATTAATTACGTGATAAATGTTATCATATCCTATTTGATTATATATATTGCATAAACCATATCATCAGTGTCATAAAAACATGTCGTATATTGTTGCTACAAAATTACAGAGTATAAAATATGGCCATATGGCCTTACGTACCAAATTTGATATGTCTATCATAGGTTATATCATAAAGTTATGCTTGTAAAGGATTATGTATAATAAAGCGAAGAGACTAAACTTCAAATGAATGGATTCAGTGTTATAACGAACCCGTAGTATTGATTTACATGTTTTGTTTTTAAAACTTTCAAGAAAAGTAAAATCAGATGTGATAATTTTGTTAATTATGTGTTTTAACCCCTTAAAATCATGCTAGAAGGGTTGAGTAGTTGTTATATGTATATTATAATGTTTGGGTATATCTAAATTCGTGTTGAAATAATTTAATTAGAAGATTTGGCCATGCCTTAACACTGGGGCCTTATACCACCGCGCTAAGAGTCAAGTCATAGCACACCACACCATGTAAATACCGAGAATAAGTACAATAGTGGCGTCGCAGTGCCACTCTCTAGAATGTTCAGAAACGAAAATTTTAAAGTGTTCAAGTTCATAAATGTGATGTTAACCTAATCTAATGAACATAAAAATATGTTAGAAGTATAATGAGATGTTAAAATAGATGCTTTAAATGTCAATAACTCATTTATGTGCGAATTGAATTATTAAACGCATAGTTAACTTATTGTTCGTGAAATATATATTATGTGATAATAAGTGTGGTAATTTGACTAAGTATAGTCATAACCAAAGTTTAGAAAAAAGAATGTACTTATAATGACTGGTTACATTATAATTAACTAGAGTTGTGAATGGAAATGGTATGTAGGATTATATCAAAGAACGTGTAATCTATGCACGAGGCAAGTTTCCTAACCCTACTTGTTATCATTATTCAAGTTTATAAATCAATTTCAGTTTGTTATATTAAAGATAATCTATCATTTTAAAGTATGATTTCGTTATACAATACTTGTTCTATTATATACCTCATAAGATTGTTATTCAATTTAATTATCATTTATTGTTGAACCTTATTATACTAGTGAACCCTTATTTGTTTCGACTAGTCCATAGTTGATGAATGTTCTAAATTTCAGAACCCTTATTGAATTATCCAACCCAAACTTCCTTCAAAAGTGCGGACTCTGATGTCAAACTGAGATGAACAACCCTGTATAGGGATTACTTATGCGTTAGCGTTAAGATATTGTGCACAGTATGGTACTAAGGGCTGATCCCCCTAAGTACAAGTAGAAGAGTCCATAGTCTTATGATTGTTAAAGGTTTCAAGTATAACTCTTGATAACCTAGGACATAGTTCAAAGTCTTATGACCCTCAGAAATCTTTTGAATTCTTGTTATACATTTCAAAAGTTGAGCTTTTATTTCAGAAGTCTTTGATTCACTCACATGTTATTATATATTGTTATTTCATTTTTATACTTGTGGGCAATCATGCTCACTCTTGCGTAATAATAACATTGCAGTTAAGAACGAAAGGTACGATGAGCCTTCTACTAGCAAAGGCAAGGGCAAGGCTAATAAGTGATGAAGATTTGTTATTTAATTTTATGAATGTTATTGTCAAAACTTGATGTTGTTTAAGACTTATTATTTGCTTATGTTTCCGCACAGATGTTTAAGGTTAGTTTAACCTGGGATTGTATTTATTATTCAGATGTTGTAACCCCATAAGGGGAGGATTTATTTCTATCTATTGCATGGTTTGCATTAATTATGGGTAGATAGATAGATGATATTTGTACACTGAACACCAAATCCCGTGGAATTGAAGTACCCGGATTTGGGGGTGTCACAGGTTGGTATCAAAGCTGTAGGTTATGAACCTTAGTTGGGGAACAACCTTAGGTAGTAGCCTTATAGAAAGAACATAGTGATGGAAAACTCTTATCGAGTTCTAAGAAATGAATTTTTAAATTCATTGAAGATAATAAAAGACTTTATGTGCTTATGCGTCAAATTATGTGCTCATTAGTAAGACTTAGTAACTAAAACATAAAACTATGTTGTCAGGATGTCGGATGTTGGAGGAGCTAGTCGAGTTGGGGAGGAGGAACCCTGAGTATCTACTGGGGAGGAGGAACCCCGAGTACCTACTGAGGAGGAGCCCCGAGACATTCATGTTGTCAGGGAGCAGTTGATACAGAGAGAACCATCTCCATTGATCACTGTTGTTGGTCAGGAGCATGAGCCTGAGACTGATCCAGAGGATGATCATGAGGAGGAAGAGGAAGAAGAGGAGTTCCCATCGAACTCCATCGATGCTGAGATGTACGACGATTTATATGACCGTAACGTAGAGTTACGTGACACTGTCCAGGATCTGGCTGAGCGAACGATTATTCAGCAGATTACCATCGAACAGAAGGATAGGGAGGTTGTGACTCTTCACACACGTTTGGGAAATGTAGAATGGGATTTGGTCCACGAGAAGGGTCAAACCAAGGAGAAGACTGAGGAGATATGAAGTTGAAGAAGGAACTGAAAGAAAGCTCAGAAAGGCTAATCATAGCAGAGGAGGGATGAGTAAGAGAATCACGTTGTGCTGATCTTGCAGAAGAGGATGGTCGTACAAAGAAGGCAAATCTTGGGGAGACGTACTCTACACTTAATAATGCAATGGATGAGGCTCAAGATCGAGTTTTGAGGTACCCAATCCAGTTCGAGGGATTACCATCATATATGCTGGATCGCAGGACGATGTCTCGCATCATGGAAGAGTGAAAGTGGGGGAATGAACAAGGCTAGTGGCAGTACCACGAGATGTAATAATAATCAGAAGAGAAGATGGTCTGACAACACATCAACTGGAAATCAGCAAGGAAGTCAAAAGAAGAGGATCAAAGCATGCCCGACTTGCCAGAAAGCTCATCTGGGAGTTTGCATGAAGGGAAAACGAGTGTGCTACAATTGTGGTCAGGAAGGCCACATAACACCTAACTGTTGTAACGACCGAGAAATTCGGATCTTATTGTAAAATGATTTTATTAAATTAAATAATAATAAAATTCTATTCGATGTATTATCAAGATGGTTATCGTTGTATAACCTATTGATGTTAGAATATCGTAGTATTTGAGCTACGTGAACGAATTAAAGTGTTTGAATTTCTAAGACGAAAATAAAAAATTTTCGAGAAATTTTTCAAAAAACACTATTCATCGGTATTTGCTCGGGATTTCTTTTTAAATTTTCGAGAAATACGTAATGATAGAATGACAAGGTAAGATGGATTATGTAATAAAAATCTAGTTATGGAAAATGTAATATTTCACTTGCGGACTTAATTTATAAACGTTAAGGAAGGCAAAGTGGTAATGAATAAGTAATAGTTGTATAATACTTAGGTATTGTACAAGGGTAATGAAAACGAGTATAATACGAAGTATTATACGAGTTGCTATGAAGAATGAAATATCGTATATAATTTCTATATGAATTAGAATACGAAAATGATACATACACTATGTGATATGTATTAAGTAATGTTAATGGACTTGGAAGATTGGTTAACAATTGGTACAAGTCCAAGTGAATAAAATGTTAAGGCCCAATTATTAATTAATGAAACAACTAGTGTGTGTTAATGCAAAGCCCAAGGATTTATTTAATCCAAGCCCAAGCTAGAGTCCATGAGTTGTTTGACCCATGGGGCAAACCATACTAATATGGTTAAAATGTGGTAACCAAGTTAATGTAATGACCAAGTAATAGAAGTAATGGCCAAGCAAAGGATAAGAGTTGTGTTAATCAAGTAATGAATTGTAAGGAGGTGGCTAAATGAGGTGGTTGAATTAATGACTAAACTACCCTAGCTTTGCAATTTCTATAAAATAGAGGAGGCTTACAAGCCATTTGTTAGTTGTTCAAATAATCCAAACATTTCAAAGTGCTTAATTGTTAGAGAGATTAAGTTACAAATAAGTTACTTCCATAAGTAAGAAGAAGAAGAAGAAGGCTACTTTACAAAGACTTCAAAGAGTAAGACTTCTTCCCTAATTATCTTCTATCTCTACCATGATATATTGATAAGAAAAGTCTGGATTAAGGAACATGGATGTTAAGAAGTAAGAAGAATGAATAATCAATGAACTTAAGCCACATAAGTTGGAAATAAGTCATTTGAACTTATAAAAGTTATGAATTTATTATAAGTTAACCTTGAATGATAGTATGAAAATTATGAATTTGTAATGAGTTTATTAAGAGAAGTGATAAGGATGTAAAAGAACTTGTATGATTATATGTATCATGAATACATAAGTAAAGTTATATGTTAAGAACATATAAGGTATGATGATTAAGAAACTTTAATTGTCATAAGTCATGAACAATGAAATCTTAAGTAGTTTATGATTTGACAAGTTATAATCTCATGAAGAATAAGTCTAAAATCCAACAATTAATATAAGTTGTTGTAATAAGTAAATTGAGATGTTCACATGATGAATGGAATTCAATTGTAATGTTGAACAAATCATAAGAATGAAGATTTGCCAGAAATTGCACGATTGGACGATAATCGTCGAATTCGTAAAATTCTCGGAATAGAAGTTGAATTTTGTGTTTGAACTCGAAACCATTGTTTTCCGATGGAGACAAGTCATATTTGGCATTTAATGGTTGCGGACTCAAAAATGACCGGATTCTGACTTAGAACGAAGAAACGAACGTTGAACGTTCACGAACGTTTATCATTTTCGTTAAAAATGAACCAATAGGTGAATTTTTAGCAAACGAAGTCAAATAGATAAAATTCTTGCATGAACGCGTAGATTACATAATTTGTGAACCGTAGGCTTTTGAACGAGCTAATTCGGACTTATAACGAAGAAGTTATGCGTTTGGGAAGTTCACAAAAATTCAAAGACTGAATTTTTTCGGTGACTGAGAGTCAGGCGCCAGGCCAACCCTAGGCCAATTTTGTCAAGCCACAACACGTAATGTGTTCGAAAGACACTACTAAGCGCAGCACCTGGCAACACGAACCATATAGTATAAATGGTGGTGATACAGCCGCCATGTACAAGATAAAAAAACCTTCAAGTGTAAGTGCGCAGCGCGGCCCACCAAGTAAGGACTCATGCCGCAGTGCCAGTCTCAGAACAAGGATAGTGATGAATGTTTCTAATTACAAAGAAAAGAAAGTTAATTGATTTAAAAGTAAACACAACCTAAGGAATGTAATATAACATTGTTTAAACTTTGTTAAACGTTAAAGATGTTGTATAAAGGTTGAGATAACCTAGTCGAATATAAATGCAAGGATAATGATAAACCGAAACAGATAATAACTGAATCTAATACACAATTAGATTGAGATGAAGGGTACGAAATAGTCTTATACATACTTGATTATGTGTGACCTAATGTAAGGCATTATGTGATCATATATTGTAGAGACTTGAAAGACTTGAACATAAAGTTAATATACCTTAGCAGACACTAAAGGCAAGTATTCTAACTCTTGTCTCAGTTCAATCTGACCAAGTTTTTGAAGTTCATGTATTCTTTCGTATGAATTGAGGTATGTTGAAGTTAAAGCCAATTCCTTTGGCTAGACTTGATATATATTGATAATCTATTCATTTATTATCAAATGTTGTTATCTTTTGTCAACTACTTGATATGGTTTTCAAAAGAAGGCTGAAATGTTAAACAAATGTTTTGTCGGTAAAACGACAGGCACGTGAGGTTGCCAAATGCTTAAGCGTGCATAGGTTTAATGGATGTAGTGTTGATCAACATAGAGTACAATATGTTGATCACTTAGAAGTGCTCGTAAGTAATATCGGGCTTACAGACTTAGTTCTGGGTTGTCCTTTTCCAATAAAGAATGAATACTCGAGGTCTTTGACCGGAGTAATTTTTTTACTAAATATTGCTATGATTGTAAAACATTTTGAAAGAAAGATGAAGTGCTATTTTGAATTATCAATAGTACTTCATAACTATTGTTTAGTTATTGAAGATATACGATTCGTATGTGTCAAACATGTTATTGAATTGTTATACTTGCTGAGCTAGTTATGCTCACTCTTGCTTGAACCATATGAATGCAGCTAAGACTGAACGTCTCGAAGCATCGAAAAAGGATAAAGGAAAAGCTAAGGCAGATTGTTAAGCTGTCATGTAATAGTATAGGTCTATTGTTGTAATGTAATTGATATTATGACAAAGAACCTTTGTAATGGGTATAGAACCTGGGAAATATAAATAATACTTTAAATATATAGAAGTTATGTTCGTTCTTTGAGACTTTTCAATTGAATGAATGTATGTGTAAAACCCTTACTTTTTGAATAAAGATGAATTTTCTATAAATGTTATTTTTGAATATTATGGAGTGAAATTGATATAATGTTATAGTTATGGGTAATATTTATAAATTTTGCATAGTATGCAAGTTGTTATATTATATTCGATTGGTCTGGGAATATTCGCTTTAGCAGGGGAATATTCGCATAACTCCACAAGAATCATTGGTGGACCCCATAATGTAAATTATTGTCGGATTGAGAAACGACAAAAATATTTTTATGAAAATAATGGCGGAAGTTTTACCACCGATCATTGTTGAACTACTCGGTAGTAAAAGTAAGAATACGCGTGGTTGCATAAGTAGTATTACCTGCAGATTGGTTATTGATGCTTACGTGAGAAGTCATTCGGCTTTTTGTTCAATTATTGCTATAGTAATTGTTGCATAGTATCTCACATTATTTGATTCAATTATTGTTGATATTTATTATATTGTTAAAATCAATAATTGAGACGACAAAATTATTAATATTATTATTTGCAATATTAACGATGTCTAGAAGTTCTGTCAAGGAGAGGTTTGGTCACCTAATTGCGAGCTAATAGGGAGAAATCCTTATTGGAAAGCCCCTTCTTTCTGGGAACGACCTGGTTGATTAATATTGTGAATTATAATAAAGATGATAAATGTTGTTAAAATTATTAAGGTGATTTTTATGAAGTTTGCTTATTTTATGGATTCCTATTTACCCATTTTTCAAAATAATAGATAGAAAATTATTTAAAGGTGGGGCCCACATGTGGGGCCTATATGTGTTGGAAAAATGATTTTGGAAATGGAAGAGTATACGTATGGAAGTATATGTATGTATTGAGTATATGGTGGGAGAAAGTGATATGTGAAAGTGATAGGTGTGTTATGTGTGTGTGAGTGGAAAATGGTGGAAAAGTGGTAGTGTGATAGTGATGTGTAAGAGTGTAGTGAAATTGATTTTTGGGAGGATGGGGGATTGATGTTGGATATGGGGGGATAAAAAAATCTAGTGGTATATATAATATTGATATATAAATTGAAAACATGTGTTTATATATATGTATTATATTTTAATTCTGTTGAAATCTTATTGGTTAGTTGATTGACTTAATTGTTAGTTGATTGAAGAAATAATTCTGCATAATTATTTCGTACTTGAACAGTGCCCTTCAATTCTCCTATAAATAGAAGCTCATTCCTTCATTATTTCTTACTTAATTCAATTGAAACTACAGAGAGAAAATTAGAGAGAAAGAAGAAAAGTTTTCGCTACTTAACTACTTTTATATTCAGTTCTTTTACGGTAATGGATATTATTTTTTTGTATGCATGAAGAGAACTTCTGTTATTCCACTCTTTATTATTCTCATTGGAATAACCAAAGATAATGGACTACCCTATACTTGGTGACATTCTTCTATTATTCATCTTTATTATTATTTTGTTGGAATATCCTCGTCGTACATTTTACTTGGGACTGATTTCGTCTTTATTATTCTATTGGAATATCACGTCATGTGTTTTACACATGGGACTGGTTAAAATCTTTTATTATTATTCGTTGGAATATCCGTCTCATGCGTTTTACGGGACCGATTAAAATCCTTATTAGTATTCTCGTTGGAATAACTTTTGTCTATGCTAAATACTGCATGCATGGTGATTTTTGTTGTTATTCTATTCTTTATTATTCTGTTGGAACATCCTGTCGGTGCGAATTTCGCCTAACCTGGTTCCGTTATTTAGTATTCTGTTGGAATAATCTGTCTATGAGAAGTACCGTATGCATGGTGATTTCTTTTGTTATTCCATTCTTTATTATACTCAATTGGTTAAATTTTTGACATCTATATCCCATGAAATTAGTGGAATATGCTTGATATTTGCGCTTCATCCTGTATCTTTTCATGGAAATATTCTTCTGAGCATTCTTGAATTTTACTCTACAAAGTAGTATCATGTTGACAATTTGGATATTATTAGTTCCTAGATAAATTAATTCTTGAACTTGTTTTATTGAATTCTTATATCATTGTCATCATCCTCATGTTTATATTATGTTGAAAGTCATCGTAGTGGTGGTGCATAGATGGATGATGGACTTGGTATGATTATGACTAGGGATTATTCGGTGTAATCATGACTGTAATGTTACAAATGATATGGAAAAAGTCCTCATTGGCCCGTAGTGCATTGATGGACAGTTGTTGGCATGATCATGACCATTAATAAATACACAAATATTCTTGGCCCGTAGTGCATGGATAATTATGGTCGTGATACTAAAGAATATACTTGGCCGTATTGCAGGGGTGATTCAATGATGTGGAATATTTATTAAGCTGAGTCTCAGCGATAACAGTGATGAAAAACCTTTTAAATCATAAAAGATAGTAGATTTTGTTTTCTACTTGACTCTTTTAATGGATTGCTTATTCCACTGCAGTTAAACTTGATGTCTATTATATTTTATCAGTTTAACATTGTTGGAGACTAATGATAATTTATTTTGCATTATCTTAGTCATAATATTTCTTACTGGGCTAGTTGAGCTCACCCTTTCTTTCACTGTTCTCTTTAGGAAATGAGAATATAGCTGGGGCGAGTCAGGGAACGGAGTGATGGTCCAGAGGATAACATCATTAGTCCTCACTATTTTGTGAAATAGTGTGATAATATTTGTAATGAGCACTCCTTTTGAGTTTGTATACTCTCTAGTAGAAAATATTTGTATTCAAACTCACAGTTTATGTTTTGTCGTATTGTACACGATAGTTGTATTAGTAAGTTGTATTTGAATTCTGTACCATGTATCTGGCGACCCAAGATGGGTGATGTATACCTAATTTTGGGAGCGTCACAGTTGGTATCAAAGCTTAGGGATATGATCCATGGCTAAGATGTGAGACTAGAACTAGGAGGGGAGAGACGGGGAATTCCTTCGCTAGTATGACCTACCTAAGTTTATTTGGTATTTAATTGGTCGGTCAAAGTATATGGATAATATATTATATGTTAATGAACCTTTGTTTTGTGGCAGTATCTGAAAATGACGTCCGAGAATGTTGAAAATAGTAATGGAGCACAAGAGACCGTTGAGTCTCAACATATCAATAATCAGGAGAATGTGCATCAGGAAGGCGATAATCTTCATGCAAACAACAACACTGACCAAATGATGATTGATGGACTGTTCAGAGGCTTTATGCAAAATGTAGGTGAAAACACTGGAAACTCTCGGACAGTCACTGCTAAACAGTTCAAGGAGCTGGGACCACCGGAGTTTATAGGAGAGCCAAAACAACTTAAGGCGGAAACATGGATAAAGCAGATCACCAAGATATTTGTTGTCTTGGGATGCTCCGAGGAGCAAAAGGTTCCCTTCGCCACCTTCATGTTGCTTGAAGAGGCAGATTACTGGTGGGAATATGTAAAACATACCCAGCCTGACGCACTCAAGATGTCTTGGGAGAAGTTCCAAGAGCTATTCAACGATAAGTACTTTCCCGAGAGTATTCGTCACATGAAAGAAGAGGAGTTTATCAAATTGGAACAAAAAAATATGACCGTGTCGTAATACGAGGCTAAATTTACGGACTTATCCCGGTTTGCATCCCATTTGGTCGATAATGAGGAGCGGATGACGCGAATGTTTTTCAGAGGTTTGAAACCAGAGATACGTCAATATCTTATTTCTCATAAACTGTGTTTGTACTCAGATGTTGTAAATAGGGCTCAGTTATTGGAGCGCGGTAACGAGTCAACGCAACTAAGAGAAAGCAGCCGGCAGCATGAAAATACCCGTGGTATCAGTCATTGAAATGACGACAACAAACGTGGAGGGAATCTACATGCTAGAAATGGTAACCACTTCAGTGGTAATCATGGCCAAGACAGTAAAAATGGACGTTTCAAGAAGAGGAGATTCAACAATGATGCAAAGACGTCATCACCAGCACCCATTGTTAAGCAAGGAGAACGACCACCTATCATATGCTTCAAATGCGAGAAAGAGAGGGGGCACATCAGTCCAAATTGCGTGATGCCGTCCAAAGCATGTTATAATTATGGAAGAGAAGGTCATCTAGCCCAATTTTGTCGTTCACCGAAGACAAGTTCAGCTAGGATGGAGGCACCAAAGGCCGTCCCGAGAAAAGTCAAAGCCGATGAGTGCAAGGAGAGCGTTTGTAGTGACCTCCCAGAAGCAAGGAACCCGAATGAGGTCATCACGGGTAAGCTTATCATAAACTCTTGCGTAAGTCTATACCTTATTTGATCTTTGGTTCTACCCATTCTTTTATTTCTCCTACTTGCGCCAACGATTAAATTTGACTCAGGAGAAATTAGACTTTGACTTATCTGTGGAAACTCCGATTGGGAGAAACCTTCATTACATCCACGGTTTATAAGTCTTGTTTGGTTCAAGTTGGTACCCGCACATTACCTGTCGATCTTATTTCATTAAAAATACTTGCATTTGATGTAATTCTAGGGATTGATTGGTTAACTACTCATCATGCAAAAATTGATTGTTTTCGTAAGGTTGTTAGCTTTCATATTCCTAATCGACCTATTATGCGAATTCAAGCAACCAAACCATTAAAATCAATCACTATCATCTCAAGCCATAAAGCTATTCGTTTATTGAAAAACGGATGTCAAGCTTTCTTAGCTCATGTCATAGATCTAAACAAAAATATGTCAGTTTTGAATAATATTTCTATTGTTAATTAATTTCCTGACGTATTCCCTGAAGAACTTCCTGGCCTACCCCCAGAGCGTGAAATTGAATTTTGTATCAACCTTAAACCCGGTACAAAACCCGTTTCTAAAGCCCCATATCGAATGGCTCCTATTGAACTTCAGGAGTTAAAGACTCAACTGCAGGAATTGTTAGACATTGGCTTTATTCGTCCTAGTACTTCTCCTTGGGGTGCTCCTATTCTATTCGTGAAGAAGAAAGATGGGAGTATGCGACTTTGTATTGATTATCTGGAGTTGAATCATGTCACCATCAAAATAGGTACCCATTGCCACGTATTGATGATCTGTTTGACCGGTTGCAAGGAGCCAAATTCTTTTCAAAGATTGATCTTCGCTTAGGATATCACCAATTGAAGATTAGAACCAGATGACATTCCAAAGACGGCGCCGTAACTCCTAAGACGGGCATTATGAATTCCGAGTCATGTCCTTTGGATCGACTAATGCCCCGCCGCTTTCATGGATATGATGAACCGAGTATTCAAGGAATATTTGGATCACTTTGTGGTTGTCTTTATTGATGACATCCTTATTTATTCCAAAAGCCGTGAAGATCATGAGCAACACTTGAGGCTGATACTCCAAAAGCTTCGTGAATATAAGCTTTATGCCAAGTTGAAGAAATGCTATTTCTGGCTTGAGGAAGTAGCATTCCTTGGGCACGTGGTATCAAGTCATGGAATATCTGTTGACCCAACAAAGATTGAAGCTATTTAAAGCTGGGAGCAACCTAAATCAGTGACCGAAGTACGTAGCTTTCTCGGCTTAGCTGGTTATTATAAAAGATTCATAGAATGGTTTTCTCGAATCGTTACTCCACTAACTCAGCTGACTCAAAAAGATACAAAGTTCGGTTGGAGCGAGGAATGTGAGAAGAGTTTTCAAGAACTCAAGAGGAGACTCATTTCAGCACCTGTTCTGACAATACCATCTAGTTCGGAGGGATTTGTCATCTATAATGATGCTTCGGGCAAAGGGTTAGGATGTGTTCTCATGCAACATGGGAAAGTCATAGCCTATGCCTCACGACAACTCAAAGAGTATGAGAGGAATTATCCTACTCATGACCTAGAGTTAGCAGCTGTGGTCTTCGCACTTAAAATTTGGAGGCATTACTTGTATGTGGAGAAGGTGGAGATCTTTACGGATCATAAAAGCCTCAAATATTTCTTCACTCAAAAGGAACTCAACATGCGCTAATGACGTTGGCTTGAAATATTGAAAGATTATGATCATACCATCCAATACCATCCTGGAAAAGCGAACATGGTAGCTGATGAATTGAGTATAAGATCATATGCAAGTACGAGTACGATATTGTCAACACAAAGGCCCATTTTGTGTGACTTGCAAAGGATGGAGATAGAGTTAAAGACTCCAGGGACCTATGTAATGATGGCGAATATACGAGTAGAACCGACTTTAATTGATAAAGTTAAAGCTGCTCAAGCTACAGACCTGGAGTTGATGCGTATGAGGATGAAAGTGCAAGAAGGTGTTATTCCGGAAGCAAGAATCGATGAAGAAGGAATACTTTGAGTCAACTCCAGACTTTGAGTTCCTAACAGCCCTGATTTAAAGTATAAAATCATGATGGAGGCGCACAACACACCTGTGACACCCCCAAATCCGGAAACTTCAATTCCACGGGATTTGGTGTTCACTGTACAAATATCATCTATATATCTACCCATAATAAATGCAAACCATGCAATAGATAGAAATAATAATAAATCTCCCCTTATGGGGTTACATCAACTACATAATAAATACAATCCCATGTTACTCTAACCATAAACATCTGTGCGGAATCATAAATAATTAAGTCTTAAACAACATCATTAACTTAAGTCTTAAACAAATACATCATCATATAAAACAACAAGTCTTCATCACTTGTTAACCTTGCCCTTGCCTTTACTAGTAGAAGGTTCTGCTTGGTTCTTTCGTTCTTAATCGCAATGTTATTATTACGCAAGAGTGAGCACGAATGCCCACAAGTATAACAATGAAATAACAGTATAATAATATGCGAGTGAATCAAAGACATCTGAATAAAAGCTCAACTTTTGAATCAAGAATGAATAACAAGAATCAAAAGATTTCTGAGGGTCATAAGACCTTGAACTATGTCCTAGGTTATCAAGGGTTATACTTGAAACCTTTAATAGTCATAAGACTATGGACCTTTCTACTGCGTACTTGGGGGATCGCCCTTAGTACCATCATCGTGCACAATATCTTAACGCTTAA
Source organism: Panax quinquefolius (assembly GCA_020205615.1). Taxonomy (NCBI): domain Eukaryota; kingdom Viridiplantae; phylum Streptophyta; class Magnoliopsida; order Apiales; family Araliaceae; genus Panax; species Panax quinquefolius. The sequence goes on along the minus strand of CM035171.1, from coordinate 72,916,120 downwards.
CGCATAAGTAAATCCCTTCGCAGGTTGTTCATCTCAATTTGACATTCGAGTCCGCACTCAAAGGAAGTTTGGTTTGGATAATTCATCAATGGTTCAAATTTAGAACGCTTATCAACTATGGACTAGTCGAATCAATAAGGGTTCGCTAGTCTAACAAGGTTCAATAATAATGATATTAAAATTGAATAATAATCTCGTGAAGTATACAATAGAACAATTATTGTATAACTGAATCATGCTTTGAAAAGATAATCAATCTTTAATATAACATTTGAACTTGAATAATAGTAATGATAGTTTACTCTAGGTAAATAATAAACTTGAACAATAATGACAAGTAGGGTTAGGAAACTTGCCTGCGTGCGTGAGGCTAAACGATTACTACTTAGCTCACCACAAATCCTACACACATACCATATGTATTCACGACATTCATTAGTTACATTTTCACTTAATTATTTAATATAAACTCTACTTTATTTAACAAAATCATTACGTTTCTAATTTAATTACTTAATTAAATTAGAATATTTTCATTCTCTTACTATTATTATTACTTTAATAAATTATTTCATAATAATTTCCATCGAATATTTATTTTATTCCATAAACATCTCAATTAAAATATTTACTTTATTTTATAAATATTTTAATAATAATTTTCATCGAATATTTATTTTATTCCATAAATATCTCAATTAAAATATTTAATTTATTTTATAAATATTTTAATAATAATTTTCATCAAATATTTATTTTATTCCATAATATCTCAATTAAAATATTTAATTTATTTTATAAATATTTTAATAATAATTTTCATCGAATATTTATTTTATTCCATAAATATCTCAATTAAAATATTTAATTTATTTTATAAATATTTTAATAATAATTTTCATCGAATATTTATTTTTATTTTTATTTATTTTTATTTTTATTTTATTTATTTTTTTCGATCACGTAAGGGGTAATGTAGTTTGGTAACTACCACGAAGCTGGGTTACTACCGCTCATTTTTCGCGGAGTTCTTCAGATCAACATGCATAACAACATACTTAATGTAAAATTTAGGATAATATACGCTCAATACATAAAATATCACGTATAAGGCCATATGGCCAAAAACCCAAACTCAGTAAATTTTGAAATAGCAATTCATAGTATTATGAAACCTGATGACATGATAATTCACATAATATATATATAATCAAATACGATTTGATATATCTTAACCCATATATAAACTCATAATCAAACCCTTTTTCAATTACAGAGATTTTATAAAATATATTAAAGCCATTTTTATAAAAACTAAACGACGTAACTTTAAAATTGGGAAGAAGGATTACCTTGAATACTCGCTTAAATTACACAGGTGATAACAATTCCCAATTTCTCACACTTCTTCACCTTTAATCACAGATTCGCAATCTCTCTCAAAGTTCTCAAACTCTCCGCCTCTCTACTTTTCCGCACTTAGAATAATAATAATAAAAGAAGACGTAATATAACAGAGGGAGAAGAGAACTGACAAGTACAGAATGGTCAGATTAACCCAAACATGGGTAACTGCATCCAATCACTACTAGGGCCTTGTTTGGCAATCCTTAATTGATTCAAAGTCATTTAATTTAATAAAGCTTTATCATATAGTTTGAAAATGTCACACTCCTTATAAAATAAATCCAATATTTTATTTAATATATTTTAAATAAAATATAATAATTTCTCATAAATTCACATAGTCACATAAATAATTTTCTCATTAATAAATAATGTCAAATTATTATATTTCTAATTAATAATTAAATTAATTAAAATACCAATATGCCTATTAAATATTTCTTTTAATACAATAAGCTCACATAATCACATAATCACATACTTTGATAATAAAACTCTCTACATTAATTTAATAAATGTAACATATAATTAAATTAATCTACCATAATTCAAGGCCAATTAATTATTTAATCTAATAATTAAATCATCGAAAATATTTATTTAATTTAATAAATATTAAAATTAATTACAAAATTCTCGTTCATCACATCTTTCCCCTTAAAAGGATTCGTCCCCAGAATCACGACTCAATAAATTCAATTCGTTACATATTCCCCCCTTACAAAAGATTCTCATCCTTAGAATCAAGGTTACATAATTAAGTAAATAAATGAGGGTAATTCTTCATCATATTCTTCTTCGAGTTCCCACGTAGCTTCGTCGGCGTTGTGGTTCCTCCAAATTACCTTAATGAGAAGGTATAACTTTATTTCGAGAACTTGTTCTTTTCATTACGACAATTTGGACAGAATTTCTTCGTAAGATAAGTCTTTCTCAAAATGTAGGGGTTCATATTCAATCGCATGCTTGTAATCTACCTTGTAGGGTCGTAATACGTAAACATGGAAGACGTTGTGGACATTCTCGAGTCTTTGGAGGTAAGGCTACCTCAGATGCAACTTCTCCGATTCTTCTCGATTTCAAAGGGTCCAATGAATCTTGGGCTCAAATTCCCTTTCTTCTGAACCTAATCTTCCCTTCCAGGAGAGACCTTCAAGAAAACATAACCACCGATTCAAACTCGATATTTTTACGATGTGGATCAACAGATTTCTTCTGTCGATCTTGAACCGCTATCACCGTGCTCGGATCACTTTGACTATTTTCGCCGTCTCATTGCACCAATTTCGCCCTAGCAATTGTCTTTCACCAACTTCATCCCGAAGAAAGCGGAGTTCGCACTTTCACGCCAGATAACGCTTCGCGTGGCGGCATGCCTATACTAGCGTGGTAATCGTTGTTGTAGCCGAACTCTACTAATGGTAGGTGATCATCCCAAATTCCTTTAAAGTCCATCACACGTGCTCTTAGCATATCTTCTAATGTCGAATTGTTCTCTCACTCGTCAAATCTGTTTGAGGGTGGTAAGTTTGTACTCATTCGCAATTGCGTACTCAATGCATTCTCAAGACGTTTCCGTAAATTTGATGAAGCGCGGATCCCTATCTCGAAACAATTGATCACCGGGAACTCCGTGCCTCAAAACAATCTCTTTACGTATAGCCTCGCCTTAACCGATCTAAGTTGAATCTTATTTTGATTTGAAGGAAGTGTGCGATTTTCGTCACCAATCAACGATAACCCATATTAAGTCTGTCAGCCTTTTCTCGAGTCGTCGGAAGGCCAACCACGAAGTCCATTATAATATGTTCCCATTTCACACTGGGATCTCTAACGGTTGTAGCAATCCACTCGGTCTCGATGTTCCGCTTTCACTTCGACGATGTGTCGACACTGGCAACACATTCTGCGACATCACGCTTCAAATTCGGCCACCAGAAATGTTGTCTAAGATCTTGGTACATCTTGGTACTACCAGGGTGAATCGAATATCGTGAACTATGAGCCTCGCTTAAAATATCTTCCTTAATCTCTCGAATCAAGCAGTACCCAAATTCTATTATCAAATCTCAGTATTCCTTCCTTATCCATCTTAAATCTTGTTTCGGTTCCTTCAGATATCTTCTTTGTCACATTTTTACATTCTTCGTCCTGAAGCTGAGCCTCCTTAACTTTATCTAGTAGGGTTATACCAGATTGCATCTGAAATATTTTCTCATCAATCTCCATAGGATACTTCACTTCCAATTCCAGTTTCTCTATTTCTGCAATTAGCTCATCCTGAGCAGTCAACATCATCAACTTCTCCCGACCCTTTCTACTTAAGGCATCGGCAACGACATTTGCCTTACCCGGATGGTATAAAATCTCACAGTCGTAGTCCTTAATTAACTCCAACCACCTTCTTTGAAACATATTCAAGTCCTTCTGCGTGAAAATATATTTCAGACTCTTATGGTCCGTATATATTTCACACTTCTCTCTGTAGAGATAGTGCCTCCAAATTTTCAAAGCAAAAACAACTACAGCTAACTCCAAGTCATGGGTCAGATATCCCTTTTCGTAATCCTTCAATTGTCGTGATGCACACCTTAATGACTTTTTATTGAATTTTGCATCAACACACGCCAAGTCCTTTATGTGATGCATCACTATAAACAACAAAATTTCCGTGATCATCCGGAAGAGATAACACAAGGGCCGTACTCAACCTCTTCTTCAATTCTTGAAAACTTTCTCACACTTATCCGGCCCAAACAAATTTCACACATTTTGAGTTAAATTCATTAACTGAGTTGCGATCTTGGAAAAGTCTTCAGTATGAACCTTCTATAATATCCCCGCCAATCCAAGAAAACTTCAGAATTCGATGGAGTCCTCATGATCCCAGCTTAATCACGGCCGACTTTGATGGATCTACCAAATTCCATTTTTATCGATCACGCGCCCAAGAAATTGCACTCGCTCAATCCAAAATTCACCAAATGTTTTGCATCAACACACTTCCTTTATGTGATGCATCACTATAAACAACAAAATTTCTGTATCATCCAGGAAGAGATAAACAAGGGCCAGTACTCAACCTCTTCTTCAATTCTTGAAAACTTTCCTCACACTTATCCGTCCAAACAAATTTCACAGATTTTCGAGTTAAATTCATTAACGGAGTTGCGATCTTGGAAAAGTCTTGTATGAACCTTCTATAATATCCTGCCAATCCAAGAAAACTTCGTAATTCTGATGGAGTCCTCGGCTGATCCCAGTTAATCACGGCTTCGACTTTGGATGGATCTACCGAAATTCCATTTTTATCGATCACGTGCCCAAGAAATTGCACTCGTTCAATCCAAAATTCGTATTTCAAAAACTTGGCATACAACTTTTCCCTTCTCAATACTTCCAACGTTAATCTCAAATGCTCTTCGTGTTCTTCTTTGGTTTTCGAATAGACCAAAATGTCATCTACAAATACCAATACGAACTTGTCCAAAAATGGCTTGAACACACCATTCATTAGTCCCATAAATGCTGCAGGAGCATTCGTAAGACCAAACGACATTACTAAAAATTCGTAGTGACCGTATCGTGTTCTGAACGCAGTCTTTGGTACATCCTCCGGCCTCACCTTAAATTGATGATAACGCTTTTCAAGTCTATCTTGGAAAAGTATCTCGCTCCCTTCAATTGATCAAACAGTGTCATCGATCCTCAGTAATGGATATCTATTCTTAATCGTGTTGACCTTATTCAGGTTCTCTCGTAGTTAATACAGAGTCGCATCGATCCATCCTTCTTTTTTCACAAAAACACGGCGCTCCCCACAGCGATACGTTCGGTTGAATGTACTTCTTGTCCAATAATTCTTGTAGTTGTACCATTAATTCCTTCATCTCATCTGGTGCCATTCGGTATGGTGCCTTCGATATTAGAAGCGATTCGGCGCCAAATCGATTACTTAAATCTACCTCTCTATCCGGTGGAAGTCCCGTAAATCGTCTGAAATACGTCGATCGAAGTCCCTCACAATCAGTATTTCTTCTACCTTTGATTCTCTTTTCGATCGTCGACTATGTAAGCTAAGTATCCTACACACCTTGTCTTTAACAACTTTCTTGGCCTGCATCATCGTCAGACAACTCGCTTGTCTAGGCGACTTGCTACCATAAAACACAACCTTTGATGGAGTCATAAGGTTAATACGCTTCTTTTGGCAATCAATTCTGACCCGTAATTGAATAACCGATCCATTCCCAAAATAACGCCAAATTCCCCAAGTCGAATAGGATAAGATCTACGCTCATGATATTACCCTTGATATCCACTCTACAGTTCTTAAACACGCATTTTAACAGAATTATCTCCTATTCGCAATTTCTATATTCATGGGATATTTCAACTCATCCATAAGCAAATCTAAACTATTAGCAAAGTCTACGGATATAAAAGAACAAGTAGCACCCGAATCAAATAAAACATAAGCATTAATTTCATTAATCAGAATAATACCTGACACCACATCAGGAGATGGATTGCATCCCGCACCGTCATATTGAAAGTCCGTGGTATTGATCGGTTTTGTTGCAGATTGGTCCGGTGATGATTAAGGCATTTCCACTGTTATTTCCTCGGTTTCCTCCTGATCCTGACCCTCCCGATCCCTTCTTGGGACAATCTCTTGCCAGATGGTCCTTTGAACCACAAGTAAAACAAGCACCCTTCTTTGGGTTTGGGATGGTTTTGGTGCTATGTGGCCTTCCGTCCACAATTGTAGCACACTCTTTTTCCTTTCATACAAACTCCCAGATGGGCTTTCCGCAAGTTCCGCATGCTTCAATTCTTTTCTTCTCGACTACCTTGCCGATTCCCCGATGATGAGTTGTTGCTCCACCTTTTCTTCCGATTGAAATTTCCACCTCGTGCCACTTCCATCGACCTTGTTATTTCCTTCACCTTCACTCTTCTTCTTCTTTTGATCTTGATTGTACTTGGTCACCGCATCGCTTCCTCCTTTCACGAAGGTTGGCCTTTTCCATAACTCAAAAAACGTGTTTAGCCCCAAGGCTTTAGTCCTTGCTCAAACCGTCTCGCCTTCCTCTCATCCGTGTGAACTTGATACGGGGCGAACCTTGCCAACTCGTTGAATTTAGCCGCATAGTCAGGCATGCTCATATTTCCCTGCTTCAACTCTAGAAATTGAACCTCCATCTGGTTCTGTGAACTAGTTGAGAAATATATTTCGAAAAACATCTCTTTAAATCTCTCCCACGTAATTACACCTTCACCTCCTCGCACTTTGTTTGCTTGCCACCAGTAGCTAGCCTCAGACTTCAGCATAAACGTTGCAAAAGTGGTCTTCTCGTCTTCTAACCCTAAGAACGTCGAAAACCTTCTCCATTTCCATAACCCACGTTTGAGCCTCGATTAGGTTCATGGAACCTTTGAACTCTGGCGGTCCCACCGCCTTGAAGTCCTTAAACGTTGTGTTTGGTGGAGCTTGAGGTTAGTTATTCATGGCTCCAGTCAGTAAGTTCACCAATTGCTGCACGGGATTATTGTTGGCATAATTGTTATTATTGGTTGACTCTTCCTGAGCCGGTTGACGTTGTTGTCTTCTCCTTGGCGGCATTTTTCTATTAAATAAACGCTTTATTAGAACTTTATTTATTTCTCTAAATAGTTAAGGCATTACTCAACAATTTAACATATCACTTAACACATCATCTCAAACAACTTCATATATTTGCATTCAAATCAAAGTTTTAACATTAAACGATAAAGATAACCGCTATTTACATCAACTATCCCGGAATAAAGAATCCACATGATTTAAAACATTCAAATATTCTTTTCGCTCATAAACACGCCGGAATTTACATATAAAAACTAATTAAGTCTTTCACATAATTAAACAAATTCTATCATCGCTCTCAAGGTGTTGAATAGCCTTGCACACGCCCTCATCCATGATACGAGACATCATCCCCGTGATCCAACATATACGATTGAAGTCCTTCGAATCTGGATGGGGTATCTCAAAACTCGATCTTGGGCCTCATCCATCGCATGATTAAGTGTAGAGTATGTTTCCCCAATCTTCGCTTTTATTTGCACGACTATCATCCTCTCCTGACGATCACCGACGCGATTCTCTTACCCACCTTTCCTCTCGCTATGTTCAACCTTTCGGATGTTTCCTTCGCTCCTTCTTCGCTTTTTTTCTCTTCGGTCTTATCTTCGGTTTGACCCTTCTCATGGACCAAATCCTATTCTACATTTGCCAGTCGAGAGTGAAGAGTCAAAATCTCCTCCTTACGCTTTAGAGTAATATGTCAATAACCGCTTCGCTCACCAACTCGGACTCGTCTCGTAACTCCACGTTACGGTCGTATAACGTGTCATACATCTCAGTATCAACGGTGTACCGTGGTAACTCCTCTTCTTCCTCTTCCTCTTCCTCAACAAATTCCTCCTTAGGATCCTCCTCAGGATCAGTCTTGGGCTCATACTCTTGACCAACAACGGTGATCAATGGAGATGACTCCCTCTGTACCAGCTGCTCCCTAACGACATGAATGTCTCGGGGCTCCTCCTCTGTCGGTACTATAGGTACACAGGGTTCTTCCTCCCGAGCTTGACTAGCTTCTCCAACATTCGACATCCTGACAACAAAATTTTAAGTTTTAGTTACTAAGTCGTATCATCTAACGCATACTTTAACACATAAACACATAAGGTCTTTTATTATCTTCAATGAATTACATAAATTCATTTCTTATAACTCGATAAGAGTTTTCCATCACTATCTTCTTTCTATAAGGCTACTACCTAAGGTTGTTCCCCCACCTAATGTTCATAACCTACAGCTTTGATACCAACTTGTGACACCCCCAAATCCGGAAACTTCAATTCCACGGGATTTGGTGTTCACTGTACAAATATCATCTATATACCTACCCATAATAAATGCAAACCATGCAATAGATAGAAATAATAATAAATCTCCCCTTATGGGGTTACATCAACTACATAATAAATACAATCCCATGTTACTCTAACCATAAACATCTGTGCGGAATCATAAACAATTAAGTCTTAAACAACATCATTAACTTAAGTCTTAAACAAATACATCATCATATAAAACAACAAGTCTTCATCACTTGTTAACCTTGCCCTTGCCTTTACTAGTAGAAGGTTCGTCGGTTCTTTCGTTCTTAACTGCAATGTTATTATTACGCAAGAGTGAGCACGAATGCCCACAAGTATAACAATGAAATAACAGTATAATAATATGCGAGTGAATCAAAGACATCTGAATAAAAGCTCAACTTTTGAATCAAGAATGAATAACAAGAATCAAAAGATTTCTGAGGGTCATAAGACCTTGAACTATGTCCTAGGTTATCAAGGGTTATACTTGAAACCTTTAATAGTCATAAGACTATGGACCTTTCTACTCGTACTTAGGGGGATCAGCCCTTAGTACCATCATGCGCACAATATCTTAACGCTAACGATAAGTAAATCCCTTTCGCAGGTTGTTCATCTCAATTTGACATTCGAGTCCGCACCAAAGGAAGTTTGGTTTGGATAATTCATCAAGGGTTCTGAAATTTAGAACGCTCATCAACTATGGACTAGTCGAATCAATAAAGGTTCGCTAGTCTAACAAGGTTCAATAATAATGATATTAAAATTGAATAATAATCTCAGGAAGTATACAATAGAACAATTATTGTATAACTGAATCATGCTTTGAAAAGATAATCAATCTTTAATATAACATTTGAACTTGAATAATAGTAATGATAGTTTACTCTAGGTAAATAATAAACTTGAACAATAATGAAAAGTAGGGTTAGGAAACTTGCCTCGTAAGAAGCTAAACGATTACTACTTCTGTTCACCACAAATCCTACACACATACCATATGTATTCACGACATTCATTAGTTACATTTTCACTTAATTATTTAATATAAACTCTACTTTATTTAACAAATCATTACGTTTCTAATTTAATTACTTAATTAAATTAGAATATTTTCATTCTCTTACTATTATTACACTTTTAATAAATTATTTCATAATAATTTCCATCGAATATTTATTTTATTTCATAAACATCTCAATTAAAATATTTACTTTATTTTATAAATATTTTAATAATAATTTTCATCGAATATTTATTTTATTCCATAAATATCTCAATTAAAATATTTAATTTATTTTATAAATATTTTAATAATAATTTTCATCGAATATTTATTTTATTCCATAAATATCTCAATTAAAATATTTAATTTATTTTATAAATATTTTAATAATAATTTTCATCGAATATTTATTTTTATTTTATTTTATTTTTTATTTTTTTATTTTTATTTTTTTTTTTTTTTTTTTTTTCGAATCACCGGGTGGGTAATGTAGTTTAGTAACGCTTCACTGTGGTGGGTTACCTGAGCTCATTTTCTCGATTTACTATGAGCTCGCAGATTCTCGCAGTCATGAACATAACAAGGCCAAATTAGGCGAAAAAAATCAATCACACGTAAAATTATACATGAATATGGCCATAACTTCCAATTAGTTATTTTTACACGAATTTAGACTTACACAATCATTATAATACATATATAATCATTACTTAACCCATCTAGCATGATTTTTTACAAGTTATAACACATAATTTGTAAAATCAACACATTTACTTCCACTGTTCTTAATGTTCTTGAAGGTTTTGAAAATAAAAAAAAATGAAAATTATCACTACGGATTCGTTATAACACCGAATCCGTTTATTTAAACTTTGGTCTCTTCGTATCAACATGCATAACAACATACGAATGAAAAATTTAGGGATAATTTACGTTCAATACATGAAATATCACGTATAAGGCCATATGGCCAAAACCCAAACTCTGTAAAATTTGAAATAGCAATTCATAGTATTATGAAACTGATGACATGATAATTCACATAATATATATAATCAAATACGATTTGATATATCTTAACCCATATATAAACTCATAATCAAACCCTTTTTCAATTACAGAGATTTTACAAAATATATTAAAGCCATTTTTATAAAAACTAAATGACGTAACTTTAAAATTTGGGAAGAAGGGATTACCCTTGAATACTCTGCTTAGATTACACAAGGTGACAACAATTCCCAATTTCTCACACTTCTTCACCTTTAATCACAGTATTCGCAATCTCTCTCAAAGTTCTCAAACTCTCTCTGCCTCTTTGCTTTTCCAGACTTAGAATAATAATAATAATAAAAGAAGACGTAATATAACAAAGGGAGAAGAGAACTGATGCGCATAATGGTCAGTTAACCAAAACATAGGTAACTGCATCCAACCACTACTAGGGCCTTGTTTGGCAACCCCTAATTGATTCAAAGTCATTTAATTTAATAAAGCTTTATCATATAGTTTGAAAATGTCACACTCCTTATAAAATAAATCCAATATTTTATTTAATATATTTTAAATAAAATATAATAATTTCTCATAAATTCACATAGTTACATAAATAATTTTCTCATTAATAAATAATGTCAAATTATTAACTCTCTAATTAATAATTAAATTAATTAAAATACTAATATGCTTATTAAATATTTCTTTTAATACAATAAGCTCACATAATCACATACTTTGATAATAAAAACTCTCTACATTAATTTAATAAATGTAACACATATAATTAAATTAATCTACCACAATTGCGTCAATTAATTATTCAATCTAATAATTAAATCATCGAAAAATATTTATTTAATTCAATAAATATTAAAATTAATTACAAAATTCTCGTTCGTCACATCTTTCCCCCCTTAAAAGGATTCTATCCCCAGAATCACGACTCAATAAATTTGACCCGTTACAACACCGTTTGCAATCCATCCTGGGAGTACTAAAATGTATCATGATCTTCGACATAATTTTGGTGGGAGCAATATGAAGAGAGAGATAGCGCTGTTTATCTCAAGGTGTCTAACGTGTGAACGAGTCAAGGCGGAGCATCAAGTACCAAAAGGTCCATTGCAACCACTTGAAAATCCAGAATGGAACTGGGAACACATTACCATGGATTTCGTTAGCGGTCTTCCTAAGGTTTCTTAAGGTATAGATGCGATTTGGGTCATTCTTGATAGATTGACCAAGTCTGCTCATTTCTTACCGATACGAGAAACTTATACACTTGAGCGTCTTGCTCGTATGTACATAAACGAGATTGTAAGACGCATGGTATATGCCAAGATCCATAGTTTCGATCGAGACCCAAGATTGACTTCACAATTTTGGGTTAGTACGTAAAGCTATGGGCGCAGATTACGATTTAGCTTGGCATATCATCCTCGGGCCGGACGGACAATGGAGAGGACTATTCAAACTCTTGAAGATCTATTAAGACTCGTGTCCTTGATTTCAAGGGAAGTTGGGACAAGTTCTTACCATTGGTGGAGTTTTCCTACAACAACAGTTATCAAACAAGTATTGGCATGGCTCCATTCAAAGAGTTGTATGGAAGAAAATGTCGTTCTCCAGTATGCTGGGATGAGGTGGGTGAAGCAACGTTTTTGGGACCGGAGTTGGTACGTATGACTACGAAAAAGATTCAAACGATCTGACAACGTATAAAAACCTCACAAGATCGACAAAAGAGTTATGCTAATCTTCATCGAAAGGACGTGGAATTCGATATAGGAGATCACGTGTTGTTACGTGTTGCTCCATGGAAAAGAGTTACGAGATTTGGAAAGAGAGGAAAGCTCAATCCTCGATTCATCGTCCCATTTTTAATCCTTGATCGAGTAGGAACTGTGGCCTATAGACTCGCTTTACCGCCAAGTATGTCTCGTGTTCATAACGTTTTTCACATATCCATGTTACGTAAATATGTGGAAGACCCAAATCACATTATTGAGTTAGAATCGGACGAAATAGCGGAAGATTTGACGTATGAAGAGGTTCCTGTTCAAATCTTGGATAAGAAGGAACATATTCTACGCACCAAGGTTATACCTCAAGTCAAAGTTTTGTGGAGAAACCACGATGTTGAGGAAATAACTTGGGAGTTAGAATCTGAAATGAAATCAAGGTATCCTTACCTCTTCGACATACCAAGTACGTACCCTAATTTCGAGGGCGAAATTTTATAAGAAGGGGAGATTGTAAAACCCCAACTTTTTGAATAAAGATGAATTTTCTATAAATATTATTTTTGATTATAATGGAGTGAAATTGATATAATGTTATAGTTGTGGGTAATATTTATAAATTTTACATAGTATGCAAGTTGTTATATTATATTCGATTGATCGGGGAATATTCGTTTTATCAGGGAATATTCGCAATCATTGGTGGACCCCACAACAGAATTATTGTCGGATTGAGAAAACGACAAAAATATTTTTATAAAAATAACAGCAAAAGTTTTACCGTTGATGCTGTTGAACTACTCGGTAGTAAATTTACAGTAATACGCGTGGTTGCATAGTAGCACACAATATTGGTTATTGATGCTTACGTGAGAAGTCATTCAGTTTTGTTCAATTATTGCTATAGTAATTGTTGCATAGTATCTCACGTTATTTGATTCAATTATTGTCGATATTTATTATATTGTTAAAATCAATAATTGAGATGACAAAATTATTAATATTATTATTTGCAATATTAACAATGTCTAGAAGTTCTGTCAAGGAGAGGTTTGGTCACCTAATCATGAGCTAATAGGAGAAATCCTTATTGGAAAGCCCCCTTCTTCCGGGAACGACACGGTTGATTAATATTGTGAATTATAATAAAGATGATAAATGTTGTTAAAATTATTAAGGTGATTTTTATGAAGTTTGCTTATTTTATGGATTCCTATTTACCCATTTTTCAAAATAATAGATAGAAAATTATTTAAAGGTGGGGCCCACATGTGGGGCCTATATGTGTTGGAAAAATGATTTTGGAAATGGAAGAGTATACGATGGAAGTATATGTATGTATTGAGTATATGGTGGGAGAAAGTGATATGTGAAAGTGATAGGTGTGTTATGTGTGTGTGAGTGGAAAATGGTGGAAAAGTGGTAGTGTGATAGTGATGTGTAAGAGTGTAGTGAAATTGATTTTTGGGAGGATGGGGATTGATGTTGGATATGGGGGATAAAAAATCTAGTGGTATATATAATATTGATATATAAATTGAAAACATGTGTTTATATATATGTATTATATTTTAATTCTGTTGAAATCTTATTGGTTAGTTGATTGACTTAATTGTTAGTTGATTGAAGAAATAATTCTGCATAATTATTTCGTACTTGAACAGTGCCCTTCAATTCTCCTATAAATAGAAGCTCATTCCTTCATTATTTCTTACGAATTCACTGAAACTCTAGAGAGAGAAAATTATAGAGAGAAAGAAGAAAAGTTTTTTGCTACTTAACTACTCTTATATTCAATTCTTTTACGGTAAGGGATATTATTTCTTTTGTATTCATGAAGAAAACTTCTGTTATTCCATTCTTTATTATTCTGCTGGAATAACCAAAGATACGCGACTACCCTATACTTGGTGACATTCTTCTATTATTCTCATCTTTATTATTATTCATTTGAATATCCTGTTTACATGCATTTTACGTGGGACCGATTCCGTCTTTATTATTCTCATTGGAATATCATATTCGTGTGTTTCTGTACGGACCGATTTCCGTCTTTATTATTATTCTCGTTGGAATATCTTGTCATGCATTTTACGGACCGATTAAAATCCATATTAGTATTCTCGTTGGAATAACCACATATAATAAGTACCACATGCATGGTGATTTACGTTGTTATTCCATTCTTTATTATTTTGTTGGAACATCTCAGCTTGCAAGTAAATTTCAATCGACCGGTTCCGATTATTTAGTATTCTGTTGGAATAACCTGCCTATGCGAAGTACCGCATGCATGGTGATTTCTTTTGTTATTCCATTCTTTATTATACCCAGTTGGTTAAAGTTTTAACTTCTATACCCCATGAAATTAGTGGAATATCCTTGATATTTGCACTTCATCCAGTATCTTTTCATAGAAATATTCTTCTGAGCATTCTTGAATTTTACTCTACAAAGCAGTATCATGTTGACAATTTGGACGTTATTAGTTCCTAGATAAATTAATTCTTGAACTTGTTTTATTGAATTCTTATATCATTGTCATCATCCTCATGTTTATATTATGTTAAAAGTCATCTGTGGCCTGTAGTGCATAGATGGACTTGGTATGATTATGACCAAGGATTATTCGGTGTAATCATGACCGTAATGTTACAAATGATGTGGAAAAAGTCCTCATTGGCCCGTAGTGCATTGATGGACAGTTGTTGGCATGATCTTGACCATTAATGAATACACAAATATTTTTGGCCCGTAGTGCATGGATAATTGTGGTCGTGATACTAAAGAATATCCTGGTCAGAAGTAGTGCGGGGTGATTCAATGATGTGGAATATTTATTAAGTCGAGTCTCAAACGATAATAAATGATGAAAAACCTTTGAAATCATAAAAGATAGTAGATTTTATTTTCTACTTGACTCTTTTAATGGATTGCTTATTCCGCGGCAGTTAAACTTGATGTCTATTATATTTTGTCAGTTTAACATTGTTGGAGACTAATGATAATTTATTTTGCATTATCTTAGTCATAATATTTCTTACTAGGCTAGTTGAGCTCACCCTTTCTTTCACTGTTCTCTTCAGGAAATGAGAATATAGTTGGACCGAGTCGGGGAACAGAGTGATGGTCCAGAGGATAGCATTAGTAGTCCTCACTATTCTATGAAATAGTGTGATAATAATTATAATGAGGACTCCTTTTGAGTTTGTATACTCTCTAGTAGACAATATTTGTATTCAAACTCACAGTTTATGTTTTATCGTATTATACACAACATTTATATTAGTAAGTTGTATTTGAATTCTGTACCATGTATCTGGCGACCCAAGATGGGTGATGTATACCTAATTTTGGGGGCGCCACAGTATGAATGTTGTACAGTATAGCACCATCTGTCGGGTTGGAAGATACCCGGATTTGGGGGCGCTACAACTGTCCTAATCCAAAGAAGGGTGCCTGCTTCACTTGTGGTTCAAAGGATCGTCTGGCAAGAGACTGTCCTAAGAAGGGATCTGGAGGGGCAGGATCAGGAGGAAACTGGGGAAACAGCAGTGGAAGCGCTTTAACTATCACAGGACCAACAGCAACCAACCGACCGACCGCCAGGACTTTTAACATGACGGTGCAGGATACAGTTCAGTCTCGTGATGTGGTGTCAGGTATCATTCCGATCAATAAAGTAAATGCTTATGTATTATTTGATTCAGGTGCTACTTGTTCATTTATATCCGATGACTTTTCTAAGAATTTAGATTTGCCTAAGGATGAGTTGGAATACCCCATGAACATAGAAATAATCCCTGTTAAGTATGTACATAAGAACTGTAGAGTGGATATTAAGGGTAATATCATGAACGAAGATCTTATCCCAATTCGACTTGGGGAATTTGACGTTATCTTGGGAATGGACAGGTTATTCAAATACGAGGCTGTAATTGATTGCCAGAAGAAGCGTATTAACCTTATGACTCTGTCAAAAGTTGTGTTTTATGGTAGCAAGTTGCCTAGACAAGCGAGTTGTCTGACGATGATGCAGGCTAGGAAGTTATTAAGACAAGGCTGTGTAGGATATTTAGCTTACATTGTCGACAATCGTAAAGATAATCCAAAAGTAGAGGAAATATTGGTTGTGAGGGACTTCGCCGACGTATTTCCAGATGATTTTCCAGGACTTCCGCCAGATATAGAGGTTGATTTTGTGATCGATTTGGCGCCAGGAACTGCTCCAATATCGATGGCACCATACCGAATGGCACCAGTGGAGATGAAAGAATTGATGGTACAACTACAAGAATTACTGGACAAGAAGTACATTCAACCGAGCATATCGCCGTGGGGAGCACCGGTGTTGTTTGTGAAAAAGAAGGACGGAACGATGCGGGTCTGCATTGACTACAGAGAACTGAATAAGGTCACGATTAAGAATAGATATCCAATACCGAGGATCGATGATCTGTTTGATCAATTGAAGGGAGCGAAATACTTTTCCAAGATAGATTTGAGGAGTGGTTATCATCAACTAAAGGTGAGACCAGAGGATGTACCGAAGACAGCGTTCAGAACACGATATGGTCACTACGAATTTTTAGTAATGTCGTTTGGTCTAACGAATGCTCCTGCAACATTTATGGGACTAATGAATGGTGTGTTCAAGCCATTTTTGGACAAGTTCGTAGTGGTATTTATAGACGATATTTTGGTATATTCGAAAACCAAGGAAGAATATGAAGAACATTTGAGATAAACGTTGGAAGTGTTGAGAAGGGAGAAGTTGTATGCTAAGTTTTCGAAATGCAAATTTTGGATCGAGCAGGTACAATTTCTTGGTCACGTGATCGATAAAAATGGAATATTGAAGATCCATCTAAAGTCGAAGCCGTGATAAACTGGGATCAGCCGAGGACGCCATCAGAAGTATGAAGTTTTCTTGGATTGGCAGGATTTTATAGAAGATTCATTCAAGACTTTTCCAAGATCGCAACTCCGCTAATGAGTTTAACTCGAAAAGCTATGAAATTTGTTTGGACGGAGAAGTGCAAGGAAAGCTTTCAAGAATTGATGAAGAGGTTGAGTACGACACCTGTGTTATCTCTTCCGGATGATACATGAAATTTTGTTGTTTTTAGTGATGCGTCGCATAAAGGACTTGGTTGTGTGCTTATGCAAAACGACAGAGTCATTGCGCATGCGTCACGACAATTGAAGGATTATGAGAAGGGGTATCCGACCCACGACTTGGAGTTAGCTGCAGTAGTTTTTGCTTTGAAAATCTGGAGGCACTATCTCTACGGGGAGAAGTGTGAAATATATACAGACCACAAGAGACTAAAATATATTTTTACACAGAAGTACTTAAATATGCGTCAAAGAAGGTGGTTGGAATTAATTAAGGACTATGATTGTGAGATTTTATACCATCCGGGTAAGGACAATGTGGTTGCCGATGCCTTAAGTAGAAAGGGTCGGGAGAAATTAATGATATTGACCACTCAGGAGGAACTAATTTCGGAAATGGAGAAACTGGAGTTGGAAGTGAAGTATCCTATGGAAATAGATGAGAAGCTATTCCAGATGCAATCTGGTACAACCCTACTAGATAAAGTTAAGGAGGCTCAACTTCAGGATGAGGAATGTAAAAAGGTGAAAAAGAAGATATCCGAAGGAACCGAACCAAGATTTAAGATGGATAAGGAAGGAATACTGAGATTTGAAAGTAGAATTTGGGTACCGCTAGTACCAGAGATTAAGGAAGAAATTTTGAGTGAGGCTCATAGTTCACGATATTCGATTCACCCTGGTAGTACAAAGATGTACCAAGATCTTCGACAATGTAACGACCGAGAAATTCGAATCTTATTGTAAAATGATTTTATTAAATTAAATAATAATAAAATTATATTCAATGTGTTATCAAGATGGTTGTCATTGTATAACCTATTGATGTTAGAATGACGTAGTATTTGAGCTACGTGAATGAATTAAAGTGTTTGAATTTCCAAGATAAAAATAAAAGTTTTTCGAGAAATTTTCCGAAAAACACTATTCATCGGTAGTTACTCGGGATTTATTTTTGAATTTTCGAGAAATACGTAATGATAGAATGAAAAGGTAAGATGGATTATGTAATAAAAATCTAGTTATGGAAAATGTAATATTTCGCTTGCGGACTTAAATTATAAACGTTAAGAAGGGAAAAGTAGTAACGAGTAAGTAATAATTGTATGATACTTTGGTATTGTGCAAAGAAATGAAAACGAGTATAATACGAAGTATTATACGAGTTTGTATGAAGGATGAAATATCGTATATAAATTTTATATAAATTAGAATACGAAAATGATACATAAACTATATGTATATGTATTACGTAATGTTAATGGACTTGGAAAGGTTGATTGGAATTACTACAAGTCCAAGTAAATTAAAGGGTGAGGCCCAATTATTGATTAATAAACAAGTTAGTGTTTATTAATGCAAAGCCCAAAGATTAAGTTGATCCAAGCCCAAGCTAGAATCCATGAGTGGTTTGACCCATGGGGCAAACCATATTAATATGGTTAATATGGTGACCAAGTTAAAGTAATGACCAAGTTAATGTAATGACCAAGTAATAGAAGTAATGGCCAAGCAAAGGATAAGAGTTGTGATTAGCAAGTAATGAATAGTAAGGAGGTGGCTTAAGGAGGTGGGTTGAATTAATGACTAAACTACCCTAGCTTTGCAATTTCTATAAATAGAGAAGCCTTGCTAGCCATTTAATACTTGTTCAAACAATCTAGCTAATACAAAGTGCTTAATTATTAGAGAGATTAAGTTACAAAGAACTTACTTCCATAAGTAAGAAGAAGAAGAAGAAGCTACTTACCAAGACTTCTAAAGTAAGACTTCTTCTCTAAATTATCTTCTATCTCTATTCATGATAGTTTGATAAGAAAAGTTTGGATTAAGGAACATGAATGATAAAAAGTAAGAAGAATGAGTAAGCAATGAACTTAAATCACATAAGTTGGTAATAAGTCATTTAAGCTAGCATAAGTTATAAACTTATGTGAAAGTATTATGAACTTGTAATGAGTTTATTAAGAGAAGTGATATGGATGTAAAAGAACTTGTATGATCATATGTATCATGAATACATAAGTAAAGTTATATGTTAAGAACATATAAGGTATGATGATTAAGAAACTTTAATTGTCATAAGTCATAAACAATGAAATCTTAAGTAATTTATAATTTGACAAGTTATAAGCTCATGAAGAAATAAGTCTAAAATCCAACAAAGAATATAAGTTGTTGTAATAAGTATGTTGAGATGTTCACATGATGAATGGAATTCATTTGTAATGTTGAACAAATCATAAGAATGAAGATTTGCCGAAAATTTCACGATTGGACGATAATCGTCGAATTCGTAAAATTCTCGGAATAGAAGTCAAATTTTGTGTTTGAACTCAGAACCATTGTTTTCCGATGGAGACAAGTCATATTTGGCATTGAAGAGTTGCGGACTCGAAAATGACCAAATTCCGACTTAGAACGAAGAAACGAGCGTTGAACGTTCACGAACGTCTATCGTTTTCGTTAAAAATGAACCAATCGGTGAATTTTTAGCAAACAAAATCAAATAGATAAAATTCTTACATGAACGCATAGATTGTGTAATTTATGAACCGTAGGCTTTTGAACGAGCCAATTCGGACTTGTAACGAAGAAGTTATGCGTCTGGGAAGTTCACAAAAATTCAAGGACTGAATTTTTTTTTCTGATGCAGAGACTTGGTGCCGCGGCGCCAACCCTAGGCCAAATTGGTCATGCTGCAGCGTGTAATAGTGTCCGAGCACACTGCAAGCACGCACCACAGCGCGAACCGTAGTACAAATGGTGGCGCCGCAGCACCATCCTCAGAACAAGGATAGTGATGAATGTTTTTAATTACAAAGAAAAGAAAGTTAATTGATTTAAAAATAAACACAACCTAAGGAATGTAATGTAACATTGTTTAAAGTTTGTTAAACCTTAAGGATGTTGTATAAAGGTTGAGATTACCTAGTTGAATATAAATGCAAGGATAATGATAAGCCGGAACAGATAGTAACTGAATCTAATACACAATTAGATTGAGATGAAGGGTCAGATATAGTCATATACATACTTGATTATATGTGACCTAATGTAAGGCATTATGTGATCTGGTATTGTAGAGACTTGAAAGACTTGAACATAAAGTAAATATACCATAGCAGACGCTAAAGGCAAATATTCTAACTCTTGTCTCAGTTCAATCTGAGCAAGTTTTTGAAATTCATGTATCCTTATGCATGAATTGAGGTATGTTGAAGTTAAAGCCAATTCCTTTGGCTAGACTTGATATATTGCGTGGATTATTGATAATCTATTCATCTATTATCAAATGTTGTTATCTTTTGTCAACTAATAGATATGGTTTTCAAAAGAAGACTGTAATGTTAAACAAATGTTTTGTCGGTAAAACGACAGGCACATGAAGTTGCCAAATGATTAAACGTACATACGTTTAATGGATGTAGTGTTGATCAACATAGAGTACAATAGGCTGATCACCTAGAAGTGCTCGTAAGTAATATCGGGCTTACGGACTTAGTTTCGGGTTGTCCTTTTCCAAGAAAGAATGAATACTCGAGGTCTTTTGACCGGAGTGAATGTTTTAGTAAATATTGTTATTATTGTAAAACATTTTGAAAGAAAGATGAAGTGCTATTTTTAATTATCAATAGTACTTCATAACTATTGTTCAGTTATTGAAGATATATAATTCGTATGTGTCAAGCATGTTGTTATTGAATTGTTATACTTGCTGAGCTAGTTTTGCTCATTCTTGCTTGAACCATATGAATGCAGCTAAGACTGAACATCCCAAAGGATCGGATAAGGATAAAGGAAAAGGTAAGGTAGATTATTAAGCTGTCTTGTAATAGTATAGGTCTATTATTGTAATGTAATTGATATTATGACAAAGAACCTTTGTAATGGGTATAGAACCTGGGAAATGTAAATATTACTTTAAATATATAGAAGTTATGTTCGTTCTTTGAGACTTTTCAATTGAATGAATTTATGAATGTTTGTACAGTATAACACCATCTATCGGGTTGGAAGATACACGTATTTAGGGGCGCTACAAGTTGGTATCAAAGCCTAGGTTATAAAACTTAAGGGGGAAAGTAGAACCTTAAGTTATAACCTTAAGAAAGAATAATGAAGTAAAAGATGGAAAGTAACCCTATAAAAATGCATTATATTATGTTATGTGTTTTTATTATTTTACTAACGTGTACTAATCAAACTATATTGTTTTATTGTAGATGTCAGGAGAAAATGATATGTATAGAGACATACATGTAGTGAGCGAGGATTTGGTTAATCGGGTAGAGATACTACCAAATCCCGTAGTAGTAGAACCAGAGGTGGTGACAATCGAGTCTGGAGACTCGGACGATTTAGACTACATGTCTATATTTGATGGCATGCTAGAGGAGGAGGTGGACATGTTGTCCTTTGACCAGGTTCCACCTACAGAGGAATTGTCTACGGGGGTTATCGATGAAGGCATTATTTATGTCAGTATTGGATAGGAATGTCCATTACTGCCAAGAGGTTAAGGAGTTGAAAGAGGAACTCCAAGCTGTCTATGAGGACAAGACAAGCATGGAGGGAATGTGGGAAGAGGAGCACGATGATATAATTCTAGCTAAGGATAAGGTCCGAGAGCTAAAATATGAAGTCTTTGAGCTCAAGCAGGAGCTAAAGACTAAATAGCGGAAGTTGGAGAGGATGTCCTATATACATAGGAGTTCTCATGTGGATTTCCAGCAGCAGGTAGCTGGGTATCCAGTAGTAGCAGGATAGACCCGACATACTATCAATAGAGATGTTATTGCTGGTCTGGCCAGCAAAGATTTTGAGAATGCCCTACGGCAGATGTAATCTAGCAATAGCTAGAGTAGCTTAGATATGTAAATATTACGTATCTAGTAGTGACGTAAAACCCTCTTTTGTATAACAAAGGGTAGTATTTTGTAAATCCCAATTTTTGGAAAATAATTGCGGGATGGTAATGTAATCAGCTAGGGCTGAGTAATGTAAACAATGTAGTGTTATAATACAAGTTATGAATCAATATAAGTCTTTTTATGGAATATATTGTCTAATGAGTATGAGTTATTGTTTTGTTACAAATAATAACAAACCAACAAGAATAAAGTAATAATGATGTGTTGTTTTCTTAACAACAAAATGCCGCCAAGAAGAAGACAACGAAATCAAGACACTAATGTTAACCAACTAGAGGGTGGTCCGGTTAATCCAATGCAGGAGTTCTTTAATCTTTTAACGATTGCATTTAATAGAACGGGGGCTAATGTACCCGTGATTCCTGGAGTAGTACGAGCTACTACTTTTAAGGATTTTAAAAGTGTAGGTCCGTCGGAGTTCAAAGGAACTACGGACCCTATAGAAGCCCAGACTTGGGTAAAAGAAATCGAGAAAGCATTTGTAATAGCAAATGATGAGGAGGGTCAAAAGGTTGCCTTTGCAACCTATTTGATGAAAGGAGAGGCCAACTTCTGGTGGGAGGAAAACCAGGCTAGAGCCGATATAGGAAACCTAACATGGGAGAGGTTCAAGGAGATTTTCTTCGAGAAATTTTTTCACAAGAGTATGCAAGAGAGGATGGAAATGAGGTTTCTTGAATTGAAGTGAGGGGATATTACAGTTCCCCAGTATGCTGCCAAGTTTAATGAACAGGCACGATTTGTTCCACATTAAGTGGACACTGGAGTGAGAAAGGCTAGAAGATTCGAGCGGGGCTTGAAACCCTGGCTCTATAGCCGAATTTCTGTGTTCCAAAGTACTTCCTTTGGAACCATATTAGAAAAGGCAATAATTGCCAACTTGGGAATGAGGCTCTCAGCTAGTACCACAAGCATAAGAAAAACATAGGCAAGGTTGATGGAGGAATCAAGACCGAGGGAGCCAGTGGAAGTGGAAACGATCAAAAGAGGAAGGGCTTTAACTCTGGAAATACCAGAGTAAAACAAGGGGATTCTAAGAGGAGGATGGAGGCTCGTAAAACTCAAGGGAAGATTCACTTAGAGTCCTCTCTCAAAGGAAAGCAAGATGCTATAATTGTGGGACGGGGAAGGGCACATTTCACTTAACTTTCCAACCCAGAAAAAACACAGATGTTTTGTATGTGGATCAATCGACCACATAGCGAAGAACCCGCCCAAGAAGGGACGAGAAGGAAATAAGGGAACTAATAGCGGTAAGTTGGCTATTAGTGGTCCAGCTCAGCCGGGTAAATCAATGGCCCGCACTTTTAATATGATGGTCCAAGATGCGGTGGCATCAGGGGATGTAGTTACAGGTATTATTCCAATCAATAACATAAATGCATACGTGCTATTTGATTCAGGTGCTACTTGTTCGTTTATAGCATGTGATTTTTCTAGATGACTAGAATTATTTCCCGAAAAATTGCCTATACCTTTGAACATTAAGTTAGCAAACGAAGAGATAATTCATGTTGAAGATATTCATAGGAGTTCTTGCGTAGATGTATGTGGTTGTAAGCTATCGATAGATTTAATAGCGATAAAGTTAGGAGAATTTGAAGTAATTCTCAGAATGGATTGGTTGATTAACCATGGAGCAATTATAGATTACCAAAAGAAATGTGTGAGCATCAGGATGTTGAAGCAACCTCCTGTAGTATTTTACGGTAATAAATTGTCGGGACGTTCGTGTTGCCTTACGATGACACAAACTAGAAAACTTTTAAGGAAGGGATGTGTAGGTTATCTATGCCATGTTGTTGATACCCAGGGAGTGGGAGCAACCATGGAAGAAATACCTATAGTAAACAAATTCATGGATGTATTTCCAAGTGAGTTACCGAGTTTACCGCCGGATAGGGAAATCGAATTTGTGATAGACATTGTGCCAAGAGCGGCACTAGCCTCAAGGGCACTGTACCGTATGGCGCCTATGGAAATGAAAGAACTAATGGTTCAGCTATAGGAACTATTAGACAAAAAGTACATTCAACCAAGTGTTTCCCCATGGGGGGCACCGGTGTTGTTTGTCAAGAAGAAAGACGGATCATTAAGGTTTTGTATTGACTATCGAAAGTTGAACAAATTAACGATAAAGAATAAATACCCATTGCCCAGGATTGATGATCTCTTTGATCAATTGAAAGGGGAAAAGTATTTTTCCAAAATAGATTTACGGACGGGGTATCACTAGTTGATGGTTAGGAAGGAAGATGTACCAAAGACGGCATTCAAGACTCGTTATGGTCATTACGAGTTTCTGGTAATGTCATTTGGGTTGACGAATGCACCGGCTGCATTTATGGATATGATGAACAGAGTGTTCAAACAATATTTGGACAAGTTCATCGTTGTGTTTATCGATGATATTCTAGTCTATTCTAAGATGCCAAAAGATCATGTTGAACACTTAAGATTAGTGTTGGAGACACTAAGGTAGGAGAAGTTAAGAAAAGATTAAGTGAAGCGCCTGTTTTGTCATTGCCAGATGACACATGAAATTTTGTAGTGTATAGTGATGCTTCGTATAGAGGACTTGGTTGTGTGCTTATGTAGCATGGAAAAGTCATTGCATATGCATCACGGTAGTTGAAGGATTATGAGAAAATTTATCCTACTCATGATCTGGAACTGGCCGCAGTAGTGTTTGCCCTAAAGATATGGAGACATTATCTTTATGTGGAAAAATGTGAGATATATACGGACCATAAGAGTCTAAAGTATATCTTCACTCAGAAGGAGTTGAATATGAGACAGAGAAGATGGCTAGAGTTGATAAAGGATTATGATTGTGAAATCCTGTATCACCCTGAAAAGGCCAATGTAGTCGCCGACGCCTTAAGTAGGAAGGGTCGAAAAAATTTGTCTATGATAACGGCTTCAGATGTGTTAATAACAGAGATGGCTAGTATGGAAATAAAAGTAAAGATGCCGAGTGATTCGAGGCAAATACTCTTTACGACAGAGATGCAATCTACCATCGTAGAGAGAGTCAAAAAGGTACAACTCAAGACTGACGAGTGTAACCAAATGAAGAAGCGGTTATCCGAGAAAGAAAATACTAAGTATAGTCTTGATAATATGGGATTATTAAGATTTGAAGGAAGAATTTGGGTTTCGAATGAGATGGAATTAAAGGAGCAAGTGTTACAAGAAGCTCATAGTTCGAGGTACTCGATACATCCTGGTAGCACTAAGATGTATCAAGACCTTTGACAAAGTTTTTGGTGGCCAAACATGAAGAGAGAAATAGCAGAGTATGTGAGTAGGTGCTTGACTTGTCAAAAGGCTAAGGCCGAACATCAACGACCCAGTGGCTTATTACAGTCATTGGAGATTCCAGAATGGAAGTGGAAGCATATCACGATGGACTTCGTGGTGGGACTTCCGACGACAAAAAAAGGGTACGATTTGATTTGGGTAATAGTGGACCGGTTGACGAAGTCGGCTCACTTTTTGCCAATTAGGGTCAAGTATAACTTAGACTAGTTAGCTAAACTTTATGTTAAGGAAATCATTTCCAGATATGGAGTACCAGTATCGATTGTGTCAGATCGTGATCCACGATTCACATCGAACTTTTGGAGGAGTTTGCAAGAACAGTTGGGAACACAGCTGAAGTTAAGCACAACTTATCATCCACAAACCGATGGGCAGAGCGAGAGAACAATTCAGACGTTAGAAGACATGTTGAGGTCTTGCGTCATGGATTTCAAGGGTAGTTGGGATGATCACCTACCACTGGTAGAGTTTGCGTATAACAACAGTTATCATGCAAGCATAGGTATGCCGCAGTATGAAGCTCTGTATGGAAGAAAGTGCAGAACACCATTATGTTGGGATGAGGTGGGGGAATGTCGGATGCTAGGACCAGAATTGGTGCAGCAGACAGCGGATTTGGTAAAGTTCATTCGGATGTGTCTCGTCTAGGACCAGAATTGGTGCAGCAGACAGCGAATTTGGTAAAGTTCATTCGGATGCGTCTCGTCACAGCTCAGGACAGACAGAAGAAGTATGCGGACTCACATAGACTAAGTCGAGAGTTTGAAGTGGGCTCGTATGTGTTTCTAAAGGTATCTCCATGGAAAGGAAAGATACACTTTGGAAAGAAAGGAAAGTTAAGTCCATGGTTTATAGGACTTTTTGAAGTATTAAAACGGGTGGGAGAGGTAGCTTATGTGATAGAATTACCTCCAGACCTAGAACGAATACATAACGTGTTTCACGTATCTGTATTACGTCCATATAAGCCGGACTATAAGCATGTAATCGAGTATGAGCCGATTCATATCGAGAAAGACTTAACATATGAAGAATCGTAGATGCAGATCATTGATAGAAAGGAACAAGTTCTGAGGAACTAGGTAATACCATCAGTAAAGGTAGTATGGAAGAACCATGATGCTGAAGAAGCAACGTGGGAATTAGAAGAAAAGATGAAGAAAAATTTTCCCCATCTATTTGATTAAAGTAAGACGAGATTCTAGGGATAAAATCTTTATAAGGGGGGAAGAATGTAACGACCGAGAAATTCGGATCTTATTGTAAAATGATTTTATTAAATTAAATAATAATAAAATTATATTCAATGTGTTATCAAGATGGTTGTCATTGTATAACCTATTGATATTAGAATGTCATAGTATTTGAGCTATGTGAATGAATTAATGTGTTTGAATTTCCAAGACAAAAATTAAAGTTTTCCGAGAATTTTTTTGAAAAACACTATTCATCGGTAGTTGCTCGGGATTTATTTTTGAATTTCTGAGAAATACGTAATGATAAAATGACAAGGTAAGATGGATTATGTAATAAAAATCTAGTTATGGAAAATGTAATATTTCGCTTGCGGACTTAAATTAGAAACGTTAAGAAGGGCAAAGTAGTAACGAATAAGTAATAATTGTATGATACTTTGGTATTGTGCAAAGAAATGAAAACGAGTATAATACGAAGTATTATACGAGTTTGTATGAAGGATGAAATATCGTATATAAATTCTATATGAATTAAAATACGAAAATGATACATAAACTATATGTATATGTATTAAGTAATGTTAATGGACTTGGAAAGGTTGATTGGAATTACTACAAGTCCAAGTAAATTAAAGGGTGAGGCCCAATTATTGATTAATAAACAAGTTAGTGTTTATTAATGCAAAGCCCAAAGATTAAGTTGATCTAAGCCCAAGCTAGAATCCATGAGTGGTTTGACCCATGGGGCAAACCATATTAATATGCTTAATATGGTGACCAAGTTAAAGTAATGACCAAGTAATAGAAGTAATGGCCAAGCAAAGGATAAGAGTTGTGATTAGCAAGTAATGAATAGTAAGGAGGTGGGTTGAATTAATAACTAAACTACCCTAGCTTTTCAATTTCTATAAATAGAGAAGCCTTGCTAGCCATTTAATACTTGTTCAAACAATCTAGCTAATACAAAGTGCTTAATTGTTAGAGAGATTAAGTTACAAATAAGTTACTTCCATAAGTAAGAAGAAGAAGAAGAAGCTACTTACCAAGACTTCTAAAGTAAGACTTCTTCTCTATATTATCTTCTATCTCTATTCATGATAGTTTGATAAGAAAAGTTTGGATTAAGGAACATGAATGATAAAAAGTAAGAAGAATGAGTAAGCAATGAACTTAAGTCACATAAGTTGGTAATAAGTCATTTAAGCTAGCATAAGTTATAAACTTATGTAAAAGTATTATGAACTTGTAATGAGTTTATTAAGAGAAGTGATATGGATGTAAAAGAACTTGTATGATCATATGTATCATGAATACATAAGTAAAGTTATATGTTAAGAACATATAAGGTATGATGATTAAGAAACTTTAATTGTCATAAGTCATAAACAATGAAATCTTAAGTAGTTTATAATTTGACAAGTTATAAGCTCATGAAGAAATAAGTCTAAAATCCAACAAAGAATATAAGTTGTTGTAATAAGTATGTTGAGATGTTCACATGATGAATGGAATTCATTTGTAATGTTGAACAAATCATAAGAATGAAGATTTGCCAGAAATTGCACGATTAGACGATAATCGTCGAATTCGTAAAATTCTCGGAATAGAAGTTAAATTTTGTGTTTGAACTCAAAACCATTGTTTTCCGATGGAGACAAGTCACATTTGGCATTTACAAAAATGATTGAATTCTGACTTAGAACGAAGAAACGAGCGTTGAACGTTCACGAACGTTTATCGTTTTCGTTAAAAATGAACCAATAGGTGAATTTTTAGCAAACGAAGTCAAATCGATAAAATTCTTGCATGAACGCGTAGATTACGTAATTTGTGAACCGTAGGCTTTTTAACGAGCCAATTTGGACTTATAACGAAGAAGTTATGCGTCCGGGAAGTTCACAAAAATTTAAGGACTGAATTTTTTTTCTGGTGCACAGAGTTGGCTCCACGGCGCCAACCCTAGGCCAAATTGGTCACGTCATAGGTGCTAATAATGGTGTCCGAAAGCACCTTCATGTGGCGCGTGTCGCATCGCGAACAAGTAGTACAAATGGTGCCATAGCATGCCCAATTTCGACCTCAAAAAAAGGATAGTGATGAATGTTTTTAATTATAAAGAAAAGAAAGTTAATTGATTTAAAAGTTAACACAACCTAAGGAATGTAATATAACATTGTTTAAACTTTGTTAAACCTTAAGGATGTTGTATAAAGGTTGAGATAACCTAGTTGAATATAAATGCAAGGATAATGATAAGTAGGAACAGATAGTAACTGAATCTAATACACAATTAGATTGAGATGAAGGGTAAGATATAATTATATACATACTTGATTATATGTGACCTAATGTAAGGCATTATTTGATCAGGTATTGTAGAGACTTGAAAGACTTGAACATAAAGTAAATATACCGTAGCAGACGCTAAAGGCAAGTATTCTAACTCTTGTCTGAGTTCAATATGATCAAGTTTTTGAAATTCATGTATCCTTACGCATGAATTGAGGTATGTTGAAGTTAAAGCCAATTCCTTTGGCTAGACATGATATATTGCGTGGATTATTGATAATCTATTCATCTATTATCAAATGTTGTTATCTTTTGTCAACTAATAGATATGGTTTTCAAAAGAAGACTGGAATGTTAAACAAATGTTTTATCGGTAAAACGACAGGCACGTGAAGTTGCGAAATGATTAAACGTACATACGTTTAATGGATATAGTGTTGATCAACATAGAGTACAATAGGTTAATCACCTAGAAGTGCTCATAAGTAATATCGGGCTTACGAACTTAGTTCCGGGTTGTCCTTTTCCAAGAAAGAATGAATACTCGAGGTCTTTGACCGGAGTGAATGTTTTACTAAATATTGTTATTATTGTAAAACATTTTGAAAGAAAGATGAAGTGCTATTTTGAATTATCAATAGTACTTCATAACTATTGTTCAGTTAGTGAAGATATACAATTCGTATGTGTCAAGCATGTTGTTATTGAATCTTATACTTGTTGAGCTAGTTATGCTCACTCTTGCTTGAACTATGTGAATGCATCTAAGACTGAACGTCCCTAAGGATCGAATAAGGATAAAGGAAAAGCTAAGGCAGATTATTAAGCTATCTTGTAATAGTATAGGTCTATTGTTGTAATGTAATTGATATTATGACAAAGAACCTTTGTAATGGGTATAGAACCTAGGAAATGTAAATATTACTTTAAATATATAGAAGTTATGTTCGTTCTTTAAGACTTTTCAATTGAATGAATGTATGAATGTTTGTATAGTATAGCACCATCTGTCTTGGAAGATACCCGGATTTGGGGGCGCTACAGAGAACATTTCTGGTGGCCAAATTTGAAATGAGATGTTGCAGAGTGTGTTGCCAAATGTCTAACCTGTCAGAAAGTGAAAGCAGAACATCAGAGGTCGAGTGGGTTCCTACAACCGTTGGAGATCCCATAATGGAAATGGGAATATATTACGATAGACTTCGTGGTTGGCCTTCCGACAACTCAGAAAGGCTATGACGCAGTATGGGTTATCATTGTCCGATTGAAGAAATCCGCACACTTCTTTCGGATCAAAATCAGATTCAACTTAGATTTATTGGCAAGGTTATATGTGAAAGATATTATTTTGAAACACGGAGTTTTGGTGTCAATTGTTTCTGATAGAGATCTGCACTTTACATCAAACTTCTGGAAACGTCTACAGGAATGAATGGGTACGCAATTGCGAATGAGTATAGCATATCACCCTTAGACAGATGGACAGAGCGAAAGAACGATTCAGACATTAGAAGATATACTAAGAGTTTGTGTAATGGACTTTAAAGGAAATTGGGATGATCACCTACCGCTCGTAGAGTTCGGCTACAACAACAGTTACCACGCTAGTATTGGCATGCCGCCTTATGAAGCGTTATACGGCAGAAAGTGCAGAACTCCACTTTACTGGGATGAAGTTGGCGAAAGACAATTGCTAGGCCCAGGATTGGTACAACAGACATCAGAAATAGTTAAAGTGATCCGAACACGACTAGTAGCAACTCAAGATAGATAGAAGAAATACATTGATCCACATCATAAAAATGTTGAGTTCGAATCAGGTAGTTATGTGTTCTTGAAGGTCTCTCCCTAGAAGGGAAATATCAGGTTCGGAAAGAAAGAAAAATTAAGCCCAAGATTCATTGGACCCTTTGAGGTACTGGGAAGAATCGAAGAAGTTGCGTATGAGATAGTCTTACCTCCAACACTCGAGAATGTCCACAACGTCTTCCACGTTTCTGTTTTACGACCCTACAAACCCGATTAAAAGCATGTAATTGAATACAAACCCCTACATTTTGAAAAAGACTTATCTTACGAAGAAATTCTTGTTCAAATTGTGGAAAAAAAAGAACAAGTTCTCAGAAATAAAGTAATACCTTCTGTTAAGGTAATTTGGAGGAACCACAACGCTGAAGAAGCAACGTGGGAACTCGAAGAGAATATGATGAAGAATTACCCTCATTTATTTACTTAAATTATGTGTAAGCGATTCTGGGGACATAATCTTTGTAAACGAGGGGGGGGGGGAGAATATAACGGGTCGAATTTATTGAGTTGTGATTCGGGGACAAAATCCTTTTAGGGGGGAAAGATGTAACAAATGAGATTTTGTAATTTAATTTTAATATTTATTGGATTAAATAAATATTTTCGATGATTTAATTATTAATTAGATTAAATAATAAATTGATGCAATTGTGATAGATTAATTTAATTATGTGTTATATTTATTAAATTAATGTGGAGAATATTTTTTATTTAAGTATGTATTTATGTGAGCTTATTGAATTAAATGAAACATTTAATAAGCAAAATGTTATTTTACTTAATGTAATAATTAATTAGAGAGTTAATAATTTGACATAATTAATAAATGAGAAAATTAATTATATGACTATGTGAATTAATGAGAAATTATTATATTTTATTCAAATTAAATTAAATCATATATTTGAGTTGTTGTATAAATGAGTGTTACATTATTAAACTATGGTATAAAGGATTTATTAAATTAAATGGTTTTGAGCCATTTTAGGCTTGCCAAACGAGGCCTTAGTGGAGGTTGAGAGTAGTTAACCATTACTGGTTAACTGACCACCACACTGCGCTCAACTGTCTTTTATAAAAATTAATACGTATTATTCTTCTTCCTATTTTCTAAGTTTTCAAAGCAAATCATAGAGAGAATTTAGAAATTTTGTGAGTAAAAGAGAAGGTTTGTGAGAGATTGTAAGTTGTGATCAACCTTGTGTAATCCAAGCAGAGCAATCAAGGGTAAACCCTTAAACTTCAATTTTATTATGTTGTTTAAGTTTTTAATAAAAATGGCTTTTATGTTCTGTAAAAGCTTTGTAGTGGAAAAAGGAGTAACGATTTTGTGTTAATTATGTGATAAATGTTATCATATCGTATTTGATTATATATATTGCATAAACCATATCATCAGTGTCATAAAAACATGTCGTATATTGTTGCTACAAAATTACAGTAGTATAAAAATATTATATATAATATACGTACCAAATTTGATACGTCTATCATAGGTTATATCATAAAGTTATGCTTGTAAAGGATTATATATAATAAAGCGAAGAGACCAAACTTCAAATGATCGGATTCGGTGTTATAACGAACCCGTAGTATTGATTTGCATGTTTTGTTTTTAAAACTTTCAAGAACAGTAAAATCACATGTGATAATTTTGTTAATTATGTGTTTTAACCCCTTAAAATCATGCTAGAAGGGTTGAGTAGTTGTTATATATATATTATAATGTTTGGGTATATCTAAATTCGTGTAGAAATAATTTAATTAGAAGATTTGTTCTGCAAATTTTTGCAAATTGCGTAACAATTCTTTCGTTCACGTCGTATTTATGGCTTCAATCCCGATGTTTTAACACTGCTGCCGCAATGCGAGAGTCAGTCGCAGACGCCACTCTCCAGAATGTTCAGAAACGAAAATTTTAAAGTGTTCAAGTTCATGAATGTGATGTTAACCTAATCTAATGAACATAAAAATATGTTAGAAGTATAATGAGATGTTAAAATAGATGCTTAACATGTCAATAACGCATTTGTGTGCGAATTGAATTATTAAACGCATAGTTAACTTATTGTTCGTGAAATGTATATTATGTGATAATAAGTGTGGTAATTTGACTAAGTATAGTCATAATCAAAGTTTAGACAAAAGAATGAACTTATAATGACTAGTTACATTATAATTAACTAGAGTTGTGAATGGAAATGGTATGTAGGATTATATCGAAGAACATATATAATTAACGTGTAATCTACGCACGAGGCAAGTTTCCTAACCCTACTTGTTATCATTATTCAAGTTTATAAATCAAGTTCAATTTGTTATATTAAAGATTATCTATCATTTTAAAGTATGATTCTGTTATACAATACTTATTCTATTGTATACCTCCTAAGATTGTTATTCAATTTAATTATCATTTATTGTTGAACCTTATTAGACTAGTGAACCCTTATTTGATTCGACTAGTCCATAGTTGATGAACGCTCTAAATTTCAGAACCCTTATTGAATTACCAAACCAAACTTCCTTTGGTGCGGACTCTAATATCAAACTGAGATGAACAGCCCTATATAGGGATTACTTATGCGTTAACGTTAAGATATTGTGCACAGTATGGTACTAAGGGCTGATCCCCGTAAGTACGAGTAGAAGTGTCCATAGTCTTATGATTGTTAAAAGTTTCAAGTATAACCCTTGATAACCTAGGACATAGTTCAAAGTCTTATGACCCTTAGAAATCTTTTGAATTCTTGTTATTTATTCTTGATTCAAAAGTTGAGCTTTTATTTCAAAAGTCTTTGATTCACTCGCATGTTATTATATATTGTTATTTCATTTTTATACTTGTGGGCAATAATGCTCACTCTTGCGTAATAATAACATTGCAGTTATGAACGAAAGGTACGATGAGCCTTCTACTAGGAAAGGCAAGGGCAAGGCTAATAAGTGATGAACACTTGTTATTTAATTCTATGAATGTTATTGTCAAGACTTGATGTTGTTTACGACTTATTATTTGTTTATGTTTCCACACAGATATTTAAGGTTAGTTTGACCTGGGATTGTATTTATTATTCAGATGTTGTAACCCCATAAGGGGGGGATTTATTTCTATCTATTGCATGGTTTGCATTTATTATGCGTAGATAGATAGATGGTATTTGTATAGTGAACACCAAATCCCGTTGAATTGAAGTACCCGGATTTGGGGGTGTCACATCATCTTTCTTTGAAAACGACAACCCGACACCAAGTCTGTAAGTCCGACATTTCTTACGAGCAGGTCTAGGTGATCAACCTATAGTACTCTATGTTATACAACACTACTTCATTAAATGTATCTATGTTTAAGTTTTGGCAACCTCACGTGTCTATCGATTGATGACAAAACATTTGTTTATTCATACTAAGTCTTTCTTTGAAATCCATACCAAAACAGTTGGCAAAAGATAACAACATTGATAATATTTTGATAGATTATAAGAAAATCCACAAAACTCATTAAGTCTAGCCGAAGGAATTGGATTCGACTTTGTTATACATCAATTCATGCGTAAGATACTTAAATCACAAAGCTTGTCTAAAAGGAACATAGGCAAGGGTTTAGAACACTTGCCTTCAGCGTCTTCTACAGTTAATTCACTTTTCTTTTGAGTCTTTAAGGCTTCTACAATAAATAATTAAAAAACACACCATATTAGGTCGTAAACAATCAAGTATTGTCTCTAATCTATATTCCCCTTCTTCTCAATCTAATCATTCATTAGATTAGTTAATCGTTCGTTACAGTTTATCGTATTACTTTGTGTTTACATTCTCGTAACCTTTCGTCAACTTTTACTTAAAATTCTTTAGATTATAATCATCCTTAATGATGTTACTTTAAGTTAATTAAGGTATTAATTCACCTTCAATCAACTTCTACTTTCTTTATATTCATTATCTTTCTTTACTGTCCCTTCTCTAGTACTCTTAGCTGCTGCTGGCATGACTTCCTATGTAAGTCTAGTGCTTTACGGTGTGCAAGTTAGCGATTGTTCGAGACTTGGTCTCAAGATCATGACGCCAAGCACTTCACTATATGTCGCGTTGTGGCATGACTTAACTGTATATTTGATTCGGTTATGGTGTTGCGGCGTCAACCTCACAAGCTTAGTATTACTTGCCACCAATTTCGCATCTTAGAGAAATTTTTAAGTTTTCAACTGCAATCCTTTCTGGGCTCATAACTTAATAGTTATAAGTCGGAATTGGCTCGTTCAAATGCTGTTATAATAAATACTTCATGACAAACCCCTTTTATTTGTATCACAATTCACTTGACTAATCACATT
Source organism: Panax quinquefolius (assembly GCA_020205615.1). Classification (NCBI taxonomy): domain Eukaryota; kingdom Viridiplantae; phylum Streptophyta; class Magnoliopsida; order Apiales; family Araliaceae; genus Panax; species Panax quinquefolius. The sequence continues at coordinate 72,881,032 of CM035171.1, read as the reverse complement.
TTAATTAATCTTTCAACATTTATTCATCATTAATATTATAACTCACAATATTAACAACCAGATCATTCCCAAGAAAGAGGGGGCTTTCCGATAAAGATTCTCCTTATTGGCGCAGAATTAGATGACCTAACCCCTTTCCTTGATAGAACTTTCTAAACATTGTCAATAATGCAAATAATAATATGAATAACTGTGTAGTCTCAATTATTGATTTAATAATATAAAATATTGTGCAGATGATACTGTGACAATAATTGAATCAATAATATGAGATACTATGCATCAACTACTATTGCAATAATTGAATAAAACTGAGTGACTTCTCACGTAAGCATCAATAATCAGAGATACTGTTCAATCGTGTGTGCTCTTTTGTGCGCAACCACGCGTAGACATGTACTTTTATCACCGGGTATTTCAACAGTTAACGGTAAAAGTTTTGCCATTATTTTTATAAAAAGGTTATTTCTGTCGCTTTCTATATTCGACAATAATTCCGTTGTGGGGTCCACTAATAATTATGCTGTCGTACGAATAATCCCTGATAAAAAGAATATTCCCCGACCAAACGAATATTTTATGAAAACTTGCTTACTTTGCAAAATTTGTAAATATTACCCGTATCTATAACATTATATCAAATCCACACCTTATTATTATTCAAAATAACATTTATAGAAAATTACATCTTTATTCATAAAAGTTGGGGTCTTACATCCTCCCCTTCTTATGAAATTTCATCCTCGAAATTGGCGTACGTACCTAGTATGTCAAAGAGGTGAGGATACCTTGTTTTCATTTCAGATTCTAACTCCCATGTCATTTTCTCAATATCGTGGTTTCTCCGCAAAACTTTGACTTGAGGTATAACCTTTGAGCGTAGAATATGTTTCTTCTTATCCAAGATTTTAACATGTACCTCTTTATACATTAAATCTTCTTCTATCACGTCTGGTTCTAATTTAATAATGTGGTTGGGGTCTTCCACATATTTTTGTAACATAGATATGTGAAAAAGGTTAGGAACACGAGACATACTTGGAGGTAAGGCGAGTCTATAGGCCAAAACTTTAACTTTATTGATTAAAGTCGGTTCTATTCGTATATTTGATATCATCACGTGGTTCCCTAGAGTCTTTAACTCTATCTCCATCATTTATAAGTCATACGAAATGGGTCTTTGTGTTAACAATGTCGCACTCGTAACCGCATACGATCTTTTACTCAACATGTCAGCTACCACGTTCATTTTTCTAGGATGGAATTGAATGGTATGGTCGTAATCTTTCAACATCTCGAGCCAACGTCTTTGGCGCATGATACGTTCATTTTAGTTGGAGAAATATTTGAGGTTTTAAGAAATGGATTTTGTATCGGGTTCAAGGTCAATAAAATATTCGATTTCACGCTCTTGGGTAGGCCAAAAAATTCTTCGGGGAATATATCAGGAAATTTATTAACAATAGAAATACTATTCAAATCTGACGTATTTTTGTTTAAATCCGTGACATGGGCTAAGAAAGATTGACATCCATTTTTGAATAAACGAATGACTTTATGGCTTGATATGACAGTGATTGACTTTAGAGGTTTGGTTGCTTGAATTCACATAACAGGTTGGTTAGGAATATGAAAGCTAACAACCTTACGAAAATAATCAATTTTAGCATGATGAGTAGTTAACCAGTCGATTCCTAGAATCACATCAATGGCAAGTATTTTCAAAGAGATGGGATCAACAGGTAATGTGAAAGTATCGATTTGAATCAAACAAGATTTATAAACGGTTGATGTAATGAAGGTTTCTCCTAACAGAGATTCAATATATAAGTCAAAGTCTAATTTCTCAGGGGTCAAATTTAAACTTTGAGCATAAGCAGTTGAAATAAAAGAATGGGTAGAACATGATATAGAATAAGGTATAACCTTCGCAAGAATTTATGATTAGCTAACCCGTAATAACTTCGTTAGGGTTCCTCACTTTATGGGAAGTCACGAAAAACGCTCTCCCTTAAACTACCGACTTTGACTTGTCTGAGATAGCCTTTGGTGTCTCCATCCCAGCAAGACTTTACTTTGCTACATGACAAAATCGAGCTGAATGACCTTCATTTCCACAATTGAAACACACATTGAGTTGATGCATACAGTTTAGACGAATGTGTGCCTCCTGTCTGCATTTGTAGCATACGAGGAACCCAAAAACAAAGTTATCACGGGTAAACTAATCATAAATTCTTGCGAAGTCTATACTTTATTCGATACCAGTTCTATCCATTCTTTTATTTCACCTGCTTATGCTCAATGTTTGAACTTGACTCCTGAAAAATTAGACTTTAACTTATCCGTTGAAACTCCGTTAGGAGAAACCTTCATTACATCCACTGTTTGTAAATCTTGTTTGATTCAAATCGATACCCTCACATTACCTATTGATCTCATCTCTTTGAAAATACTTGCATTTGATGTGATTTTAGGAATCGACTGGTTACCTACTCATCATGCTAAAATAGATTATTTTCATAAGTTTGTTAGCTTTCATATTCCTAACCAAACTGTTATGCGAATTCAAGCAACCAAACTACTAAAGTCAATCATTGTCATATCAAGCCATAAAGCCATTCGTTTATTAAAAAATGGATGTCAAGCTTTCTTAGCCCATGTCACGGTTTTAAACAAAAATACGTCCAATTTGAATGATATTTCTATTGTTAATAAATTTCCTGACGTATTCCTTGAAGACTTCCTAGCCTACCCCTAGAGCGTGAAATTGAATTTTGTATTGACCTTGAACCCGATACAAAACCCTAAAATATTTCTTCATCTAGAACGAACGTAACATGCGCCAAAGACGTTGGCTTGAGCTGTTGAAAGATTACGATCATACCATTCAATACCATCCTGGAAAAGCGAACGTGGTAGCTGACACATTGAGTAGAAGATCATATGCGATTACGAGTGCGATGATGTTAACACAAAGACCCATTTTGTATGACTTACAAATGATGGAGATAGAGTTAAAGACTCCAAGGACCCACGTGATGATGTCAAATATACGAGTAGAATTGACTTTAATCAATAAAGTTAAAATCGCTCAATCTACACACCCGGAGATGATGAATATGAAGAAGAAAGTACAAGAATGTGTTATTCCAGAAGTAAGAGTCGATGAAGAGAGAAAATCTCAACCCTCGATTTATTGGTCTATTTGAAATCCTCGACCGAGTAGGAACTGTGGCCTATAGACTCGCATTACTGCCAAGTATGTCTAGTGTTCATAATATTTTTTACATATCTATGTTATGTAAATATGTAGAAGAGCCAAACCACATTATTGAATTACAACCAGATTAGATAGCGGAAGATTTAACGTATGAAGTGGTACTTGTTAAAATCTTGGATAAAAAGGAACATATTCTACGCTCAAAGGTTATACCTCAAATCAAAGTTTTGTGGAGAAACCACGATATTGAGGAAATGACATGGGAGTTAGAATCTGAATTGAAAACAAGGTATCCTCACCTCTTTGACATACCAGGTACATACACCAATTTCGAGGATGAAATTTCATAAGAATGGGAGGTTGTGTAACGACCGAGAAATTCGGATCTTATTGTAAAATGATTTTATTAAATTATATAATAATAAAATCCTATTCTATGTGTTATCGAGATGGTTGTCATTGTATAACCTATTGATGTTAGAATATCGTAGTATTTAAGCTACGTGGATGAATTAAAGTGTTTGAATTTCCAAGACAAAAATAAAAGTTTTCCGAGAGATTTTCCGAAAAACACTATTCATCGGTATTTGCTCGGGATATATTTTGAATTTTCGAGAAATACGTAATGATGGAATAACAAGGTAAGATGGATTATGTAATAAAAATCTAGTTATGGAAAATGTAATAATTCTCTTGTGGACTTAATTTATAAACGTTAAGGAAGGCGAAATGGTAATGAATAAGTAATAATTGTATGATACTTAAGTATTGTACAAGTGAAATGAAAACGAGTATAATACGAGTTGGTATGAAGAATGAAATATCGTATATATTTTCTATATGAATTAGAATACAAAAATAATACATAAACTATATGTACATGTATTAAGAAATGTTAATGGACTTGGAAGATTGGTTAACAATTATATACAAGTCCAAGTGAATTAAAGGGAGAGGCCCAATCATTAATGAATGAACAAACTAGTGTTTATTAATGCAAAGCCCAAATATTGATTTAATGTAAGCCCAAACTAGAATCCATGAGTTGTATGACCCATGGGTCAAACCATGTCAATATGGTTAATATGTGGTGATCAAGTTAAGAGTAATGGCCAAGACTTAAAAGTAATGACCATGTATTAAGAGTAATGACCAAGTTAAATGAGTAATGACCAAGTATAGGATAAGAGTTGTGCTAGCCAAGTAATGAATAGTAAGGAGGTGGCTTAAGGAGGTGGGTGATTTAATGACTAATCTACCCTAGCTTTGCAAATTCTATAAATAGAGAAGGCTTACAAGCCATTTGTTAGTTGTTCAAATAATCCAACATTTCAAAAGTGCTTAAGTGTTAGAGAGAATAAGCTACAATAAGTCATTTCCATAAGTAAAAAGAAGAAGCAAGCTACCTTACCAAGACTACAAAAAGTAAGACTTCTTCTCCATTATCTTCTATCTCTACCATGATAGGTGGATAAGAAAAGTTTGGATTAAGGAATATGAATAATAAGAAGCAAGAAGAATGTATAAGTCATGAACTTAAGCCACATAAGTTGGCAATAAGTCATTTAAACTTATAAAAGTTATAAACTTATTATAAGCTAACCTTGAATGTTAAGTATGAAAATATGAACTTGTAATGAGTTTAGTAAGAGAAGTGAATTAAGAACTTAAATGATTATATGTATCATGTATACATAAGTAAAGTTATATGTGAAGAACATGTAAAGTATGATGATTAAGAAACTTTAATTGTCATAAGTCATGAACAATAAAATCTTAAGTAGTTTATAATTTGACAAGTTATAAGCTCATGAAGAATAATCCAAAATCCAACAATGATTATAAGTTGTTGTAGTAAGTAGGTTGAGATGTTCACATGATGAATGGAAGTCATTTGTAATGTTGAACAAATCATAAGAATGAAGATTTGCTAAAAATTACACAATTGGACAATAATCGTCGAATCCGTAAAATTCTCGGAATAGAAGTCAAATTTTGTGTTTGATCACGGAACCATTGTTTTCCAATGGAGACAAGTCATATTTGGCATTTAAAAGGTGCGGACTCAAAAATGACCGGATTCCGACTTACAACGAAGAAACGAGCGTTGAACGTTCACAAACGTTTATCGTTTTCGTTAAAAATGAACCAATAGGTGAATTTTTAGCAAACATAGTCAAATAGATAAAATTCTTGCATGAACATGTAGATTACGTAATTTGTGAACCGTAGGCTTTTGAACGAGCCAATTCGAACTTATAACGAAGAAGTTATGCGTCCGGGAAGTTCACAAAATTCAAAAACTGAAATTGTTTTCTGGTGCACAGAGTTGGCACCGTGGCGCCAACCCTAGGCTAAATGAGTGTGGCATGACACGTAATGATGTCCAAGTACATGCTGCAAGAGTTCATGCCATAATATGCAAACCATAGTACAATATGTGGCACCGCAGCGCCATGTATAGTACAAAAATCTTCTAGAGAGTGGCGCCGCAGCACAACCCATTAAGTAAGGACTCGTGACTGCGGCCAAGTGCAGGACAGATCATACTAAAAGCTGCGCTTCTGACCATGTGATGATGTAAGTATAAAGCTAGCCGCATACTGACCTCAAAATAAGGATGGTGATGAATGTTTCTAAGTACAAAGAAAAGAAAGCTAATTGGTTTAAAAGTAAACACAACTTAAAGAATGTAATATAACATTGTTTAAACTTTGTTAAACCTTACGGATGTTGTATAAAGGTTGAGATAACCTAGTCAAATATAAATGCAAGGATAATGATAAATCGGAATAAATAATAACTGAATCTAATACACAGTTAGATTGAAATGAAGGGTATGATATAGTTATATACATACTTGATTATATGTGACCTAATGTAAGGCATTATGTGATCATGTATTGTAGAGACTTGAACGACTTGAACATAAAGTTAATATACCGTAGCAGACGCTAAATGCAAGTATTCTAACTCTTGTCTCAGTTCAATCTTAACAAGTTTTTGAAATTCATATATTCTTTCGCATGAATTGAGGTATGTTGAAGTTAAAGCCAATTCCTTTGGCTAGACTTGATGTATTGATAATCTATTCATTTATTATCAAATGTTGCTACCTTTTGTCAACTACTTGATATGGTTTTCAAAAGAAGACTGAAATGTTAAACAAATGTTTTGTCGGTAAAACGGCAGGCACGTGAGATGGCCAAATGCTTAAACGTGCATACGTTTAATGGATGTAGTGTTGATCAACATAGAGTATAATAGGCTGATCACCTAGAAGTACTCATAAGTAATATCGAGCATACGGACTTGCTTCCGGGTTGTCCTTTTCCAATAAAGAATGAATACTCAAGGTCTCTGACCAGAGTGAATGTTTTACTAAATATTGTTATTATTGTAAAACATTTTGAAAGAAAAGATGAAGTGCTATTTTGAGTTATCAATAGTACTTCATAACTATTGTTCAGTTATTGAAGATATACGATTTGTATGTGTCAAACATGTTGTTATTAAATTGTTATACTTCCTGAGCTAGTTATGCTCACTCTTGCTTGAACCATATAAATGCAGCTAAGACTGAACGTCCTGAAGGATCGAAAAAGGATGAGGGAAAAGCTAAGGCAGATTACTGAGCTGTCTTGTAATAATATAGGTCTATTGTTGTAATGTAACTGATATTATGACAAAGAACCTTTGTAATGGGTTTAGAACCTGGGAAATATGAATATTACTTTGAATATATAGAAGTTATATTTGTTCTTTGAGACTTTTTAATTGAATGAATGTGTGAATGTTGTACAGTATAGCACCATCTGTCGGGTTGGAAGATACCCGGATTTGGGGGCGCTACAGGTTGTAAGACCCCAACTTTTATGAACAAAGATTTAATTTTCTCTAAATGTTATTTTGAATAATAAGGTTTGGATTTGATATAATGTTATAGTTATAGGTAATATTTACAAATTTTGCAAACTAAGCAAGTTGTCATAAAATATTCTTTTTGTCGGGAAATATTCGTTTTATCAGAAAATATTCGTTCGACAACACAATCATTGGTGGACACCACAACAGAATTACTGTTAGATTTAGAAAGCGACAAAAATAACCTTTTTATAAAAATAATGGCAAAATTTTTACCGTTAACTGTTGAAATACCCGGTGATAAAAGAATAGTAATACGCGTGGTTGCAAAGTAGCACACTGTATTGTACAGTATCTTTGATTATTGATACTTACATAAGAAGTCACTCAGTTTTATACAATTATTGTCACAGTAATTATTGCATAGTATCTCATATTATTGATTCAATTATTGTCACAATATCATCTGCATAATATTTTATATTATTAAATCAATAATTGAGACGACAAAGTTATTCATATTAATATTTGAATTATTGACAATGTCTTGAAAGTTCTGTCGAGGAAAGGGGTTAGGTCATCTAATTGCGCGCCAATAATGAGAAGTCCTTATTGGAAAGACCCATCTTTCCTGGGAATGATCTAGTTGTTAATATTGTGAGTTATAATATTAATGATAAATAATTGTTAAAAGATTAAAAATATGTTTAGTCAAGTGATTTGCGATAAATAAAAAAGGGTTTGTCATGAAGTATTTATTATAAATTTGGCTTATTATATGGACCCCCACTTACTCATTTTTCAAAATCGTCGGTAGAAAGTTGTAAGACCTCGAATTTTACGAAATAAAAGTATTCAATTTTTTGATAATTGTTATTCTATTTAGTAAATAGTTAAATTGATAAAAGGTTAAAGTTAAGGGTGATATTTGAAAATTTTGCAAAGTAAGCAAGTTGATATAAAATATTCGTTTGGTCGGGGAATATTCTTTTTTCCAGGGGATATCCGTACGACGACACCATCATTGGTGGACCCCACCGGACGTATTGTCGTAGCTAGAAAATGACAGAAATATATTTTATAAAAATAACGACAAAAGTTTTACCGTTAAACTGTTGAAATACCCGGTGGTAAAAGTACAGTAATACGCGTGGTTGCATAGTAGCACATAGTATTGATTATTGATGCTTACGTGAGAAGTCACTCAGTTATACTAAATTATTGTTTCAATAATTGCTGCATAATATCTCTTATATTATTGTTTCAATTATTGTCACAGTATCATCTTCATAATATTTATTATTATTAAATCAATAATTGAGACGACAAAGTTATTCATATTATTATTTGCAATATTGATGATTTCTAGAAAGTTCTGTCGAGGACAGGTTTGGTCACCTAATTGCGCGCCAATATGGAGAAATCTTTATCGGAAAGCCCCCTCTTTCATGGTAATGATCCGGTTGTTAAATATTGTGAGTTATAATATTAATGATGAATAAGTTCGAGTTGATTAAAGATGAAATTGATATTTCTATTGTGTTGGGATTATTAGTGTTAGTGGAAATCGACATTTATTTCGATAAGGTTATATTGACCAATCGGGTAATTAATCGGATAAATGAGCAATTAATTACTATTAATTAAAATGCTTATAACTATTTATTCATATGCATGTACTATTAGGGGAGGTGGTGCAAGATTGATAAACTTGCATGACTAAATTAAAAATGGAGGTATAGATGACGGTACTATACTGTAACTATTTTTTCACATGTATAGAACTATTGATTCACATGATGTACTATTAGGGGAGGTGGTGCAAGTTTGATAATACTTGTAGGACTAAATTAAAAATGGAGGAAAAGATGAAGGTATTATACTGTATTATTTCGAGCCCCAAAACGTGCAATTATAGAAACTATATTTTCCTATAAATAGAAGCTCATTCTTCTTTCATTCTCACCAATTCACTAAGACTCACAAGAGAATTATAGAGAGAGAAGCTAGAGAGAGAGAAACTATAGAAAGAAAGAAGAAGAGAAGTCTGCTACTTCACTATTCTAATATCCAATCTTCTTCTGAGGTAAAGGGTATTATTTATTTCATATTTAGAAGATATATTATTTTTTGTATTCGTATCGATATTATCTTCGTTCAATATTCGTATGAAATAATATTTTCTTCCACACTCTGTAGTATTAATTACAAATAAAAACTAAAGAAGAAGAATAATGCAGAACAACCTTCACTTCAGCCTTAATTTGCAATCGATGTGAAAGTTCTTCAAAATCTTCACTCCAAAGCTCAATATGAAATTATATCCTTAATCTCCGTTAATTGCCTTCTGTGATAATGATCTTATTGTTTTTGATGTAATTATATGTTCACACACAAAATTTGAGTGCAATCCTATGTCATTTAAAGTCCAAAAGTATTCCAAACACTAAAGTCCACGTTTTAGCAGTGTTAGAAACAACCCGGGACTGTCAAGTTTCAGGACCCCCCATCCCGGCGGGGGTATATGCTTGTAAATGGCCCACCCCGTATTGGCTAGGCTCTGTCATGTCGACTGAAGACCCCAGCTTGAAGTGGGGTGTAAAAGTAAAATATGCACCTTACGTGGGTAGGCTTCTTCTCCTGATGCCCTATTTTTTGCTCTTCTTTTTCCATTCCTTGCCACAATGTACCTTAACTCCACCATTTTTTATCCAATGCAACACCACCATACCTACACAATAAAATAACACAAAACAAGTAAAAACAAATAAAAAAACAAGGAATTAACATCGATTAAGCTTGAATTAGAAACCGATTCGCGGGTAGAAAACCCACTTATCACCTGGTTGTCAATATTGTAGTTATTTAATATTATTTATGAATAATAAATTGTTGATATATATGATAAAAAAATATTTATTTAATGTGGATTTAAACGGAGGAATTTTTAGAATGTGACATTTGTTGAAAGTTAGTATTTTATCTTTTTCGATAAAATAATTCATTCAAATATATTATTATAATATTACATTATAGTAGTATGATGTGATTATATAATAGTATGATTTTTAATTTGAATGGTAGCATTATTATAGTAAATTCATGGTATAAAAGTAAAATGAGGTGGAAGAGAACAAATTGAATTTGAATTCTGATGATGTAAGAAATGATGTCATCGAAATGATGAGGTAAGCAATGATGTCATCGGAACGATGAGGTAAGCAATGATGTCATATGATCGATGATGTAAGTGATGATGTAATAAATTATAGCGAAAAGACTATTTTACCCTTACTCTGCCAAGCCTATAAATAGAAGCTCATTTCTTCATTATTTTTCACCAATTCATTCAAGCTATAGAGAGAGAAATTAAGTATAGAGAGAATAAGAAAGAAAAAAGAAGAGTATTCTGTTACTACACTATTGTAGTATCCAATCTCCTACTAAGGTAAGGGATATTATTTCTTTCGTATTCGTAAGTGATATTATTCTTGTTCAATATTTGTAAGTAATATTATTTCGTTTCATATTCCTAATTCTACACTTATGTTGATAAGTATTTCTTCTATACTCCATAAAATTAGTAAAATATCCATGATATTTGCGCTTCATTCAGTATCTTTTCATAGAAATATTATTATGAGCATTCTTGATAATTTTTAATCTTTTCATGTCGGGGTACTTTTCCCGAAGTACTATTCATAGGGTACTATTCAGTCGAGTACTATTCACTCGGGGTACTATTCATATCAAAAATCGATTTCTTTTCGATCCAAATCATTTTTGATACAATATTATTCTTAAATTTTACTCCACAAAGCAGTATCATGTTGACAATTTGGACGTTTTTGAATGCTGGATAAATTAAATTATAAATATTTAAAGTTTGTCCTTTTCTTTCATTTAATTGAATTCTTATATTATTGTCATCATCCTTATGCTTATATTATGATAAAATTCATCTTTGGCTTACGTGCATAGATGGTCTGTTGATTGGTATGATTATGACCATGGATTATTCGGTATAATAATGAGCGTAATATTACAAATGATGTGGTAAAAGTCCTCATTGTCCTATAGTGAAAAGATGATCAGGTGTTGAGATGATAATGACCATTGGTGAAAACACCAATATCCTTGGCTCGTAGTGCATGGATAATTCGTGGTCGTGATACTAATGAATATCCTTAGCACGTTGTGCATGGATAATTCAGTGATGTGGATTATTTATTAAGCTGAGTCTCAGAGATAAAATTGATGATAACCTTTTTAAATCATAGAAGATAGTAGATATCTTGCTCTACTTGACTCTTCTAATGGATTGCTTGTTTCGCTGCAGTTAAACTTGATGTTATTATAATTTATCAGTTTAACACTGTTGAAGGCTAACGATAATTTATTCTGCAATATCTTAGTCATAATATTTTTTACTGGATTAATTGAGCTCACACTTTACTTTTATTGTTCTCTTTAGGAAATGAGAATATAGCTGGGACTAGTCGGGGAACAGAGTGACGGTCCAGATGTTTTCATTAGTAGTCCTCATTATTCTGTGAAATAGTGTGATAATAATTGTAATGAGGACTTATTTTGAGTTTGAATACTGTCTAGAAGATAATATTTGTATTAAAACTCGTAGCTTATGTTTTGTCGTATTCTACACGACACTTAACAGTTGTATAAATTAAGTTTGTATTTGAATTATGTATCATGTATTTGGCAACTCAGAATGGGTGATGTATACCTATTTTGGGGGCATCACAACGCTTATTATTATACTTTTACCACCGAGTATTTCAACAGTTTAACGGTAAAACTTTCCCCGTTACTTTTATAAAAGATATTTATGTCGTTTCTAACTACGACAATACTTCCGTTGTGTGGTCCACCAATGATGGTGTCTTCATACGGATATCCCCTGACAAAAAAAATATTCCCTGACCAAACGAATATTTTATATCAACTTGCTAACTTTGCAAAATTTTCAAATATAACCCTTAACTATAACTTTTTATCAATTTAACCATTACTAAATAGAATAACAATTATTAAAAATTGAATAATTGCATTTCGTAAAATTCAGGGTCTTACAGTAGAAATGTTTTTGTTGTTTTTTGTTTTATTGCGACCAGACCATATAAAATGGATGCCTACGTACTCCCGTGTATTGGGAAGATCAGGTCGGCGTAGTTCGCCCCATGTACCTGGCAGTATGCAACTAAAACGTTTAATCACATGCAGCTAAAGATGTGAAAAAGTTTAATCCCTAGTGGGACAAACTGCAGGTGTGAAAAGTCTTATCCCTGGTGGGACAAAACTGCAGGTGTGAAAAGTTTTATCCTTGGTGGGACAAAACTGCAGATGTGAAATGTTTTGAAAGAGAAGTTATGTAAAGGATCTGCTGATCCGAAACTAGGCTGCTGGTTGGAAAGTGTGATTATCCCTAATGGGGAAAATGGGTGTGAGGAAAATTGTATGTAGTGAAGGTTTGGAAAACCTGAATTAACTGGGGATCTGGTGATCCATAACCAGGATGTTTGCTTGATGGTAACTTCAGACATAGTACCATTTCATGGTGTCTGAGCTAATGAGTTGTGAAAATTCATCGCCATCCATCTCCCGTAATCTGAGAGCGCCTCCTGTCAATACCTCCTTGACAACAAATGGGCCTTCCCAGTTCGGGGCAAATTTTCCTTTGGAATGAGCTTGGTCGCCAATGATCTTTTTCAAAACCAAGTCATGTTGTTTAAACTGCCGCAGCCAGACTTTTCTGTTGTAGGATCTGGTGATCCTTTGTTGATACAATTGACTGTGGAAGATAGCAGCAGTTCGTCTTTCGTCTATTAGAGACAATTGGTGATACATATCTTGTAACCATTGGTCTTCATCCAGCTAAACGTCTATCAACACTCTGAGGGATTGCATTTTCACCTCTATGGGGAGCACTGCTTCCATCCCATAGGTTAATGAATAGGGGGTTGCCCCAATGGAAGTGCGCATTGATATTTTGTAGGCTAATAGAGTCAGAGGCAATAAGTCAGGCCATCCTTTGTGATTGGCGAACATCTTTTGCATAATATGATAGTTCCCAGTAGGCACAATATAGATCTAGAAGGGGGTGGGAGGGTTGAATAGATCCTTTTCAATTTCAAATACGTTTCTGGTTTATTTTGTATTTCTCATGAATTAACATATGACAAATATAAGAATCTTTTCAAGCACATCAAAATAAGTAAAAGATCCCCTTCATGGATATATTCATAATCAGACATACATTGTTCGTATAGTTAATTGAAGAGTAGCGGTTAAAACATACATACTTGATTATAGCAGTTAATGTACATAATGTAAATGACATAAAGTAAAAGACAGAAGGGGTTTTAAGTGGTTCAGAGACTCAAGCTCCTAATCCACTCTTCTGCTTTCAACTAGCAGGATTTCCACTAAGGAAGGGTAACACCCTGAATCACTAAGATTTCTTCAAGGCCAGCAGCCTTGGGACTTCAGTTCACTAAGAACTCTTCAAGGCCAGCAGCCTTGGAACTTCTCCAGTTCCCTAGGAACTCTTCAAGCCCAGCAAACTTGGAACTTCATTTAGTCCCTCCAGACAAGGACCCTTCAGGCCCTAGCTTCTTGTTGTTGAGTTGTTTATTTGTTAGAGTTGGTGCTGAGCTGCTAAGATGTCTTTATGCTCTGAACATCTTCTGTACTTAGCAGCTTGACGTGATCATCCTTGAAGTGCAGTTGAGTGTTGCATGATGCTCAGCTTCTTCATTTACTCAACCTCTTCTGATGATCCCTTGATGAACTACCTTAAAGATCATTCCTCTGGATACTTGATGGCTAGACATGATGGGTTTCTAAGATGACTGTAGGCTCTTCTGCTAGGTACTTAGAAACTTTCTCATGCTTACCACTATGATGGCATTGGTGATCTTCTTTCTTGATACTTGATGTCTTCTCATGATGGACTGGCGAAGATGACTGTAAGCTCTTCTCTCTAGTACTTAGAGTCTTCCCATGATGGACATCAAGATGACATTGATGCTCTTCTTCTCTCGGCAGTTCAGAACACTCTTCTTGTAGTAGAACTCTCACTTCTGCTTCTTTCTTTTTATGTCTCTAAGTGTTCTTGGTGGGTCATAGAGTGAGCCTTCAGACCTTCATCGATCACTCACTGTTTACGTTGGCTAGATCAGTCCACCAGTTCTCAAAACTCAGAAACTCCAGCAACCTTTGATCTTTGAAGCTCTATTAGATTTATACTCCTTTCTAATCTTCCTGTTGGAATTTAGCCATTGAAAGCTCTTTGAAATGCTTCACAGATCTCGAGTTGCTAGGTGCAGACTACAGATGTGATATGACAACTTTTTTTGACTTTCTTACACTGCAGTCTACTATTTCACCTACCCTGTCACATATATTACTTTTATGCCTCTGTCAAGTCGAAGACTTTATTTTACCCTTATGATTTCTTGATCAGAGGCTGTCCTTTTGCATTGATGCTCTCAATAAGCTCTTGTACAAATATCAACCTTCAGATTGAGCCATTGCCAGTGCTTCAATCTTCAGCTGTTCGAACTCCACGATTCTGATGCTTGTCTTCTTGGACCTGATCGTAGTATCTTGTTGATTGATAGAGACAACACTACAATCTTGAAGAGTGTTGATTGGATCTTCAATGTATAACACTATATGCTCGTTCGGCTCATAGGTAGGCTGTCTTTATAATTCTGAACATGACTTCCTCAGCATACTAGGCTCTGAAAAAGTTCTCCTCGACACACTACGATCCTTCCTCATCTCTCCTGGAAGTCTACTAACTCCGAGATCTACTATCCTGCAGACTACGATTCTCCCTTGATAGCTCTCGAGTTTTCCTTGACTCTCCTGGCAGACTACGAATTCTGGTGCAGTGATCGACAAACAGACAAGCCTATCTATTACATCATAAGATCAACCTAACATGCTTGATCTTTCTATGTTTATAGTCCTTGTACATTATTTCTTTTTAAGGACTTTACAAAGCTATTTTGCTTATGTAGGATCAACCTATCACATTTGATCAATTCATTCTAAGTCCTTGTACATATGTTTCTATTATCTATCAAAGGACTTTACAACTTTTCTTAATGCAAGCATACTTGCATATTCATTCATATATATCATAATCAAATCATATGTAATAGGAATATCATTCACATGCTTAATACTGACAATCTCCCCCTATTTGATTATGACAAAAATAATAAGTGCATATGCATGTTATGAATGAATCTTATATACAGTGAGCAGTTGTATTTCTAAAACAGATAATCATGAATGTCATTTATAATGATTGGGAATTTAATACACTGATATTTTACATCCTGGATCCAGAACATACATAACTAGTTTGGCTTCATGTATGTTTCCAGATGTACCCCCTGGGATGATGACTTTCTGTCTTTGTTCTTCTTCCCTTTAGACTCATGATCTTCTTTCATAATTTTCTATCCCTCAAACACTGAGATCATATGATCATCATCTTATGGCTCCCTCTCAGATGATGACTCAACTTCTTCTTGTGTTGTCTTCTTTGACTTCTTCTTTTCATTCCTTCTGCGTTCCTTACGCTTTCTTGAGTGCCTCTTACTCTTGCTCTTCCTCTTTCTATTATTCTTTTTCTCCCCCTTATTGTCATTTATCACTTGGGAGAGCTTCTCCATGTTGGACATTAGTTGTTCCATCAGGTAGGAGGAATTGGCAACTTCAAATTTGAGATCTTGTTGGCCTAGCTCAAGTTGCACCGAGAAAAGACTGATTCATGTTGTCAATCTTTTCAGATAGGACTTGGAGTTGTTCTTCATGTTTCTTCTGCACTCGTAGATCTTTTTCCTTCTGATCATGTATGGCCTTCAGATAGATGTGATCTCTCTTTTTGATTTTGAGAGATACATCAGCCATAATAGCTGTTGTCAGCATCATCTTTGATTCTTCATTGATCAGAGATATCTTCTTGACCAGTTGATTAGAGTTCTTCAACAGCTCCTGCTCCATAGAACTTTGGTCATCTGGTTGGGCAACCTCTTGTTGAGCATCAGATTGGACTCTATAATTTTCATCCTTGGAAAGGTTTTCAAACATTTTAAGAATCTGAACAATCGTTGAGTACCACTTGCTATTTGAGGATGAAGGAATGTCGGTTAATAGTGCTTGATCAGATGGAACCATTTCACTTTGGACTTGGATACCATCAGTAGTAGAGTGAACAGACTCTACGATTATTTCCTTAGTCATGATCCTTCTTCCTTCAGAGTCCACTCTACGATCATAGGGGATATAGTGGTTGTCAGCATGTCTATAAACTCTGTAGTGAGGCTGGTCTTTGATCATCATTATAGCAAAACTTTTCACCTTTGGGAAGTTTTGTGCCACCAGCTCCATGTTTGGAAAATGAGAGTAGCACCAGCTGAAGTAACTTCCATCTCTTTCAGTATGTGCCTTTAGCCAAGGCATCCATTGGAAAAACCATTTCATCAGCAGATCATCACGATTGTAGATGATGGTTGTGCAGTCCAGTTCCATGTTGTTCCAGTTTTTAAACACCTCAAATGCAGTCATCCTCACTACCTTGAGCTGTTCATTTCCATAACTTACCCTTCTTTCAGGAGGTGCTTCTGGTAGTTCATTTGAGACTTCCACCACTATTCTTCTGTTAATCCTTGCGGGAGAGAGAACTGGATAGTCTTGTTGTTCTTCTGATTCCTGATATGCATAATCAGAATCTTTCTCCATTTCTTCTCTTTCGGAGCCTGAGACATTTTGATCATTTCCATCAATGAATCCTTCTTGTTGCATTTCATTTCAAGAACTTTCTTTAATAAGATCTTCCTCTGATTCATCTTCTTCATCATTGGTCCTATCTTCAGCATTTTCTTCCTATGATACAGACTCATCATCACTTAGTTCAATGATAGTATTGGAGTGATCACTTCTCTTTTTGGAAGTAAATTTGGCTTGTAGTCTGTAGCTCTTCCTTCTCCATGGAGGTTCAGCTATGGGAGAGTCAGACTCTTCTTCCTCTTCAGACTCTGAAGCCTCTGGATCATCAGACGAACTTCCTTGAGGTTCAGCACAGGCAGGGGAAAGTCCTTCTTCTATGGACTCATCACCTTTTAAGTTATCACGGGGGCTTTCAAGATTAGAAGGGGCATGTTCTTCTTCTTCAAAAACAACATCATTTGACCCATCATCTGGACTTGTTGGAGCATTTGCATTTGGAGATGCAGTTGGGTCATCGTGTGGCTTTTCTTCATCATTAGAGGTAATGCTCTGAGAGTTACCTACAGGGCTTGTGCATTCCTCTTCATCAACAGATGCTGCATGTTTCTTCAATGAATTTAGCTTCAGCTTCATTGCTGGATTCGTTCTTTGGGGAATCTATCTTGAGATCGTCGGTTCCCTTTTCTTCTTCTGACTCTACGCTCTCCTCTCCGTCAGATGTACTTTCTTGGGAAACTAGAGCTAGCCTATTTTCCACCTTAGCTTTCTTTCTTGATGGCCCTTGAAGCAGCCTGTTACTTTTCATCTTTGTGGTCTCTGCAGTTGAGACCTTTTCATCTTCAACTTTGTCTTTTGTGGAGAGACTTCTTAGCAAGGACTCAGCTTTCCTCACACCTTTGGATTTCTTTCTAGCTGGTGTGATTGTTGCTGATACAGAGTTATCAGACTCAGAGCTTTCTACCTCTTTTGCCTTTCACTTCTTTGTAGAGGCCTTGCTACTGCTCCCAATTGTTGTCAACCTCCTATTTTCCTTTGGGTTCTTCTTCTAATTCACAAACACTTGTGGAGACATTACTTTGTGAACATTCAGAGGTTCTCCCTCATCACCCTTGATTTTGTTTCCCAATTTCTTCTTCGGCACAATGCTCAGTAGTCTTCCATGAAACACTTTGGTAAGTGGTTTTTCTGTAAACATCTTCAATTTAGCCTTTTCTAGCCATTTAGTGATCTGATCAAATAGGATAACTCCAAAATTGATTCGCTTCTTCAGAATAATAGCAGACATTATTTTCAATTGTTGATCGAGCACTGTGTCAAGTGCAGTATCCTTGCATAATATACATTTGCCCACTATCTCAGCAAGGAATTCGTATTCCTTTGGAAACTCCTTTTTCTTCATGTCCTTCAGACTAGGGTTCCTTTGGTACCTCATGATCTCCTTTGCTTGTTCTTTATCTATATCATCAAGGCTTCCTTGGTCAGGAAGGCCTAAACATTGATTGAGGTCAGAAGATTTCAGCTTTACAGACTGACCTTTAACCTTGGTTGAAAGGGTTCCGACATTTATGGATGCATTTGAGTAAAATTCCTTGACCAGTTCAGTATATACTCGAGTGCTCACCTCAAGACATTTTGAGAATCCAGCTTTCTTCACAAGTTCGAGAATGTCTCTGAACTTCTTTTCAGATTTTTCAAACGACTTGGTTCCGAGCTAAATGCCAGTGATTACTCGCCAATCTTCCATTTGAATAGTTCGAGGAATATGGATATTTGATTCAGAGGAGTTTAAGAGAGATGGCTGATTATGATTTGGGCAAGGCTTTGGAGGGTCAACTGATTTTGGCTTTTGAGAGAGTTCTAGGGTTTGAAAATGGGAGAGACGGAGAGGTTCAATAGCTTCTGATAACTGTTTGCTAATTTAAATTTTCCTTTATGGAAGTTCCTTCTAACTCTGCATAAATAGTGATGTGTCAACCAACCATTGGTTGCACGATACCCAGTAACGAGCTGTAACTCCCCCATTAACTCTTCAGTTTAATATCTCTTTTCAAACAAACAGGCGTCAATGACGTGGATTGACCGTTGACCATTTTCGTTCGTAGAGTAGTATGATAAGGTAGCTATGAACTCTACGTTTTCCTTTATTGACTCAACGATCATCTTTTGAGAGAAGATGTAGTGTATAGTTTTGACATCTTGACGCTGCATAACTTGATCACTGATGAACTTTATGAAGGCTTGGGCATTCTTCTTCAGCAGGACATCTTTCCAACCAGCATTCGACCTTATCTCCCCATGATCTAAATGGTTGGGCAATTGTCCAGTTCTTCCGAGCTCCTCAATAGCTAGGGTATCCTCTGGTTGGACTACGATCGTCGAGTCTGCTTCTTCAATCGTTGAGGTTGCACTACGATCGTGGAGTTCTCTTCAACCTCGACTCTACGAACGTTGACTGACTTGGTCGTTTAGATGAACTTTTCTTAACATTCCTTCTGGGTCAAGGTAGCTCAGGAAGGGCCAACCTCTTAGAGTGAACTAAGGGTAAAGTTTGTCTCTGAGGCGGTTTCCAGATGAAATACTTTAGAAGTGATTTGTACTGATATCTCGTTTGACCTTTTTCTGCTGGGGAGAACCTCTACCAACTTTAGGCAATTGCATTTGCTGTGAGCGTGGTGTCCTCCAGTTCTTATATTACGATCAGATGTTTGATCGTGAGCACTCCACGACTTTGGGTTGGGTGGCTGAAAGGTTATCAGAAGTACGATTTGAGATGTTCCTACTGACTATAGATCTTCATTTGGTTCATCAACCACAAAGTTTTGGGACTTTGTAGCTGGTACACTATTTCATAGTATTTCTCAGTACTATTTTCATCGTTGATATGGATATCTCCTGGACTGATCATTCAACGATCATCTTTCAGCACTACGAACATAGTCTTTTTTGTCAGCATGTGCTCATTGAGTTCTCCTCCCGTAATGAGTTCCTCATGTTTGATGCTCGATGATCCTCTGTCGTGAACTTTCTTGAGGATTCTCTTCACATGACATGCTTTGCATGAATGAGCATATAAGACCCTTTCCCTCTTTGGTTGATTGGCCTGCTTCCATATAAGTGACAGTAGCCAAGTGAGCTTCATTTGGATTAGCTCAGCAGGTCTTTCAAGGATAGGCTTTGACATATAAGAATTTTATCAGAATCATTTTTGAACAGTCTTAAGCCTTCTGCTGGTTGAATCTTTCTTTGACTGAAGTCTCTTGCTTCATCTTCCCTAGTGTGTTCAGATAGACCAAGTACCTGTATGTTAGATATATTTCTATTTTGGTACCCATAGTTAAATGGGTCCTACCAGGTCAGTTTCAAAACCCTTGTTCCTCATATATTTGGATAGTCATCACATTTATCACCAACAATCATATTCATGCATGTAACTAATTTAGATATTACATTTTGAGATACACGATGGTGAGTGTGTGTAGGATTTGTCATTTTATAACACAATCTTTTTCTTTGATGGTTTCATCATTTGCTGGGTTATGTTCACAAGATTTAAGTGTTCACATAGTGAGAATCAAGTCTACGATTTATGTGTATCTAGTTGATTTATGGAGGTGATCAGTTTCTATAAATCATCAAAATACTCTTGTAGAATTTATCATACTTTGCGTGTTATTAAACACTTAGAACATAGGTTTGTACATACATACTAACCCATCAGCAAAGATTACTTCATATAAACTTGATTTAACCTGTGATGTTCTTATGACCTATTTCAGATTTCTTTCAAGATGTCATCTTCATCCTAAAATATGGATGGAGAGAAAGTCTGTAAGCATTAGAGTATCCACCTTTAGCGTACTTTCTCTCTTCACCTTTTTGGGTAGATTATAATTTCTTGAAAGAGTACTGTTATAGTTCATAAGGAGGTGCAACATGATGTATACAATTATCTTAGTGAGGAACAGTACCTTTCTGCTGTCAGTTCCTTAACAGTCATTTAACTTAGACATACTGAGGTTAGGCATAGATGTGCATTGTTTCTCATTTGCTCCTGACAGCTTGTTGCTCGAGTTGACCTTTAATCAATCAGCCGCGATCTTGAAGATACAAGATAAGAAAATCTCAGCATCTTTAGTTCTTTGACATCCTTGAGTTTACTAGGTTTACATCCAGCTGCTGGTTGGCCAGACATATGTTTGAGATGTTCTTCTTTCTTATCTGGAAAAGCATTTCTTTGCATGTATGGCCTTTTCATCTTTTCAGGCAGGTGGATGTTTTACTGGATGTCTCTTAAGCTTTCTAGCTTAGTCTTTAGACTACAAGATTGACCTTGAGCAAGGATTGGTCTTGTTGATATGACAATCAAGAACATGGACCAATCTGAGAAGCTTCAGGTGTATATACACATTTACCTGTACACAATATTTCCAACTTGTGACTCATCTGCATATAACACGTGACTTACTACTAAACTAAGTTTAGAACAATGTTTATGCCTAGGATCAGACTCAAAGTGATTAGCTTTTGAATATAGCATGAGAACCTACTTTGATACCAATTGTTAGTTCCCAGTAGGCACAATATTGATCTAGAAGGGGGGGGGGGGGGTTGAATAGATCCTTTTCAATTTCAAATACTTTTATGGTTTATTTTGTATTTCTCATGAATTAGCATATGACAAATATAAGAATCTTTTCAAGCACAGCGGAATAAGTAAAAGATCCCCTTCTTTGCTATATTCATAATCAAACATACATTGTTCGTGGAGTTAATTCAGTAGTAAGAAGTTAAAACATACATAGCAGGATTTTATCGCGGTTAATGTACATAATGTAAATGACATAAAGTAAAAAAGACACAAGGGTTTTAAGTGGTTCGAGACTCAAGCTCTAATCCACTCTTACGCTTTCAACTAGCGAGATTTCCACTAAGGAAGGCGGCACCACGAATTACTAAGATTCCTTCAAGGCCAATGACCTTGGGACTTGATTCACTAAGAACTCTTCAAGGCGGTGACCTTGGAACTTCTCCGATTCTAGAACTCTTCAAGCCCAGCATGCTTGGAACTTCATTTAGTCCCTCCGGACAAGGACCCCTCAAGCCCTGGCTTCTTGCTGTTGAGTTGTTTGTTAGTTGGAGTTGGTGCTGAGCTGCTAAGATGTCTTTATGCTCTGAACATCTTTTGTACTTAGAAGCTTGGCGTGATCATCCTTGAAGTGCAGTTTAGTGTTGCATGATACTCAGCTTCTTCATTTACTCAACCTCTTTTGATGATCCCTTGATGAACTGCCTTTAAGATCATTCCTCTTGATAATTGATGGCTGCATATGATTGGTTTTTAAGATGACTGTAGGCTCTTCTGCTGGGTACTTAGAAACTTTCTCATGCTTGCCACCATGATGGCGTTGGTGATCTTCTTTATTGATACTTGATGTCTTCTCACGATGGACTGGCTAAGATGACTGTAAGCTCTTCTCTCTAGTACTGGGAGTCTTCCCATGATGGACATTAAGATGACATTGATGCTCTTCTTTCTCTCGGCAGTTCAAAACACTCTTCTTGTAGTAGAAATCTCACTCCTACATTGTAGAAATCTCACTTCTGCTTCTTTCTTTTTATGTCTCTAAGTGTTCTTAGCGTATCGTAAAGTGAGCCTTTAGACCTTCATCGGTCACTCACTGTTCACGTTGGTTAGATCAGTCCACCAGTTCTCCAAACTCAGAAACTCCAGCAACCTTTGATCTTTGAAGCTCTAGTAGATTTATACTCCTTTCCAATCTTCCCGTTGGAAAGTAGCCGTTGAAAGCTCTTTGAAATGCTTCACAGATCTCGAGTTGCTTGGTGCAGACTGCAGATGTGACATGACAACTTTTTCTAACTTTCTGACACTGCAGTCTACTATTTCACCTACCCTGTCAGATATATTTCTTTTATGCCTCGGGAAAGTCAAAGACTTTATTTCACTCTTCTGATTTCTTGATCAGAGGTTGTCCTTTTGCGTCGATGCTCGCAATAAGCTCTTATACAAATATCAACCTTCAGATTGAGCCCTTGTCAGTGCTTCAATCTTCAGCTGTTCGAACTCCACAATTCTGATGCATGTCTTCTTGGACCTGATCGTAGTGTCCTGTAGACTGGTAGAGACATCACTACGATCTTGAAGAGTGTTAATTGGATCTTCAATGTAGAACATCTCTTCCTTCTCTTGTGCAGTGCTTCAACACTTTTGTTTGCCTCAATAACTCTCAGATACTGATGACTTGACTTCTTTTTTCTGGCCCCTTCTAAATACCAAGACACTTTAGATTTGTGGCGTGTCCAGCTCGCTTTCTCCTTGTGATCTTCCGCTCACTTTTCATCAATGGACTGACCCAATGCCTAATCACTTTAGCATTATTTTTCAGAAGCTGTCCAGTATCTCTGTATGCACTCCATCAGTTCTTTCTTTGTTTGGCAAACACTACGATCCTGGTTGCTTCCAAGATCGTCGTCTTCTGTATATTTGACAGCTATTGCACTTGCTGACTTTCCTTAGTCAGTTACTGAAGTCTTCTTGTGATCTCCTTGTGGAAGACTTCATCCTGAATGGCTTCACAACTCAATCTGGATGCTGATTGGGTTGGTGCTTAGATCTTTTATTAGCTTGCATGCCATTTGTTTAGTGTTATCTGGTTTCCTTTAGATGGGATATATCTTTACAGAGCCAACCAGAGGCTTCATTCCTTTGGATATTCTGGGAGTGCTCATTTGTTGAGAATCGTATTTGCTCTACGATTCTGCCTTTGCTTTGTGAGCACATCTGGTGATGTCTTAGTTCTACACTCTACGATTCAGTTTCGGCTGTGCAGACACTACGACTCTAAGATCAGATCTTGACACTCTACGATTTCTATCATTTTGCTTGTTGTCTTCATCTGATCTTGCTCGACTACGATCTCTGCCTCTGATCAGTAGACTCTACGACTCTGAGTGTAGTCTACGATTCTTGACTTGGCTTTGGCAGATGCTCGGTCGGCTAATAGGCAGGCTGTCTCTACGATTTTGAACATGACTTCCTCAGCAGACTACAGCCATGAGGAAGTTCTCCTCGACCACTACAACAAAAAGAGTTATCAGCAACCACATATCAGCGACCGTATATGGTCGCAGATGAGTATCCGCGACCGAATACGGTCGGTGATAGTAGTCGCAGATAATCTGGTCGTTGGATGGACTTCAGTGACCAACAATAGCAATTGGCTTCTCAGCGACCGCCGGTAGCGACCGAATCCGTCGCTATTATGACTCATGCTGAGTCATTTGTCAGCTGTGATATGGCACACGTGTCAGCGATCGACAATAGCGGCCGAATCGGTCGCTAGTTTAAAAGTAGCTATCAGTGACCGAGTTTAAGATTTAGCGACCGCATGTGGTTGCTGATCTTCTTTTTTTTATATAATATTTTTCCTGTTTTATTAATTTCCCAAAAATAAACTGCTTTGTACCTGCTTTCTATCCCAACACACAGCAGTATATATAAGCATCCATCCATGATAACTACCATATGATAAACATTCATCCATGATAACTATATATATATATATGATAAACATCCATCGTAAACCAACACAATACAATCGTAAACATTCATATAATATAATCGTAAACCAATACAATTGTCCAAAGAATCAATCTAAAAGAGTACAAGGCTTTAAAAATCTAAAAAACAAGTCTAGCAAGGCTTTAAAAATCTAACATATATGATTGGTCTAGCTCTTCATGGATCATCCAAATTAGTACCCTGTAATTAACAAAAGAATAAAACATATATGTTACATGTGTTGATACTGCTATATGACTTGGGAAATAAAAGCTAAACAATAAACAATGTACTCAAACATATAAGTAAGACAGTGACAATAACAATATCGATATATATACCTGGTCGCCACCCTGATGCTATGATACTGCTGCTGCCGCCACTGCCTCCGCCAACTCATCAGGACTAAGAGAATGCAGATTCCAGCCCAATATACGAAGAAGATCACGATTCTGGCAGATCGCTCTCACACAGTCAGCAGGAGTATGATAGAATTTGGATGACTGATATTTATGTAGATTTGGGTAGCAGAGCCGCCGATGCTGCTAATCGATGGTCGGGCGTCGTTTTTGTCATTGGCCTTTAACATAGTTTTTCTTCACGACTGATGCCCTCTCCCACAATTCTTGGTCAATCGACGGACGCGGGGTGCCTTCAGGATAACGCTCGTTCATTAAGCCCTTATAAGTGTCCTGTCAGAAGGTCAACAATTAAATAGTTAAAAATAAATGTTAAAATGCTAAAAAAGGTTGTCAAAATTTATAAACAACATATTAGTATAAAGTTAACTTATTATCGTTATCTGAACAGCATCAGGCAGACCATCACGGGTGGCCACATACACATCCAACCAATTGATAGGTTGACCTTGAGACTCAGACTCCTACAGTTCATGTTCTCATATTAATATGTAAACATATGATATTTTAGCTACAAAACATGACTGTAAACATAAAAACAAATAACTAAGCCAATAAGCTTGCTATACATACGTGCCCTAGCAGTAATATGTTGCAGCTGTGATATACTACCGCCCTTGTACGTGCCTTTTGCCTTTTTGCCTTCAGATACACCTGAGGATCTATTCGAGGTAGCAGTCTTGCGTCTCTTGACCCAACTCTCAGCTCTCCACTGGTCACACATCTGCACCCATATGGGATGTGCGCACCACCAGGGACTATGCTCATGCATATACTGCTCACCCTGTCCTAGATGGTCAATCTCAGCATTATGAAGGGCTTTTTGTCGTTCCTTATTCAAATTATCTTTAGTTCGGACAGCGTACTTCTGCCAGAACAATGTTTGAATAACTGATGCATGTGCGACTTCCCATCTATACCGCTTCTGCAAATAAAACAGCAATAATAATATTAAAATTGTTATATTATATTACCATAATCCAACATTACTAAACAATATTATTTGATTAACTATGTATTATCTATCAGAGTGATAAAAAAATATACCTGAAATTCAGCCCAAACTGCATCCTTATGGGCGAGAGGTGTGCTCGCCCATGTAATCACTGGCGTAGGCCAGTTCTGTAAGCATAATTGTGAAATGCACTTCACAATTTTACTATCTTGAAAATCACTACAATATACAATAATTTACTGTCATATATATTTATAATAATGGAAATATTAAACCCTTATATATACACGATGTTTAATTTACGTGCTTTCTAGAGGAGGACAGATCTATATAAGAATGCGATCATTCGGATTAGTCGGGGCCTTCGGCACATGATTAGGGCCCCGACCCAACCTACGCTTTTCGTCTTTGCGGAGTTGGAGAAGACATCTATAAATAAAAAATTTAGGATGTTAGTATGAGTTATAAATGAAAGGTACATAAACGCGTAAATTAACTCGTCATCGTACAATCTATACCATGTTATAAACATTAATATATTGGAATAAATTTTTAACTTACAAGATAAATTATCATGTTTACATGTGTACCTCACAAATTCGTCAATCTCCTCGCAATTGAGAAGAATGTAAGTATGTGCAACATGTAATTCTTGCTCAGAGAGGAATATGCGCTTCCCTTTTCCATAAGTACGACCCGATAGACCAAATACAGAGAGTTGACCATTTAGTTCAACATTTCCCCCATCATCATGTCTCGATACTCGATTGGCCTTTGTCAAGACTTTGTCCGAAAAATAATCTGAGACAAACGTAGATATCTCATCGAAACTGTATACCTCACATATCGACCCCTCGACATAAGCTCTATTCTTCACCTTCCTCTTAAGGTTTCCCATCACCATCTCGAAAGGGTACATCCATCTATATTGAATTGGACCCCCAACACGAGCTTCATAGGGAAGATGGATTGCAAATGCTCCATAGAGTCAAAAAAACCAGGTGGGTACATCCATCTCTTGATTACTATTGCTTATTGGATTGATATTCGGGTTATAATCAGATCGTCATCGCTCCTGAAGATCAAGAGAAGATTACTTTCACGTGTCCATACGACACATTCGCATTCAGGAGAATGTTGTTCGGTTTGTGTAATGCACCCGCTACCTTCCAGAGGTGTATGATTGCCATCTTCTCGGACATGGTTGAGAAAAATGTGGAAGTCTTCATGGACGACTTCTCTGTCTATGGGGATGACTTTGATACATGTCTGGAGAATTTGGTGATGGTATTACAAAGATGTACTGACACGAATTTGGTCCTTAACTGGGAAAAGTGCCATTTCATGGTTGAAGAAGGCATAATTTTGGGGCACAAGGTTTCGGCTCAAGGATTAGAGGTTCATAAAGCGAAGTTGGAAACAATTGAAAAGCTTCCGCCATCGAGTTCAGTTAAGGGAATTCGAAGTTTTCTGGGACATGCTGGGTTCTACAAGAGATTCATAAAGGAATTCTCTAAAATTGCAAAACCTATGTGCAGTCTTTTAGAGAAGGATTCGGTTTTCAAGTTTGATGAAGAGTGTAAATTGGAATTCGAGTTGTTGAAGAAAAAATGAACAACAGCTCCCGTGATTGTTGCACCGGATTGGACCATGCCCTTCGAGTTAATGTGTGATGCAAGCGACTATACGGTTGGGGCTGTTTTTGGTCAACGCCGAGAGAAGGTATTGCATGCCATATATTATGCAAGTAAGACACTCACGGAGACTCAAATGAACTACACAACTACGGAAAAGGAATTGCTTGCAGTGGTGTATGCATTCGATAAATTCCGGCGTACTTGATTGGGACAAAGGTAGTAGTTTACACAGATCACTCGGCCATTCGATACTTAATTTCGAAAAAAGATGCTAAGTCAAGCCTTATCCGATGGATTCTCCTTTTACAAGTGTTTGATTTAGAAATAAAGGATCGAAAGGGGGATGGAGAACTAAGTCACTGATCATTTATCTAGGCTGAAAAATCAGAATAAAAAGGAAGAGGACAAGTGTGTAATCAACGAGTCATTCTCGGATGAGCAACTATTTGGGATTAATACAGAATTTCCATGGTACGTGGACTTTGCAAATTATCTAGTGAGCAACATTCTTCCACCTGATCTTACACGACAACAGAAAAAGAAGTTTCTTCATGACGTCAAGTGGTATATGTGGGATGAGCCTTATTTATTCAAATAGTGCACCGACAAGATGATTAGAAGGTGTGTGCCCCACAGTGAAGTGAAGAACATACTACATGAATGCCACTCATCTGTGTATGGGGGACACTATGGTAGTGAGAGAACAGTGGTAAAAGTGCTTCAAGCCGGGTTTTATTGGCCTACTTTATTTAAAGACGCCCACCAATTTGTTAAAACTTGTGATAGATGTCAACAGGTGGGCAACATATCGAAAAGGAATGAGATGCCACTTTAAACTATTTTAAAAGTTGAGATTTTTGATGTATGGGGCATAGATTCCATGAGCCATTCCCTTCCTCATTTAACAATCAGTACATTTTTCTTGCGGTAGACTACGTATCAAAGTGGGTTGAAGCAGTAGCAGTCCCGACGAACGATGCCAAAGTGGTTGTCAAAATCTTGCAGAAGAATATTTTTACGAGATTTGACACACCCCGAGCTATTATAAGTGATAAAGGTAGTCACTTTTGCAACAAATCATTTACTCCTCTTTTGGAAAAGTATGGGGTCAACCATAAGGTAGCTACAACATATCACCCCCAAACCAGTGGGCAAGATGAGGTTTCAAACAAGGAGGTGAAGAGAATTCTGGAAAAGGTAGTAAATTCGAATTGAAAGGATTGATCTCGCAGGTTGAACGATGTAGTATGGACTTACCGAACTGCGTATAAAATACCGATTGGTATGTCACCATACTAATTACTATACGGGAAAGCTTGTCACCTACCTGTAGAGTTACAGCACAAGGCCTACTGGGTAATTCAGAAATTAAACTTTGATAAGGTAGATGTGAGTGAAAAGAGGCTACTCCAACTAAATGAGCTCGATGAATTCCGCCTGCAAGCTTATGAGAACTCGAAACTATACAAAGGAAAGGTCAAAAATGGCACGACCAGAAAATCATGCACCGAAAGTTCGAGCCGGGGCAATCAGTACTCTGATGCCCCCGAATCCGGGTATCTTCCAACCCGACAGATGGTGCTACACGGTGCTACAGTTCACATAAACATTTAATTGAAATGCCTCAAAAGAACGGATATGTCTTATATATATAAAAAAAATAGTTACATTCCCCAGGTTCTTTACAACCAATAAATTTGTCTTTGTCATAATATCAAATATTATTCCTACAAAACCTATGCTATTACAAATTTAATCTACGGGTTCGCCTTCGCCTTCCCTTTATCCTTGCCGGATCCATCGGTCCATTTGGTCTTATCTGTATTCATATGGTTCAAGCAAGAGTGAACCTAACTAGCTCAGCAAGTACAACAATTCTAAGAAAATATCATGCTTGAGACATAGGAATCGTATATCTTCATTAACTGAACAATAGTTATGAAGTACTATTGATAATTCAAAATAGCACTTCTTTTCATTCAATACGTTTTACCACAACAATATTCAGTAAAACATCAATTCCAGTTCAAGACCGTGAGCATTTCAGAAGTACTTTGAAAAGGACATCCCGGCACTAAGTCCGTAAGTCCGGCATAGCTTACGAGCACGTCTAGGTGATCAGCCTATAGTACTCTATTTTGATCAACACTACATTCATTAAATGTGTTTACGTTTAAGTTGTGGCAACCTCACGTGCCTGTCGTTTGATGACAAAACAATTTAGCATACTCAGTCTACTTTTGAAAACCACAACAATATTAGTTTGGTAAATCCTTGTCAACACTTGATAGATTAACATAGCATAAGTCTAGCCGAAGGAATTAACTTTGACTTCATCAGACATTAACTCATGCAGAGAATACATGAATCACAAAGACTTGTCCAGGTCGAACTGGAACAAGGGTAAGAGTACTTGCCTTTAGCGTCTGCTTACAGATATAACACGTGCACTTTAAGTCTTTATGGTTTCTACAGTAAATGATAACATCACATAGCACATTAGTTCATGAATGATCATACATGGTTCCTAAAGAATCTTACCCTTCTTCTCAATCCAATTACATATTAGATTGGTTATTATTGGTTCCGGCTTTCCGTTACATCATTCTTACGTTCACATGTAATTGACTTAACTTAACCCTAAGTGTTCACACTTAAGGCTTAATTATGTCTTAACAACGTTTCTTTAAGATCCTTGATTAGGTGTTTATCAATTACTATTCGTGTTCAACATGTAAACATTCTTTATTGTCTAGGTTCAAAGGCTGGCACTGCGGCGCCGGCTATTACTCTTGGTGTCGCGCTGCGGCGTCACCCATTATTGCCCAAAAACTGGACTCGACGTTGCGGCGCGAGTCCCTTTGTTACTGTCGTATTTGCACATTGCTGACGAGTTTCGAGAGGGTGAGCCTCACTTTGGCGCTACGGTGCCGGCTAATTGGCTTGGAGTCGCGCCGCGGCGCGGACTCTGAGCCACAAAAATGTTTGACAGATTTTTCAAATGGTGAAATTCCCGGACTCGTAACTCATTCGTTATAAGTCCGAATTGGCTCGTTCAAGAGCCTATGGTTCACAAATTACATACTCTATGTGTTCATGCAAGAATTTTATCTATTCAACTTCATTTTCTAAAATTACCCCTATTAGTCCATTTTTAACGAAACGATAAACGTTCGTGAACGTTCAACGCTCGTTTCTTCGTTCTATGTCGGAATCCGATCATTTTCAAGTACGCAACTCTAAAATGTAAAATATGACTTGTCTACATTGAAAACCAACGTTTTCGAGTTCAAACACAAAATAGGACTTCAATTCTGAGAATTTCATGAATTCAACGATTATCGTCCAATCGTGTGAATTCCGGCAAAACTCCATTACTAGTGAATTGTTCATCATTCCAAATACATTTTTTTCATTATCTAGACATATCAACTTACATGATACAACAACTTATATTAAAATTAGGTTATGGCTTATTTCTTATAAGTTCATAACTTAACAAAATATACAATACAAGACTTTTATTTCCTTATGACTTACTCTTAATTAATTCATTCAAGCTACATGCTTATATCTTATTATTCATACAACTTATTAAGTTAATCATATGACCATCTCATATGTGTATTCCATAAACTCATAACTTATTTAGATTCGAGTTACATATTCATAACTTATTCGGCTTAAGTCCATTGCTTATCTACTTCTCATATCTTCTTAACAACTAAGTTCATTAGATTATACTTCTCTTATCAACCTACCGTGATAGAGATAGAAGAGACAAGATCAATTACCTTTGAAGACTACTTCTCTTTCTTTGGAAATCTAACAATGGAAGGTTAAGCTTAAAAGTGCTTATTAGCTCTAACAAATAAGTTGTTTGTGAGAGAGTTTGTTGGATGAAATAACAAGCAATAAATGAAAAAATGAGTTAGCTATTTATAGAAGTCTCTAAGCTAGGGTATAATGGTCATTAGGCATCCCACCTCCTTAATTAACCTCCTTACTATTCATTACTTGTTGCCCACAACTCTTATCCCTTCCTTGGTCATTACTTAAAGTTCTTGCTCATCACACAAAGTGCTTGGTTACCACTTCACCCATGGGTCGCCCCATGGATCTTGCTTTACCCATTGGATCATCCTTTGGGCTTAGTGGTTAACTTAATTAACTTAGTCTTTGGGCTTGTAGTAATCTACTATGGGCTACATGTTATTATTACATGGCTTAAGAATAATCCACATAGGTTTACACCTTAATCTTATTGGATTTATATTTCATACAAAGTTACATTAATTCATTTCATTCAATTTTAATACCTACATTCTCAATTTAAGTCTGCATGCGAAATATTGCATTTTCTATACTTAGATTATTATTACATAATCCATCTCGCCTCGATATTATAACATTACGTATTTCGCGGAAGTTCAAAAATAATTCCCGAGCGATAAACGGTGAATAGTGTTTTTCGTAAACTTTCTCGAAAAAAATTTATTTTCGTCTTTGAAAATTCAAACACTTTAATTCATTCACGTGGTTCAAATACTACGATGTTCTGACATTTCTAGGTTATAGAATGACATACATCATATTAACACATAATAATAACAAATAATATTATTTATTCATTATTTAATTATTTCAAGTATTTTACAAAGGATCCAAATTTCTCGGTTGTTACATTCTTCACCCCTTTTAAAGATTCTGTCCCCAGAATCTCGTCCTACGTTACTCAAACAAATGAGGGTAATCCTCCTTTATCTTCTCTTCCAATTCCCACGTTGCTTCCTCGGTATCGTGGTTCTTCCATAATACCTTTACCGACGATATCACCTTGTTTCGCAGAACTTGCTCTTTTCTATCGATGATTTGAATCGGCATCTCTTCGTATGTTAAGTCCTTCTCTATTTGAATAGGCTCAAATTCTATCAGGTGCTTATAATCCAGTTTGTAAGGACGTAGCACTGAAATGTGAAATACGTTATGTATTCGCTCTAGGTCTGGAGGTAATGCTACCCTATAAGCTACCTCACCTACCCGTTCTAATACTTCAAAAGGTCCTATAAACCTTGGGCTTAGTTTTCCCTTCTTTCCAAAGCGTATCTTTCTTTTCTAGGGAGATACCTTTAGAAATACGTACGTGCCTACCTCAAACTCCCTATTCTCTCGATGTAAGTCTGCGTATTTCTTCTGTCTATCTTGAGCTGCTACGAGACGCATACATATCAACTTCACCACTTCCGCTGTTTGCTGCACCAATTCTGGTCCTAGTATTCGGCGTTCTCCCACTTCATCCCAATACAATGGTGTTCTGCATTTCCTTCCATACAAAGCTTCGTACGGAGGCATACCTATGCTTGCATGATAACTGTTGTTATACGCAAATTCTACTAATGGTAGATGATCATCCCAACTACCCTTGAAATCCATGACGCAAGATCTCAACATATCTTCTAACGTCTGAATTGTCCTCTCGCTCTGTCCATCAGTTTGTTGATTATATGTCGTACTCAACTTCAACTGCGTCCCCAACTGCTCTTGAAGACTTCTCCAAAAGTTCGATGTGAATCGTGGGTCATGATCTGACACAATCAAAATTGGTGCTGTAACGCCCTGAAATCCGGTCTATCTTCACACCCAGATTTCGTACGTCACGAATACATCATTCATCCAACATACATCATTATATACTTAAATATAACAACATACACTCTCACATCCCAGTTTCTAAAAACCTTATAACCTTTTTCATTACAAATAATAATAATTACATTATTCATTTCATCTTACAAGAGTGACTTTTATCCGCCACCAATGATACATAACAGTTCCTTAAACTAGTCTATAATTCAATTTCATCTTTCTATATTACAAGTCTTCACTTGATCTTCTCGCTCATTCCCATTCTGAATGGTACTTCATCTGGATACCATCAGCTTGATCTTTAAGTGATCCTTAAGTTCTTTTAACCTTGTTCGCTGAAAATTGTTTTTCATTTAAAGCAAGAGTGAGCATTCAATTTCCCAGCAAGTCATAACAGTTAAACAAACAACTTCAAAATTAAAACATTTCTTTAGAACTTCTATAACCGAACAAAGGTTATGAAGCAGCTTATGAAACAACCCGGGTCAAATCCCGAGTCCAGAACAAATCTTGGGTTAAATCCCAAGCCCGAATCGAATCAAATCCATCAAAATAAGGCCTCAAACTACTGGCCCAATAGTATCTTCTTGGGTCATCTTAGCCCACCAAAGGCTCCCAAAAGGTCATTACTTGAAGGTACTATTGGTAGTAACTTATTTCCTTATATGCAGACAAATTTTTCCCCTATCTTTCGATGTGGGATTGGGGTGTTACAAACTCCCCCACTTAAATTTCTGACGTCCTCGTCAGAACTGATCACACACACGACCCAAAGATCTTTGCCTCTCTAGCTATTGTGGGATAATACCGGCTGGCTTCGTGTCCCCACCTTCGAACTTCCATCTCTTCATTGTGGGATAATACCACCAACCTTCGTGTCCCTACCTTTGGCAACTCGATCGGATGACCCGACCCAAGCTTTCGAGAGTCAGCTTTGATACCATATGAAACAACCCGGGTCAAATCCTGAGTTTAGAACAAATCTTGGGTCAAATCCCAAGTCCGAATCGAATCAAATCCATCAAAATAAGGCCTCAAACTACTGGCCCAATAGTATCTTCTTGGGTCATCTTAGCCCACCACAGGCTCCCAAA
The DNA here is from genome assembly GCA_020205615.1 of Panax quinquefolius. Taxonomy (NCBI): domain Eukaryota; kingdom Viridiplantae; phylum Streptophyta; class Magnoliopsida; order Apiales; family Araliaceae; genus Panax; species Panax quinquefolius. Next base: position 72,846,850 of record CM035171.1, on the reverse strand, counting down.
AGGTCATGACTTGAAGGTACTATTGGTAGTAACTTATTTCTTTATATGCAGACAAATTTTTTCCCTATCTTTCGATGTGGGATTGGGGTGTTACAACTTGAATAATAGCAATAGTCTTGATTCTTATCATCATAAAACATCAGTCATTTTCACTTTGAAATACTTTCATTCTTCGACCTTTTTCATACACATCCTATCTGGCTAGAATCATTAGCACAGACTTAACAATAATGGTTCATGTATAAACAGAACATACTTGTATTAAACAGCTCAATCACAGAACAATGCATATCATAGAAACACCGAAGTGTTCAAATTGTGACTCAAGGCCTCATATGTTCTACCACATTGTGCAAATATCGCACATTCACATATAGGCAGAACTTCTCAAGTACAACATCTGAGAAGTTTAAGAAACTAGCATCCATGTAATATGAATGAAGTTAGGAAACTTGCCTTACGCCCAGCTACAGCTTACGCTGAACTGCTCATTCCAATTCCTATATAACACATAAGGAGAAAACATAAACACCAATTAGTCATATATTGAACTTACGCATTGGTTTACTTAACTTTACTTCTTAGGGTTCGCGTTCTTGCAATATGAGTTTACGCGACTAACTTCCTTTACCAGTTTACGGCTTTATGACAGGGATATGTCTTACTCATACGTTCATCATCTTGGATGATTTATATTCTTATCTTCTTCTTATAACTTCTCTAGGACTCAGTACACATCGGTTCTCTGCTAGTAGTCCATATGGTACTCTGAGTGGTTTCCCACAAACAACCAATAAACAAGTTCTCGTCTCATCTACACTGCCATCACAGTGAGTTAGATCGGTTGCTAGTTTCGTATATACCTTCGCTCTCTGAAGGAATTGTTTAGCCCAGTTCCCATATGTCAACCATCAAAGGTTACGATTGTACCACAACCTAAAATTATCTTTACTTATCTGAATCATTAAACTTAATTCTCATTAAATCAACTTCTTATTCTTTACGGCTTCCTGGCAACTAAATGCCATACCTCTGGATTCATTCCTTACCGACTCACATTCGGCTTTCATTAATCTTATTACCGTTAATTTATTACGGCTTTCTAGATAATTCATATCTTATTAATACCTTCGTTATCCATTACATGAACCCCATGTTCATTACCCTCGCCGCTCAACCTCTAAGGAATTACAACCATAGCAATCCCTCAAGTTCGTTCATCGCGACTACGGTCCCCGGATATCGGTTACGTAACCCGCATTTATATTCTTTGTCATTTAATCTTGTTTAATCAATATGTTCAACCTTTAATAAAGGTTTAAATCACTTGATTAAGTGTTACATTAGTTGAATATTATATTCTTTATCTTCCCTCACATTTCCCCCAAGAGCTGAGCAGTTAAAAACTCATCTCTGGCTTTTTCCCAACATTGGCGTTGCGGCGCCACTCCATTCTCTAACTCTCGCGCTGCGGTGCCACTCGCCAGAAGTTTATGGCCGAGCTCGCACTGCTGTGCCACCTCCCAAAGCTCAGTCGGAGCTGCGGTGCCGAGCCTAAACCCTAGAAAATATTCTAAGTCTTGAATTAAGTTTGAGACGTTTAATTCCTGATCTCATAACTCCTTCGTTATAACTCTGAATGAAGTCGTTCCAAAGCCATTCTCTTCCTTATCATACGTACTTCAATACCCCTCGGACAGAACTTCGTTCTGAATCCATTAGCATTCCATTCGATTGGCTTGATCTTCACCCTTTATTCATTTTACGCTTTTAATGTTCTTCGCTCGTTCGTCCGTAATTTTGTCATCCGAACCCAGAACTCGTTTTTTCATGAGTCCACGACTCATGTTTTTTTATGTTCTCTTACTTTCTTATGAAACCCTACACATTCGGGTTCATTTACTAACTTTCTAATTCCCGTTTATCTTTTATGAAATTTTTGCCATAACTTCGTTATACATAAGTTTTAATCCGCTCTTCATGAATGTTTCTACTGTTCCTAACCAAGCAATACACATCTAACTTATACGCGATGGTTTTAAACTTGTCCATTAACAACAATTATCCTACGATGGTTTTAAATTTGTCCATCAACAACGTTCTTTGTGTTCTTCGCGTGTTCTTCATTCATTCTTCATTTTAATCGATATTTTGGATTATGATTTCACTTTTTATTGGAATTTGATGTTATAAAACATCATTCCTTACTTATTTCACCTACTTATTCAAATAATCAACTTGGATCGTTCTAATTCATTACGAATCTTATACTTCCTTAAAAAATTTATTTACAAAACTTTATATTCTTATTTCTTCATTTTCTCATGATTTCAATCATATCAAATCATTACTAACATCTTTTACTCCTTAATCTCATTAAGTTGTGCTTTATCATAGAAAATGTAAAGAAAATCTATTAGAAGCTAGGTTTTAGGTTACCTCTCTTCTTTATTTTTCTTCCGCTAGACAAAGCCGGTGATTAGCAAGCTTTTCTATTTTACGATCACTTTCGATCCGATCATTAATGCTCACGCTCTTCCTTCTCCTTCTTCCTCCGAGCTCTCTCTCTCTCTCTCTATAAGATGTAGGTTTTCAAAATCCCATCAAATGAATATAAGGCTTCCTATTTATAGAAAATCCAAAGCTAGGGCAATTTGGTCATTTCGCCCCCCTTAACCTCCTTACTATTCAAGACTTAGGCCCTAAGTTAACTTGGCCTCCACATTAACTTAGCCATTAAGTCTTCTTAGCCCTTAAGTTTACTTAGCCTTTAAGTTACTTAGCCCCTATGTTTACTTACTCATCACTTATAAGCACTTTACTTAACCATTAAGCACAATCACTTTACTTAGCTATTAAGTTTACTTAGTCATTACTTAACTTATCTTTTACTTAGCCATGAAAACTAATCGTATTCTACGCATCTCATTCTCATATTCTCTTCGTATATAGTTCGTACGATATTCGTATTATACGTCGTAATAATCTTCGTACTATACTCGTATAATAACTAGTATTACACTCGTATTTCTTACGCATAATAACCCTAATTATTACATGAAATCATTAAATTCTCGGAAATCACTTTTCCTAACCCTTAGGTTTTAAGTCCGCAGGCGAAAACTTCTTTTTTTCCATAACTGAAATATTATTGAATATTCCATCACGTCTCTAAATTATACATAATCATTAAATTCTCAGAATTTCAAAATAAATCTCCGAGCAGAAACAGATGAATAGTGCCTATTTCATCTTTTTCCCCAAAAAATATTTTGTTCCCGGAAAAATCTTATTTTTGTCTTGAAAATTCTTACTCGCTCAGACTAGCTCGTAGCCAGAATACTCCCGACTTATAATCATCCTAGGTTATAGAACGATTAACAAACACATAGCACATAATAGTATAAATAAATTCATTTTATTAATAACTAATTCTTCAAACTTAAATTCTGGACAAACCGAATTTCTGGGTCATCACACTCTTCCCCCCTTATAAAAATTCCGTCCTCGGAATTTCTTAAAACCACACCCTTACCCGGGTCATCACATTCACCCCTTCTTCACAGAATTTTGTCCTCGAAATTTTAGCCTACATTTCTACTCAACTTCACTTCAACGGAGTTCTTCTCTTTCCCTCATTTCTAACCCCCATAACCTATCAAGAATCATGAAGTAGAAGGAATAACGAGGAATATAAAATTTCCTTTAAAAATGTTTCATACTTTTGCTGAGGGGTCAAATTGACCATGAACTCTTACTAGGTTATTCAGCATTTCGCCGTAAGCCCTTCTTGAACGGTCAGTTTACAATCACAAAGAAAGTAAACCACCTCTTTTATGTTCTCCTCAGACTTGATCAAAACTATTTGGTTTGGCACCACTTCTTCAAAGAAGGCTCGATTTTCTTATAACATGACATACCATTTGTCTAGCCGAATCAAGTAGCTGAGACCCTACCAACAAATTGGATATCAACGTGAAACATTCGTCTAGTCAACTCAATTGACATTGACTACTTCTGTAAATTCTTTTCGCAATACATCAAAACGTTTTATGACGTCATGATATCGTACTTTTTACAGTACGTTGAGGACTTCGTCAGTTTGTGACTTCGTCATTATACATCATACCATAGCGGGTTGTTGATCCTAAGATCACATCCAACACCAGGTTCAATTGCATTAATAACTCCATCCTTTTACCATACTTGCGGATGATACGAAATTCATTTTGATATTTTTAAATCAATTTCTGTCTAGCCGAAGCAATTAACATATGTAAGACCCAAACTTTTATAAATAAAGATGAATTTTCTATAAATATCATTTTTGAATATTATGGAGTAAATTTGATATAATGTTATAGTTGTGGGTAATATTTATAAATTTTGCAAAGTACGCAAGTTGTTATATAATATTCGATTGGTGGGGAATATTCGTTTTAACGGGGAATATTCGTATAACCAAGACAATCATTGGTGGACCCTATAACGGAATTATTGCCGGATTGAAAAAGCGACAAAAGTACTTTATGAAAATAACAACGAAATTTTTACCGTTAGCTCGTTGAAACACCCAATTGTTAAAAGTAAATGAATGTCTGGCGTAGTTGCCTTGATGAGTACGGTATTGATTGATTATTGATGGTTACGTGAAAAGTCACTCGTTTTGTTCAATTATTGCTACATTAAGAATTACGATAATATCTCACGTTATTTGATTCAATTATTGTCAATATTTTATATATTATTAAATCAATAATTGAGATGACAATGTTATTAATATTATTATTTGCAATATTAACGATGTCTAGAAGTTCTGTCAAGGAGAGGTTTGGTCACCTAATTGTGCGCCAATAGGGAGAAATCCTTATTGGAAAGCCCCCTCTTTCCTGGGTACGACTTGGTCGATTAATATTGTGAATTATAATAATGATGATAAATGTGACACCCCCAAAATTAGGTATACATCACCCATCTTGGGTCGCCAGATACATGGTACAGAATTCAAATACAACTTACTAATACAACTGTCGTGTATAATACGACAAAACATAAACTGTGAGTTTGAATACAAATATTATCTACTAGAGATTATACAAACTCAAAAGGAGTCCACATTACAATTATTATCACACTATTTCACAGAATAGTGAGGACTACTATTGCTATCCTCTAGACCATCACTCCGTTTCCCGACTCGTCCCAGCTATATTCTCATTTCCTAAAGAGAACAATGAAAGAAAGGGTGAGCTCAACTAGCCCAGTAAGAAATATTATGACTAAGATAATGCAGAATAAATTATCATTAGTCTCCAACAATGTTAAACTGATAAAACATAATAGACATCAAGTTTAATTGTAGCGGAACAAGCAATCCATTAAAAGAGTCAAGTAGAAAATAAAATCTACTATCTTTTATGAATAAAAAGGTTTTTCATCATTGTTATCGCTGAGACTCAGCTTAATAAATATTCCACATCATCGAATCACCCCTGCACTACGGCCAGGGATATTCTTTAGTATCACGACCACAATTATCCATGCACTACGGGCCAAGAATATTTGTGTATTCATTAATGGTCATGATCATGCTAACAACTGTCCATCAATGCACTACGGGCCAATGAGAACTTTTACCACATCATTTCTAACATTACGGTCATGATTACACCGAATAATCCCTGGTCATAATCATACCAAGTCCATCTATGCACTACAGGCCACAGATGACTTTCAACAAAATATAAATATGAGGATGATGATAATGATATAAGAATTCAATAAAACAAGTTCAAGAATTATTTATCCTGGAATTATTAACGTCCAAATTGTCAACATGATAATGTTTTGTAGAGTAAAATTCAAGAATGATCAGAAGAATATTTTCATGAAAAGATACTGGATGAAGCGCAAATATCAAAGATATTCTACTAATTTTATGTAGTATAGAAGTCAAAACTTTAACCAACTTAGTATAATAAAGAATGGAATAACAAAAGAAATCACCATGCATGCGGTACTTCGCATAGACAGGTTATTCCAACAGAATACAAAATAACGGAACCAGGTCATGCGAAATTCATACCGACAGGATGTTCCAATAGAATAATAAAGAATGGAATAACAACAGAAATCACCATGCATGCAGATTGCATAGACATGTTATTCCAATGAGAATACTAATAAGGGCGAAATCAGTCCCACAGAAACGCATGTAATTGGATATTCCAATGTAATAATAATAAAGACGGAAACGTGTCCCACAGAAACGCAGAGACAGGATATTCCAATGAATAGTAAAGAGGCGGAATCAGTCCCAGAAGCGTAAAATGCATGAGCGAGGATATTCCAACAGAATAGTAAAGACGGAATAATAGAAGAATGTCACCAAGTATAGGGTAGACCGCGTATAGAGGTTATTCCAACAGAATAATAAGCAATGGAATAGCAATAGTTCTCTTCATGAATAAGAAAGAATAACACCCCTTACCGTAAAATAAACTGAATATAAGAGTAGGGAAGAAGCATGATACTTTTCTATAACTTCTCTTATAATTTCTCTCTCTAGAGGTTCAGTGAATTCGTAAGAAAATAATGAAGGAATGAGCTTCTATTAATAGAAAAATGGAATGCATAGTAACTAACTTATGAACGGTCCAGATTGATTTACTTTAATCTGACGGTCTATATTTAAAGCAAAATCTTTTAAATAAAATATAATATATTATATATACATAACGCCTGATAACTCACGGGTTGCAACCCCCGTGATTACCATCTCAGACAACTTTCAACTATCAAATATATATATTAATATATATATAAAACATATAGTACTCCCACCATCCTTTTTCTTCTTTATTCATTACCAACCGTGAATCCATTTCTCATTTGTCAACATTACATGCACTACACATGCTTTTTATATATATATATATATATATATATATATATATATATACACGTAATAACTTTCACCGATTATTTTGATAAATGGGTAAATGGGAATCCAAATAAAAGCATAATTTATAACAATTACCATAGCAATAATTGAACAAAATCGAGTGACTTCTCACGTAAGCATCAATAATCAATACCGCGTGTTCTTATGCAACCACGCCATTCATCGTACTTTTAACACCGGAGTGTTTCAACGATTAACGGTAAAACTTCCGTCGTTATTTTCATAAAAAAGTATTTTTGTCGTTTTCTCAATTCGACAATAATTCAAATAGGTCCACCAATGATTGTGTTAGTTATACGAATATTCCCTATTAAAATGAATATTCTCCGACCAATCGAATATTATATAACAACTTGCGTACTTTGCAAAATTTATAAATATTACCCATAACTATAACATTATATCAATTTCACTCCATAATATTTAAAAATAATATTTATAGAAAATTCATCTTTATTCAAAAAGTTGGGGTTTTACAATCTCTCCTTCTTATGAAATTTTTCCCTCGAAATTAGGGCACGTACCTGGTATATTGAAGAGGTAAGGATACCTTGATTTCATTTCAGATTCTAACTCCCAAGTCATTTCCTCAACATCGTGGTTTCTCCACAAAACTTTGACTTGAGGTATAATCTTGGAGCGTAGAATATGTTACTTGTTATCCAAGATTTGAACAGGAACCTCTTCATACGTCAAATCTTCCGCTATTTCGTCTGGTTCTAACTCAATAATGTGATTCGGGTCTTCCACATATTTACGTGACATGGATATGTGAAAAAACGTTATGAACACAAGACATTCTTGGCGGTAAAGCGAGTCTATAGGCCACAGTTCCTACTCGATCAAGGATTAAAAATGGGCTGATGAATTGAGGATTGAGCTTTCCTCTCTTTCCAAATCTCCTAACTCCTTTTCAATGGAGTAACACGTAACAACACATGATCTCCTATATCGAATTCTACGTCCTTTCGATGAAGATCAGCATAACTCTTTTGTCGATCTTGTGAGGTTTTTATAAGTTTCCGGATCGTTTGAATCTTTTTCGTAGTCATACGTACCAACTCTGGTCCCAACAACATTTCTTCACCCACCTCATCCCAAAGATATCTTTGAGAAGCGACACTTTCTTCCATACAACGCTTCGAATGGAGCCATGCCAATACTTGCTTGATAACTGTTGTTGTAGGAAAACTCCACCAATGGTAAAATCTTGTCCCAACTTCCCCTGAAATCAAGGTCACAGAGTCTTAATAGATCTTCAAGAGTTTGAATAGTCCTCTCCGACTGTCCGTCCGTCTGAGGATGATATGCCGAGCTAAATCGTAAATCTGTGCCCATAGCTTTTTGTAAACTAACCCAAAAACGCAAAGTGAATCTTGGGTCTCAATCAAAAACTATGGATACTGGCATACCATGCAATCTTACAACCTCGTTTATGTACATACGAGCAAGACGTTCAAGTGTATAAGTTTCTCATATTGGTAAGAAATGAGCAGACTTGGTCAATCTATCAACAATGACCCAAATCGCATCTATGCCTTGAGAAACTTTGGGAAGACCAATAACAAAATCCATGGTAATGTGCTCCCACTTCCATTCTGGAATTTCAAGTGGTTTCAATGGACCTTTTGGTACTTGATGCTCCACCTTGACTCGTTGACACGTTAGACACATTGAGATAAACAACACTATCTCTCTCTTCATATTGCCCCACCAAAATGTATGTCAAAGATCATGATACATTTTGGTACTCCTAGGATGGATTGCAAACGATGTGTTGTGCGCCTCCATCATGATTTTATACTTTAAATCAGGGTCGTTAGGAACACAAAGTCTGGAGTTGACTCGAAGTATTCCTTCTTCATCGATTCTTTCTTCCGGTATTGCACCTTCTTGCACTTTCTTCCTCATACGCATCAGCTCCGGATCTGTAACTTGAGTAACTTTAATTTTATCAATTAAAGTTGGTTCTACTCGTATATTCGCCATCATCACGTGGGTCCTTGGAGTCTTTATCTCTATCTCCATCCTTTGCAAGTCATACAAAATTGGCCTTTGCATTGACAATATTGCACTCGTACCGGCATATGATCTTCTACTCAATGCGTTAGCTGCCACGTTCGCTTTTCCAAGATGGTATAAGATGGTATGATCATAATCTTTCAACAGTTCAGGTGAACGTCGTTGTCGCATGTTGAGTTCCTTTTGAGTGAAGAAATATTTGAGGCTTTTATGATCCGTAAAGATCTCCACTTTCTCCCCATACAAGTAATGCCTCCAAATCTTTAGTACGAAGACAACAGCTGCCAACTCTAGATCATGAGTAGGATAATTCCTCTCATATTCTTTGAGTTGTCGTGAGGCATAGGCTATGATTTTCCCATGTTGCATGAGAACACATCCTAACCCTTTGCCCGAAGCATCACTGTAGATGACAAATCCCTCCGAACCAGATGGTATTGTTAGAACAGGTACTGAAATGAGTCTCATCTTTAGTTCTTAAAAACTCTTCTCACATTCCTCGCTCCAACCGAACTTTGTATCTTTTCGAGTCAGCTGAGTTAGTGGAGTAGCGATTCGAGAAAACCCTTCTACGAATCTCCGATAATAACCAGCTAAGCCGAGAAAGCTACGACCGGTCATCGATTTAGGTTGCTCCCAGCTTTGAATAGCTTTAATGTTTGCTGGGTCAACAGATATTCCATGACTTGTTACCACGTGTCCAAGGAATGCTACTTCCTCAAGCCAGAACTCGCATTTCTTTAACTTGGCATAAAGCTTGTATTCATGAAGCATTTGGAATATCAGCCTCAAGTGTTCTTCGTGATCTTCACGGCTTTTGGAATATATGAGGATGTCATCAATAAAGACGACCACAAAGTGATCCAAATATTCCTTGAATACTCCGTTCATCATATCCATGAAGGCAGCAGGAGCATTAGTCAATCCAAAGGACATGACTAGGAATTCATAATGCTCGTACCGAGTTCAGAAAGCCGTCTTTGGAATGTCATCGGTTCTAATCTTCAATTGGTGATATCCGGAACGAAGATCAATCTTTGAAAAGAATTTGGCTCCTTGCAACTGGTCAAATAGGTCATCAATACGTGGCAATGGGTACCTATTTTTGATGGTGACATGATTCAACTCCCGATAATCAATACAAAGTCGCATACTCCCATCTTTCTTCTTCACGAATTGAACAGGAGCACCCCAAGGAGAAGTACTAGGATGAATAAAGCCAATGTCTAACAATTCCTGCAGTTGAGTTTTTAACTCCTGAAGTTCAATACGAGCCATTCGATATGGGGATTTAGAAATGGGTTTTGTACCGAGTTCAAGGTCGATACAAAATTCAATTTCACGCTCTAGGGGTAGGCCATGAAGTTCTTCAGGGAATACATCAGGAAATTCATTAACAATAGAAATATTATTCAAAACTGATGTATTTTTGTTTAGATCTGTGACATGAGTTAAGAAAGCTTGACATCCGTTTTTCAATAAACGAATAGCTTTATGGCTTGAGATGATAGTGATTGATTTTAATGGTTTGGTTGCTTGAATTCGCATAATAGGTCGATTAGGAATATGAAAGCTAACAACCTTACGAAAATAATCAATTTTTACATGATGAGTAGTTAACCAATCAATCCCTAGAATTACATCAAATGCAAGTATTTTTAATGCAATAAGATCGACAGGTAATGTGTGGGTACCAACTTGAACCAAACAAGACTTATAAACCGTGGATGAAATGAAGGTTTCTCCCAACAGAGTTTTCACAGATAAGTCAAAGTCTAATTTCTCCGGAGTCAAATTTAATCGTTGAGCGCAAGTAGGAGAAATAAAAGAATGGGTAGAACTTGTATCAAATAAAGTGTAGACTTCGCTAGAGTTTATGATAAGCTTACCCGTGATGACCTCATTCGGGTTCCTTACTTTCTGAGAGGTCACAACAAACGCCTCCTCAGACTAATGGGCTTTGACTTTTTCCGGGGATGACCTTTGGTGCCTCCATCCTAATTTGAATTTATCTTGATTGAACGATAAAATCGGGCTAAGTGACCTTCTCTTCCACAATTATAACATGCTTTGGACGACATCGTGCAATTTGGACTGATGTGTCCCTCCCCTCCGCATTTGAAGCATATGATTGGTGGTCTTTCTCCTTCCTTAACAACGGGTGCTGGTGTTGACGTCTTTCCATCATTGTTGAATCTCCTCTTCTTGAAATGTCCATTCTTATTGTTTTGGCCCTGATTACCACCGAAGTGGTTACCATTTTTGGCTTTTTGATTCCCTCCACCCTTGTTGTCACCGCTTCGATGACTACTCTCACTGGTATTATCATTTTGCCGGCTGCTCTCTTTTGCTTGCGTTGACTCGTTATCGCGCTCCACCAACTGAGCCCTATTTACAACATCTGAATACAAACATAGTTTATGAGAAATAAGATGTTGACGTATCTCCAGCTTCAAACCTCTTAAAAACATTCACTCCATTCTCTCTTTATTATCCACCAAGTGGGACGCAAATCGGGATAACTCCGCAAATTTTGCCTCGTATTGCGACACGATCATATTGTTTTGCTCCAATTTGATAAACTCCACCTCTTTCATGTGACGAATACGTTTGGGAAAGTATTTGTCGTTGAACAGCTCTTGGAACTTCTCCCAAGACATCTTCAGTACAGCCGGTTGAGTATATTTTACCGATTCCCACCAGTAATCTGCCTCTCCGCGCAACATAAAGGCGACAAAGGGAACCTTTTGCTCCTCGGAGCATCCCAAGACATCAAATATCTTGGTGATCTATTTTATCCATGCTTCCGCCATAAGTGGTTTTGGCTCTCCCTTAAACTCCGGTGGTCCCAGCTCCTTGAACTGTTTAGCGGTGACCGCCCGAGAGTATCCAGTGTTTCCACCTACATTTTGGACAGGAGTCGCTCTCACCTGCTATTGCATGAATTGCATAAAGCCTCTGAACAATCCATTATTCATCATTTGGTCAGTGTTATTGTTTGCATGAGGATTGTCGCCTTCCTGATGCACATTCTCCTGATTATTGATATGTGGAGACTCAACGGTCTCTTGTGCTCCATTGCTATTCTTAACATTTTCGGATGTCATCTTCAAATATTGCCACAAAACAAAGGTTAATTGACATGTAACATAATATCTCTAAACTCTGACCAACCAATTTAAATAAAAAATAAACTTAAGTAGGTCATACTAGCGAAGGAATTCCCTGTCTCTCCCCTCCTAGTTCTAGTCTCACATCTTAGCCAGGGATCATATCCTTAAGCTTTGATACCAACTGTGACACCCCCAAAATTAGGTATACATCACCCATCTTGGGTCGCTAGATACATGGTATAGAATTCAAATTCAACTTACTAATACAACTGTCGTGTATAATACGACAAAACATAAACTGTGAGTTTGAATACAAATATTATCTACTAGAGATTATACAAACTCAAAAGGAGTCCTCATTACAATTATTATCACACTATTTCACAGAATAGTGAGGACTACTAATGCTATCCTCTGGACAGGTTATTACTAGAAATCACCATGCATGCGGTGTGTGATGCATGAAAGGTTATTCCAACGAATACTAAATAACGAGAATTAGGTCAAAGTAAATTGCGACCAACAAGATGTTCCAAATGAATAATAAAGAATGGAATAACAACAGAAATCACCGTGCATGCGGTGCAGATTAAGATAGACGAGTTATTCCACGAGAATACTAATAAGGACGAGAATCGGTCCGGCGTAAAAGAACGCACGGCATGGGATATTCCAAAGAATAATAATAAAGGCGGAACCAGTCCGGCGTAAAACACATGAGCAGGATATTCCAAGCGAGAATAGTAAAAAGGCGGAATCAGTCCAGCGTAAAACGCACAGACATGATATTCCAACAGAATAGTAAAGACGGAATAATAGAAGAATTTAACCAAGTATAGGGTAGACCGCATATACAGGTTATTCCAACAGAATAATAAGCAATGGAATAACAATAGTTCTCTTCATGAATAAGAAAGAATAACACCCTTTACCGTAAAATAAACTGAATATAAGAGTAGGGAAGAAGCATGATACTTTTCTATAACTTCTCTTATAATTTCTCTCTCTAGAGGTTCAGTGAATTCGTAAGAAAATAATGAAGGAATGAGCTTCTATTTATAGAAAAATGGAATACATATTAACTAACTTATGAACGGTCCAGATTAATTTACTTTAATCTGACGGTCCATATTTAAAGCAAAATCTTTTAAATAAAATATAATATATATAATATATTATATATATAACGCCTAATAACTCACAGGTTACAACCCCCGTGATTACCATCTCAGACAACTTTCAACTATCAAATATATATATTAATATATATATATAAAACATATAGTACTCCCACCATCCTTTTTCTTTTTTATTCATTACCAACCGTGAATCCATTTCTCATTTGTCAACATTACACGCACTACACATGCTTTTATATATATATATATATATATATATATATATATATATATATATATATATACGTAATAACTTTCTACCGATTATTTTGATAAAAGGGTAAATGAGAATCCAAATAAAAGCAAAATTTACAACAATTACCATAGCAATAATTGAACAAAATCGAGTGACTTCTCACGTAAGCATCAATAATCAATACCGCGTGCTACTATGCAACCACGCGTATTACTGTACTTTTAACACTAGTGTATTTCAACAGTTAACGGTAAAACTTCCACCGTTATTTTCATAAAGTATTTTTGTCGTTTTCTCAATCCGATAATAATTCTGTTGTGGGGTCCACCAATGATTGTGTCGTTGTACGAATATTCCCTATTAAAATGAATATTCCCCGACCAATCGAATATTATATAACTTGCGTACTTTGCAAAATTTATTAATATTACCCACAACTATAACATTATATCAATTTCACTCCATAATATTTAAAAATAATATTTATAGAAAATTCATCTTTATTCAAAAAGTTGGGGTTTTGCAATAAATATTGTTAAAAATATTGAAAGAATTTTTATAAGTATTTGATGTAAATTTTATTTATTTTATGAACCATCATCTACCCATTTTTCAAAACTATCGGTAGAAATTATCTTAGTTTTGTTATATATATATATATATAAGTATTATATATATATATATAATAATGTAAAGTGGGAGGGGGATAATGGTTTCAACATAGGAATATATATATATATATATATATATATATATATATATATATATATACCATATTTTAGGTATAATGCAAATAGTTCAATGATGGGCCATGTTTCTGTTAGTTTTTTTTCCCTTACTCATTATTTATTTTGTAGTCTATTTATATTATGAGAGAAAGTCTACTCCACCCATCAATTGTTGAGTGTTAGATATGACAACTTTTGTGGAAAATGGTGTCAGAATTGGGTGGACGAATTTTCAAATAAGCATGTGTTTTATTTTGTTGGTTTGTTTTATTAGAGAAATTCAATTGCCAAATATGAATATGAAGTCCGTAACTTTGAATCCATTATTTTTCTTGAAACAGTACCCTTTCCATTCTCCTATAAATAGGATGCTTAGTTAGAATAGAACTCACACCAGAAATTCAGAGAATTCTCTTCTATAATCTTGAGCGTATTTCTTTAAAGTTTTCAGAAAATTGGAGCGTAGAAAAATAGTATAAGTTTTCTTACTCTTCTTTTACGGTAAGGGGTGTTATTTCTTTTGTATTCATGAAGAGAACTTATGTTATTCCATTATTTATTATTCTGTTGGAATAACATGTATACGTTGGCTACCCTATACTTGGTGAAATTCTTCTGCTATTCCAGTCTTTATTATTTTGTTGGAATATCATATATGTGCGTTTTATGCCGGACCTGGTTCCATTCTTTATTATTCTGTTGGAATATCTTGTCTGTGCGTTTTACGCCGGACCTAGTTCAATTCTTTTTTATTTTGTTGGAATATCCTGTCTATGCGTTTTACGCCGGACCTGGTTCCGTTATTTATTATTCTGTTGGAATAACCTGTCTGTGCGGTCTATCGCATGCATGGTGATTTCTTTTGTTATTCCATTCTTTATTATATTCAGTTGGTTAAAACGTTGACTTCTATACTCCATGAAATTAGTGGAATATCCTTGATATTTGCGCTTCATCCAGTATCTTTTCATGGAAATATTCTTCTGAGCATTCTTGAAATTTTACTCTACAAAGCAAAGATTGTTGTGGTTTGGACGTTATTAGTTCTCGGATAAATTAATTCTTGAACTTGTTTTATTGAATTCTTATATCATTGTCATCATCCTCATGTTTATATTTTATTGAAAGTCATTTTGTGGCTGTGGTGCATAGATGGACTTGGTATGATTATGACTGAGGATTATTGATTGTAATCATAACCGTAATGTTACAAATGATGTGGTAAAAATCCTCATTGGCCCGTAGTGCATTGATGGATAGTTGTTAGCATGATCATGACCATTAATGAATACACAAATATTCTTGGCCCGTGGTGCATGGATAATTGTGGTCGTGATACTAAAGAATATCCTTAGCCGTAGTGCAGGGGTGATTCGATGATGTGGATTATTTATTAAGCTGAGTCCCAGCGATAAAAGTGATGAAAAACCTTTTAAATCATAAAAGATAGTAGATTTTATTCTCTACTTGACTCTTTAATGGATTACTTGTTTCACTGCAGTTAAACTTTATGTTTGTTATATGCGGAGGGGAGGGGCACATCAGTCCAAACTGCGCGATGCCGTCCAAAGCATGTTATAATTGTGGAAGAGAAGGTCACTTAGCCCGATTTTGTCATTCACCAAAGACAAGTTCAGCTAGGATGGAGGCACCAAAGGCTGTCCCAGAAAAGTCAAAACCGGTAGTGCAAGGGAGAGCGTTTGTTGTGACCTCCCAGAAAGCAAGGAACCCAAATGAGGTCATCACGGGTAAGCTTATTATAAACTCTAGCGAAGTCTATACTTTATTTGATACCGGTTCTACCCATTCTTTTATTTCTCCTACTTGCGCTCAAAGATTAAATTTGACTCCGAAGAAATTAGACTTTGACTTATCTGTGGAAACTCTATTGGAAGAAACCTTCATTAAATCAATAGTTTATAAATCTTGTTTGGTTCAAAATTGGTACCCTCACATTACATGTCGATCTTATTTCATTGAAAATACTTTCATTTGACTTGATTCTAGGGTTTGATTGGTTAACTACTCATCATGAAAAAATTGATTGTTTTCGTAAGGTTGTTAGTTTTCATATTCCTAACCAACCTATTATGCGAATTCAAGCAAATAAACCATTAAAATCAATCAATGTCATTTCAAGCCATAAAGCTATTCATTTATTGAAAAATGGATGTCAAGCTTTCTTAGCTCATGTCACGGATCTATACAAAAATACGTCAGTTTTGAATGATATTTCTATTGTTAATAAATTCCCTGGCGTATTCCCTGAAGAACTTCCTGGCCTTCCCCCAGAGCGTGAAATTGAATTTTGTATCGACCTTGAACCCGGTACAAAACCCATTTTCAAAGCCCCATATCGAATGGCTCCTATTTAACTTAAGGAGTTAAAGACCGAATTGCAGGAATTGTTAGACATCGGTTTCATTCGTCCTAGTATGTCTCCTTGGGGTGCTTCTGTTCTATTCATGAAAAATAAAGATGGGAGTATGCGACTTTGTATTGATTATCAGGAGTTGAATCATGTCACCATCAAAAATAGGTACCCATTGCCACGTATTGATGACCTGTTTGACCAGTTTCAAGGAGCCAAATTCTTTTCAAAAATTGATCTTCGTTCCGGATATCACCAATTGAAGATTAGAACCGATGATATTCCAAAGACGACTTTCGAACCGAGACAGCATTATGAATTCTAGTCATGTCCTTTGGATTGACTAATGCTCCCCGCCGCTTTTATGGATATGATGAACCGAGTATTCAAGGAATATTTGGATCACTTTGTGGTCGTCTTTATTGATGACATCCTTATTTATTCCAAAAGCCGTGAAGATCATGAGCAACACTGGAGGATGACACACCAAAAGCTTCGTGAATACAAGCTTTATGCCAAGTTTAAGAAATGCGAGTTCTGGCTTGAGGAAGTAGCATTCCTTGGGAGCGTAGTATCAAGTCATGGAATATCTGTTGACCCGGCAAAGATTGAAGCTATTCAAAGCTGGGAGCAACCTAAATCTGTGATCGAAATACGTAGCTTTCTTAGTTTAGCTGGTTATTATTGGAGATTCGTGGAAGGATTTTCTCGAATCGCTACTCCATTAACTCAACTGACTCGGAAAGATACAAAGTTTGGTTGGAGCGAGGAATGTGAGAAGAGTTTTCAAGAACTCAAGAGGAGACTCATTTCAGCACCTGTTCTGATAATACCATCTGGTTCGGAGGGATTTGTCATCTACAGTGATGCTTCGGGCAAAGGGTTATGATGTGTTCTCATGCAACATGGGAAAGTCATAGCTTATGCCTCGCGACAACTCAAAGAATATGAGAGGAATTATCCTACTCATGATCTAGAGTTGGCAGCTGTTGTCTTCGCACTTAAAATTTGGAGGCATTACTTGTATGGGGAGAAGGTGGAGATCTTTACGGATCATAAAAGCCTCAAATATTTCTTTACTCAAAAGGAACTCAATATGCGACAACGACGTTGTCTTGAACTGTTGAAAGATTATTATCATACCATCCAATACCATCCTGGAGAAGCGAACGTGGTAGCTGACGCATTGTGTAGAAGATCATATGCAAGTACGAGTGCGATATTGTCAACGCAAAGGCCCATTTTGTGTGACTTGCAAAGGATGGAGATAGAGTTAAAGACTCCATGGACCCATGTGATGATGGCGGATATACGAGTAGAACCGACTTTAATTGATAAAGTTAAAGCTGCTCAAGCTACAGACCTAGAATTGATGCGTATGAGGAAAAATGTGGAAGAAGGTGTTATGCCCGAAGCAAGAATCGATAAAGAAGGAATACTTTGAGTCAACTCCAGACTTTGTGTTCCTAACGACCCTGATTTAAAGTATAAAATCATGATGGAGGCGCACAACACACCGTTTGCAATTCATCCTGGGAGTACCAAAATGTATCATGATATTCGTCATACATTTTGGTGGAGCAATATGAAGAGAGAGATAACGCTGTTTATCTTAAGGTGTCTAACTTGTCAACGAGTTAAAGCGGAGCATCAAGTATCAAAAGGTCCATTGCAACCACTTGAAATTCCAGAATGGAAGTGGGAGCACATTACCATGGATTTCGTTATCGGTCTTCCTAAGGTTTCTCAAGGTATAGATGCAATTTGGTCATTGTTGATAGATTGACCAAGTCTGCTCATTTCTTACCGATACGAGAAACTTATACACTTGAACGTCTTGCTCGTATATACATAAACGAAATTGTAAGACTGCATGGTATGCCAGTATCCATAGTTTTTGATCGAGACCCAAGATTTACTTCATGATTTTGGGTTAGTTTGCAGAAAGCTATGGGCACAGATTTACGATTTAGCTCGGCATATCATCCTCAGACGGACGGCCAGTCGGAGAGGACTATTCAAACTCTTGAGGATTTATTAAGACTATGTGTACTTGACTTCAAGAGAAGTTGGGATAAGTTCTTACTATTGGTAGAGTTTTCCTACAACAACAGTTATCAAGCAAGTATTGGCATGGCTCCATTTGAGACGTCGTATGGAAGAAAGTGTTTGTCTCCAGTATGCTGGGATGAGGTGGGAGAAGCAACGTTCTTGGGACTAGATTTGGTACGTATGACTACAAAAAAGATTCAAACGATCCGGCAACGTATAAAAACCTCACAGGATCGACAAAAGAGTTATGCTGATCTTCATCGAAAGGACGTGGAATTCGATATTGGAGATCATGTGTTGTTACGTGTTGCTCCATGGAAAAGAGTTACGAGATTTGGAAAGAGAGGAAAGCTCAATTCTCGATTCATTGGCCCATTTTTAATCCTCTATCGAGTAGGAATTGTGGCCTATAGACTCACTTTACCGCCAAGTATGTCTCGTGTTCATAACGTTTTTCACATATCCATGTTACGTAAATATGTGAAAGACCCGAACCACATTATTGAGTTAGAACTGGATGAAATAGCGGAAGATTTGATGTATGAAGAGGTTCCTGTTCAAATCTTAGATAAGAAGGAACATATTCTACGCTCCAAGGTTATACCTCAAGTCAAAGTTTTGTGGAGAAACCACGATGTTGAGGAAATGACTTGGGAGTTAGAATATGAAATGAAATCAAGGTATCCTTACCTCTTCGATATACCAGGTACGTACCCTAATTTCAAGGGTGAAATTTCATATGAAGGGGAGGTTGTAAGACCCCAACTTTTATAAATAAAGATGAATTTTCTATAAATATTATTTTTGAATATTATGGAGTAAATTTGATATAATGTTATAGTTGTGGGTAATATTTATAAATTTTGCAAAGTACGCAAGTTGTTATATAATATTTGATTCTAGTCACATGAATCCTCATAAGCATCTACAGGTTCTTTCAGCTTCAACCATGCGGCGTTTATCTTCGCTTTCAAGCTCTGAATCTGCACAACCTCCTGTAAGTTGCCAGCCAGTATCATGGCTATGTTATTCCATAAGCCTGTACCGGTGAAGGAAAAAGAAGTCTTTGTTCCAAATCCCGCAGTGGAAGAAGAGGAAAGAAGAATCAAACAAGACGTCATCCGAATGATGTCAGGCATACGCATCATCGTTCATGATGAACATACCAACAGATACTCCCCAAACGATGATTGCCCAAACATAATGGCCATCATTCGAGATAGGGAGAATGATGACAATCCATCCATCACTGCGGTCCACCCAGACTTTGCCCTTGCCAATTGGAACAACACTCCTTGCATTAGTCATTAAGTCCATAGTCTTAGCATATAAATATAGTGAGTTAATTAATGCATAGTAGTCTAAAGTTAACACTTTCTCTGTGGGATCGATACTTTACTTACTCAGACTTGTCAACGTGTATACTTCAGATGAGTTAGAGCTCTTTTATAAGAACTATAAAAGAGGCAACATGTTTTAAGCGCACGGAAAGGCGTTAATTTAGATAATTATCATTAGTTTAAAGTTGTATCGTATGACTTAAACAATTCTATCATTTCTCATTTCTATATTTGTTTTGTTTTGAGTATAGGTGCTTGTAGGATTTTATGCACACGCGATCCTCCAACTCAAAGTTAACACCAGCACAAGCTAATATAAACGAAAAAGGTTGGAAAGCGAGTGTAAGGATAAATTTGCAAGAGCAGTTTGAAAGCATTACAGTCAATATGGCAGAAGAACAAAGGATTGATCCAAGAGAAGAGCATCGGGCTCTAAGGGAATATTCCATGCCGAACATAAATGAATTACAGTCTAGCATAGTCAAACCGGCGATAGCAGCAAACACCTTTGAAATAAAAACGGGCACTATTTAGATGGTGCAGAATTCAGTACAGTTCGGGGGTGCTACTACAGATGATCCGAATGAGCACCTATTAAGCTTCATCGAGATTTGTGACACATTCAGATATAATGGTGTTACGGAAGATGCCATTAGACTACGGTTATTCCCATTTTCATTGAGGGATAAAGCAAGGAGTTGGTTACATTCTTTGCCGGCTGGATCGATTACTACATGGGAGGATTTAGCACACAAATTTTTAGCCAAGTTTTTCCCAATGGCTAAGACTGCAAAGATGAGGACAACCATATCTCAGTTTGAGCAACAACAGGGTGAATCCTTATATGAAGCATGGGAAAGGTATAAGGAGATGCTTAGGAAGTGTCCACATCATGGTTTACCAGACTGGCTGGTAATTAATTCATTTTATAGTGGTTTGGGATGGCGATCGGGCCGATTGTGAGATGCTTGTACGCAGGAGGGGCATTATGGGCAAAAAGCTATGATGAGGCTTATACGTTTATCGAGATAATGGCCGCGAATGACTATTAGAATCCTACAACTCAGATGTCTTAACCCAAAGTTGTAGGTATGTTGGAGGTGGATGTGATTACACAGCTATCGGCACAAATGGCAGCCATGGCTAAGAAAATAGAGACGTTGGCAGAGAGTAAAGTGAAGACGGTTACTTTTTGTTCAGGAGATTTGTGCTGGGGTCACACTCCACGAGACTCAATGTGCTATCACCGTAGCGATTAAAGATGTAAACTCCTACGAAAGGACCAAGGCCAATTCCGAACACATACCACCCCAACAACCGCAATCATCCAAACTTCAGCTGGTCTAACAACCAAGGACAACAACAAAATCAGTTCCAGCCAAATCATCAGCTTAACAACAACAAGATGACCACGGTTTATACCGAAACCACCATCTCCACCAGAATTTACTCAACAACAACAACACCACACTCCAGCTGCATCACATCCAGGGAAGAAATCAGAAGTGGAGGAGATGATGTTGAAATACATGGCAAACACCGAGGTCATGATCAAAAGCCAAGCAGTGGCTATCAAGAATTTAGATACGCAAATAAGGCAAATGGCGACCATGCTTACTAATAGGCCCCAAGGTGCTTTGCCAAGTAACACAGAGGCAAATCCTAGAAGAGGACTAAGGAGGCCATGCGGCCGCTTGATGTGTCAAGCAATAACATTGCGATCTGGGAAAGACTTGACAGTATCTGCAAGTCGCGCGCCCGCACATGATACCACTAAGGAGGCCATGCGGCCGCTTGTTGCAGAGAAAGAAACTGAGGAAGATAAAAATCTGGAAAATTATGAGGTTCAGCAAAATGAAACGAATAAAGCAGGTTCAGAAGAGAAGGTTAAGAGTCCACTACAACCACTGCACCCTCGAATACCATATCCGCAAAGGTTATCAAAGCAGAAAGATGACAAACAGTTCAGCAAGTTTTTAGAGGTCTTCAAAAAGCTGCAAATCAATATACCTTTTGCGGAAGCATTGGAACAAATGCCAAGCTACGTAAAGTTCATGAAAGGTATACTGTCAAGGAAGAGGAAATTAGATGAGTTTGAAACGGTAGCTTTGACAGAAGAATGCAGTGCAGTGCTTCAACGTAAGTTACCTCCAAAGCTGAAGGATCCGGGTAGCTTCACAATTTCGTGCACTATTGGGAAGATGGAGTTTAACAAGTGTTTATGTGATTTGGGAGCAAGTATAAATTTAATGCCACTGTCAATATTCAACCAGTTGGGATTACCTACCCACAACCAACGTAACATATCATTACGAGTTAGCAGGTTCTGGTCGTCGATATCCACGGGGAATTGTTGAAGATGTATTGGTTAAAGTGGATAAGTTCATCTTTTCGGCTGATTTTATCATTTTAGATTTCAACGAGGACAAGAATATATCGATCATACTAGGAAGACCATTCTTGGCCACGGGCAGGACTTCCATAGATGTTCAGAAAGGGGAATTAACTATGCGTGCACAAGATCAGGAGGTTACATTCAACGTCTTCAACGCAATAAAGCTCCCAGCTGATGAAGAAGAGTGTTTTCTAGTTGATCTGGTAGATGGAAACCGCAAGGATTGGATACACAACCCGAGAATAGATGAATCTCAGAGATATATAACGGATAAAAATGCAGAGTTGAAGGTGGAGCCATTGATGAAAGCCGAAGTGATCAAATTTCAGGGTGCCAAGGACAGCAAGGAAGGCACCACACTTATTGATATGTTGTGAGAAGTTCGAGATAGTCAAGCTAATTGACTATAACTTAGCGCTGGATGGGAGGCAACCCATCAATTCTTCACCCAAGAATTCAATTATTGTCGTTATTTCCTTTTGATTATTTTTGTTTAGTTCAAATTCAGTGATAACAAGTTATGGGATAAGCGAGCGTATACACATGATATTAACGTCGCATAACACCACCACTATTATATGTCTTATTCATGTGAATTAATATCTGTGCAGGTACAATGATTAAAGAGCATCACCGATGGAAGAGTAAATCAAAGAAGATTGGCTGTACTTGGAGTCTCGCGACTGCGCGTTCCAAACAATATCAACTCGCGCGCCCGCGCGTTTAGCCAGTTAATCCACGAGCCTTTCTGCAAGTCTCACGCCTGCGCACCCAAGGAAGCTTATCATCGTGCGGCCGCACGAGGCGTCGGGTCCAGCTGGATAAAAACAGTTCAAAACAGAAATTGGAATCAGTTGGACTCTTATGTGCGATACTAATAGAAGCAGAAATCTCTCACTCTCCCCAACTCACGTCACTATCTCTCTATCAGTTATAGATTGAGGCGTATTTCTCTCCCTCAAATCTCCACGATTTCCTCCACGATTCCGTGCTCATCCCCATCTCCTTCATGATATAAAGCTAGGGCTCTCTATTGGGATAGCACAAGCAAGCATGAATTTCATCAGTTTGCAAAAACATTCATTCCTTCAGTAAATTCATTTGCGATCTCTATCTCCAATGGGTCCAAAGAGAATAAGGGCATCTTCATCCTCTTCATCTTCCTCCGACGGTCATGAGGAGGATATTGTCGATCATAGCAAATTTCTGTGTTTGGAGGCCCAACAGGAGTACTATCGCATTGTCGTGAAGACATTCATCAAGGAAAGAGGATTTAGGCCAGAAGGTCAGGATGGGGAACTATGTGCAATGATTCGCGAATGAGGTTGGGCTGGACTAACTGCTGCACCCACGTCGATTCCCATGAGCATAGTTCGAGAGTTCTATGCTAATGCCAAAGCCACCATGAATGATACCTCTATGGTTCGTTGTACAGAGGTAAACTACCAACCCAGCCACCCCACGGCTCGGATGAAGGTGTCCATCTACCCGTGAGCGTACTGCGTCTCTAGCGATCGATACCTCCGAAGGTTGGAGCGCAAAGTCGATGCATTGTATGACAATCTTTGAACTTTTGCTACGGGACTCACCAATGCTTTGGCCGAAGCATTCGCGCAACAAGGAACCATGCTTTAATGGCCCCAGTTCGGGACCGCCGTGCCATATCCACCGCCAGATTCACCACCCGAGGAGGGTGGTCATGCCGATCAATAGGGGAGTTTTTCTCGTACCTTTACCTTCATTCAATGAGGACATTGAACATTTTAAGTTTGGGGGTATTGGAGTACTTGCATAGTAGCAGTTTAGATTGCATTTTATGTTACCATGTTTAGTTTAATTTAGTTTAGATTGCATTTTTATGTTAGCATGTGTAGTTTAATTTTGCATGACTTTGGGTTAGTTAAATGTTTAGCATAAATTTTTTTTTATTCATTCTTAGTATGTTCTAGTTTAATGTCTCACATAAATTCTTGCGTATAAATAGAAATTTTTGCCTAAGCCAATGATGATAGTGAATTGTGTACGATTTCAGAATATGTTGCATAACACAACGTGGATATAATGTTTTACATAATGCGATTCATGTGGTTGTTTATATGCTTTCGGTTTGCACAATTGTGTTCATATTCACTTGTAAGTCTAAGATGTGTGTCTTGAATTGCTCAATAGAACATGTAGATTTAAAATGACAAACATGAGGAAAATGTTGTAGATTGTAAAGTCATTGAAGTGGAAATTTTGGGGAAACATGGGTATGCTGTGTATAATATATATATATATATATATATATATATATGCAATAACGTGACTAGTCTTAATTCGGGGCCCTGGCTACTTGAGTAAGTACGCCCGAGGGGATTGTCTCTACACCTAGCGCCCTATGGTCTTTCATGGTCTGGGAGTCGTTGGTTGAAAGCTCACAAAAGGGTAGCATTGTGCCTAATGGATTGAGACATTGCACGGTCATGTGAAAAAAAAAAGGAAAAAGAGCAAATAGCAATAAACACCGCGGGAAAGTGAGAAATCGCCCTCGTGCGAAATCGCCCTCGTGGGATCATGTTTAGCCTTAATCCCATAATGGCTTTTGGTTCAGTCATGAACTAAACTCCATTATGGGATTCTAACAGATTTTAATATGTAATTTGGTTGCACATCTAAGTGTTAGATTTGTTTTGTATATCATTGGGTTATCTATCATGGTTGGTTTGTATGTATGAATGGCTGATAATCTTCATGTTAGTATTTGTATGCAATTGGAAATGAACATATGAGTATGGATGAAATCATGATAGCATGCGAATATTGGGATTGCATATTTTGTGAAACAGATAGGAATATACTGTTTCGCCGTATGAGCTAGAATAAGGGTTATGTTGAAAATCAATAGGATTACAATTGTGCATATGAATATAGTAATTATGATGGTATTGGTGATTACATAGATTCTAACATCTGTAGATGATATGTGAGTCGGTTATAGTGCATTGGAAAATGGTTATAACTTGCTTTTATGCCCTTGGCTATTATCCTGCGATATGTGAACACTTCTTGCATGACATATGGCGATTGAATGAAATATTGAATGAAGTTAGGATCCCATTGTTTCCACATTATATTTAGTCCATTTATACTCTTATTTTTAGTTGGTAATCATAATTAGTTTAAATCAACAATTAATTCCATAGTCTTAGCATATAAATATAGTGAGTTAATTAATGCATAGTAGTCTAAAGCTAACACTTTCTCAGTGGGATCGATACTTTACTTACTTTGTATTACTTGTTGACCCGTGTATACTTGCATGAGTTATAGCTCTTTTATAAGAACTATAAAAGAGGCAACATTACCACCCAGGGATGATGTTCCCCTGTTCATGTACCTGTCCATAAGTGACAATGCCATGGGTTGCATGCTGGGACAGAAAGATGA
The DNA here is from genome assembly GCA_020205615.1 of Panax quinquefolius. Taxonomy (NCBI): domain Eukaryota; kingdom Viridiplantae; phylum Streptophyta; class Magnoliopsida; order Apiales; family Araliaceae; genus Panax; species Panax quinquefolius. The sequence goes on along the minus strand of CM035171.1, from coordinate 72,821,062 downwards.
TAGAGGCCAAGAACGAGCTATCTATTACCTCGGCAAAAGATTCAGCAGCAGTGAACATAAGTACACTCTAATCGAAAAGACGTGTTGTACTTTAGCATGGGCTTCCATGAGATTACAACATTATCTCCATGGTCACACAACCAATCTCATATCCCGCGTGGATCCTCTCAAGTACGTGTTCAATAAACCCAAGTTAAATTGTTGGCTGTCCAGATGGCAGTTGATCCTACAACAATTTGACATCGTATGTGTGACTCAAAAGTCCATCAAAGGTCAAGGAATCGCGGATCAACTGGCCACCGTACCTTCAGGAGATTTCAAACCCTTGGATATGCGCCAATCATGGAAGATGTATTTTGATAGAGCTGTTAATCTGGATGGTTACGAGCCGGAGCAGCTTCTAGTAGATATCAATGTACGGGAGCAAAGATATCCGTCGCCATCAAAATACGCTTTTGTCGGCACCATCAATACTACCGAGTATGAAGGTCATCTCATGGGGCTAAAACTTTCCCGTTCAATGGGCATCAGGCGGTTAACTGTCTTTGGAGATTCAGAGTTGGTAATCAGACAATCCACCGGAATCTATCAAACTAAGGAACTACATTTGCTGCCCTACCATCGGCAGGTTTTGAAGATGGCTTTGGAGTTCGAAGAAATCTCCTTTATACACGTTCCTCGTAATAGAAATGACTTTGCGGACGCATTAGCAACTTTGGCCTCCTTGATTCGCATATCAGATAAGGAACACTTGCCAAGCATCACAATTGCCCTGCACAAGGCACCAGCCTACAGGAATTACGTTGGAGAAGTATCGGATGAGCTACATCCCATCCAACATCCTTGGTATCAGCATATCAAGGAATACCTACGAGATGGATCTACACCCGCTGAAGCGAGCCCGATTGAGAAAAGGCTGATCCATCGACTTGCTATGAAATTCTACCTGAGTGGAGATGTGCTCTACAAAAGATATACAGGACTAGGTCTCCTCAGATGTTTAGACAAAGATCAAGCCCAAAGGCTTATGGATGAAATCCATGGCGGAGTCTGTGGCCCCCACATGAGTGGCCCCCTCCTTGTTAAGAAAGTCCTCAGGACGGGACATTATTGGCTATCTCTCAAAGTTGATTCCCTTGACCACGTCCAGAGATGCTATCAGTGCTAGATTCATGGGAATGATATACACGCTCCTCCAAAGGAACTCCACAATATGAGTTCACCTTGGCCCTTCTCACTGTGGGGAATGGACGTTATCGGACCCATTGAGCCTAAAGCCGGTAATGGTCGTCGATTTATCTTCACCATGATCGACTACTTTACCAAGTGGGTAGAAGAAGCCTCCTTCCCCAGGGTTACTAAAGAAGTCATCATTGCTTTCATCAGAAACAATGTCGTTTGTCGATACGGACAACCAGATGTGATTGTGTCAGACAATGCTAATAACCTCAACAACAAAAAAATGGAGGAATTATGCAGTAAATTACAAATGAAACATCTCAACTCTATCATCTATCGTCCGAAGATGAATGGTGTTGTTGAAGCGGCTAACAAAAACATCAAGAAGATTATGCAAAAGATGTCTGCCAACCATAGAGAATGGCCGGATCTATTGCCTCTTACTCTGTTAGCCTACAGAACTTTAATGCGCACTTCCACTGGGGCAACCCCCTACGCATTAACCTATGGGATGGAAGCAGTGCTCCCCATAAAAGTTGAAATGGAATCCCTCAGAGTGCTGATAGACGCTCAGCTAGATGAAAACCAATACGTATAAGACAGGTATCATCAATTGTCTCTAATAGACGAAAGGCGAATCGCAGCTATCTTCCATGGTCAGTTATATCAGCAAAGGATCGCTAGATCCTACAACAAAAAAGTCCGGCTATGGCAGTTTAAACAACATGACTTGGTTTAGAAAAAGATCCTTAACAACCAAGATCAATCTAAGGGAAAATTCGCTCCTAACTGGGAGGCCCGTTTATTGTCAATGAAATATTAACAGGAGGCGCTCTCAGATTGCAAGAAATGGACGGCGATGAATTTCCACAACTCGTCAACTCGGACACCGTGAAACGGTACTATGTCTGAAGTAACCAGCAAACACCCTGGTGTTGGACTATCAGATCACCAGTCATTCTAGTTCTTTAACCCTTTACCACATACAACTCTTCCACACTTTGCCCCTCAGGGAAACAACTTTTAAAGCTAGCAGCCTGGCTTCTCTGCGTTCCTAAGACTTAGGTCATCACACTACGGATTGAACCTCTTACGTTTGCAGTTTGGCTACCCATACATGAGATCAAACCTCTCATACCTGTAGTTTATCCTCAACCTAGGGTTAAACTTTCTCCTCCCCGCAATCTGACCTGCACATAGGATTACACTTTTCCACTCGCCCTGAGGGGCGAACTACGTCGACCTGATCTCCTCTTCAATAAGAGTACGTAGGCAACCATTTCATATGGCCCGGTCGCAATAAAACAAAACAACAAAAACATTTATACCCTCTTCTCCCCGATAAAATAAAAACAAAAAAAACATTCCTACACCATTTCAGCCATATACAGCGTTGAACCTCTTACACCAGGTTCGAACTACGCAGACCTGATCTCCTCCTCAATAGGAGTACGTAGGCAACCATTCATGGTGCGGTCTCACCCCCTACCAAAACACAAACCATTGTCAACTGATATTGGGATCATCCTTCAATCCACTACATTTCATTCGGCTTCAGACCAAAGGGATGGAATTACCTGAACTCCTCCCAAATAGGAGATTCGGCGACCATCTAAGCTGCGGTCATACCTTGAAGAGCAACACCAATCCATAAGAGATGGAATTAACTAGGCTTCTCCTAAATAGAAGTACTACCGACCATCTGTGGTGCGGTCAATCTCAGAGAGGAAAGCCACACTCCTCTCCATATTTTTATTCAAAAACCAGTCCCAAGACACCAAAGATGGTAGGGATACATACAGATCAATAATCTATTCTGAACTATCCCGAGACAACTCAATGTCCATCCACCCAAGAGGAATTCAGAATACATCAAGATCACAAGCCCTGAAGCAGCAGGCAAAATATGAAGCAAGTATTCAGGCATATCTAAAAGGGAAGTGATCAAAAATATATTTCCTTGCCATATATATAATGATGTTTGATATACACAATGTAAACTGTACATGACAAAATGGCTAAGCTAGTCCGTACAGGTAAATACAAATCCATCTACAAGTCAGGATATATGCGAGCTAACAAGCCTAACATGGCGTCCCTCTCAGAAGAAGGAGGTGAAGCTGTGGTCTCCTGTATGAGAATATCCACACGACCCAATAGATCTGCAGCCATCTGCATGGTGACCATATGATCATCAATATATGCGCCACCTGCGATCACGCCAAAGTGGTAAGGGACCTCATCGCTAAAGATTATCTCGTGATGGCTACATCCCGGGAAGATATAGCACTATCCCGCTCAACTATCACTACATCTCTGGCTGATCTAGCCTCATCCCGCTCAGCGACAGCGACATCTCTGTTAGCTAATGCCTCGTCTCTCTCTAATAGAGCAGCGTCCCTCCCCTCAAGGGAAGTCAACATCAAAGATCGAGCCTGATCTCTCTCAAAGGTCATCAGATGAAGACTCTGCTCTAAGTACTGTGTTGAGTGCTGAATCACAACAGTACTGGTACTGGGAGAATCTAGGAGAAATGCTGGCAACCCAGCAGCGGACTCCTCCTCAAGGTGGGAATCGATGTCCTCCATGGGCTCTACATCATCTGACTCGCTATCCGGTACTGTAGATACTGCTGCAGCCGATAAAATCTCTGTCTCCATCCATGCGGAATACTCTGCAGAACAACCTGGATGACTGATAGAAAAAGTAACTATCTCACGCTGATCCCAACAAGCATACACACGGGATCGGTCCTCTGCTGAGAGATATCGAGAAGCTGAACGCTGACCTATCGCCCCCTCGAAAGGATGAAAATCCTGAAACTGGTCAAACTGTGACATCACGGCCAGTGGGTGGTAAGTAGTCATGCCCCTCAAACAAGAAAGAGGGAGATAGTCCATGCCCGGAGCATGAGTAATAAAGCTGTATGGTGAGCTAAGCCCCGAACACGGCAATATGTTGAATGGATCTTTGATATCTGCCAAAAATATGGACCAAGACAGAGCGTCTATACACTCTGATGGCTGAAAGGAGTATGACATGGCTACATCGTGGGAAAACCAATACCCATGTCGTCTAAGAGTGACAATCGGTCTCAAGTGTGACATAAACCACACATATAGCATGACCGAACTCCCAGTGAACACTCATGTCGGATAAGAACAACAGTAGGATGCTGACCGTAGGGTCTCTGCTACAATCATAGGTACAATGGTACTACCCTCCCTAAGAGCTCTCACGGTCATGATGACACCAATGTCTATCTCATCCATGTATCGTGGCATATAGACATACGACAGTACGCATAACAGCAGTACATCAACCCTGGCCAAACGCCAATGATCCTCCGGTGCGGTGAAATCCCCGGAATGTCGTGAATAGCTATCCTCAGAGCCAAATCTATCATACAGAAAACGCTAGGATATCACGTGGCCAGACGTCAGCTGATCCTGTACCACTCTGTGCCGCAATCCAGTGAGAGTCATGAATCATCTACTCATGTCTCCCAAAGCCAGGTGCACGCAAGGTCTGTTTAAAGACAGCATCGTCAATCGTACATACTCTTCCAGAGTAAGAGTCAACTCATGGGTCCCGAATCGGAAAACCTGCCTATCCAGTATCCAATGCTCTAGCATCCCATCCACAAACCCTTCGGGAACCTAAAACATCAATAAGGTCATGGTATGCTGCAGCAAATGATCTACAGTCACCCTGTCTGGTGGTGACGTGATATCATACCACGATCGCATACCCAATGTCACCAATGATGGTGGGGTATAATCTATACGGCTAACTGTCGAAGAAGACATCTGTGCGGGCCATGTCATAAGACCATCCAGGGGTCAATGCCGAATATCTCTGGACATATATACATATGCATAACATGATACATGCATAGCATATAATAGATGGCAATATGATATAGGGAATGGAAAAACTGTGCATACATTCCTAAGTATATCATCATCTAATACATCATCTCTGTACAGCTACAAATACAGTGAAAAGGGGCACAGACGCCCTACTACTAACAGAGGCTTATCAAAAGATATAGCAAGAATGGGGTACAACCACCCAATATCTAACAAAGGCCTATCAAAAGATATAACGAGAATACACATCAGAAGAAGACAATGGTGTCGATGTCCACATCATCAATCATGTCCACCTGATGTAACTCCTCCTGAGTCATTGGATCTCTATCAACAAGGATGTCAGGCCTATATAGAGGAGAATCTGTGCTGGCAAAACCAAATGGGTCATCTGAGGGGCCAGCGCCTGAGCTGGAAGGATCAAAGGAAGCCGCCTCTACCGGATCTCTGCCCAAATGCCAGATAAATATATGTGCCTGGTCCAACTGCCGGGTCAAACTATCAATCTGTGTCATATGAGTCGGATCTCGGACACAAGTTATCCAATCCGTCATCATCACGGATCCTGGAACCATATCCCCCATAAACTGTGTGGCGCGGGACTGGGCTTCAATAGTACGAGGGAACCACCAATGCTAGAACATCTCCTGAGTACATGAACCCTCTGACAATGCAAAACCATCAACCCCCAACAATGGGATATCAATGGACGGTGATCGTGGATATGTGCCAACGACGCTTGGGGGAGGTAAGATTGGCATACGAATCTCCCATGTGGTGCTCCTAATAGCACGCTCTCCTAAATAGAGCTCACAGCCTCCATCTGTGTAGAGAGGAACTCTCCTGGTGGAAATCACATACTTGACTCCAGTCGGGTATCCATCCTCAAAACCAATGGTCAAGTGTTCCCCTGAATAGGGAATCCATGTGATGGTGTCACCGTCAAGAACTCCAAATTGACACTGACGATGAGTGAAGCCCTCAGCTACAAGGAACTCTGGCAAAATGGAATGATGCCATCATCGTCCTCGTGGATAGGTATCTAAACCTAACACACTCACAGGATACAAGCATGGGAGCCTCTCATAGGCCCAAAACTGCCAACACAATGGCAAAACATTTGTTATCAGTAAACACTTTTAACCTATAAATGGGAAATGACAAGAGAAATACTCACCAACAGAAATGGGTAAAAGCCTATACAAGCCTCGATAAAACCCTGTGAGCATATACGCATGCCCCGGAGGAAATAGACGAAGGTGTAGGAGCCCTAATCATACTCTCCAATACGGTCCACGTCACGCGTGGCGCTGATCAAAGCAAAAGAAACCGTAGAAAAGTTATCTGTTATAAAGAAGCCTCTAATGATCATCAAGAATAAATGCGGCAAAATACGATCCCTGATTCTGACATCATCAGGCATGGGCTCACTCAAAAGCCCGCTCATAGCATCTACGCTCAAAGGACCTGTACAGACAGTCCTGCCTTTGAGCACCTCCGCCGGAACTCCTAACAAGGATCTGACGGTAGTAGGGGTAATATTCGCCATGCAAGGCATTGGCTCCCCTCCAAACTTCATACCTGTGATAAACTGCCAATCCATCAGCGTCATCATCACCTCACAATCCAACAGATGGAGTGATTGAGTCTGATGAAACCATCGCTCAGACAATGCCCTGAGGTAACCCCAGGGACAATGATGGGGAAGGATGGAGAAGAATGCCCCGAATCCCCAATCATGCACTCTGACTCTATAGTCGTGGATCGCAAATACTGGTACATGGAGTGAGTCTTTGAACCGGTTCCGAGGTCATGTAAAACCAGGAACCTACATGAAATGCAGATCAACATCAAAACCATTTAATCCTCATCAATAGGAAAGAAGGAAGATTAAAGTCTAACGCCATACCTCGTTAGCATTCAAGTACATCGATGGATGTTTGCTCAAATCACCCAAAAGCTCTAGGTTAGCCACCTGAATACAAGGTAGCTCCCTATGAGGGACATGTGTAGCAGGAGTGGGATCCTCAATCGAAATACCTGCATCCACGTCCTCAACGTCTGGCATGCTTGCTTGGACTGGACGAATCACGGCCTCCACCAATCGACGAGGCTGTTTGATAAAACGGGGACGAGGCACTTCAGAAGCCCTTCGCCATATACCAGAAGCGGTCCTACGGGAACTGCTCGGCTGATCCGGATCCATAATATCTGGACAACAAGTCTCCAAATCACCTCAGAAAGGGTGTGGTATTTCCTTACCTAGAGATTTCTAAAATGCATTTTATGACTATATGCATGCATGCATTTACTTTAACATACAATAGAGTTAAAATGCATGACTACCCAATGCCTATTTGGAAAATTTTTGCCATAGTCCCCTTTGAAAATAGGACTATCCACATGTACATAGGCATGTCTAGGTGGCCATTCAGTAGCACACCTGCCCCAAAGTCATATACATAATATATGCATTAAAAATCAAAATCATCATGCATAAGGTTAACCTCAATATCAGGAGTACTTTGCCTTTATACCTTTTGCTCATTGTACCTCAAACAAGACAAAAAAAATAGCAAAAAAAGGTGCCAATTTGACTGTCTCAAAAGTTAAATTTATTCACATCATTATGTTCAGCATGGTTTAGTACTAACATTTACTATGTTGAATATTTTTTATTAAGTCATTTGTGCATACATAATCACTACTATGTGTTTAGATGCATTTCATGTTATAACTCAAAATTCAACGGATAAAAACTGGAAAAAAATACATACATACATTACCAGGATAGTGTAGAACACTTGTACGGTGACAAAATTTGCAGAAAATAGCCCGAACTCAGCAGATCTGAAGGAGGCTCACGGATTTCTCTTTGCGCGACAAGTTGAAAATAACTTGTGAGACCAACCTGCTGAATTTTATCATCCACGATTAGCCGTAGGCTCATCTGCGACTGCAGCGGGTGTACCTGCGGCACCCTTACATGGGCCCCATCCCTCTGACTCGATCTAGTTTGAGTTGCAAAGGAGTTCTTGCGGACTAAAAAGGTCAAATCAAGGATAAAAACGCCACGCGATTGAGCAAAACAGCATACAATCTTGGCCTTCTCAGATGAAACTTTGAGTCTGTACATCACTCATTGGTAGTCACCCGAACATGAGGTATACCCTGCCAATGATCTCATTTGTCACAAATCACATCCGACAATACCTTGTACAGGTCTGATGCCGCCAACTCTGGGTAGTTACCCTAAATGAGTCCCCGACGGGGGTTACAATGTAGGTCCCCAACAGGGGTTACAACGTAGATCCCCAGCGGGGGTTACAATGCGTGTTTATACGTTGACACACAAATCAGCGAAGGTCAAGCAGCCTTGACATCATGATAACCGTTGGAAACAAACTAAACAGAGCATCAGAAGCCATCCGATGATCAGCCGCTGCTACATATATTAGCGTGGGGGGGGGGGGTTACAACGTATATCCCCGATGGGGGTTACAACGTAAAGCCCCGATAGGGGACTAAAACGTGCATTCAAGCCGTTGACACACATATCAACGAAGGTCAAGCAGCCTTAACATTATCTCAGCTGATATCAATTAAACCTATCAAAGCTCTAGAGCTATTCGAGGATTTCATGTTCGATTACTCATATTCCCCAACGGATCCCCGACGGGGGTCACAACACAGTGTTCTGTTGATTCACATGTCAGCGAAGGTCAAGCAACCTTGACAACCTACCCACAGAGTATCAGCCATTGATTCACACGTCAGCGAAGGTCAAGCAACCTTGACAGTATATCCCATAGGATTTTTTAGCTGTTGATTCACATATCGGTGAAGTACACATCAACGAGGGTCAGGCATCCCTGACAACATTTGTTGTTGGCAGTAAATCCAACAAAATCGTGACATGTTCTGGCAATACCAACCAGGAAAGGTCAACATTATCAAAGAGGATCGATGATGGAATATGTTATACACATCCTCAAATAGACCAAGCTTTATCCCCACAGATCTCTTACGCATAAGAGGTACATCTTCAGGATCAAGTCGTTGCCAAGGATATAGGAATTTGGTGAGAACTCCAACATCAACATCCTAACAAATTATGTTTACACATCAAATCGTGTTGTGACGCCCCCAAATTCGGGTATCTTTCAACCCGACAGATGGTGCTCCACGGTACTAACATCCATACAATCATTCCATTGAAAATACAACAAAATGAAGGTAATTACTATCTTCTTATTACAATCAAAGTATAATCCTTCCCAGGTTCATAAACCGGTTACATCGTTAATTGTTCATAATGTATAATACATTCAAACTTACTAAATTATTACACAATGCCTAAGCATCCATCTTAGCTTTGCCCTTATCTCTCTTGGCATTCACAGTACGTTCATCTTTATTTGCAGTTATATAATTCACCCAAGAAGTGAGCATGACAGCTCAACAAGTTTAATCAAGGATAATAGGAATACCACATTCATGAATTATATAACAATTCCAACATTACTGAACAATAGTTATGAAGTATTATGAATCAATAATACTCTAATAGTTCATAACATAAATCCCCAAAGTATAGAATAGATTAGGAATTCTGAACTGGTCAATAGACCATGAACAGTAAATTTCAATTTTTATACTTGAAAAGGAGTCCACAGCACTAAGGTCGTTCATCTGTATAACTTACGAGCATTTCTAGGTGATCAGCATATAGTACTCTATGTTGATCAACACTCATTCATTAAACATATTTACGTTTAATATTTTTGGCAAACTCGCGTGCCCATCGAATAATCGATGCAAAATACTTTTGTTTGTTCATAGACAAACCTTACCTTCACGTCCGTACCAATTACTTAGCATAAGATAGCGTTAACATTTCTATATAGAATGATATGAATAATAATCAATCTATACATTTACGAATAGTCTAGCCGAGTTAAAATCTGGCATCAACCCTTTCTTTAAAACAAGTCTTGCAATTCAGTTCAACGAATCACATAAAACTTGGCTAACATTGAAGTTAGATAAGCGTTAAGAAAACTTGCCTTTCAGTGTCTTCAATAACTTACTCGACTGACCACAGCCTTTATAGAATCTACATGATATATTCACATAGCACACTGTAATTAGCTATCAAACAACTATTCACATTGTTCCTACACGCTTCTTTCTCTTCTATGTCTTTGTTAACTTAATATCTTTATTAAATTCAACATGACATATTACCCTTCATCCTAGTTTATCACTCAATTGACGTTTATTAACTGGACTCAAACATCATTGATAAGGTACCCACTTTGTTCATCGTACCTATCTTGTTAACATGTATTACATTCCTAAGTTTTATACCATATACCTTAGTATAGGTAATATAGGATTAGTCTTAGTACATTCATCGAGTATATAAACTCAACTCAGGTAGGTCTCGAAACAACTGAAGTTTAAAACCTAAGTTACTATCACAAGCCCTGACCTCGCGCTGTGGCGCGACATCCTAAGCCTTCTACTGGCGCTGTGGCACCACTCTATAGAGGTTTTGCCCGGACTTAGTCTTTGCATGCGAGTCCATGTATAAACTCGTATTGCAAGCATGAGTCTCGTAACTTTTTTTTCCCGGCCATAAGCGGCGGCTGCGGCTGCTTTTACACTACGTCTGGCGCCACGACGCCAAACCTCAGTACCAGATTCTCAGCAGTTTTGAAAATCTTTGTGAAATTCCTGAGGTCGTAACTTCTTCGTTATACCCCCGATTTGGTCCGTTCAAAAGCCTACACGTCATAAATGACATACCCTACGCGTTCATATAAGAATTCGACACTTTCGAATCCGTTAACACAAAATGCACTATTAAGTTCATTTTATAAATGTTCGAAAACGTTAATGAGCGTTCAATGCTCGTTTTCTTCGTTTTAAGTCAGAATTCGACGATTCTCGAACCCACAACTCTTAATCACCCTATCTCACGTGTTGACATTGAAAACCAACGTTTTCAAGTCTCACGGCAACTTTCGACTACTATTTCAGAATTTCTACGTTTTCGACGGTTTAAGTCTATTTTTGTAAAATTCGCCATAAATTCGTTACTAATGTTCTCTAAGCCAAATCACATGGAATACTCCATGGATTTTGTAATAACCCGATATTTTCTATGTAAATAAATAAGAAATTTTTAATATAAATTTTTTTTATTATTTGAAGAAGGGAATATGTGCCAAGTAATGTGTATGTATATATGTAATAAATAAAATTTATTTATTACATGAATAATTTTAAATAATTTTATTTTAGAATTATCTGATCATTATAACGTATATACTTATAATAATTAATTTTATAGTAGAAATGTCTTTATTGTTTATTTTCTATGAAAATATGATTTTTATATTATTTAAATAATATATGAAATGATTATTGGAATTATTATAATTACTATTTTATTATATGAATTTTAGTATGATTATTAAGTTAATTATTTTAACTTAATTAATAATGTTAGATATGAAAAATAAATCGATATGGACTCAAACCCTAAATTTGGGTATTGATCAAGGATGAGAATAATAATATAATATTAATTATGTTTTTATTTTTCAGTGCTATAAATATGTACTGTAAATGCATAGACTGGTAACGGTGGGCCAAATATGGTAAATTATGGCATAACCCTCATATCGTGTTATTAAACCCTAATTGTTAAACTCGGTTATGAGTTCAAGACAGTGTAGTAATTGTGTTATATGAATTTTACTATGTATTATATAATTTCTGTAATTATGAGAAACCCTAATTATTATTTGAAAACCCTAATTTGCTAAAATTAGAAACCCTAATTACTGTTTTAGTAAATTATAATGATAATTAGGAAACCCTGATTGTTAATTTGGGAACCCTAATGATGTTAAGGAACCCTAATTATTTACACCCTAATTTTCTATTAAAAACCCTAATTTCTATTAAAAACCTTAATTTAATTAGTGTGTTTAAAATTAAAATTTTATTACACTTTAATTTTTAATTGTCCAAACCCTAGTAATTAATTGGGAAACTTTAAGATGTAAAATCTAGTGAATAAATCCTAGATTAAAGCACCTTGGACAAGAATGCCCTTAAATTAAAATAAAATTACCAAAATACCCTTTTGTCCCATTAGTTGAATTATTGCTAGCCAAATCTTTGCAAGATCTGGCCAGCCACCCCCTAGACCTACCTATGAGCCTACAATCTATAACACATCACATGATCAGCCATCCAATACATGCATACATGAGTTGCTAGATTTAAGAAAGAGAAAGTGCTCATTTTTGGCCTAAACTATACACAAGCACTTAGCCATTCTCTCTCAAGCTCAAACCCATTAAATTTCGGTGTTAGATGGGTCCCCAATCAATCCCCACGAACACCAATATCGGATCGGAAAGAATGTAATCAAAATCAAAGCTTAGAAAAGGTACAAAAACCCTAATTTAAAAATCATGTGATTTGATATTAGATGTTAGATTTTTTTGTTAAACATGTTATATAAGGTGTCTAATGATGATCTAGGTTGCTAGATGTTAGATCCATAACATCTAGAGGCTCGGATTTGATATTCTTCAAAATCTGGGAAAAATTTTATTTAAGTGTCTGACAACGAATGTCAGGCCTTATATCTCTGTGATCTTTAATGATTTTTGTGTTTTGAAAGTTTGTAGTTGTAGTCTGTTATGTGATCTTGGATCTGGATCTGGATCAAGAATCAGGCCTAGATTAGTTGTATATTGTAAGTTATAATCGGTCGTGGAGTCGTTGATGAACATCGATCGGACCTTTTTGGGTAGCCCAGAAACCGAGAACTAGAGTCTGACAAGTATTTGTTGGCCATGAATCTGTCTGATTGTAGATGTTTTGAGTTTTTGTTGAAACAATATTGTAGTATGTTATGTTAACTGTTGATTCAAACTTTTATATAGTCTAAACATCATTCGTGTTGTATTTCATGAACGGTCAAACCGAGCAGGAAGAACATGAAATACATTTTCTGGGTAACCCAGAAAACGTATGATCATGTATTTCTGACAAGGTTTGACCGATCTGTATATGTCAATTTTGTTGTGATTTTGTTAATGTTTTGTAATAGATCTACTCCATTACATGTTGGTTACATACTGCATCTTGTAAATCACTAAACCATTACAAGGATTACAAGTTGTAGAAGCCCAAAAATGGACAGTCGAACTGTTCTTCATTTCTAGGTAACCCAGAAATGAAGAACAGCTCTGACAACTTGTTCATGATCCTAGATCTTGAAATTCAGTTATGTTATGAACCTGTTGGTGGTCGGATCTCGTAGTCTTGACGCGCAGTACTACACGATCGACCAAGATCATGCCCGTAATCATCACGGTTTATAAACTATTGTTGGTCAAACTAAACTACCTACCTCACAACTGACATTGGTTTCTGGGTTTGGCCAAGAACAGCTCAAGAACACCTATAGCAACAGTTTCGTCGCTATAGGGCCCTTTAGCGATAAACAATATTTATTATTTTCCAAAAATTATTTAATTTCATTAAATAAATAGAAAAAAATAGTTTTTAATTATTAAAAATACCAAATAAATTATTAAAATTATTTTAAATTGAAAATTAGTTTGTAATTATTTTAAGTATATTTCATAAATATTTAATATTTTTGAAATATTATTAGTATTTAATTTATTTAATTATAATATTAAATAAATTAGATAAAAATGATTTTAATATTTGAAAATTCATTTAAAATTATGTTATGATATAAGAAAATAATTTAAGTTATTTTTAATGACTTTTAATATTTTGTGATAAATTTCATTAATAAATTAATATTAATGATAATTAAGTTATTTACTAAATGAATTAAATAAATTAATTAAAAATGATTTTATTATATTAAAATCATTTTAAATAATAATAAGGTATTTAAAAATATTATAAGTTATAAAATATAACTTTCAATATTTCAAGGTATATTTAATTAATTAATTATTATTAATGATATTAAAGTTATTTAATAATTATATTAAATAATTTAGTTTAAAAATGATTTTAATATTATAATAATCATTTTAAATGAAAATAAAGTGTTTAAAGATATTTTAAGTTATAAAATATAACTTTTAATATTTAAAGGATAATTTCATTAATAAATTAATATTAATAATTATTAATTTATTATTAATGATATCAAATTTATTTAATAATAAATAGTTTAAAAATGGTTTTATTAATTTAAAAATCATTTAAAAAGATATAAATGAATTAAAAATATTTTAAGTTATAAATAATGACTTTTAATATTTTGATAAATAGTACATTAATATTTAAATATTAATGGTAATTATTTAAAAATGATTTTAAATGTTTTAAAAATCATTTAAGGGTAATATTAATACTTTAAAAATATTTTGAATTATTATAAATAACTTTATTATTTTGGCAATAGTTTCATTAATAGTTTAATATTAATTAAATATTAATGATAATAAAATTAGTTAATATTTAAATCATTTAATAATGATTTCAGTGTTTGAAAATTCATGATAAAGTATAATAATTATTTAAAAATTATTATAAGGCTATGAAAAATAATATGACTGATATTTAAAATATCTAAACGAATATTGAACTACACGATAGAGTCTTAGACTCGATATATTTACCCGATAAAACCGCTTAAGACAATTTTAAAATATTTTAAACCGATCAGGACTTAGATAAATTGACTAGATATGTGTTTGTTAGTGAATCAATAATTGTTAGATATATGTGACAAAGTGATTAGGTTATGTGCTCACTGCAATAGACGGTGTTCTATGTTACGATATATTATTCTAATCGAACGAATGATCTTATTACTGATAGGTCGTTGTATAAAAGATTAATCTAAGTTGCGTTATTGTAAGCAGCAGCTCAGGCAAGTATCTAAACCTTATGCACTACTTTTATTTCGTGCAAACAAGTATATCATGTTATGCAAGTTTCCTTAACTTACTCCAATTATTATTGAGCAAGTATCCGAACTATTCTTTATATTGTGCAAGTATCCTACTTTTACATTTACTTTTATGCAATGGACATGAGTAAGAAAGTTTTAGAATTATATTATTATTATTCCAGATTATTAACTCTATTATTATTGATTATGTATCCAATCTTTGTATTCATACAAGTTCTTACATTATCCGATCATTCTATTATTGTATAATTTAGATATTTATTCTGTTCGTTAATTCGTATATAGGGTTAGACAAGTGTCCCCACTTAGATAACCATTGTATTTAATCATATGTTGATACATACTTATTGATTTCAAGTATGTATACGTTGACTTAAAAGCCGTCTAAGCTATTTGATTCAGCTAGACATAAAAATATTATTGAACAAGATAGAACGTTATTGTATCCAACCAGATTATTTTGGTTCGGATTCCCGACTACGTATGAACATCCCGAATATGGGAAAACTTTTGTGCACCTAAGGTGGATAGAGTGAACGATAATATAGTTCTTGCATGTAGTATTGATCAATACAGGGTATAACGGTGATCACCCCCGCGTCTGCGTAAGTTATGACGGTTTACATATGAATTTCTGTTTAACCTTTTCGAAAATAGAAAACAATGTTCATAGTATGTTGACTGATCTCCAGTTATAGTCTATACGTAGTTTCAAAAATTACATATGGAAGTGATATGTTGTTATTATTGGTTCAAATTTTACTTCACAACCTGTTGATTCGTTGTAGAAGTGTCTTTCAAAGAAAACATTTAATTCTTTCAGCTAATATATATTTTTGTTATTACTTGTTGGGCAATCCAATGCTCATTCTTGCTTTAAATTTAAATGTTTTCATTTATGTATGATCAACCAGAAGGTTCAGGCAAGAACAAGGGGAAAGGAAAGTTGTTCGAATTAAATTTATAATATATTGTGTAATAATTATAGTTTATTAAGACAATGATCTTATTATCTATGATGTAATGAATGTTTAAAGGTCTCGTACCTGGGAATTAGACTTTGATCTATGTAAATTAAGTTTGATATTTATATTATTCTTATTATTATTAGTATTATTCAGCTTATACAAATGGTATCGTGAAGCACCGAGTTCGTGTTTCAAGTACCCGGATTTGGGGGCGTCACAGGTTGGTATCAAAGCTTTAGGGTTAGAAACCTTAGGCTATAACCTTAGAATAGAGGGAAACGTTGAAAATACAGATAACTCATATAGAGTTTAAAAGGAGATGAATTGAATAAATTCATCGTTAAACAAAATAAAAGATAACTCTTATAAAACTATTGTTTGCTGTGTGTATATACTATTTACTAATCAAGATAAGTTGTGCGTAGATGTCAGGTGGAAAAGAATTAGGATACTCTCTGATCGTAAAGAAGGAGCCGATATCAAAGCCAGAAGCTGAAATATAGGCTCATAGTACAGACAACCTTGATGAGGTGGTGGTATTGGAAAATGTAGTACCAGATCCGAAAATGGTGGAACTGACAGCTAGTGATTCAGACACTAAAGTTGGAGCTGATGAAGCATCAACGGAAGTACAGAATCTGAAGAACAAGGTTTCTTCTCTAGAAAAGCTGTGGGAAATAGAAAAGCTACTAAATAATCAATTGTGAAAGGCGTTAATAGAAACTATTGAAGAACAAGATAAGCTTAAAATCCAAATTGATCAAATGGGAGCCAGAATCAACAAATCGTGTGCAGCTCCGAGCAAGAAATGGAAACGAAAGAGGAAAGACCGTGACTTAGGAAATTAGTAGGATTAGTAGTTGATTATGTATGTTTGATAATATACGGGTGTAATGTAATATTCTCAAACTTTTTATATAAGTTATTACAGTAATTCCCAACTTTTGTGGTCACAAAGGGATAGCAGTATGTGTTATGTTATGTAAAGTACTTTGAATTGATGAATACGAATCAATGTTTCATTAATGGAATAAGTTTTGTATAAAACTTTGTGTTACATGTTAAACTTATACAATAAGGTTTAGAATGTAAGTTAAATTTATGATTTTATTTAATCAGATAATGCCGCCAAGACGTCAAACACGAAATCAAAGGGCAGAAGAATCTGTCAACAACGCTGAGGGACAACCGCAAGACCCAATGCAAAACTTTGCAAACATGGTAGTTCAGGCTATGCAGCATGGAATACCAGTCGCAGGGAACCGACCAGACAATCGCTTGGCAAACTTCAAAGACTTCAAGGTAGTAGGACCACCAGAATTTAGGGGAACGGCTGACCCTATGGAAGCCCAGACATGGGTTAACGAGATAGAAAAGGCGTTCGTAGTTGCTAGGGTAGATGAGGGGCAAAAGACCTCTTTTGCCACTTATATGATGAAAGGGGAGGCAAAATTTTGGTGGGAAGCAAATGAAACTAGGGCAGGAGAGGGAGTAGTTACTTGGGCTAGGTTTAAAACTTTGTTTTTCGAAAACTACATCTCAGCTAGCATGCAAGCTAGGATGGAGGTAAAATTTCTGGAGTTAAAGTAGGAGAACATGATTGTTGCGGAGTATGACACAAAGTTTAATGAGTTAGCTAGGTTTGCTCCGCATCAAGTTGATACGGAGGCTAGGAAGGCAAGAAGGTTCGAGCTGGGATTAAAACCTTGGCTCTACAACAAGGTGGCAGTGTTGCAGATCAATACTTTTGCAACACTCAGGGAAAAGGCTATCATAGATGAGGAGGGGAGTGAGGCCATAAGCCTCTATAATAAGGAGAAGAGGAACAAAAGCAAGTCTGTAAGAGTTGTGAAGGTGGAAACTAATAGTGGGAATAGGGGTGAGAAAAGAAAGGGGAATTATTTTGGGAATGTTCAGGTGAAACAGGAAGGTGTGAAGAAGCAGATAGTTCAGTGTGGGAAATATGGGAAGAATCACTCTGGTGAGTGTCTGAAGGGTAAGTTTGTATGTTACAAGTGCGGACAGGAGGGTCATATCTCTCCCAACTGCCCCAACCCAAGGATGAACAATGGGTGTTTTCTATGTGGATCGACTGAACATAAGATGAGGGATTGTCCAAAGAGGAAAATGGAGGCAGGGAGTGTAACCACGGGAAAAGGAAGCGTGACTATGGCAATCACAGGACCAACTTCAACCAACAAACCAACCTACGAGTCTTCAATATGACGGTCCAGGATACTGTGGCAGCTGAGAATGGAACTCCAGGTATTATTCGAATAACTTTTATTTTCGTATATATATTTGATTTTCCTTTATATAGCAAATTATTTTATAAAAAAATTTTTGAGGGAGGAATTTGAGTTCTTTTAGAAATAAAATTTCCGTTTAATCATTTAATAATGATTTCCATTCGAAGCGTTGTATGGAAGAAAGTGTCGTTCTCCAGTATGCTGGGATGAGGTAGGTGAAGCAACGTTGTTGGGACCGGAGTTGGTACGTATGACTACGGAAAATGAAAGTAGTATGCACACAAGCCAATCATGTTTGATGATAAAGCATATACTTTGTAACAATCTTATTCATTTATTAATAAAAAGTATTAATTTATTAAAGGCTTTTAATTATCTACGTGATCTTTGTTTTATAATATGTGATAAACCCATAGTTTTAAGCAATGCTTTTAGAATAATGATGATGATCATTCTAATGAGATCTAAATTCTTTGAAAGCTTAAAACCGAAATAGTTCTCAATCGTTGGATTACTAAATTGGGGATTAGTGAATGGGATAGATTGGTACATACGTTGCTTGCTCATTGGATGAGGATGATTGATCTCGTGATCATTTGTGTGGAGACACTAAAGCAAGTATGTAGGTGCTTATTGGAGAATAAAGTTCATTGAAGCGTGGCTTGCTAAGGAATACCTAATGGAGTTTTATTTGCTGTCAATAGGAATTTCTGTAGTGATAGTAGTACAAGTGATCCTTGGACTTGAGATCATCATAGTATCTTGTGTATGATGAGTTATACTTTGACTTATTCCTTAAGACCCTTAGGGTATATCAAAGGGTATGCTTGGGTATAACAAGTTATGCATATGAGATAATGTATGATCAATAAAGAATCTACCACTTCTAATAAAAAAGAAGAGAAATGTCTATGTGATTCGATAAATGACAACCCAGTAGTCCTTGGTTAAGGCGAATGAAATTAGAAAGGAGTTTCTAATTTGCATTATTTGAGTTGTGCATTTAAGGATCGAAAAACATATAATTAAATAAAATAAGACTTGTGGTAATTCCATGTCTTATATTTAATTGGGACATTGTATGGTGGAAGGATTGAATTGCACGGTAACTATTTACTCAAAGGTTCTTTAATGATTAATGTTGAAATCTATATTATCTGGAAAGTCGTTTGATGTTAGGGAGGCTTATATCCCTATTGTAGAATAAATATTATTTAAATAAATTAATTGTTTAATTTATTTATTTAAATAAGATTAGAATTGTTCTAATTGATTTATTCATTAAGGTTTAATATGGAGAACACAAAGGTCACACCATAAAAGGAAGAATAATTATTTAAGAAGTTAATGGCATAATCGTAATAATATGTTAAGTATATTTAATTTAATCTATGGTGATAGAATAAATTAAATAGCTTAATATTTATTATTTAATATTTTAGAAATATTAAATATAAATTAATAAGAGAGTCTTATTAATATTATTACAATTATTATTATTTTAATTTCTAAAAGAGTTTAGGAATTAATTTAATATAAATATTCTCATTTATTCCTAATTAGATTAGGAAGGAAAATTAGTTAAAGGAGTTTAATTAATTATCCCTAATAAGATTAGGGAGCTTAATTAATTAAAAGAATTTAATTAATTAAATAAAATCAAATTCCTTAATTGTTAAGGTGGGTTGCTTACATCTATAAATAAGAGAGTCTTATTATGGGTGGGATGGGTTGTTGATTTTCAACATACGTACGTATTAATCCCATTGTTGAGAATACACCTTTTCTATAGAGATAGAAAACTAGGGTTAGCCATAAACACCCATCTTCTTGAATTTTATTCTTCCTTGGTGGATCACCTCAGAGGCCAAAAACACATGGGTGACTAACGTTGATCGAAAGGAAGGAACCAAACCCGGATGGATTCAAGATTGAAGCGAAAGGATTTGGAGGTGAACTTGTACGAGGAAGTTTCGATCTTGAGGGTATGATTTTATTCTTTATCTTTTCGTTTAATTAATAATTGTGCATAAAGGATGATCCGGGTTTATGGTTTGTAAATTTTTAAACTCTGATTTTACACGCTTCCGCACTTTTTATGCAATTTGATTGCGTTATGAATATTACAAACCTAACAGTGGTATCAAAGCCAAACTTTTATGCGAATTATTAATTGTTTTAATTTGATATGTATATTGATATGTGTTTAGAACAATTTAATTGGGCATAATTTAATTGTATAAAATTTAAAAAAAAAAAAAAAAAAAAAAAAACATGCTTCGGTCTTTTTGCCGCACGCAAATCAAGGACGAAAATCAACAGGTCAGCAACATGGCACGTAATAAAAAAAAAACAAAAAAAACGGCGGCAGAAGCATGTTAATTTCTTTAAAGTGGTGGGATTACAACAGGAGCCTTTTTTTTTTAAAAAAGGCAGCGCATGTATCTTTATTAAAGGAAAGGTTTGGTTTATTATTATATATATATATATATATATATATATATAATAATTATATATATATATATATATTATTCTTAATTATTATATAATTAAAATAAAAGTTTATTTTAATTTTAAAATAAAGGTTTATTTTAATATTAAAAATATAAAGTTTTATTTTAATTTTAATAATTTTATAATTAAAATAAAAGGTTTATTTTAATCTTAAAATAAAAGGTTTATTTTAATATTAAAATAAAAAGTTTATTTTAATTTTAAAATTAGAATTTCATGCTAACTAATTAGAGTTGGAATTTGATTCCATGATAACTAATTGGAGTTGAAATTGGATTCTATTGTTTCCTTAAATAAAGGAGTTTATTTAGATATGAAATAAGATTTCATATTATTCAAAATAAAAGAGTTTATTTGTGAATAGGGAAGTAAATCCATCTTTCCTTAAATAAAGGAGTTTGTTTAGATATGAAATAAGATTTCATATTATTCAAAATAAAAGAGTTTATTTGTGAATAGGAAAGAGAATCCTAATTTTCTTAAATAAAGGAGTTTATTTAAATATGAAATAAGATTTCATATTATTCAAAAATAAAGGAGTTTATTTGTGAATAGGAAAGATAATCCAAGTGTTTCCTTTAATATTTTTTTACATGGAATTGGATTCCATAATTAATTAAAATAAAAGAGTTTATTTTAATTAAAGATTTTTTTATTACATGGAATTGGATTCCATAATTAATTAAAATAAAGGAGTTTATTTTGATTAAAGTTTTTGATTAAAATAAAATAGTTTATTTTATTCAAAATAGGATAAATTAAAATAAAATAGTTTTATTTTGATTTAAATTTGGATTAAAATAAAGGAGTTTATTTTAATTCAAAATTAGATTTTATACTAACTAAATTTGCCCATTAAATGATATCAATATATATATTAAATGTTTATTATTCATGAGATGAATGTTATTTATTTATGCGTATGGTGATGTGTATGATAATAAATGGGATTGATTATGGACTATTGAATTAAATGCGATTGGATTTATTTTAGTTGGATGCATGAATGTATGGGTTTTATTAAATGGGGAATTCAACGTGCCTCGTCTTCTCTAATTTTTCTTAATGTAAATTCTATCTCTCTCCTATGTACTTCCCTTGATCAGCGATCAAGGTTTCTATTTATTTTAAATAGTTTTGTAATAGGAATAGTTAGAATTAATTTTAAAAATTGGAGATCAAGGAGCAAGGAGCGCTAGAAGACCCGTTTGTAATGAAGCTTAGGGTTTAAATGTAATAGTTATATTTAAATATTATTTCTTGCACCCCTAGGGTTTGACCTTTTGGTTCACTTGGTGGCTCTAGTGAACCAAACTAGAATAAAAGTCCATAATCAATCTAGGTAGAATATAGTATTCTATATGTAAATGCGTATACTATATATATTATATATTATGCAAACATGCTTCGCATGTTCATTAATACGACGCGTATTTTATATATATATATAAATGCGCGTTAAACAAGATGAGACAAATTAATAACAAACCCTCAATTTTTATATTAAGTCCTAAGCGTTCAAAGATATTTGGAATATCGAGCGTAAGCCTTCTAACATGATAAAATTAATAGAGTATTAAATATTTAATATGAGTTTGTTTGTGTCACCACAAGGCAAGTATTAAGTATTTAAGATGTTAATTTATCACATTTGATGCTTATAAAGAAAATTGAACAATATTATTTTGTTGTGTCACCACAAGGATGATATTTTCTTTTTTGAATATATGGAGTGCTAGGTTGGACTTAACTTGGATAATTTTGATTCGGATGTGCCACCACTGATCAAAATAATCTAAGAGGCAAAATACAAGGAGTTGCATAGTTGATGTAATTGACAAAAGTTGTCTACCTATTTATTTATATATAGTTTGTTGTGTCACCACAAGGCTATATACATTTGAAATGGGATCCTTATTCTCACTAGCAAATCTTTAATTAGATTTTTTAGAACTATATAAGTGAGGGTAATATAGTTTGAAGAAAATAGTGGGAGATACCAATTTAAAACAAGACCTAATTTATTTTGGTAATTAATAAAAGAATGTATGTTAAAATGTTGTTAATTACAAATTCATTTACAGAATTTTACAATGTCTAAAATTACTATCACCTGCGAAGCATATTAGATGCTAAATTAACGGGACCAAATTTAACGGATTGGTTAAGAAATTGAGAATAGTTCTCATGGTGAAAAGCTATCTTATGTCCTTAATACGCCTATCCCCGCAATGGTTGCGCACAATGCCTACGAGAAAGAGATTGCTACTTTTAGAAAGTGGCATGATGATGATCTGATTGGCTCAATGCATCATGCTCGCATCCATGAGTAACGAGCTTGGTGTCGGCATGAAACTATGGATGCTCCTACTATATTCCTGCACATCAAGTAGTTGATGGTGAGGAAAAAAGGACCGATAGATATCGAGATATCTAAGGAGCTCTTAGATCTAGAATGACCAGATGACACTCTTACATGCGGATAAAAGTTCTTAACATGATCAATTTGATTGATCGATTAGGACAACCTGGTTTTGTCATGGATGGAGAGTTGAGCCAAGATTTGATCTTGCACTCACTCCGGACTCCTTTCACTAATTGTTGTGAATTTTTCATATGAACAAGCTAGATATCGCCTCATTGATTTGCTTAACATATTGAAAAATATTGAGAGTCACTTTCAACCAAGAAAAACCAAGTCTTCTTGGTAGGGGCCAAAGGATCTTCGAAAAGAAGAACGATTCAAAGAAGGTAAATAGAAAGGCAAAAACAAAGGATAATAAGAACAAAAGCGATATGGATGGCAAAGGAGTTTGCTACTGCTTGCAATAAGCACTGGACCTTTGGAAAGAAAGCTGCGAGAAGCATCTTGCGAGCTAACCAAAAGAAGCTTAGTGAAGTTTCGGTTACATATACAATTTTGTTCATAATTAAAATAAATTTTTCTTTAAGTCAAGGTTCTACTTGGGTATTGGATACCGACTTTGGTTATCATAAATATAGATTTATGAAGGGACAAAGCAGAAGTAGAAAGCTAAACAAATATAAGTAATCCTATGTGTGGAAAATGAAGCAAAGGTTCTTTGCATTAGCCATAGGAACTTATAGTTTAGCAATGCCTACGAAGCAAATCTATTAAGTCGATAAGTTGTTATTGTATTCCGGTTCTTGTTTAAAATATTATTTCCATTTTATTGTTGGACAATGAAATCTTTGGTATTATATTTAAGAACAATTGTTGTTCTATTTATAATAATAATGTTTCGTATAGAACTGGAATATTACTTAATAAATTTTGTATGCTTGACTTACATGAAAATAATTTTGCATATTGAACAAATTAGTATAAGAAAAGGAGATGATCATTCAAAGAGTTGAATGTATGTATTTGTTGAAATACAAGTGTGAATTATTTGAAAGGTTCAAAGAATTAAGAATTAAAACAAATTGGCAAAGTATTAAGATTCTTTGATTAGATCAAGGAATAAATACTTGTGCAATAAGTTTCTAGATCATCTCAAATGGTTTTCTCATAATGGACACATCCTGATACGCAATAATTGATTGATGTATCTGAATGAAAATTCATACCTTGTTGAACATGGTACGGTCCATAATGATTTTACCGATATTCTAGTATCCTTCTAGGATCATGTCCTAGAAATGGCTGCATATCTACGAAAAGGTAACCTCAAAAATCCGGCCCCAAGACTCTATAAAAGTTATGGACAGGGAGGATTCCTAATCTTAAGTATGTTAAGATAAGGGTTTGTCCAACTTATGTGAAAAGGTTTCAAAGGATAAGCTTGGGACAAAATTTTATAAGTGTCGATTTGTGGGACATCCTAAAGTAAGTTTAGGGTATATGTTCTATAATCCTACTTAGCAAAAGGTGTTTATTGCGAAACACGCTGCCTTCTAAGATAAAGGTGTTTATCATTAAAGGGGCTAGTGGGAGGATAATAGATCTTGAAAAGTTCAAGAACCACAAAACACTATAAGTCAAATAAGAGGAACCTATAGATAGACCTATTGTACCACAACCGAATCGTAAATCTGGAATAGTACCGAAGATACCTAGGAGGTATGGATTCATCATGGATGATGATGATGAGGTACACATCATAGAAGATGATGATCGAGTTACATTCGATGAGAGGTAAGACTTCTAGTGTGTACAAAAGGGTCGGTGGGAGGCGTCGTGAAATTTCTAGTATTATATGTTGATATACTACGGATGAGGAATTACATACCAATGCTACAATCAGTAAAGATAAAGTTGTCTAAACATTCCTCCATGAATGATTTGGAAGAGTATCTTAATTGGGGATATAAATCTATATAGATAGATTTAAAAGGACGCTCAACTTAACCCAAGGAACATATATTCATTTGATGCTAAAGTCGTTTAGCATGGCAAACTCCAAGAGATGTCTCATGTAGATGAGCTATGGAGTGTATCTCTCTTAATAGTCCCCATAGACTCCAAAAGGAGAGGTCGCATGAGTGACAATCATGTATGCAATGAAATATACGAGACACGATGTTGATCGGTCATATACGGAGAAGTTCATCGTGAGTCGGTGAAAAACATCTTAAAGTTCTTAACCAAAGCACTAAGGATGTGATCATATTCATGGTGGGTCTAAATTAAAACTAGAGGGCTTAACAGACTCAAGTTTTTGAGATGACTAAGATGATGTAAAATCCACTTTAAGGTAAAGCGTTATCTTGAGCAATTAGTGCGAGTGAATTGGAAAGGTTCCAAACAATGAAAGAGTTCTTTGGTTTAGTGATAAAGACAAAGTATATAGCTATAAATGAAGGCTGCAAGTTGATTGTTTGGATTAAAAGTTCATTACTGAGAACTAGGAATAGTTCCCAAGTCTCATCTTGGATCTAAACATGTGTTGTGGCACTTTCATTTGATTATTAGAATCATTGAAAGATGGGAAATCACTATAGAGATAGTGGACTCTCATGAACAACATTACATATCCATTAACTAAAGCTTATCCAACAATGGGATAATCGTCACTTAGAGAAGAAGAGTATAAGATACCATGACGATTGGCTTTTTAGTGCAAGTGGGAGATTGAAAGTAGTATGCACACAAGCCAATCATGTTTGATGATAAAGCATATACTTTGTAACAATCTTATTCATTTATTAATAAAAAGTATTAATTTATTAAAGGCTTTTAATTATCTACATGATCTTTGTTTTATAATATGTGATAAACCCATAGTTTTAAGCAATGCTTTTAGAATAATGATGATGATCATTCTAATGAGATCTAAATTCTTTGAAAGCTTAAAAGCTGAAATAGTTCCCAATCGTTGGATTACTAAATTGGGGATTAGTGAATCCGGATAGATTGGTACATACGTTCTTGCTCATTGGATGAGGATGATTGATCTCATGATCATTTGTGTGGAGACACTAAAGCAAGTATGTAGGTGCTTATTGGAGAATAAGTTCATTGAGCGTGGCTTGCTAAGGAATACGTAATGGAGTTTTTTTGCTGTCGATAGGAATTCCTGTAGTGATAGTAGTACAAGTGATCCTTGGACTTGAGATTATCATAGTATCTTGTGTATGATGAGTTATACTTTGACTTATTCCTTAAGACCCTTAGGGTATATCAAAGGGTATGCTTGGGTATAACAAGTTGTACATGGAGATAATGTATGATCAATAAAGAATCTACCACTTCTAATAAAAGAAGAGAAATGTCCTATGTGATTCGATAAATGACAACCCGATGAGTCCTTGGCAAGGCGATGATGAAATTAGAAAGGAGTTTCTAATTTGCATTATTTGGAGTTGTGCATTTAAGGATCGAAAAACATATAATTAAATAAAATAAGACTTGTGGTAATTCCATGTCTTATATTTAATTGGGACATTGTATGGTGGAAGGATTGAATTATCACGGTAACTATTTACTCAAAGGTTCTTTAATGATTAATGTTGAAATCTATATTATCTGGAAAGTCGTTGATCATTAGGGAGGCTTATCCCTATTGTAGAATAAATATTATTTAAATAAATTAATTGTTTAATTTATTTATTTAAATAAGATTAGAATTGTTCTAATTGATTTATTCACAATAGGTTTAATATGGAGAACCTAAAGGGTCACACCATAAAAGGAAGAATAATTATTTAAGAAGTTAATGGCATAATCGTAATAATATGTTAAGTATATTTAATTTAATCTATGGTGATAGAATAAATTAAATAGCTTAATATTTATTATTTAATATTTTAGAAATATTAAATATAAATTAATAAGAGGAGTCTTATTAATATTATTACAATTATTATTATTTTAATTTCTAAAAGAGTTTAGGAATTAATTTAATATAAGTACTCTCATTTATTCCTAATTAGATTAGGAAGGAAAATTAGTTAAAGGAGTTTAATTAATTATCCCTAATAAGATTAGGGAGCTTAATTAATTAAAAGAATTTAATTAATTAAATAAAATCCAATTCCTTAATTGTTAAGGTGGGTTGCCCACATCTATAAATAAGAGGAGTCTTATTATGGGTGGGATGGGTTGTTGATTTTTCAACATACGTATTAATCCCAACTGTTGGGAGAGTACACCTTTTCTATAGAGATAGAAAACTAGGGTTAGCCATAAACACCCATCTTCTTGAATTTTATTCTTCCTTGGTGGATCACCTCTAGAGGCCAAACACATGGGTGGCTAACGTTGATCAAAGGAAGGAACCAAACCCGGTGGATTCAAGATTGAACGCGAAAGGATTTGGAGGTGAACTTGTACCTGAGGAAGCTCGATCTTCAAGGGTATGATTTTATTCTTTATCTTTTCGTTTAATTAATAATTGTGCATAAAGGATGATCCGGGTTTATGGTTTGTAAATTTTTAAACTCTGATTTTACACGCTTCCGCACTTTTTATGCAATTTGATTGCGTTATGAATATTACAAACCTAACAGAAAAGATTCAAACGATCCGACAACGTATAAAAACCTCACAAAATCGACAAAAGAGTTATGCTGATCTTCATCGAAAGGACGTGGAATTCGATATAGGAGATCATGTGTTATTAAGAGTTGCTCCATGGAAAGGAGTTACAAGATTTGGAAAGAGAGGAAAACTCAATCCTCGATTCATCGGTCCATTTTTAATCCTCGATCGAGTAGGAACTCTGGCCTATAGACTCGCTCTACCGCCAAGTATGTCTCGTGTTCATAACATTTTCACATATCCATTTTACGTAAATATGTGAAAGACCCGAACCATATTATTGAGTTAGAACCCAGGACGAAATAGCGGAAGATTTGACGTATGAAGAGGTTCTATTCAAATTTTGGATAAGAAGGAACATATTCTACGCCCAAGGTTATACCTCAAGTCAAAGTTTTGTGGAGGAACCACGATGTTGAGAAATGACTTGGGAGTTAGAATCGAAATGAAATCAAGGTATCCTTACCTCTTCGACATAATGTGCACGTACCCTAATTTCGAGGGCAAAATTTCATAAGAAGGGAGGTTGTAAGACCCCAACTTTTATAAATAAAGATGAATTTTCTATAAATATTATTTTTTGAATATTATGGAATAAAGTTGATATAATGTTATAGTTGTGGGTAATATTTATAAATTTTGCAAAGTATGCAAGTTGTTATAAAATATTCGTTTGGTGGGGAATATTCTTTTTGTTAGGGAATATTAAATACAACTACTCAATCATTGGTGGACCCCCTAATGTAAATTATTGTCGGATTGAGAAAACGACAAAAATATTTTATAAAAATAACGGCGGAGGTGTTACCGTTAAAACTGTTGAACTACCCGGTGGTAAAAGTACAGTAATACGCGTGGTTGCATAGTAGCACACGGTATTGATTATTGATCCTTACGTGAGAAGTCACTCAGCTATGCTTAATTATTGCTACAGTAATTGCTGCATCGTATCTCTTATATTATTGATTCAATTATTGTCACAGTATCATCTGTATAATATGTTATAGTATTAAATCAATAATTGAGACGACAAGTTATAAATGATTAATAATTGTTGAAAGATTAAATATGTGTTGATGAAAAATAAAATGATTTGTGGTAAGTTTGATTATTTTATGGGGGGATCATATGTCATCATCTAAGAGTCTCTTCGTCAATAGTAATTACCTTTGTGAATAGTAATTACCTTCGTCAATAGTATTTACCTAAATCGATAGTAATTACCCTTGTGAATAGTAATTACCTTCGTCGATAGTAATTACCTTTACCAGACGTCGAACCACTTATCGTTTCACATTACAGGCGTCGAACCACTCGTCGTTTCACATTACAGGCGTCGAACCACTTGTCGTTTCACATTACAAAAGTCAAACCACTTTTCTTTTCACATTATTAGTCGTCAAGCCACTTGCCTTTTCACACGGCAGGTGCTAAGCTAGAAATCTTCTATAAATAGAGGCCTAGTGCTTCATTATTTTTCACGAATTCATTCAAGCTATAGAGAGAGAAAGTATAGAGAGAATAAGAGAGAATGAAGAAGAGTATTTTTTTACTACTAATCTTCTTTGTGATTCAATCTCCTACCAAAAGTAAGGGGTGTTATTCTTTCTTATTCATGAAGAAGGCTGTTGTTATTCCATTGCTTATTATTCTTTGGAATAACTTTGTATATGCTGTGGTTTACCCTATACTTGGTGACATTCTTCTTACCGGGACTGGTTCCGTCTTTATTATTATTCTGTTGGAACATCCATGCGTGTGTTTTTATTTCGAGGACTGGTTAAAATCTTTATTATTATTACATTTGCAACATCACTCGTCTGCGTGTGTTTTACGCCGGACCTGGTTCCATTCTTTATTATTCTATTGGAACATCCTGTTTGTGCGTTTTACGCCGGACCTGGTTCCGTTATTTATTATTCTGTTGGAATAACCTGCCTGTGCGGTCTATCGCATGCATGGTGATTTCTTTTGTTATTCTATTCTTTATTATACCCAGTTGGTTAAAACTTTGACTTCTATACTCCATGAAATTAGTGGAATATCCTTGATATTTGCGTTTCATCCAGTATCTTTTCATGGAAATATTCTTACGATCATTTTTGAATTTTACTCTACAAAACAAAGATCATGTTGATAATTTGGACGTTAATAATTCCTGGATAAAATAATTCTTGAACTTGTTTTATTGAATTCTTATATCATTGTCATCATCCTCATGTTTATATTATGTTGAAAGTCATCTGTGGCCTGTAGTGCATAGATGGACTTGGTATGATTATGACCAGAGACTATTGATTGTAATCATAACCGTAATGTTACAAATGATGTGATAAAAATCCTCGATGGTCAGTAGTGCATTGATGGGACGATTGTTGGCATGATCATGACCATTAATGAATACACAACTATTCTTGGCCCGTAGTGCATGAATAATTGTGGTCGTGATACTAAAGAATATCCTTGGTAGTAGTGCGTGGGTGATTCGATGATGTGGAATATTTATTAAAGTTTGAGTCTCTTACCTATAATGATGATGAAAAACCTTTTAAAACCTAAAAGATAGTAGACTTTATTTTCTACTTGACTCTTTTAATGGATTGATATTCGCTGCAGTTAAAGCTGGTTGTCATTGTATTTTATCGGTTTAACATTGTTGAAGACTATTGATAATTTATTACGCATTATCTTTGTCATAATATTTCTTCTTGGGCTAGTTGAGCTCACCCTTTCTTTCACTTTTTTCTTCTTGAAATGAGAATATATAATTTGGGACGAGTCGGGAAAGCGAAAGTGATGGTCCCGAAGATAGCATTAGTAGTCCTCACTATTCGTGAAATAGTGTGATAATAATTGTAATGAGGACTTTTTTTGAGTTTGTATAATATCTAGTAGGCGATATTTGTATTTAAACTCACGATTTATGTCGTATTGTTATACGCACGCTTATGTTAGTAAGTTGTATTTAAATTCTGTACCATGTAAGTGGCGACCCAAGATGGGTGATGTATACCTAATTTTGGGGGCGTCACAATACCAGTCGCAGGGAACCGACCAGACAATCGCTTGGCAAACTTCAAAGACTTCAAGGTAGTAGGACCACCAGAATTTAGGGGAACGGCTGACCCTATGGAAGCCCAGACATGGGTTAACGAGATAAAAAAGGCGTTCGTAGTTGCTAGGGTAGATGAGGGGCAAAAGACCTCTTTTGCCACTTATATGATGAAAGGGGAGGCGAAATTTTGGTGGGAAGCAAATGAAACTAGGGCAGGAGAGGGAGTAGTTACTTGGGCTAGGTTTAAAACTTTGTTTTTCGAAAACTACCTCTCAGCTAGCATGCAAGCTAGGATGGAGGTAAAATTTCTGGAGTTAAAGTAGGAGAACATGATTGTTGCGGAGTATGACACAAAGTTTAATGAGTTAGCTAGGTTTGCTCCGCATCAAGTTGATACGGAGGCTAGGAAGGCAAGAAGGTTCGAGCTGGGATTAAAACCTTGGCTCTACAACAAGGTGGCGGTGTTAGATCAATACTTTTGCAACAACACTGTGGAAAAGGCTATCATATTGAGGAGGGAGTGAGGCCATAAGCCTCTATAATAAGGAGAAGAGGAACAAAAGCAAGTCTGTAGGAGTTGTGAAGGTGGAAACTAATAGTGGGAATAGGGGTGAGAAAAGAAAGGGGAATTATTTTGGGAATGTTCAGGTGAAACAGGGAAGGTGTGAAGAAGCGAGATAGTTCGATTGTGGAAAATATGGGAAGAATCACCGGTGAGTGTCTCGAAGGGTAAGTTTGTATGTTACAAGTGACAGAGGGTCATATCTCTCCCAACTGCCCCAACCCAAGGATGAACAATGGGTGTTTTCTATGTGGATCGACTGAACATAAGATGAGGGATTGTCCAAAGAGGAAAATGGAGGCAGGGAGTGTAACCACGGGAAAAGGAAGCGTGACTATGGCAATCACAGGACCGACTTCAACCAACAAACCAACCTACGAGTCTTCAATATGACGGTCCAGGATACTGTGGCAGCTGAGAATGGAACTCCAGGTATTATTCGAATAACTTTTATTTTCGTATATATATTTGATTTTCCTTTATATAGCAAATTATTTTATAAATAAATTTTTGAGGGAGGAATTTGAGTTCTTTTAGAAATAAAATTTCCGTTTAATCAGAAAGATAAAGCTTTATATGAATAGTTAAAGATTTGTTCGATCAATTATGATCGAGATTTATTGGCAATGATTGCGTAGGCTATGTACCCTTGTATGTATGAGTTTTAAAACGGTGATTCCGGGGACGAAATCCTTATAAGGGATGGTGAATGTAATAACCCGATATTTTCTATGTAAATAAATAAGAAATTTTGCATATAAATTTTTTTTATTTGAAGAAGGGAATATGTGCCAAGTAATGTGTATGTATATATGTAATAAATAAAATTTATTTATTACATGAATAATTTCAAATAATTTTATTTTAGAATTATTGATCATTATAACGTATATACTTATAATAATTAATTTTATAATAGAAATGTCTTTATTATTTATTTTTTATGAAATATGATTTTTATATTATTTAAATAATATATGAAATGATTATTGGAATTATTATAATTACTATTTTATTATATGAATTTTAGTACGATTATTAAGTTAATTATTTTAACTTAATTAATAATGTTAGATATGAAAAATAAATCAGATATGGAATCCAAACCCTAAATTTGGGTACTGATCAAGGGATGAGAATAATAATATAATATTAATTATATTTTTATTTTTTAGTGCTATAAATATGTACTGTAAATGCATAGACTGATAACGGTGGGCCAAATATGGTAAATTATGGCATAACCCTCATATCGTGTTATTAAACACTAATTGTTAAACTCGGTTATGAGTTCGAGACTGTGTAGTAATTGTGTTATATGAATTTTACTGTGTATTATATAATTTCAGTAATTAGGAGAAACCCTAATTACTGTTTTAGTAAATTGTAATGATAATTAGGAAACCCTAATTGTTAATTTGGGAACCCTAATGATGTTAAGGAACCCTAATTATTTAAACCCTAATTTTTTATTAAAAACTCTAATTTCTATTAAAAACCCTAATTTAATTAGTGTGTTTAAAATTAAAATTTTATTACACTTTAATTTTTAATTGTCCAAACCCTAGTAATTAATTGGGAAACTTTAAGATGTAAAATCTAGTGAATAAATCTTAGATTAAAGCACCTTAGACAAGAATGCCCTTAAATTAAATAAAATTACTAAAATACCCTTTTGTCCCATTAGTTAAATTATTGCTAGCCAAATCTTTGCAAGATCTGGCCAGCCACCCCCTAGACCTACCTATGAGCCTACAATCTATAACACATCACATGATCAGCCATCCCATACATGCATACATGATTTGCTAGATTTAAGAAAGAGAAAGTGCTCATTTTTGGCCTAAACTATTCACAAGCACTTAGCCATTCTCTCTCAAGCTCAAACCCACAAAATTCTAGTGTTAGATCAGTCCTCAATCAATCCCCACGAACCTCAATATCAGATCAGAAGAACAGAATCAAAATCAAAGCTTAAAAAAGGTACAAAAACCCTAATTTAAAAATCATGTGATTTGATGTTAGATGTTAGATTTTTTTTGTTAAACATGTTATATAAAGTGTCTAATGATGATCCGGGTTGCAAGATGTTAGATCTATAACATATAGAGGCTCAGATTTGATGTTCTTCAAAATCTGGGAAAAATTTTGTTTTGGTGTCTGACAACGAATGTCAGGCCTTATATCTCTGTGATCTTTAATGATTTTTGTGTTTTGAAAGTTTGTAGTTGTAGTCTGTTATGTGATCTTGGATCTAGATCTGGATCAAGAATCAGGCCTAGATTAGTTGTATATTGTATGTTATAACCGGTAAAAGGTCGTTGACCGACATTGACTGGACCTTTTCTGGGTAGCCCAGAAACCGAGAACTAGAGTATGACAAGTATTTGTTGGCCATGGATCTGTCCGATTGTAGATGTTTTGAGTTCTTGTTGAAACAATATTGTAGTATGTTATGTTAACTGTTGATTGAAACTTTTATATAGTCTAAACATCATTCGTGTTGGATTTCATGAACGGTCAAACCGAGTAGGAAGAACATGAAATACATTTTCTGGGTAACCCAGAAAACGTATGATCATGTATTTCTGACAAGGTTTGACCGATCTGTATATGTCAATTGTGTTGTGATTTTGTTAATGTTTTGTAATAGATCTACTCCATTACATGTTGGTTACATACTGCATCTTGTAAATCACTAAACCATTACAAGGATTACAAGTTGTAGAAGCCCAAAAATGGACAGTCGAATTGTTCTTCATTTCTAGGTAACCCAGAAATGAAGAACAGCTATGACAGCTTGCTCATGAGCCTAGATCTTGAAATTTAGTTATGTTATGAACCTATTGGTGACTGGATCCTGTAGTCTTGCACGCGTACTACACGATCTTACCAAGATCATGCCCAGAATCATCACGGTTTACAAACTATTGTTGGTCAAACTAGCTACCTCGTCAACTGACATTGGTCAAACTAGCTATCTTTTAATTATTAAAAATACCAAATAAATTATTAAAAATTATTTTAAATTCTGAAAATTAGTGTTTAATTCTTTTAAGTATATTTCATAAATATTTAATATTTTTGAAATATTATTAGTATTTAATTTATTTAATTATAATATTAAATAAATTAGATAAAAATGATTTTAATATTTGAAAAATCATTTAAAATTATGTTATGATATAAGAAATTAATTTAAGTTATTTTTTAATGACTTTTAATATTTTGTGATAAATTTCATTAATAAATTAATATTAATTATACTTAAGTTATTTACTAAATATATTAAATAAATTAATTAAAAATGATTTTATTATATTAAAATCATTTTAAATAATAATAAGGTGTTTAAAAATATTTTAAGTTATAAAATATAAATTTCAATATTTAAAGGTAAATTTCATTAATTAATTATTATTAATGATATTAAAGTTATTTAATAATTATATTAAAGAATTTAGTTTAAAAATGATTTTAATATTATAATAATCATTTTAAATGAAAATAAAGTGTTTAAAGATATTTTAAGTTATAAAATATAACTTTTAATATTTAAAGGATAATTTTATTAATAAATTAATATTAATAATTAATAATTTATTATTAATGATATTAAATTTATTTAATAATAAATTGTTTAAAATTGGTTTTATTAATTTAAAATCATTTAAAAGGATATAAATGAATTAAAAATATTTTAAGTTATAAATAATGACTTTTAATATTTTGATAAATAGTACATTAATATTTAAATATTAATGGTAATTATTTAAAAATGATTTTAAATGTTTTAAAAATCATTTAAAGGTAATATTAATACTTTTAAAATATTTTGAGTTATTATAAAAACTTTAATATTTTTGGCAATAATTTCATTAATAGTTTAATATTAATTAAATATTAATGATAATAGAATTAGTTAATATTTAAATCATTTAATAATAATTTCAAAGATTTGAAAATTCATGATAAAGTATAATAATTATTTAAAAATTATTATAAGGCTATGAAAAATATATATGGTGATATTTAAAATATCTAAGCGAATATTGAACTACACGATAGATTCTTAGACTCGATATTTACTCCGATAAAACCGCTTAAATTTAATCAAATATTTCGTAAACCCGATCCGGACTTAGATAAATTGACTAGATATGTGTTTGTTAATGAATCAATGATTGTTAGATATATGTGACAAAGTGATTAGGTTATGTCTTCAACGCAATAGGCTGTGTTACGTGTTACGATATATATTATTCTAATCGAACGAATGATCTTATTCTTCGATAGGTCTTTGTATAAAAGATTAATCTAAGTTGCGTTATTGTAGTGCGTTGACTCAGAATAATATCTAAACCTTATGCACTACTATTATTTCGTGCAAACAGGTATATCATGTTATGCAAGTTTCCTAAACTTACTCCAATTATTATTGAGCAAGTATCCGAACTATTCTTTATATTATGCAAGTATCCTACTTTTGCATTTACTTTATGCAATGGACATGAGTAAGAAAGTTTCAGAATTATATTATTATTATGCCAGATTATTAACTCTATTATTATTGATTATGTATCCAATCTTTGTATTCATACAAGTTCTTACATTATCCCATCATTGTATTATTGTATAATTCAGATATTTATTTTGCTCGTTAATTCGTATATAGGGTTAGACAAGTGTCCCCACTTGGATAACCATTGTATTTAATTATATGTTGATAGATACTTATTTATTTCAAGTATGTATACATTAACTTAAAATCCGTCTAAGCTATTTGATTCAGCTAGATATAAAAATATTGTTGAACAAGATAGAACGTTATTGTATCCAGCCAGATTATTTTAGTTCGGATTCCCGACTAAGTATGAACATCCCGAATATGGGCAAACTTTTGTGCACCTAAGGTGGATAGAGTGAACGATAATATCGTTCTTGCATGTAGTATTGATCAATACAGGGCATAACGGGCTTATCACTCCCCGTGCGTAAGTTACATTTGATTTCTGGATGAATTTCGTTTAACCTTTTCGAAAATAGAAAACAATGTTCATAGTATGTTGGATCGATTCCGATTATAGTCTATACGTAGTTTCAAAAATTACATATGGAAGTGATATGTTGTTATTATTGGTTCAAATTTTACTTCCCAATTGTTGATTCGTTGTAGAAGTGTCTTTCAAAGAAAACATTTAATTCTTTCAGCTAATATATATTGTTTTTATTACTTGCTGGGCAATCCAATGCTCATTCTTGCTTTAAATTTAAATGTTTTCAGTTAAGTATGATCAACAAGAAGGTTCAGGCAAGAATAAGGGGAAAGGAAAACTGTTCGAAAAAAATTTATAATATGTTGTGTAATAGTTATAGTTTATTAAGACAATGATACTTATTGTCCATCCATGCTTAGCCTCCTTAGCCTCTTGCTCCAATTGATCCTCATGTCATGCATCCAACAGCCTCATGCCATTTACATCACCAAATCATGCCATATCCTGCACTTTTACACGAAACGAGTTTTTAGTAAATGCAATGCAAAATAACATGAAATTCAACTAAAAACACACTAAAATATACTTTAGATGGGCCTAGTTCGCGTGAATTAATATCCAATAAGTAGGTGTAAAACCCACTTATCAACTATGGCGCGGGAAATGAGCTATCCTTGGCGCTAATTCCCAATTGTGCCCCTGGAAGCTGGAAAAGATAAGCAAAGCCCTGCATCATAGACATTAAACATAATAACAACAAAATATAAATAAAAGCTAACTAAATAACTGAAAACATGAAAGAACTTAAACCACAAAGGATCTGATTTGCATGTATAAATCCCACTCATCAAATACCCCCAAACTTAAGCATTTGTTTGTCCTCAAGAAAACTAACCGACACCCACACCTACACTACTATAAGACACGAATGAAGAAAAATTCTATAGACTAATATCATGGCCTCAAAGCACAATTATAAACCCTCTCTGAGAATAGGACAAACACTCATATGAACGAGGGCTTAATGTCTATTAATAAACATGAGACTGTAATCGATCCATTCTGTGTGTGTGCAGACCAACCATCTTAACTAGCTATAACCCAAATTAAGATCATATAATCGACTGTGATAACCAATAAGCTTACTATGCAACTCACATAATTAACAAGCATTAAGAGAAAGATACAAAAACAAAAATGGATCCAAAGGCTCTAGTATAATGAAGTAAATTCCGACTCAAACAGTACTTGATTACTTTTAGGCTAAACAGAGCACCCATTAGCAAGCTTTCGATCAATGACTCCCAAGACAGATGACTTTAGGGCATTAGGTGTAGAACACCCCTATGAATCTAATAACTCAAGCAACAAAGGCCACGTAATCAACATAAGTCCAAAATAGATTTTACCAGCATGCGTTTATGGGTGAGTGCGTTTCCACGCTCCATCTCAACCCACCGTAGGACTGTTATTATAATAGATTTTTTTTTTATAATAATAGAACTATAGACTCAAAAGTAAAAAGCCTCTAAGTCTTTTATAATCTTGAAATCAGCAGAGTTTTAACAGCGTACAAATTTTCAACACAATAAACAGACAACCTAAATCTGGACACATAACTAGAAAAAACAATTTGTCAGTGCTCGATAAACGGGTGGATCCAAAATAGTCTCGCCTTATCTAATTAACATGCCCCTAGTTTACATAAATTTGACATTACTCTAAGAAAATGATATAATTACTTGGCGCTTGTCATAGGCCACAATCAAAACTTAAGTGCTATAACACCCTAACCCAGCATATAAACAATTACAGACCGGGGGATAGAGTTAATCAAAATATAAAAGGAAAAATACTATAAAATATAAAGTACCCCTGTCAAAATAGGGCAAAGCCATCACACAAGGCATTAAGTATACCAATAATCAGTGTAAAACTCAAAATGTATGGCTATCCACAAAATAATATCAGACTTAATCAAGATATCCCCAAATTTCACCTGGAAACTACACCAACCCAAAAGATATACAACCAAAAGCATGCATACATACATAAAAAAAAATACTACTATACAAAACATGCATCCAAAATAAATCATTCACCATAAACAAAAATCTAAACCATAATAATAATCACATAAATAAACTATAGTTAATAAGTAGTCTGGGGCTATCCAGCCCAAATGATTCACTCAAGTCCTCACACCATAAACATAAATAAACATAAGCAACGTAGCAGTTCAAATATTATTAGACTAACACAATTCTTATATAATTAAAATAAAAAGAATTCTCTCCCCCAAACTTGAAATATGGCTAGTGTCCTCAATGGCCTATGAACTTCAGCATCAAGCATCCTGAGCATTGCCACATTTATCACCCTCATCATCCTCATCATCCTCCACATTGACAGGTTCATCCTCGCGGGCCTCCTCCCAAAGCGGAAATTGTGGCAAATAAGGCGCGTAGACTGGAGGCGAGGGAAATTGGAAAGGCATAAAGTCCGCGTCATCACCTCCCTGTGCAGCATGGATGTTGGAAAGTGTGCTCGCAAACTCAGCGTGATAGTGGTTGAATTGACTCTACCATTGGGCCACAGTGTCCACCCTGCAGTGAAGGAATTTCAGGCTATTCAAAATCTCTGTGAGGACCCTAAAAGGAATGGCCTCAGATGCTGGGGGCTCAGGCACTTGTGTGGAAGTCCCAACTTCATTGGATGGCGGTGGGTGTGGCGCTGGAAAACAGCCATCTCCTCGAGGATGCGACTACGCGCCCTCCCAAATTCCATAATGGGAAATGATGTTATAATCAATGATAGCCATAGGTGGCTGGGTGATATCTTCTTTTTCCCACTTCACACCCTTTCTTTTGCTTAGACGTGTAATTAGAGATGGGTGAGGAAGCCCGGACATAACATTGCTCAGTATGGCCTTCTTTATAGATTCCTGAATAAGCACCCCGACATCAACCTTAAAGCCCGTGACAATTACAAAGAGCAGAACTGCCTTCTCCCTGGTAACATCGCTGATGTGATGTGTTGGCATGATATTTGCACAAATGAAAGAATACCAGGCCTTACCATAACGACTTAAGGCCTGCTGGGGGGAAGGACGTCTTTTCACCATGGTATTCATTGGTTTTCCAAACAGTCCTAGGCTTGCAAAGTTTAGCAATGATTTCATCAGTGTTGTAACTGCGCAGCCCAAGCTCCCGGTAGTCTTGACCATCTTAGTTGGGAGTCCCATAGACTTTATTGATAGCCCGTGTGACATCCCGAGAATTTGGATATTTATAAAATCTTAAAATATTTAATTAAGGTTAAATAATAAACCTAGACAGAAAATAAGTGAATGGATTTGAGATTTTCGAGAAGGAATTCTATGGATTTAAAAAATTTTGTGATGAATTATTCATGATTAAGGGTACATGTGAATATGTTCTGGGTATATGGTATTATATATATACAGTATGTGGTTAAGGGTCAAGAGTTGATCAGATAATCTATATTAGTGGCAAACCATAATATTATATTAAGAACGTCAGTGTTCAGCTAGAAAATTCTTATGATTTATAAGAAACCCTAAAACCGGTTCTGGAAACCCTAATTTCAGTTCCGGGAATTCGAAACCCTAATTCGGAAGTTGAAAACCCTAATTTGGGAATGCAATGTTAGTATAAGATTTAAACGTTATTAATAATAAACCCTAATTTATAATTAGGGAAAACCTAATTGTTAATTTAATAATTTTAATGTTAATTAGGAAATATTAATCATAATTTACAAGTTATAAGTAATTAGGAAACCCTAATCTAATTAGGAAACCTAATTTCTAAATTAGAAAGATTATTTTTCTATTTAAAACCCTAATTCTTGGGTTATAAACCCTAGTATACAATTATGACCCTAATTGCTTAATTGGCAATTTTAATTAGGAATAATAATCCTAATTAGCAAGCTTAGATTATGATTAGGAAATTTTTATATAATTATAGAATCCTAATTATAATTTAGAAATATTAATTTTTTATTTTGGAAACCTAATTTGGAAATTCTAGAATTTAATTTTAAAACCTAAAGGGTTAAACCCTAAACCATAAGGGTTAAACACTAAACCCTAGGGGTTGTAGCAAAAGACAAGTATGTCATTAAATTAAAAATCAAAATGACTAAAATACCCTTAATGCATTATTTGGACATAACTTGCAAATCTTGCCCTAGTGTGAGTTGTTGACCAACTAAAGGCTATTCCATGTGCTTATATCTATTATTTCAGCTAACATTGCCAGCCATATACACTACATCATGATTTATATAGATTAAAAGTAAGAGAAAGTCTCACTTTATTTTCCAAACTTGTCCAAGGCCATTCTCTCTCTTTAAATTCGGGAATGAGAGTGATAGGGAGTGAGAAGTTAAGCTCATATCATCACATAACTCTCTGTAATGACCCCAAAATTCATACAATAATATTCTCCTTCTTGATCGTTAACAATACAACTTTAATCTATCTTTACATTATTATTCGATATTAAAATCACTAAAAAATGCGAAATATTTAAAACTTTTATACATTTCCTTCTGTATTGCACTAAATCACAACCTTACATTACATCTCTTCGATTCAAATCTATATCATGAATCGTTACAACAAAATGACTATACAAAGTCTTACATCATAAATAGATATCCATATACACCGGATAGTGTTGATCAATTTAGCTATTGCCAAATCGTGCGCAAGTATACACAGTCTAACAAGTAATACAATGATAAGGAGTGTGTCGTACCCACGAGGAACTATGACTAATATTTACCAAGTACCGACTATGTATCGCTAAAGTCTTATTCAAACAGCAGTAAATGGAAGTGTTGTTAATCTAGTTAAAACTAATTAACAAAGCAAGTAAATGGATAACGAATGGTAATCTAGGGAATTCAAGCTAAGGTCACAACTTCACCCCACATAGGTATTCTGCCGAACACCTAACGTGTTATGCTTCATCAAACTAGCTACCCTTCTCTCTTTGGTCTTAATGGTCATGATGATTTGTCGACCGAGAACGCATAGGTGCCTATGCACCTCTGTCGAGGTTTGCACAAACATATCCTCTCCAGATCCACCCGACATGGAGTAGAACAGAGAAGAACGTCCAAGCTAGATGCAATCCTACATATGTCTATGTGAATTAATCATAACAAATATTTAAGCATAAGTTCTCAATAGTTCTACGCACAACTTATGCAGTCAAAACCCACAATCACATGCCAATATATTTAGGTGTAAATATAATTCCTTCTGCCGATATCATGCAGATTACCAAAATCATCACTAATGTCTTAGCGAGAATCATTAAGCACAAATATATCAATCCAAATCATAGAGTGCCAAATAAAGAGATAAAAGACAGTCAATTTAAATAACAAAGGGTTCCATTATAACCTTAGAGTAAATATTCAGTTCATAGCTATTAAATCAAATACAAGTAGCAATAAAGACAACATTTATAGATTATAAAATCAGAGAAGATAAATTGATAGAAGAAACTCTGTCAAAGCCCCTTCAGTCTCCAATCAATCCGTTCCTTTCAAGCTTTCCACTCCGTGTCGATCGTTGCTCTTGTGCTCCAAAGAAATGCAAGACTTCTCCCTAAATCTACCTAATCTATATGTACAGACATCAACTAAGAACTAGATAGAGAAAGTACAAAAGAAAACTAATCTAAGCTAAAACTACTAGATTATATGTTATAGGATATCTGATGATCCGGAGATGTAGAGACTCCCTCTGTTTTATACGCCTCCCCACTTTTTGCTAGGTCAAACACAAGCCCTCTCTGCTCGGATCAGTAGCTCATGTTTGTATGTATGAGAAATAAGATTAATAGTTAGTATTGCGTGGCGCCAAGTATGTTAGGAAAAATTGAGACTCATGCAGCCATGAGCCTAAGAAAAAAACAATTACACAAGGGCGCAGTGGTGACGTCGGCCAAGACGGACAAAGAGATGGCACTTGACATGCGAGTCTAACATTGGGCATTGGCGTTGCGGCGCCAGTGTATAGAAAATGACAGTTTATCCCCTGAATGCTAGAAAACACTTGTAAATCTCTGCAATTCGTCG
Source organism: Panax quinquefolius (assembly GCA_020205615.1). Classification (NCBI taxonomy): domain Eukaryota; kingdom Viridiplantae; phylum Streptophyta; class Magnoliopsida; order Apiales; family Araliaceae; genus Panax; species Panax quinquefolius. The sequence continues at coordinate 72,778,549 of CM035171.1, read as the reverse complement.
ATTAAGGACAATAACACTATAATCATATAAATCCATATAAAATCTACGAGAACAGGCAACTATTTAATTTATAAAATATCCGATTCACGGGTATAAATTCCACTCATCAAATACCCCCAAACTTAAGTCTTTGCTTATCCTCGAGCAAACTATCAAACACAAGACTACTAATAAAACACACGGGAAAGAAAACTAAAACTGTAAAGTATTATCATGGCTTCAAAGCTCGATCATAACCACTCCAAGATAATAGGGCAAACACAAAAATGAATAAGGGTTCATTCAATTTCAAGCATAAGACTATATTCGATCCATTCTATGTGTGTGTATGGAGACCAACCGCCCTAACTAATCATAACTCAAATAAGCTCGTACAGTCGATTGCTAATATCCATAAGCAAACTCCGCAACTTAAACATTAAACAAGCACTAAGAATAAGACGCAAGTGCAGGAAAAGATCAAAACACTCTAGCATAACGACAGTAAAATCTAACTCGAACAGTCCTTAATTACCTTAGGCTATTTAGAACTACCCATGAATGAGCTTTTGATCAATGACTCCTAAGCCAGATGACTTTAGGGCACTAGGTGTAGAACACCCCTATGTGTCTAATAACTCGAGCAGTAAAGGCCACGTAATCAACATAAGCCACTGAGATTTTACAACAAAAACAAAGATTATTTAGCGAGTGCATTTTATGCTCCATCTCGATATTGATCCTGCGTTTATTGGCGAATGCGTTTTACGCTCCATCTCGACCCACCGCAAAAATTTCAATATAAACTCGTCTTTTCAATTTTTATTTTCATTTCATACATTTTTTTTATATATGTCAGGATGCCAGAAACCAAGATCCAAAACTGTATAAACGTCTAAGTCTTTATTACATTGTAAGAATGAAAGTTTATAAAAGTGAACAAACTCTCAAAGAAATCAACATGCGAACTAAATTCGAAAAACTAACTAGTTACAAAGTTGGTCGGTGCTTGCTAAGAAGGACGGATCAATAACAGTTTAAACTGATTGAACACCCCTAGTTCATACATGCTTGACACGACTATAAGAGATAGGCATAAATACTTGGCATTTGTCATCAGCCACAATAAAAAATTAATGATAACTATAACCCTTGCTAAATAGCAGCTCAAAATAGGGTAAAAAGGCCATTCAAATGGCACAAGCATCTAATCTGTATAAGCCCCAAAAATATGGCTATAAACAACAATCATGTTGATAATAATCAAAGCATTAATAAAATAAAAACCAAAACAGTATATGACATTCATAATGATAAAAAAAAATCCAAACATAAACCCGCAGTTCAAAATGACTGCACCATAATACTGATAAAAAGTCATAACAAAATACTAAATATTCAACCTAGCATGGCAGTACAGAAATAAAACAGATAATAGCTAAAAACACCCCCAAACTTGAGGTGAGCAATGTCCTCATGGCTAAACATAAAGCAATCGTATGCAAGAGGGCTTCCCTGAAGTTCACTACTCAGCAGCAGTCTCGTCCTCATCAGCCTCGGTAGGCGGGGATGGTGGATGGTATAGTGGGAAGACAGGCAGCTCTGTAAACTGGTATAGCGTGAACTCAGCATTCTTGCCAAAGTAGTCGGTGTAAATGCTCTGCATGGTGTTCACCACCATTTGCATCTTGCATATCTATCTCATGCTCGAGCCCTCACGAGTTTGCTGCTGACTATATTGCCTCCTCGCGCCTCTGCGCCTCGGCGTCACATTTACGATGCACGGCGAGGTGAGGGATGCCATGATGTCCATCAATAGACCGTATGCGGATTGGTAGGCGCTGCCTCAAGTCTCAGTGGCTCGCTTTCTGGCTCTGTAGTAGGGGGCGGCGCTGTAGGTGGCCCGTAGCCTTCCCCTCTGACATGCGACTCTACCCCATCCCACACAATGAAGCGTGAGATTGTCTGGTGGTCGATGATTGCCATGGGAGGTAAGGCTATCTCCTCCGCCCCCATCAATTTCGCCTCTGCGAGTAAGGGTGATCAAGGAAGGATGTGGAAGTCCCGAAGCCACTGTGCTCTTGATCGCCTTAATGATGGACTCGTGTATAAGAACCCCGTCATCCACGTTCAGGCCCGTGACAAAAGCAAATAGGAGGATCGCCCTATCTTTGGTCAAATCGCTCAGGTGCCGGGTAGGAATCATATTAGCACAGATGAAGCTTAACCACGCCTTCCCATAGCAACTGAGCGCTAAAGACGGGAAACTGGTCTTTTCACCCATGTAGTAGTTCTTTTTCCATGAAGTCCCGGGCTTGTAGAGCCTCCTGATAATATCCTCTAAGTCATAAATCCGGAGTCCCGGCTCCATATAGTCTTTGCCCGCATAGTTGGGCGTGGCAAATAGTGCATTGATGGCTTCACTACCAAACGCCGCTAGCTTTCCCCTAACTTGGACAACCGCATCACCCTCAGGATCTGTGTTGGCATAGAACTCCCGAACCACTGATACGACAGCTGACCCAGGTGGTTTTGTGAAATGGGTCCATTGGCGTTCTTGTATCATGGTTGCTAACTCACCATCCTTTTTGTCTGGCTTGAACCCCCGCTCAGGAATGAGATTTAGCGCGGCAAAGGTGCTTTTGTACCTTTTCCAGGCCTTCGCATTGATAAACTTGGCTCTATCCCAAGCCGTCGGTGGTGCGGCGGACGATGATCCTCCCATGCTAAGGCGTTGTCGCTTTTGTGCCATTTCAGAAATCGCAACAATTTGTATGAACACAAATAGAAAACTGAAGCACACATTCCCCCAAACTTAATGCAGATAGTCCCCAATAAAAGCCCAGTGAATCCAACCCAAAACAGCCCCAAATCAGTCAAATTTTTGGTTCAGGAATTTTATCAAACACCTAGAGTGCACTCTTCAAAATCAATTTGGACAAACCTTTGTTTGTATTTGCTCTAGCCAGATTTTCGTTAGTAGAAATCACACAAATCACCAGAGAAAAAGAATTGCACAAAGCACCAACCCATAATTCGATTCAAATCTTAGTGCCAACTGAAATCCAAAAGATTTACCTTGAAAGGGGTGAAAACCTGTTGATCTCCTTTTGGATTCACGCCTGACTTGAAGTTGGTCTGATTTTGTGAATTATTTCGCGAATCGATTATGCTTTGTAGAGGGTGGGGGTTTGTGTGGAGAAAGGGACTGTTGTTTGTTCGTGGTGCTGAATTTTGTCGAGAGAATTGCGAGATAGTGGTGAGGCGTGGCCGAACTTCTTGCTAAAAACTGTATTTAAAACTCAAATACTCATTCATCGGTGCCACTTGCCATGTGAGATCGCTTTTTGTTACTTAGCCCATGCGCCGCTACGAGGGTCGGGCTTCATTTCATGGCGCCGCAACGCGAGTGTGGTTTTGTTATTCGGTGCTGCGGCGCGGAGGAGAGAGAGTGGGTAAATAAGTGAGGCGCTGGGGCGCAAAGCCGGCGCTGCAGCGTGGTTTGTAGTACACTTGGTGGCGCCGCGGCACAAGATGCCATTTTCTGATATTTTTCTAACTGTTATCCGTACATGCCAAGACCTGACTACAAAGTAAACTAGATATAACTACAGGAAAACGGATAGAATTTATACTGAGATGGGGGTGCCTCCCCACCAAGTGCTTGTTTTAAAGTCGTCGACTTGACTATACCGACGCCGTTCAATCCGACTCATAAGCGAAGATGACCTTTTTATGCCGCCTATTCGTTAATTTGTTTGGATTCTTGGCAAACATGGATGATTGGTTATCCTCATTCTCCTTGTCCATCCAGTCATCCATCGGCACAAAGAAGCTTTTGCCACTGGAATTATCCACTAATTCGCCTATTTCATTAAGATAAAAACGGTCTGTGTGCGCTATTGGGCCCTCACAGATTTCCACAGCCGGGAGCGTGGTTTCTGATTGTAGATCAGTATGGACTATACAACCACTATTTATCCTTGTGTCTCCAACTTTAGACTCCACCGGTTGGCTAGTCTACACTATGACGTCTCTCTCAACAACTGTGTGAGCCTCATTGCATTTTCCTTGCGTATCCACCGTGCAATACTCTACTGCTTCATCGTCGAGATCAATTATGACTGATAGATGGCATTATGGTGGATTTTTGATGGCATTGACGAGTTGCCCTAATTGATTCTCAAGGCTGTGCAATGCGGCTTCTTGGCTTGCCATCCGAACCTCATTTCTCTCAATAAAATCGGCGAGAAGCTCTTCAAGCATGTTCTCTTCTTCTTGTGTTGAGTACTCAGAAAAGCTGTCATTGGGTCGAGATGTCAATTCATATTGTGGCGGAGACTGATAGTCAAACTAAGATGCATGATTCGGATCATGATATGGCTCCTGACTGTAGTCCCAAGAGTTTGGATATATGACGCCCCCAAATTCGGATACTTGAAACCCGAACTCGGTGCTTCACGATACCATTTCTATGAGCGGAATAATACTAATAATAATAACAATAATATAAATAACAAACTTAGTTTACATATATCAGAGTCTAATCCCAAGTACGCAACCTTTACTATAATTCCTTACATGATAGATAATATATATCATTTGCCTTAATACAGTCTAACTATTACAAAAGATACCATTAAACATATTCTGTTTGCTTTTCCTTTTCACTTGTCCTTGTCTGAACCTTGAGGTTGATCACGCTTAGCTGAAAACATTTAAATTAAGCAAGGATGAGCATTTGAGTGCCTAGCAAGTAATAACAATTATAATTATATTTAGCTGGAAGAATTAAATGTTTTCTTTGTACATCACTTCTACAACGAATTAATAGTTGTGAAGTCAACTGAACCAATAATAATAACATAACAATTCTATCTCAAATTTTTGAAACTACGTATTGACTATATATATAGGGTAGTGGACATACTATGAACATTGTTTTTAGTTTTTGTTAAGGTTTAGCAGAACTTCATCCGCAAATCGTCATGACTTACAGGCACGAGGGTGATCTGCCCAATGTGCCCTGTATTGATCAATACTACATTACAAGAACGATATGATTGTTCACTCTGTCTGCCTTGGGCGCATAAAAGTTTTCCCGTGATCGGGATGTTCATACTTAGACTGGAACCCGAACCAAAACAATTTGATTGGATACAAAAAGGTTTTTATCATATTCAACGACATTTCAAAATTTATGTCTAGCTGATCAAATACCTTAGACGGCTTATATATATATATATATATATATATATATATATATATATATATCAATACGTGATTAAATATAATGATTATCCAAGTGGGTACACTTGTATAACCATATTTCAAAATTAATGAACAGAATATATATATGAATTGCTATATACTTACATGTTTATAATCAATAATCGGATATAGAATATATCACAATAGGGTTAATAATATAGCGTAATAATAACATAATTCTGAAACTTCTTACTCATGTCCATTGCATAAAGGAAATGAAAATGTAAGATACTTGCCTGATGTGCTGCTTACAGTTCGTAACTTAGTTCTATCCTTTATATCACGGCCTATCATTAATCTATAATTTTACTAATTAGAATAACATATTATAACACATAACACTGATTACCTTTAATTAGCTAGATGATTAGAAAAGCTTGATTAAACTTCTTCCTCTTCTTTGATTCTCAGAATTCTCTTCCCAAATTACAGAGAATTCTCTCCCTTTCTCTATTTCTCTCTTCTGTGTTCTTAACCTTAGAAAAATAAGTTACGTATATTTACTTAGCCCTCAGTTACACAATCCAATAGTCTCAGCAGTTATAGAATACAAAGGGTCTCTAGGCCATGTTTGGCTAGAACCCAAAATCCTTTTTTTTTAAATTTATTTTAATACTCCTCTATTATTTTGGTACATTTGTCACACATAACCAAACCAATCTTATAATTTCATATTAAGTGACATTGTGTTTATTAATAACTTAATTTATCAAATCACTCCTTATCAACATAATAAATTTATTTAATAAATCATTCATCCTCTAATTTAATTATTTAATTAAATTAGAGCATTGTCATTCTATTAGCGTAATAAAATACGCACCAATTATAAAATCAATTTACTTAATATCATCATACATGAATAAATTATTCCATAATAATTTCCATCAAATATTTTATTATTTAATAAATATCTCAACTAAAATATTTATTTTACTTGATAATTATCTTAACTATTTATAAAATTCACAATTAAATTACATTAACATATTACATTTTTATGTAACACATTACCCTCTCATTTTATTAAAACAAAAATATTTACATTAATTCACTATTTCAATTAAGTGAATTACTCACAATAATTATGAAATTTAATTCATAACAATTCCATTGACAATAAGAAATAATAATCAAATTATATTATTTCACACTCAAACTCAAAACATCTCATAATAAGAATTTTAATTATTAAATTCTTATTTTAATAACTTATAAAAATTCGGGTTGTCACATCCTTCCCTCCTTATAAGGATTCCGTCCTCGGAATCACCGAAACCCTACCTTACTAAGGTTTTTACAAAATCTCTTTCACAATTATCGTTGAATAACTTCAACACGTTAACTTAGCAAAAGTTTTACATATACATATAATTCATTCATTTCTTCAACAACTTTTAGGTTTTATTACATAACCTTCAATTAAACACAGTCATATATCAAATATCATATATTCTTTAACCCATTTATTTACTTTTCTAAGGATCGTTATCATAAACACTCGGGATATTACATTCACCATTTCTTCTAAGAATTTCGTCCTCGAAATTTTATTTATTAATCTTTATTCATTCAATCTATGAAACTAGATTTTACGTTCATTGGGTTCTATAACCCCTGCTTTTCACACAGATCTTTCTACAATTATTAAACTTTTCTACTAAAAGTTTTACATTATTCTTTGATAACTCATCTCCTTCTCATTTCAAAATTTCTTTTCTAACTTATTCAATATATTCATCATTAAGTTTCGCATTCTACAACTTACTTCTTTCTAAGGAATATCATCCTTACCACATTCGCCTTTTAGAATAGCAAGAATCTTCCACAATTACTCAATAATTGGGAAGCAGTATGAATAACTCAGGAATTTAAAAGATTCCAAATCATGCTGAGGGGTCATAAGACCTTGAACTACGTCCACTGTTATAAGTACTCTTTCAACTTAAACCTTAACAGTCATTAGACTATAGGGACTCCCGTACTTAGGGTGTTAAGCCCTTCGTACGATGTATTGTGCACAAACATTCACTTAATCAAAACATTCATATCTAACTACATAATCATAATAAAAATTGAATAATAAACCTTCCCTTAAGGGATTAAATTAATAAAATCTCCCAGGTTATTTGACCTTTAAATACAATCATTCAAATGCGGAATTTAAATAAGTTCATTACAATAATTCAAATAAAGTCTGATAATAACATATCAACATAATTACAAGTCTTCAATACTTGTTCATCTTTTTCTTTCCCTTACTGGTGTTAGGTACGTCAACCTTCTCAACTTTAGCTGTAATGTTTATATAAGCAAGAGTGAGCAAACAAGGCTTACTTGAAATGAAATTGAATAAAACTTTACATTAACTGCCAAATAATAGGCTTAATAGAACTGAACAATATGTTCTATTAACATTCTGAATTATACAACTGAGGTTCTAATGACCACAAACCATGTCCACAGTTATAATTACTCTTTCAACTTAAACTTTAACAGTCATAAGACTATAAAGACTTCACGTACTTAGGGGGATCAGCCCTTCGTACAATGTATTGTTCACAAACATTTCAACGCTAAGCGTAAATCCCTAATAATATGGTTGTTCATCTCAGTATTTAGATTACAAGTTCGCACCAAAGTAAGTTTGGTTTGGATACATTTCAAGGTAATTTGGAATTCAACGAACATCAACTAAAGATTAGTTGAATAAAAGGTATTCACATTATGCTATGGAATAAATCATAAGTGAATTAACATTGTATATTAAAGTTATGCTTTAGGAATAATCTAAGAGCATAAATATTGAATAACTATAACATACCTTGCTTGAAAAATATTAAGCCAAGGTTATTTAGAATTGAATATTAAGCATGCATAATGAATAGCAATTTGAACAATAAAAACTATTCAACATCAGTATATCAGATTATATAAACTTGCATGCTAATTAACAAGTTAAAAACAAGAATAACTTGCTCAACATCAAAATAAGGTTTAGAAAACTTGCATCATCATGAACAAACTAGATACAAGAGCTTGCGAAATTATAATTGAAATAAGACAAGAAAGCTTGCACAATAATAAACAAACTAACTCAACGAAAGTGTAGAGTTAGAAAACTTGTTCAAAGAGAGTTTAGATACTCGCACAATTATAAAAGTAGAGTTAGAGAACTTGCTCGAATAAATATTAAGAATAAATGAATTCGCTTAATCCAAGTTTTAAAGTAAGTAACTTGCGCAAAGTAAAGAGGTAAGGTTTAGAAACTTGCCTCAAGCGTAAGCTATAATATTAAAACTCACGTTCACCTACACATAGTATTAGAACCACTATATCTATTAGATATACTAACAATCACGTATCAAAATAACACTCTTTTTTAGTTAGACTTGCTAATTCAATACAAGTCTTATGTCACTTCATAAATATCAGAATTTACAAGTGTTAACCTTCACGACACATATTTACCAATCCTCGTGTTCAATAAACCACAACATAATGCGTTCGTAACTTGCTAATCATTTTTACAACTTTGAATTTATCAATTACATATCACGGTTCTTTTTTAACCTTCTTACTACATGTTTGACACATTAACATAACCTTAGACTAAGTTATAAGGGTATCCAAGGGTCTGCTATAGTAGCAGAAGCTACTATCATAGATCGTAGGTATGGCGTAGCTTTCGCCATACATACGTGCTTGAAACAGGTATTTGCTACTTTGGTCTTGTGACAAAACCGAAATAACCATGAACGATGGCGTTTTTAGCCCAACTAACATGAATTTCACCCACAAAACAGTGAAATTAACACATATAATTGGTATAAAACTACTACAAACATGTTTGCTAACATATTCAACCAATTAGAATAATTTAACAACAACTTAAACTAGTTTAATTTCTCAAATTCCATATTTTCATATGAAAACTCTATTTTTGACATCTTTTACAAAAATCATCACTGTGATTACAATTCTTCACCTAATCACTTCGTTCAAACTACGTTTTCTTCGTTTCTTAATGAACTAACATAAACAAGACTCAATTTATAGATTAACATACAAATTGACCACTAAAATTGGTACTTTTACAAGCCAAATGAAAAATATAAACACTGTCATTATTTTTCTACTTTTAACTGTAATTAGCATACAAATTTCTTGTTTAAACACTAGTTCTCACATCTCAAACACATATAATCATCATAATTTAAATGTATAACAACAATTCTAAACATATAAAATTCACGGAGTATAAAATGTGTTGCCGTAAAATTTATATATATATATATAATATTAAAGCTATGAATAATACCTTCAATTAGCTTGATAATCTTTACTAACACCACTGAAATTGCTTTGAAATCACAGACTTTCTCTCAATCTCTCTCAATTCTCTCTTAGCTTCTCTCTGAAATTCTCAGTTTAGCAAATAACGGAGCTAATAACCCAGTATGCGTAAAACAAAATAAACCTATATGGCCATAACTCACATATTAAGTATATCAGTTACAGACTAAATAAACGTATAGATTATAAATACCTTATTATTAATTAATTTATTTTATTTATATTATTATAATTCAAAATTTAAAAATCGAAAAGCCATAAGGCTCCGTTTGGCAAAACTCTTTAAAATTAAAGACTTAATATATTTAAGCCTTGTTTGGGTTAAACTAATTTAAAACTACTTTAATTATTTTAATAAACCATTTAGTTTATAATTTATAATCACATAGTATTTATTTGGATTTCCATATCCAATATTAACCAAATAAATTAATTACCCATACTATATTTTAAATAAATATTCCACTTAAACAATTATTACAAAACTATAATTTCATTATAATTTTATTTAATAACTTAACATACTACTTTAAATTATAAAATTAAAACAACAATATAACCTCTCATGTTATATTACAACTCTCTAAATTATAAATTAATTTAATTTAGAATATTATCTAATAAATTTAATTCATAAATATTTACTAATAATAACCACATCAATAAAATATTTATTTCATTAATTTCAACAATAAACACATCAAATAAATATTTATATAATTCAATAAATATTTAATATTATAATTTAAAATTCCGGATTGTTACATCCTTCCCTCCTTACAAGGATTCTGTCCCCAGAATCACAACTCAAACAATCAAATTGTCACATTCTTCCCTTCTTACAAAGATTATGTTCCCAGAATCAAAGACACAGTTTAAACAAATAACTCAGGGTAATTTTTCATCATTTCAGCTTCAAGTTCCCACGTTGCCTCTTTGACTTTGTGGTTTCTCTATATCACCTTCACAGAAGGTATCACTTTATTTCTGAGTACTTGTTCTTTCCTGTCGACTATCTAAATAGGAATCTCTTTATAAGACAAATCTTTACTGAACTGAATTGGTTCATACTCGATCACATGCTTGTAATCGGGTTTATACGGTCGTAACAACGAAACGTGAAAAACATTATGAACGTTTTCCAACTATGGAGGTAGAGCTACCACATAAGCCATTTCTCCAACTCTTCGCAGCACTTCGAAGGGTCCAATAAACCTCGGGCTTAGTTATCCCTTTTTACCGAAACGAATTTTCCCCTTCTAAGAAGAAACTTTTAGGAATACGTAATTTCTTACGTCGAATGCACGATATTGTCTGTGTTGATCAACATACTTTTTCTGTCTATCTTGGGCTGCTACCAATCTTGTCCTAATGAGTTTGAAAACCTCAATAGTTTGTTATACCAGTTTTGGTCCTAACAGTTGGCATTCACCGACTTCATCCCAGCACAGTGGAGTTTTGCACTTTCTGCCGTATAATGCCTCGCGTGGTAACTTTTGTTATAGGCAAATTCCACCGACGGCAAATGTTCTTTCCAGCTCCCTTTGAAATCCATGATGCATGCTCTCAGCATATCTTCCAACGTTTGGATTGTTCGTTCGCTTTGGCCATCTGTTTGTGGATGGTATGACGTGCTCATTCACAACTATGTTCCCATACACTCTTGTAGTCTCTTCTAGAAATTTGACGTGAATTACAGATCTCTATCTGACACAATTGATACTGGCACTCCATGTCTCGAGACGATCTCTTTAATGTATAACCTTGCCAACTGATCAAGATTGAACCTAATCTTTATTGGCAAAAAGTGTGCTGATTTCTTTACTCTATCCACTACCACCCAAATCGCATCGTACCCTTTCTGAGTTGTTGGAAGACCTACCAAAAAGTCCATTGTGATATGCCCCAACTTCCATTTTGGTATTTCCAATGGCTAAAGTAATCCACTTGGTCTTTGATGCTCGACATTCACTCTCTAACATGTCAAGCACCTTGCAACGCATTCTACAACGTCTCTTTTCATATTTGGGCACCAAAAATGTCACCGCAAATCTTTATATATTTTCATACTTCCTGGATGAATCGAATATCTTGAGCTATGAGCTTCTATTATGATTTCGTCTTTAATCTTCGATACTGCTGGAACTCAAATTCTTCCCTCGAACCTCAGTAACCCTTTAGTATCGATCTTGTATTTTGTATCACTACCCTCAACCACTTTCTCTTTGATCATTTCACATTCTTCATCTTGTAGTTGAGCATTTTTCACTTTATCCGCCAAAGTTGGACTAGCTTCTATCTGGTATAATTTTTCATCGGTTTCTTTTGGAAATTTGATTTCCAACTCTAGCCTTGCCATCGCTGAAATAAGCTCTTTTTGGTTGGTTAACAACATCAACTTTTCTCGACCTTTTCTGCTTAAAGCATCTGCAACCACATTCACTTAGCCTGGATGATAAAAGATCTCACAATCGTAATCTTTTATCAATTCCATCCATCTTCTTTGACGCATGTTCAGGTACTTCTGCGTGAAAATATACTTCAGACTTTTATGGTCTGTGTAGATCTCACATTTTCTCCATAGAGATAGTGTCTCCATATCTTCAAAGCAAATACTACTGCAACCAACTCTAAATCATGAGTCGGATATGTGATGCCCCCAAATCCGGGTATCTTCCAACCCGACATATGGTGCTCCACGGTGCTACAGTTCACACAAACATTCAATTGATATGCCTCAAAAGAACGAATATGTCTTATATATATTCCAAAACAATACTACCATTCCCCAGGTTCTTTATAACCATTACATTTGTTCTTGTCATAATATCAAATAGTATCATTACAAACCTATACTATTACATAGGTAATCTACAAGTTCGCCTTAGCCTTCCCTTTATCCTTATCGAATCCTTTGGTCCATTCAGTCTAAGCTGCATTCATATGGTTCAAGCAAGAGTGAGCATAATAAGCTCAGCAAGTATAACAATTTCTTTTAAACAACATGCTTGAAACATAGGAATCATATATCTTCAATAACTGGATAATACTTACGAAGTACTATCAATAATTCAAAATAGCATTTCCTTTTTCTTCAAAATGTTTTACAATGACAATATTCAGTAAAAACTCAATTCTGGTTCAAGACCATGAACGTTTCATAGTTCTTTGAAAAGGACAACCCGACACTAAGTCTGTAAGTCCGGCATAGCTTATGAGCACTTCTAGGTGATCAACCTATAATACTCTATGTTGATCAACACTACATTCATTAAACGTGTGTACGTTTAAGTTGTGGCAACCTCACGTGCCCATCGAATACTCAATGAAAATACATTTGTTTATTCATATTCAGGCTTACCTTGACTCCGTACCAAATAATTGGTGTAGGATAGCGTTATCAATTCTATATGAAAGGACTTGTAAAGAAATCAATCAATCTATCAAGATTAGTCTAGCCGAGTTAAAACTGGCATCGACTCTTTCTTTAAAACCATACATGCATCTCATAACCTGAATAATTTGAATACTTGGCTAACACGAAGGTTAAACAAGCATTTAGAAAAACTTTCCTTCAACGTTTGCTACAGTAAAATTACGTTTCCTTTGAGTCTTTACGGTCTCTACAACACATAACCATATAACATACCACATTAGGTCATGAATGAACATACATAGTTCCTAAAGAATCTTACCCTTATTCTTAATCTAATTATGTATTAGATTTGTTATTATTGGTTCCGGCTTGCCGTCGTTCTTTTACATCGTCCTTACCAACTTCTGTCTTTTCTATAACTTAATTGAAATTATTTCATTAATATAACTCGGTCCGAGTTATTCATCCTTCCTCACGGCTTACTAATGTCCTTACGTTATTAATCAAACTCGCTCGTCTTTGGTGAAGTACCAACAATAAATACCATTCATGGTTTACTTAATTACCCTTCACGTTCTTCGTTTAATTATTCTTTCTGTCAACCTCTGGTGTATTACTTAAGGTTATACATCCTAAATGATGTTTCATTAAGTTGATTAAGAATTTAATTTACTCTTCATTCACTTCTCTTTTACTTTACATGCAAACCCATTCTTTTCTATGATTCACTTAATGCGGTATTTGGCTATTTCAATTTGTTGTTTACAACTTCGCGGCGTATGTGCGGTTGTTTTGTACCTAGGACTTCGCTTTCTCATGCACATATGGCGCGCCATCTCCTTTGATATTTGATGTGCTGCAGCGCCAATTAACAAGGGACTATGTTCGGTCTCGAACTGCGACGTGGGACTTTCTACCTTGAGTCGCGCTGCAGCGCGGACTCTGTGCATCAGATAAAGTTGACAGATTTTTCATTTTGTGAGATTCCCGGACTCGTAACTTCTTCGTTATAAGTCAGAATTGGCTCGTTCAAGAGCCTACGGTTCACAAATTACATACTTTACGTGTTCATGCAAGAATTTTATCTATTTGACTTCTTTAATTAAAAATTCACCTATTAGTCCATTTTTAACAAAAATGATAAACGTTCGTGAACGTTCTATGCTCGTTTCTTCGTTGTAAGTCGGAATCCGGTCATTTTTGAGTCCGCAACTCTATAATGCCAAATAAGACTTATCTCTATTGAAAACCAATGTTTCCAAGCTCAATATCAAAATTTGACTTCCATTCTGAGAATTTTACGAATTCGACGATTATCGTCCAATCGTGTAAATTCTGGCAAAACTTCGTTACTTAAGATTTGTTCTTCATTTCAAATGGATTCATTTTGTCATACTAACATCTTAACATACTTACTCAATTAAATTATAATCCTGATAAGTTATTACTTGTTCTTTGTGAGTTTGTAACTTATAAAAATATAAATTACTTATGAATTCTTTTCTCACGACTTATGATAGATCATGACTTCTAACCCTTATTCTTGCTTCTTGTTATCATACTAACTTCATTAATGTAGACATAGCACAAATCTTAAAGATTCTTCTTTATTTCATAATTTATATGATTACGAATAGCTTATTCATGACTTATACGACTTAAGTCCATTCATTAATCATTTTTACTACTTCTTAGCCTACAATCTCACCATTACTCACTTCTCTAACAAATGAAGAGAAAGAGATTCATGGTTCAAGATTGCTTACCCTTGATGATCACTTGACTAGGCTTGTTTCTTCTTCTTGCTTCTTGAAATATGCAATCTAGCTTTCTAGCTTTTTCTCTCAAGCAAATAAGCTCTCAACTTATAAGTTATAAAGTGTTGGATGAAATAAACAACCAACAAATGAAATGAAAGCTTGCTATTTATAGGAGTTGCTAGGTTAGGGTATAATGGTCAAAAAGCCATCCACCTCCTTACTATTCCTATCTTAGCCATCAAGTTTACTTGATCACCATATTATTTGCTTAGCCATTAAGTTAACTTACCTAGGACATAGCTTATCCTTTATTTGTTCATCACATAAAAGATCTTTGCTTTCTCGCCATATTAATTACCTGTTCACCACAACACTTAGCCACTAAGTTACTTGCTTATCACTTTGGATCACCCATGGGTTGCCCCATGGTTCATGCCTACACATTGGATACTTACTTTGGGCTTTACATTTAATTAGCTTAACTAACTTAACTTATACATTGGGCTTACAATTAAACAAACATTGGGCTTTGTTTATTAATTCACATTGGACTTAACCATTTCCTACATTTGGGCCTTATCATAATTCCCATTGGACAATACAATTTCCTACACAACTCAACAAATCCATTACATTTGGCTTAAAGCCTTATAACGTATAATATACGTATTCCAATTCATATAACTAATCATCATATACGACATACCATCATTCATACATACTCGTATAATACCTCGTATCGTACTCGTATTCATTACCTTGTTTAATACGTACGCATTATACGATCATCGCTTTAATTTATTATACGCATTTAAATTCCTTCTCTGAAATCACATTCCCTAACCATTAGATTTTAAGTCCGCTGATGAAAAACTGTGTTTGCCATAACTGAAATATTATTGGATATTCCATCTCACCTCGATATTCTATCGTTACGTATTTCTCGAAAGTTAAAAAATAATTCCCGAGCAGAAATGCGTGAATATTGTGTTTTTTGGAACATTTTAATTCTACAACGTAGCCAAAATACTACGACGTTCCGACATATCTAGGTCATAGAACGACCTTCAATTCGCTTACTCCCATAAATAATCAATTAAATTCATTTAATCCACATAATTAAATAAAATTTTAATTTTCCTAAAAATTCGATTTTCTTGGGCGTTACACTCTTCCCTCCTTATAAGGATTCTATCCCCTGAATCTTGCTAATAATACATACACCATTGAGGAAATTTTTTCCTTTATTTTAATCTCGAGTCCCCACGTTGCTTCTTCGGCATTGTGGTTCCTCACATTCATCTTTATCGAAGGTATTATCTTATTTTACATGACTTGTCACTTCCTATCAATAATTTGAGTTGGAAGTTAAACACTTATTAACATATTACGCTATCTTACTTTTATTAGTCCTTCTTTTAACTCGAAATTATATGAAACTCAAATTCCTCCTTCAAAACGAGATGATACATGATCTTCTCTTCATCCTGCATCTGGTTCTTCATTCACTTGCATTCCTCATTACCAATTTGTACTTACTTAACTCGTTCCATTTTCATGGATTGAGTCTATATTGTGAATAACATTTCTAACACTTCATTCTGTAATTTAACTTCTAACTCTGATCTTGCCATCTCCGTTATTAACTCATTCTGAGTCGTTCACATTGATAGCTTTTCCCTACCCTTCCTACACAATGCGTCGGCTTCTACGTTTACCTTCCCTGTATGATATAAGATATCTCAGTCCTTCTCTACTGCATATTCAACTCCTTCTATGTGGAGATATATTTCAGACTCCTATAGTCCGTGTATATCTCACACTTCTCCCCGTATACATACTATCTTCAAATTTTTAATTCAAAAACTACAGCTACCAATTGTAGATCATAAGTAGGATAAACCCTCTTATAATCCCTTAATTGGCATGATGCATACGCAATGACCTTGCCATGCTACATGAGTACGCAATCTTGTCATCCATGCGAAGCATCGAGATACACTACAAAATTCCTCGTATCATCTGACAAAGACAATACAGGTGCCTCACTCAACCTTCCTTTTAGCTCCGAAAAACTATTTTCTCACTTCTCATTCCCCACATACTTCTCAATAACAAATTTGTCTATCTCTTAAGCTATAATTCACATGTAGTGAATTCCATATCCAACTTCTCCCTCCGTAGTGTTTCTCACACAATCTTCAAATGTTCAACGTGATCTTCTGCCGTCTTAAAATAGACTAGAATATCACCAATGATCATTACG
Organism: Panax quinquefolius; assembly: GCA_020205615.1. Classification (NCBI taxonomy): domain Eukaryota; kingdom Viridiplantae; phylum Streptophyta; class Magnoliopsida; order Apiales; family Araliaceae; genus Panax; species Panax quinquefolius. The sequence goes on along the minus strand of CM035171.1, from coordinate 72,761,541 downwards.
ACATCTTTGTCCAAATATTATTTGAACACTCTGTGACGCTAATGGTATTTCAACCATAACACCTCATAAGAGACCCTATTAGCTTACCACCGACTTGCTCGGCACCCCTTACAAAAAGTCTAACTTGCACACATTAGTCAGCCTAAACGACATAACCAGAACTTGTCATAACTATAACGAGTTCTGAACGTCATCTTAGGTACCTCACACTTCCTGACGTTCCATCGACAATATCCCGTACGCAAATCTATCTTAGAAAATTCTTTACCCCTTTTCAACTGGTCAAATAGATCATTGATCATGGGCCATTGATACTTACTCTTAACCGCTAACTTACTCCTCTTACGATAGTCTATATGCAAATGTAACAACTCATCCTCCTCATTAACATCCTCCTAACTTGCATCAAGATTAGACAACAAGAAAGTCGCGGTGTTTAATTACCGTAAATTACTACTTTGGGTTTTCTTAGAAAACTGACTATTCATACTTTTATTCTAACAATTTATCAAAGTTCTAACGATACTTGCTTACCTTTATTATTCATGAAACAATTTCCACGAATATAATTAACGGAAGTTATTTCCTCCTCCTCTACCGTAATGTTTAAAGGTACTTATAATCCCTTTCAGACAGACTCCTAGATGAGTCTTCCCACATGTTTTATACTCTTCGATCTTATGCTTAGGATCCCCTTGTCCCACTCCAGTATTCCCGGAGTTAAAAATTCTTTCTTTTTGGCATACTACCACAACCATTGGCACTTTCTTCCTTGGTTCCTCCCTCTCCTTTGCTCTTATCCTTCCTCTCTTTGTGGTATTGAGTCAACGCCTCACTACCACCCTCTGCTATAATTACCTTCTCCAGAATGGTACCATAGGAAACACTCTGGAACACCGCAATTCTACTATAGAGCTAGGGTTTCAGGCCCTGCTTAAACCTACGAGCCTTCCTCTCCTCAGTGTCCACTTGATGTGAAGCAAACCTTGCCCATTCATTGAATTTGGTCGCGTACTGGGGAACCGTCATGTCCCCTAGTTTTATTTCTAAGAACTCAATCTCCATTCTCCTTTGCATGCTTGTAGGGAAATAATTCTCAAAGAAAATCTTCTTGAATTGTTCCCCTGTTACCGCATCTGTTCTAGCCCCACCCTGGTGAGCCTTCCACCAAAAGTTGGCTTCCCCTTTCATCATGTAAGTCGCAAAGAAATCTTGTGGGTCCGTCATTCCTTTGAACTCGGCGGACCTACGCTTTAATATTCTTTAAAGGTAGTCATTCTACCTACGCTAGGTTCTGCGGGTACTCTACCCCCGGTTTGGTTAGATGCAACCGTTAATAAATTAACGAACTCTTATATAGGGTTGTTTTGACCCCCCCCTGGTTATCATTATGTGATTCTGCTTCCTGATTATGTTGTCTTCTCCTTAGCGGCATTTTCAGATTAAATCAATAAAATTTCATTATTATCTATTTACTTACTTCGTTATTATTGCCACATACCAACTCATACCATAACAAAGCATATTAAATGAAAACTTCATTATATTCATATGCTTCTTCATAGTTTGAAACTATTTACAATTTGATTTCATAGCCCAAAAGCTATTACATCTCTATCCCGCAACTGTACTTCACAAAAGTGAAGATTTTACAAAAAGACTACCCTTTTATACAAAAGAGGGCTTTACGTCACTACACACATATTTATAAATCTAGATTTCTAATAATGCATAATAGCGTCCTCGTGTTTCTCATTCTCAATCTTCGTTACAGTATCCCGACTAATAGTATGTCGAGTTTGTCCTGACTCATTGGAATAACAAGCAACTTTCAGCTTGAAATCATTATGAGCACTCTCATGGATGGAAGACATCCGTGCTATCTTCCGGTCCTTATCCCCCAGTTCTTTTCGAAGATCATCGACCTCGTTCTTATAGTCTCTAGCCTTATTTATCATGAGCACTTCTCATCATGCTCTGACTCAAAATTTGCTTCTGCAGACTCCTTCGCTATATAAAGAGCACTAATCTCTTCATTCTATTTCTGCACAACTATACCCAGTTGCACATTCCTATCAAGCACTACTAGATACAATGATCTTATTGCATCTGGAGGTGTTGACTCTAGTGTAGGTACCACTATATCAACCGATGTCACCTCCATTTCTTCCTCCAAATCATTCATCATACTAAGGTATGACGATATATCCATATCTCCCTCGGAGTAGTTCTCCTCTAGCTCCGACTCCTCTAGAATCACTAATGGTACCTCCGCCACTGGCATGAGTACATGCTCTACTCTGTTCACAAGCTCTTCGCTCACCACGTGTATATCTCTATAAATTAAGCTATCGATCGACATCCTACAATAACACATAACATGTTGATTAGTACATAACACATAATAATATAAACATAATTCATATTTAATTTATTTAGGGTTACTTTCCATCTTTTAAATCTTTTGATACTGAGTTTCCTCAATACCTTATTGACCCATTCAACTCAAGTAAAGCTCGAGTTTACTTCCTTCGGACTTTTCCTTCCTTAACGAGGTTATTAGTCTAAGGTTCTTCCCCCCTTAAGTTTTATAACCTAATGCTTTGATACCAACTGTGACGCCCCCAAATCTGGGTATCTACCAACCCGACATATGGTGCTTCACGGTGCTACAATTCACACACACATTCAATTGAAATGCCTCAAAAGAACGAATATGTCTTATATATATCCTAAAACAATACTACCATTCCCTAGGTTCTTTATAACCGTTACATTTGTTCTTGTCATAATATCAAATATTATCATTACAAACCTATACTATTACATAGGTAATATACAAGTTCGCCTTAGCCTTCCCTTTATCCTTGCTGAATCCTTTGGTCCATTCGGTCTAAGCTGCATTCATATGGTTCAAGCAAGAATGAGCATAACAAGCTCAACAAGTACAACAATTTCTTTTAAACAACATGCTTAAAACATAGGAATCGTATATCTTCAATAACTAGATAATAGTTACGAAGTACTATCAATAATTCAAAATAGCATGCCAATTTCTACCAATTTCTTATTTTCTACACGAGTTTAGACATACCCACGTGATATAATTCATGCATAATCATTACTCAACATTTATATAATGATTTTAACCCATTGAAACACATAATTACAGAATTAAAATATTTAAATTTCACGGTTCTTGATGTTCTTGAAGGTTTTGAACATAAATCATGAAAATTAATACTATGGATTCGTTATAACACCGAATCCATTCATTTAAGGTTTGATCTCTTCGTATCAACATGCATAATCAAATAAGAGTGGGAATTTTACAAAAACATTTATGTTTGATATATTAAAATCACGTATAAGGCCATATGGCCATATTCTATACTCTGTAAGTTTTGAGCAACATATGCGACATATTTTATGATACTGATGATATGGTCTACATAATATATATATAATCAAATACGATATGGTAACATTTAACACATACATAAATTCATAATCATACCCTTTCCCAATTACAGAGACTTTACAAAAGCTTTGAAAGCCATTTTCATAAAACTCAAACAACGTAAAATAGAAATTGGTTTGGAGAAATTACCTAGAGTATAGATTAGAAGGGATGATCAATGATGATCTTTTCACAAATACTTGTTGATTACACTCTCACAATTTCTCTCTGTGAACTCTCAACCTTTTTCTGTTTATTTTCTAGACTTAGAAAAATGAAAAAGAAAGAATACGTATAATATAATAATGGAAAAGGAACTGACGCGCATTAAGGTCAGTTAACCCAATCATGGGTAACTGCTAATAACTCCCTTTAGGGCCTTGTTTGGCTAGCAAGAATAGGTTTCAAAACCATTTAATTTAATAAATCTCTTATACTATAGTTTAAAACATGTCACACCCAATTATACAATAACTCAATTATATTATTTAATTTAATTTGAATAAAATATAATAATTTCTCATTAATTCACATAGTCATATAATTAATTTTCTCATTAATTATAAAATGATATTAGGCTTATTAAATATTTCTTTTAATTTAATAAACTCACATAATTACATATTTTGAAATCATAAAATTCTCTATATTAATTTAATAAACATAACACATATCATTAAATTAATCTATCACAATTGCATCAATTAATTATTTAATCTAATAATTAAATCATCAGAAATATTTATTTAATCCAATAAATATTAAAATTAATTTATAAAAATCTCGTTCGTCACATCTTTCCCCCTTTAAAAGGATTCTGTCCCCAGAATCATGACTCAATAAATTCGATCCGTTACATTCTCCCCCCCTTACAAAGATTTCATCCCTAAGATAAACACACATGAATTAAGTAAATAAATGAGGGTAATTCTTCATCATATTCTCTTCGAGTTCCCACGTAGCTTCTTCAGCATTGTGGTTCCTCCAAATTACCTTAACAGAAGGTATTACTTTATTTCTGAGAACTTGTTCTTTTCTATCGACAATTTGAATAGGAATTTCTTCATAAGATAAGTCTTTTTCAAAATGTAGGGGTTCGTATTCAATTACATGCTTGTAATCGGCTTTGTAGGGTCGTAACACAGAAACATGGAAGACGTTGTGGACATTCTCGAGTGATGGAGGTAAGGCTACCTCATACGCAACTTCTCCGATTCTTCGCAGTACTTCAAATGGTCCAATGAATCTTGGGCTTAATTTTCCTTTCTTTCCGAACCTGATCTTTCCCTTCCAGTGAGAGACTTTCAAGAATACAAAACTACCCGATTCAAACTCAACATTTTGACGATGTGGATCAGCGTATTTCTTCTGCCTATCTTGAGCTGCTACCAGTCGTTCTCGGATCACTTTGACTATTTCTGCTGTCTGCTGTACCAATTATGGCCCTAGCAATTGTCTTTCGCCAACTTCATCCCAATAAAGTGGAGTTCTGCACTTTCTGCCGTATAACGCTTCATAAGGCGGCATGCCTATACTAGCGTGGTAATGATCAAGTAGGAGTATTGACCAAGACTTTGAAGTAATGAACAAGTGTAGGATAAGTTTTATGCCTTGCAAGTAATGAATAGTAAGGAGGTGGCTTAAGGAGGTGGGATGATTTAATGACCAATCTACCCTAACCTTGGAAAGTCTATAAATAGAGGAAGCTTACAAGCCATTTGTTGGTTGATCAAATAATCCAACACTTCTAAAGTGCTTAAGTGTTAGAGAGAATAAGCTAGCAATAAGTCATTTCCATAAGCTAAGAAGAAGAAGCAAGTTACTTAACAAGACTACAAAAGAGTAAGACTTCTTCTCAATTATCTTCTATCTCTACCATGATAGGATGATAAGAAAAGTTCTGATTAAGAAACATGAATGAGTAAGTAATGAACTTAAGCCAATTAAGTTGGTAGTAAGTCATTTAAGCTAGCATAAGTTATGAACTTATGTGAAAATAATATGAACTTGTAAGAAGTTTATTAAGAGAAATGATATGAAGGTAAAATAATTTATATGATCATATGTATAATGTATACCTAAGATAAGTTATTTGTTAAGAACATATAAGAAATGATGTTTAAGAAACTTTAATTGTCATAAGTCACTAACAAAGAAATCTTAAGTAGTCTATAAATGACAAGTTATAAGCTCTTGAAGAATAAGTCCAAAAAAATCCAACAATGAATATAAGTTGTTGTATTAAGTATGTTGAGATGTTCACATGATGAATGAAGTTCATTTGTAATGTTGAACAAATCATAAGAATGAAGAATTGCCGGAATTTGCACGATTGGACGATAAACGTCGAATACGTAAAATTCCCGGAATGGAAGTCCAATTTTGTGTTTGTTCATGAAACTATTGTTTTCCAATAAAGACAAGTCATAATTGGCATTTAAGAGTTGCAGACTCGAAAATGATCGGATTCCGACTTAGAACGAAGAAACGAGCGTTGAACGTTCACGAACGTTTATCGTTTTCGTTAAAAAATGAACCAATAGGTGAATTTTTAGCAAACGAAGTCAAATATATAAAATTCTTGAATGATCATGTAGATTACGTAATTTGTGAACCGTAGGCTTTTGAACGAGCCAATTCGGACTTATAACGAAGAAGTTATGCGTCCAGGAAGTTCACAAAATTCACAAACTGAATTTAATATCGGTGCGAGTTGAGTCAGCCATGGCGCCAACCCAAGGCAAAAAAGATCCGCCGTAGCGTGGAGGCAAGAATCGAGCCTCATCGCAAGAGTTCGCATAACGCGAACCTTAGTTCAATAAGTGGCGTAGCATTAGCCATGAACGAGGTCAAAAAACCTCTCGCGGAGTGTGGCGCAAATACGACCCATTAAGTAAGGACTCACGTTGCAGCGCCAAGTCCAGGACAATTATACATTAAGCTCTGGCCACAGTCATGTGAGATGTAGGTATAAAAGTTGAAAGCATGCCTTAGTCTCGAACTAAGATAGTAATGAAGGTTTCTAAATACAAAGAAAAGAAATGGAAGTAAACATAACTTAAGGAAGGTAGTGTAACATTGTTTAAACTTTGTTAAATCTTAAGGAATGTGATATAAAGGTTGTGATAACCTAGTCGAATATAGATGCAAGGGTAATGATAAACCAGAACGAATAATAATTGAATCTAATATACAATTAGATTGAAATGAAGGGTATGATATAGTCATATACATACTTGATTATATGTGACCTAATCTAAGGCATTATATGATCATGTATTGTAGAGACTTGAACGACTTAAGCATAAAGTTAATTTACCATAGCAGACGCTAAAGGCAAGTATTCTAACTCTTGTCTCAGTTCAATCTGAACAAGTTTTTTTTGAGGTTGATGTATTCTTTCGCATGAATTGAGTTATGATAAAGTTGAAGCCCATTCCTTTGGATAGACTTGATGTATTGATAATATATTCATGTATTATCAAATGTTCCTATCTTTTGTCAACTACTTGATATGGTTTTCAAAATAAGACTGAAATGTTAAACAAATGTTTTGTCGGTAAAACGACAGGCACGTGAGGTTGCCAAATGCTTAAACGTGCATACGTTTAATGGATGTAGTGTTGATCAACATAGAGTACAATAGGTTGATCACCTAGAAGTGATTGTACAGTATAGCACCATCTGTCGGGTTGGAAGATACCCGGATTTGGGGGTGCTACAAGTTGGTATCAAAGCCTAGGTTATAAAACTTAAGGGGGAAAGTAGAACCTTAAGTCATAACCTTACAAAAGAATAAAGAAGTAAAAGAAGGAAAGTAACCTTATAAAAATGCATTATATTATGTTATGTATTTTTATTATTTTACTGACGTGTACTAATCAAACTATATTGTTTTATTGTAGATGTCAGGAGAAAATGATATGTATAGAGATATACATGTAGTAAGCGAGGATTCAGTTAATCGAGTAGAGATACTACCAAGTTCCGTAGCCGTAGAACCAGCGTTGGTGACCATCGAGTCGAGAGACTCAGATGATTTAGACTACATGTCTATATTTGATGGCATGCTAGAAGAGGAGGTGGACGTGATGTCTTTTGACCAGGTTCCACCTACAGAGGACCAGGTTCCACCTACAGAGGAAATGTCTACAAAGGAATCAATGAAAGCACTATTTATGTTGATATTGGATAGGAATGTCCATTACTGCCAAGAAGTTAAGGAGTTGAAAGAGGAACTCCAAGTTGTCCGTGAGGACAAGGCTAGTATGGAAGGAATGTGGGAAGAGGAGCACGATGATAGAGTCCTAGCTATGGACAAAGTCCGAGATTTGAGAGGTGAAGTCTTTGAGCTCAAGCAGGAGCTAAAGACTAAGAAGCGAAAGTTGGAGAGGATGTCCTATATTCATAGGAGTTCTCATATAGATTTCCAGTAGCAGGTAGCTGGATATCAGGTAGAAGTAGGACAGACCCGTCATACCATCAGTAGAGATGTTATTGCCGGTTTGGCCAAAGCAGATTTTGAGAATGCCTTACGGTAGATGTAATCTAGCAATAGCTAGAGTAGAATAGATATGTAAATATTATGTATCTAGTAGTGACGTAAAACCCGCTTTTGTATAATAAAGGGTAGTCTTTTGTAAATCCCAATTTTTGGAAAGTAATTGCGGGATGAAAATGTAATCACCTAAGGTTGAGTAATGTAAACAATGTAGTATTATACTACAAGTTATGAATCAATATAAATATTTTTATGGAATATGTTGAGTAATGAGTATGAGTTGTTGTTTTATTACAAACAATAACAAACCAATAAGAATAAAGTAATAATGATGTGTTGTTTTCTTAACAGCGAAATGCCGCTAAGAAGGAGACAACGAAATTAGGGCGCTAATGTTAACCAACCGAAGGGTGGTCCGATTAATCCAATGCAGGAGTTCGTTAATCTATTAACGGCTGCATTTAATAGAGCGGGGGCTAATGTACCCGTAATTCCTGGAGTAGTACGAGCTACTACTTTTAAGGATTTTAAAAGTGTAGGTCCGTCGGAGTTCAAGGGAACTACGGACCCTATAGAAGCCCAGACATGGGTAAAAGAAATTGAGAAAGCATTTGTAATAGCAAATGTTGAGGAGGGTCAAAAGGTTGCCTTTGCAACCTATTTGATGAAAGGAGAGGCCAACTTCTGGTGGGAGGCAAACCAGGCTAGGGCCGATATAGGAAACCTAACGTGGGACAGGTTCAAGGAGATTTTCTTCAAGAACTATTTTCCTACGAGTATGCAACTGAGGGTGGAGATGAGGTTTCTAGAATTGAGACAAGGGGATATGACAGTTCCCCAGTATGCTGCCAAGTTTAATGAACTTGCACGATTTGCTCCACATCAAGTGGACACTGAAGTGAGAAAGGCTAGAAGGTTCGAGCAGGGCTTGAAACCCTGGCTCTATAGCCAAATCTCTGTGTTCCAAAGTACTTCCTTTGGAACCATACTAGAAAAAGCAATAATTGCCGAAGGTGGGAATGAGGCTCTTAGCCAATACCACAAAGATAGGAAGACCAAAGGCAGGGTTGATGGAGGAACCAAGACCGAGGGAGCCAATGGGAGTGGCGACGGTCAGAAAAGGAAGGGCTTTAACTCTAGGAATACCGGAGTAAAACAAGGGGACTCTAAGAGGAGGATGGAGGCCTGTAAAACCAGTGGGAAGACTCACTTAGGAGTCTATCTCAAAGGTAAGGTGGTATGTTATAATTGTGGACATGAAGGGCATATTTCGCCTAACTGTCCGAATCCGAAGAAGAATCACGGATGCTTTGTATGTGGATCAACTGACCACATAGCAAAGAACTACCCGAAGAAGGGGATAAAAGGAAATAAGGGACCTAATATCGGGAAGTTAGCTATTAGTGGTCCAGCTCAGCCGGGGAAATCAATGGCCCGCACTTTTAATATGACGGTCCAAGATGTGGTGGCATTAGGGGATGTAGTTGCAGGTATTATTCCGATCAACAATATAAATGCATTCGTGTTATTTGATTCGGGTGCTACTTGTTCGTTTATAGCATGTGATTTTGCTAGACGTCTAGAATTATTTCCCGAAAAATTGCCTATACCTTTGAACATTAAGGTAGCAAACGAAGAGATAATTTCTGTTAAAGATATTCATAGGAGTTGTTGCGTAGATGTACGTGGTTGTAAGTTATCGGTAGATTTAATACTGATAAAGTTAGGAGAAATTGACGTAATTCTCGGGATGGATTGGTTGATTAACCATGGAGCAATTATAGATTTCCAAAAGAAATGTGTGAGCATCAGGACGTTGAAGCAACCTCCTGTAGTATTTTACGGTAGTAAATTGCTGGGACGTTCGTGTTGCCTTACAATGACATAAACAAGAAAACTCTTAAGGAAGGGTTGTGTAGGTTACCTATGCCATGTTGTTGATACCCAGAGAGTGGGAGCAATCATGGAACAAATACCTATAGTAAACAAATTTATGGATGTATTTCCAAGTGAGTTACCAGGTTTACCGCCGGATAGGGAGATCGAATTTGTGATAGACACTATGCTAGGAACGGCACCGGTCTCAAGGGCACCGTACCGTATGGCGCTTGTGGAAATGAAAGAACTAATGGTTCAGCTACAGGAACTATTGGACAAGAAGTAAATTCAACCAAGTGTTTCGCCGTGGGGAACACCGGTGTTGTTTTTCAAGAAGAAAGACGGATCGTTAAGGTTTTACATCGACTATCGGGAGTTAAACAAGTTAACGATAAAGAATAAATACCCATTGCCCAGGATTGATGATCTCTTTGATCAATTGAAAGGGGCAAAGTATTTTTCTAAAATAGATTTGCGGACGGGGTTTCATCAGTTGAAGGTTAGGAAGGAAGATGTACCAAAGACTGCATTCAGGACTCGTTATGGTCATTACGAGTTTCTGGTGATGTCATTTGGGTTGTGAATGCACTCTTTGGATTTATGGATATGATGAACAGAGTGTTCAAACTATATTTGGACAAGTTCATCGTGGTGTTTATCGATGATATTCTAGTCTATTCTAAGACTCCAAAAGATCATGCCGAACACTTAAGATTAGTATTGGAGACACTAAGGAAGGAGAAGTTATATGCGAAATTCACCAAATGTGAATTTTGGCTGGAAAAGGTGCAGTTTTTAGGTCATGTCATTGACCAAGAGGGGATTTCAGTGGATCCAGAAAAGGTGGAAGCAGTAATGAATTGGGAACAACCAAAAACGCCAACTGAGGTGCGGAGTTTCCTAAGGTTAGCAGGGTACTATCGAAGATTTATCCAAGATTTTTCGAAGATAGCAACTTCGTTGAATAATTTAACAAGGAAGACGGTGAAATACGTATGGACGGATAAATGTGAAGACAGTTTTCAAGAACTGAAGAAGAGGTTAAGTGAAGCTCCTGTTTTGTCATTGCCAGATGACACGGGAAATTTTGTAGAGTATAGTGATGCTTCGCATAAAGGACTTGGTTGTGTGCTTATGCAGCATGGCAAAGTCATTGCGTATGCATCTCAGCAGTTGAAGGATTATGAGAAAGTTTACCCTACTCATGATCTGGAACCGTCATGAGAGTGTTTTGCCCTAAAGATATGGAGACATTATCTTTATGGGGAAAATGTGAGATATATACGGACCATAAAAGTGTAAAGTATATCTTCACTCAGAAGGAGTTGAATATGAGACAGAGAAGATGCATGGAGTTGATAAAGGATTATGATTGTGAAATCCAAAGATCACCTGGAAAAGACAATGTAGTTCTTTGGCGCCTTAAGTAGGAAGGGTCGGAAAAGTTGTCTCATGTTAACGGCTCAAAATGAGTTAATAATGAGAGATGGCTAGGATGGAAATAGAAGTAAAGATGCCGAGTGATTGAGGCAGGTTACTCTTTTCATGACGGAGATGCGATCTACCATCGTGAGAAAGAGTCAAGGAGGTACAACTCAAGACAGATGAGTGTAACCAAATGAAGAAGCGGTTATCCGAGAAGGAAGAAGTTAAGTATAGTCCTGATAATGAGGGATTATTAAGATTTGAGGGAAGAATTTGGGTTTCGAATAAGACAGAATTAAAGGAGCAAGTATTACAAGAAGCTCATAGTTCGAGGTACTCGATACATCCTGGTAGCACTAAGATGCATCAAGACCTTCGACAGAGTTTTTGGTGGCCAAACATGAAGAGAGAAATAGCAGTGTATGTGAGTAGGTGCTTAACTTGTCAAAAAGTTAAGGCTGAACATCAACGACCCAGTGGTTTATTAAAGTCATTGGAGATTCCAGAATGGAAGTGAGAGCATATCATGATGGACTTCGTGGAGGGACTTCCGACGACGCAGAAAGGGTACGATTCGATTTGGGTAATAGTGGACCGGTTGACGAAGTCGGCTCACTTTTTGCCAATTAGGGTCAAATATAACTTAGATCAGTTAGCTAAACTTTATGTTAAGGAAATCATTTCCAGACATGGAGAACCGGTATCGATTGTGTCAGATCGTGATCCACGATTCACATCGAACTTTTGGAGGAGTTTGCAAGAGCAGTTGGGAACACAACTGAGGTTAAGCACGACTTATCATCCACAAACCGATGGTCAGAGTGAAATGACAATTCAGACGTTAGAAGAAATGTTGAGGTCTTGCGTTATGGATTTCAAGGGTAGTTGGGATGATCACCTACCACTAGTAGAGTTTGCATATAACAACAGTTACCATGCAAGCATAGGCATGCCGCCGTATGAAGCTCTGTATGGGAGAAAGTGCAGAACACCTTTGTGTTGGGATGAGGTGGGAGAACGCCGAATGCTTGGACCAGAATTGGTGCAGCAGACAGCAGATGTGGTAAAGTTAATATGGATGCGTCTCATCATAGCTTAGGACAGACAGAAGAAGTATGCGGACTCACATAGACTAAATCGAGAGTTTGAGGTGGGCTCATATGTGTTTCTAAAGTTATCTCCCTGGAAAGGAAAGATACGCTTTGGAAAGAAGGGAAAGTTAAGTCCATGGTTTATCGGACCTTTTGAAGTATTAAAACGGGTGGGAGAGGTAGCGTATATGATAGCATTAGCTCCAGACCTAGAACGAATACATAACGTGTTTCACGTATCTGTATTACGTCTATATAAGCTGGACTATAAGCATGTAATCGAGTATGAGCCGATTCATATCGAGAAAGACTTATCATATGAAGAGTCACCGATGCAGATCATTGATAGAAAGGAACAAGTTCTGAGGAACAAAGTAATATCATCAGTAAAAGTATTATGGAAGAACCACGACGCTGAAGAAGCAACGTGGGAACTAGAAGAAAAGATGAAGAAAAATTTTCCTCATCTATTTAATTAAAGTAAGACGAGATTCTGGGGACAGAATCTTTATAAAGGGGGAAGAATGTAACGACTGAGAAATTCGGATCTTATTGTAAAATTATTTTATTAAATTAAATAATAATAAAATCATATTCCATGTGTTATCAAGATGGTTGTCATTGTATAACCTATTGATGTTAGAATATCGTAGTATTTGGGCTACGTGGATGAATTAAAGTGTTTGGATTTCCAAGACGAAAATAAAAGTTTTCCGAGAAATTTTCTGAAAAACACTATTTATCGGTATTTGTTCGGGATATAATTTTGAGATTCCGAGAAATATGCAATGATGGACAAGGTAAGATGGATTATGTAATAAAAATCTAGTTATGAAAAATGTAATAATTCGCTTGTGAACTTAATTCCTAAACGTTAAGGAAGTTGAAATAGTAATGAATGAGTAATAATGGTATGATACGTTGGTGTTGTACAAAATAATGAAAACGTGTATAGTACGAAGTATTATACGAGTTTGTATGAATGATGAAATATCGTATATAAATTTTATAAGAATTAGAATACAAAAATACATTAACAATATGTATTAAGAAATGTTAATGGACTTGGATGATTGGTTAACAATTATATACAAGTCCAAGTGAATTAAAGAGAGAAGCCCAACTATTAATTAATGAACCAACTAGTGTTTGTTAATATAAGGCCCAATGATTTAATAATCCAAGCCCAAGCTAAAATCCATGGATTGTATAACCCATGGGGCAAACCATATTGATATGGTTAATGTGTGGTGACCAAGTGATGTGGTGATCAAGTAAGTGTGATGATCAAGTAGGAGTATTGACCAAGACTTTGAAGTAATGACCAAGTGTAGGATAAGTTTTGTGCCTTGCAAGTAATGAATAGTAAGGAGGTGGCTTAAGGAGGTGGGATGATTTAATGATCAATCTACCCTAACCTTGGAAAGTCTATAAATAGAGGAAGCTTACAAGCCATTTGTTGGTTGATTAAATAATCCAACACTTCTAAAGTGCTTAAGTGTTAGAGAGAATAAGCTAGCAATAAGTCATTTCCATAAGCTAAGAAGATGAAGCAAGCTACTTACCAAGACTACAAAAGAGTAAGACTTCTTCTCAATTATCTTCTATCTCTACCATGATAGGATGATAAGAAAAGTTCTGATTAAGAAACATGAATGAGTAAGTAATGAATTTAAGCCAATTAAGTTGGTTTAAGTCATTTAAGCTAGCATAAGTTATGAACTTATGTGAAAATAATATGAACTTGTAAGAAGTTTATTAAGAGAAATGATATGACGGTAAAAGAATATATATGATCATATGTATAATGTATACCTAAGATAAGTTATTTGTTAAGAACATAAAAGAAATGATGTTTAAGAAACTTTAATTTTCATAAGTCACTAACAAAGAAATCTTAAGTAGTCTATAAATGACAAGTTATAAGCTCTTGAAGAATAAGTCCAAAAAAATCCAACAATGAATATAAGTTGTTGTATTAAGTATGTTGAGATGTTCACATGATGAATGAAGTTCATTTGTAATGTTGAACAAATCATAAGAATGAAGAATTGCCGGAATTTGCACGATTGGACGATAAACGTCAAATACGTAAAATTCTCGGAATGGAAGTCAAATTTTGTGTTTGTTCATGAAACTATTGTTTTCCAATAAAGATAAGTCATAATTGGCATTTAAGAGTTGCGGACTCGAAAATGACCGGATTCTGACTTAGAACGAAGAAAAGAGCGTTGAACGTTCACGAACGTTTATCGTTTTCGTTAAAAAATGAACCAATAGGTGAATTTTTAGCAAACGAAGTCAAATAGATAAAATTCTTGAATGATCATGTAGATTACATAATTTTTGAACCGTAGGTTTTTGAACGAGCCAATTCGGACTTATAACGAAGAAGTTATGCGTCCGGGAAGTTCACAAAATTTACAAACTGAATTTGATATCTGGTGCCTGAGAGTTCAGGTAGCGCCATGCCAACCCAAGGCAAAACCCCGCCATACAGTCATGGAATAAGTAACCGAGCCTCATCTTGAAGAGTTTTTCGCAACGCGAACCTTAGTTCAATAAATGGCGCATGACGCCATAAACGAAAGGTCAAAAACCTCTCGAGTGTTGTGCATGTAACATGCTGCCCATTAAAATAAGGACTCATGCTGCAGGCACCAAGTCCTGACAATTATACATTAAGCTCGCACTTGGCATGAGATGTAGGTATAAAAATTTGGCGCAACGCCATGATCTTAGAACAAAGATAGTAATGAAGGTTTCTAAATACAAAGAAAAAAAATGGAAGTAAACATAACTTAAGGAAGGTAATGTAACATTGTTTAAACTTTGTTAAACCTTAAGGAATGCGATATAAAGGTTGAGATAACCTAGTCGAATATAGATGCAAGGGTAATGATAAACCAGAACGAATAATAACTGAATCTAATATACAATTAGATTGAAATGAAGGGTATGATATAATCATATACATACTTGATTATATGTGACCTAATTTAAGGCATTATGTGATCATGTATTGTAGAGACTTGAATGACTTGAACATAAAGTTAATTTACCATAGCAGACACTAAAGGCAAGTATTATAACTCTTGTCTCAGTTCAATCTGAACAAGTTTTTTTTGAGGTTCATGTATTCTTTCACATGAATTGAGTTATGATAAAGTTGAAGCCCATTCCTTTGGCTAGACTTGATGTATTGATAATCTATTCATGTATTATCAAATGTTTTTATCTTTTGTCAACTACTTGATATGGTTTTCAAAAGAAGACTGAAATGTTAAACAAATGTTTTTGTCAAGAAAAGCAGCAGCACGTGAGGTTGCTAAATGCTTAAACGTGCATACGTTTAATGGATGTAGTGTTGATCAACATAGAGTATAATAGGCTGATCACCTAGAAGTGCTCGTAAGTGATATTAGTCTTACGGACTTGCTTCTGGGTTGTCCTTTTTCAATAAAGAATGAATACTCGAGGTCTCCGACCAGAGTGAATGTTTTACTAAATACTGTTGTTATTGTAAAACATTTTGAAAGAAAAGATGAAGTGCTATTTTAAATTATCAATAGTACTTCATAACTATTATTAAGTTATTGAAGATATACGATTTGTATGTGTCAAACATGTTGTTATTAAATTGTTATACTTGCTGAGCTAGTTATGCTCACTCTTGCTTGAACCATATGAATGCAGCTAAGACTGAACATCCCGAAGGATCGGAAAAGGATAAGGGAAAAGCTATGGCAGATTACTAAGCTGTCTTGTAATAGTATAGGTCTATGGTTGTAATTTAACTGATATTATGACAAAGAACCTTTGTAACGGGTATAGATCTTGGGAAATATAAATATTACTTTAAATATATAGAAGTTATGTTCGTTCTTTGAGACTTTTCAATTGAATGAATGTATGAATGTTGTACAGTATAGCACCATCTGTCGGGTTGGAAGATACCTGGATTTGGGGGCGCTACAACTTCCAACTCCAGTTTCTCCATTTCTGCAATTAGCTCCTCCTGAGCAGTCAACCTCATCAATTTCTCACGACCCTTTCTACTTAAGGCGTCGGCAACCACATTTTCTTTACCCGGATGGTATAAAATCTCACAGTCGTAATCCTTAATTAATTCCAACCATCTTCTTTGACGCATATTTAAGTCTTTATGTGTAAAAATATATTTCAGACTCTTGTGGTCTGTATATATTTCACACTTCTCCCCTTAAAGATAGTGCCTCCAAATTTTCAAAGCAAAAACAACTGCAGCTAACTCTAATTCGTGGGTCGGGTATCCCTTCTCGTAATCCTTCAATTGTCGTGGTGCATACGCAATGACTTTGCCGTTTTGCATCAGCACACAGCCAAGTCCTTTATGCAACGCATCACTATAAACAACAAAATTTCCTGTATCATCCGGAAGAGATAACACAGGCGTCGTACTCAACCTCTTCTTTTATTCTTGAAAGCTTTCCTCACACTTCTCCGTCCAAACAAATTTCACAGTTTTTCAAGTTAAATTCGTTAGCGGAGTTGCGATATTAGAAAAGTTTTGAATGAATCTTCTATAATATCCTTCTAATTCGAGAAAACTTCTTACTTCTGACGGCATTCTCGGCTGATCCCAGTTAATCACGGCTTTGACTTTAGATGGATCTACTGAAATTCCATTTTTATCGATCACGTGACCAAGAAATTGTACCCGTTCAATCCAAAATTTGCATTTCGAAAACTTGGCATACAACTTCTCCCTTCTCAATATTTCCAACGTTAACCTCAAATGTTCTTTGTGTTCTTCTTTGGTTTTCGAATATACCAAAATGTCATCTATGAATACAAATACAAATTTATCCAAAAATGGCTTGAACACACCATTCATTAGTCCTATAAATGTTGTAAGAGCATTCATTAGACCAAAGGACATTACCAAAAATTCGTAGTGACCATATCGCGTTTTGAACACTGTCTTCGGTACATCCTCTGGCCTCACCTTCAGTTGATGATAACGACTTCTCAAGTCTATCTTGGAAAAGTATCTCGCTCCATTCAATTGATCAAACAGGTCGTCGATCCTCGGTAAGGGATATCTATTTTTAATCGTGACCTTATTCTGTTCTCTGTAGTCAATGCAGAGCCGCAGTGATCCGTCCTTCTTTTTCACAAATAGCACTGGCGCTCCCCACTGCAATATGCTCGGTTGAATGTACTTCTTGTCCAGCAATTCTTGTAGTTGTACCATTAATTCTTTCATCTCTACTGGTGCCATTCAGTATGGTGCCTTCGATATTGGAGCAGTTCTTGGCGCCAAATCGATCACGAAATCAACTTCTCTATCTGGCAGAAGTCCTGGTAAATCGTCTGGAAATACATCGATGAAGTCTCTCACAATCGGTATCTCCTCTACTTTAGGATTCTCTTTACGACTGTCGACTATGTAAGCTAAATATCCTACACAGCCTTGTCTTAACAACTTCCTGGCCTGCATCATCGTCAGACAACTCGCTTGTCTAGGCGACTTGCTACCATAAAACACAACCTTTGATGGAGTCATAAGGTTAATAAGCTTCTTTTGGCAATCAATTACAGCCCCATAATTGAATAACCAGTCCATTCCCAAAATAACGTCAAATTCCCCAAGTCGAATAGGGATAAGATCTACGTTCATGATATTACCCTTAATATCCACTCTACAGTTCTATATACGCATTTACTAACAGGATTATTTCTCTATTCGCAATTTCTATGTTCATGGGATATTCCAACTCATCCTTAGACAAATCTAAATTCTTAGCAAAGTCATCGGATATAAAGGAACAAGTAGCACCCGAATCAAATAAAACATAAGCATTAATTTTATTGATCGGAATGATACTTGACACCACATCACGAGACTGAACTGCATCCTGCACCGTCATGTTGAATGTCCTGGCGGTCGGTCAATTTGTTACTGTTGGTCCTATGATAGTCAAGGTGTTTCTACTGTTGTTTCCCCGGTTTCCTCCTGATCCTGCCCCTCCAGATCCCTTCTTAGGACAGTCTCTCTCCAAATGATCCTTTGAACCACAGGTGAAGCAAGCACCCTTCTTTGGGTTAGGACAGTTAGGTGCTATGTGGCCTTCCTGACCACAATTGTAGCACACTCTTTTTCCCTTCATGCAAACTCCCAGATGAGCTTTTTCGCAGGCCGGGCATGTTTCGATTCATTTCTTCTAACTTCCTTGTTGATTTCCCGATGATAAGTTGTCATTCCACCTTTTCTTCTAATTAAAATTACCACCTCATGTGCCACTTCCACTAGCCTTGTTATTTCCTTCACTTTCACTCTTCTTCTTCTTCTAGTCTTGATTGTACTTGGTCACTGCATCGCTTCCACCTTCAGTGAGGATGACCTTTTCCAGTACTCCAGCAAAAGTGTTTATCTGAAACATTGATACTTTACTATATACACAGGGCTTTAGTCCTTGTTCGAATCTTCTGGCTTTTCTCTCGTCCGTGTGTACTTGATACGGGGCGAACCTCGCGAACTCGTTGAATCTAGTGGCATTATCAGGTACGGTCATATTCCCTTGCTTCAATTCCAAAAATTGAACCTCTATTTGGTTCTGTGAGCTGGTCGGGAAATACTTCTCGAAAAACATCTCTTTGAATCTCTCCCAAGTAATTACACCTTCACCTCCACGAAATTTGTTTGCTTGACACCAATAGCTAGCTTCAGACTTTAGCATAAATGTTGCAAAAGCGGTCTTCTGGTCTTCTCTAACCCTAGCAACGTCAAAAACCTTCTCCATCTCCATAACCCACATTTGAGCCTCGATCGGGTTCATGAAACCTTTAAACTCTGGCGGTCCCATCGCCTTGAAATCATTAAACGTAGTATTTGGTGGAGCTTGAGTTTGATTATTCATTGCTCCAGTCAGTAAGTTAACCAACTTCTGAACGGGATTAGCATTAGCATTATTGTTGTTATTTGTTAACTCTTTCTGAGCTGGTTGACGTTGTTGTCTTCTTCTTGGCGGCATATTTCTGTTAAAATATATGCTTATTAAATCTCTATTAAATTCTCGAAATAGTTAAGACTTAACTCAATAATTTAATATAATTATTTAACACATCATCTCAAACAACTTGATATATATTCATTCAAGTTAAAAGTTTTACATCAAACGATAGCATCACTACTATTTACATCAACTATCCTGAGATAAAGAGTCTATATGATTTAAATATTAAAATATTCCTTTGTTCATAACTACATTAGAATTTACATCTAAGTACTAGATAAGTTTCTCACATAAACAAGCAAATTCTATTACTGTCTATCAAGGCGCTGAATAGCCTTGCTACGCTCCTCTTCCATGATGCGAGACATCGTCCTGCGATCCAAAGATGTATGTCGATGGAAGTCCTTCGAATCGGATGGGGTACCTCAAAACTCGATCCTAGGCCTCATCCATTCGCATGATTAAGTGAAGAGTATGTCTCCCCAAGCTTCGCTTTCTTTGCGACGCCGTCCTCTTCGCAAGATCAAGACAACGTGACTCTCTTACCTGACCTTTCCTCTCTGCTATGATCAGCCTTTCGGAGCTTTCCTTCGGTTCCTTCTTGACTTCTATCTCCTCGGTCTTATCTTTGGTTTGACCCTTCTCGTGGACCAAATCCCATTTTACATTTCCCAGTCGTGACTGAAGAGTCGAAATCTCCCTCTCCTTCTGCTCTAGAGTAATCTACTGAATAATAGCCCGCTCAGTCAGATCCTGGACATCGTCTCGTAACTCTACGTTATGATCGTATAACGCGTCGTACATCTCAGCATCAATGGAATGCTATGGAAACTCCTCTTCTTCCTCTTCCTCTTCAAATTCCTCCTCAGGATCCTCCTCAGGATCAGTCTCAGGTTCATGCTCCTGACCAACAAGGGTGATCAATGGAGATGACTCCCTCTGTACC
Organism: Panax quinquefolius; assembly: GCA_020205615.1. Classification (NCBI taxonomy): domain Eukaryota; kingdom Viridiplantae; phylum Streptophyta; class Magnoliopsida; order Apiales; family Araliaceae; genus Panax; species Panax quinquefolius. The sequence goes on along the minus strand of CM035171.1, from coordinate 72,741,242 downwards.
AATAGTTCCCTAACAACATGAATGTCTTGAGGTTCCTCCTCTGTAGGTACTGTAGGTACTCGGGGGTCCTCCTCCCCTGCTCGGCTAGTTTCTCCAACATCCGACATCCTGACAACAAAATTTCAAGTTTTAGTTACTAAGTCGTACTAGTGAGCACATAATTTAACACATAAGCACATAAAATCTTTAATTATCTTCAATGAATTACAGAAATTCATTTCTTAGAACTCGATAAGAGTTTTCCATCATTATGTTCTTCCTATAAGGCTACTACCTAAGGTTGTTCCCCCACCTAAGGTTCATAACCTACAGCTCTTATACTAACCTATGACACCCCCAAATCCAGATACTTCGATTCCACGGGATTTGGTGTTCACTGTACAAATATCATCAATCTATCTACCCATAATAAATGCAAACCATGCAATAGATAGAAATAAATCTTCCCCTTATGGGGTTACAACATCTGAATAATAAATATAATCCCAGTTCATACTAACCTTAAACATCTGTGCGGAAACATAAACAAATAAGTCTTAAAAAACATCATTAACTTAAGTCTTAAATAGAAATACATCATCATTTAAAACAACAAGTCTTCATCACTTGTTAATCTTGCCCTTGCCTTTGCTAGTAGAAGGCTCGTCGGACCTTTCGTTCTTAACTGCAATGTTATTATTACGCAAGAGTGAGCACTATTGCCCACAAGTAAAATAATGAAATAATAATGTATAATAACATGCGAGTGAATCAAAGACTTCTGAAATAAAAGCTCAACTTTTGAATCAAGAATGAATAACAAGAATCAAAAGATTTCTGAGGGTCATAAGACCTTGAACTATGTCGTAGGTTATCAAGGGTTGTACTTGAAACCTTTAACAGTCATAAGACTATGGACTCTTCTTCTTGTACTTAGGGGGATTAGCCCTTAGTACCATATTGTGCACAATATCTTAATGCTAACGCATAAGTAGTCCCTATACAGGGTTGTTCATCTCAGTTTGACATCAAAGTCCGCACCAAAGGAAGTTTGGTTTGGATAATTCAATAAAGGTTCTGAAATTTAGAACGTTCATCAACTATCGACTAGTTGAATCAATAAGGTTCACTAGTCTAAACAAGGTTCAACAATAATGATATTCAAATTGAATAATAATCTCAAGAAGTATACAATCGAACAAATATTGTATAACAGAATCATTCTTTGAAAAGATAATCAATCTTTAATATAATAATTCGAACTCGAATACTATTAATGAGAATTTACTCAAGGTAAATAATAAACTTGAACAATGATAACAAGTAGGGTTAGGAAACTTGCCTCGTGCGTAGATTACACGTTAATTAAACACGTTCCTTGAATTTAATCCTACATATCATTTCCATTCACAACAATAGTTAATTATAACATAACTAATCATCAAACATTCATTCTTTTTGTCTAACCTGATTATGACAATACTTAGTCAATTTACTACATTGTCACATAATTTACACTTCACGAATAATAAGCTAATTATGTATTCAATAATTCAATCCACATGAAATTTTGTTATTTACACGTTAAACATCTATTTTAACATCTCATTATACTTCTAACATATTTCTATGTTTATTAAATTAGGTTCATACCACATTGCTAGACTTAACACTTTAAAAATTCATTTTTGAATATTCTGGAGAGTGGTCTTTTGCGACGCCATTGTCAGACTTAGTTTTTTTAACATTGCATGACTTGAGACAAGGCTGGGCGTGAGAATTAGCCAGCAAATGGTCTTTCAAGTGCTTGCGCACTACCGATTGTAGAATTTGAAGTTCGTGAAAAATCGCAGAACATGCCAATTTCTACCAATTTCTTATTTTCTACACGAGTTTAGACATACCCACATGATATAATTCATGCATAATCATTATCCAACATTTATATAATGATTTTAACCCATTAAAACACATAATTATAGAATTAAAATATGTAAATTTCACTGTTCTTGATGTTCTTGAAGGTTTTGAACATAAATCATGAAAATTAATACTACAAATTCGTTATAACACCGAATCCGTTCATTTAAGGTTTGATCTCTTCGTATCAACATGCATAATCAAATAAGAGTCGGAATTTTACAAAAACATTTATGTTTGATATATTAAAATCACGTATAAGGCCATATGGCCATATTCTATACTCTATAAGTTTTGAGCAACATATGCGACATATTTTATGATACTGATGATATGGTCTACATAATATATATATAATCAAATACGATATGGTAACATTTAACACATACATAAACTCATAATCATACCCTTTCCCAATTATAGAGACTTTACCAAAGCTTTGAAAGCCATTTTCATAAAACTCAAACAACGTAAAATAGAAATTGGTTTGGAAAAATTACCCAGAGTATAGATTAGAAGGGATGATCAATGATGATCCTTTCACAAATACTTGTTGATTACACTCTCACAATTTCTCTCTGTGAACTCTCAACCTTTCTCTGTTTATTTTCCAAACTTAGAAAAATGAAAAAGAAAGAATACGTATAATATAATAAAGGAAAAGGAAACGATGGCAGATTAAAGGTCGATTAACCCAATCATGGGTAATCATTAATAACTCCCTTTAGGGCCTTGTTTGGCTAGCAAGAATAGGTTTCAAAACCATTTAATTTAATAAATCTCTTATACTATAGTTTAAAACATGTCACACCCAATTATACAATAACTCAATTATATTATTAAATTTAATTTGAATAAAATATAATAATTTCTCATTAATTCACATAGTTATATAATTAATTTTCTCATTAATTATAAAATGATATTAGGCTTATTAAATATTTCTTTTAATTTAATAAACTAACATAATTACATATTTTTAAATCATAAAATTCTCTACATTAATTTATTAAATATAACACATATCATTAAATTAATCTATCACAATTGCATTAATTAATTATTTAATCTAATAATTAAATCATCAAAAATATTTATTTAATCCAATAAATATTAAAATTAATTTACAAAAATCTTGTTCGTCGCATTCATTCTCTTTGCTTGTGCATCTTTCACTGCTATCCTGGTACTTCACAGGCTTGGAACCAGCGCAGCTGCGCAGTTTTTATACTATGTGAATTTCATATGTTTAGAATTGTTGTTATACAATTAAATTATGATGATTATATGTGTTTGAGATGTGAGAACTAGTGTTTAAACAAGGAATTTGTATGTTAATTATAGTTAAAAGTAGAAAAATAATGACAGTGTTTATATTTTCATATGGCTTGTAAAAGTACCAATTTTAGTGGTCAATTTGTATGTTAATCTATAAATTGAGTCTTGTTTATGTTAGTTCATTAAGAAACGAAGAAAACGTAGTTTGAACGAAGTGATTTGGTGAAGAATTGTAATCACAGCGATGATTTTTGTAAAAGATGTCAAAAATGGAGTTTTTCATATGAAAATATGGAATTTGAGAAATTAAACTAGTTTAAGTTGTTGTTAAATTGTTCTAATTGGTTGAATGTGTTAGCATACATGTTTGTAATAATTTTATACCAATTGTATGTGTTAATTTCACTGTTTTGTGGGTGAAATTCGTGTTAGTTGGGCTAAAAACGCCATCGCTCACGGCTATTTGTTTATTTACACCAACAATACTTGCACTGGTATTTGTCTAAAATGTGAGACTAAAAAGCCTTAAGCTTTGCCTAAGTTCAAGTTTGTGTATGGTAGCAATTGCGCCATACCTTGATCTGTGATGTTGGCTTCGCCATCAGAAAGCAGCACCTGGATACCCTTATAACTTAGTTTAAGGTTATGTTAATGTGCCAAACATGTAGTAAGAAGGTTAACACTTGGAAATTCTGATATTTATGAAGTGACATAAGACTTGTATTGAAATAGCAAGTCTAACTAGATAAGCGTGTTATTTTGATACGTGAATGTTAGTATATCTAATAGATATTGTGGTTCTAATACTATGTGTAGGTGAATGTGAGTTTTAATATTATAGTTTACGCTTGAGGCAAGTTTCTAAACCTTGCCTCTTTACTTTGAGCAAGTTACTTACTTTAAAACTTGGATTAAGTGAATTTTTTTATTCTTAATATTTATTCGAGCAAGTTCTCTAACTCTACTTTTATAATAATTGTGGAAGTATCTAAACTCTCTTTGAATAAGCTTTCTAACTCTACACTTTCGTTGAGATAGTTTGTTTATTATTGTGAAAGCTTACTTCCTATTTCATTTATAATTTCGCAAGCTCTTGTATCTAGTTTGTTCATGATGATGCAAGTTTTCTAAACCTTATTTTGATGTTAAGCAAGTTATTCTTGTCTTTAACTTGTTAATTAGCATGAAAGTTTATATAATTTGATATACTGATGTTGAATAGTTTTTATTGTTCAAATTGTTATTCGTTATGCATGCTTAATATTCAATTCTAAATAACCTTGGCTTAATATTGTTCAAGCAAGGTATGTTATAGTTATTCAATATTTATGCTATTAGATTATTCCTAAAGCATAACTTTAATATACAATGTTAATTCACTTATGATTTATTCCATAGCATAATGTGATTACCTTTTATTCAACTAATCCTTAGTGGATGTTCGTTGAATTCCAAATTACCTTGAAATGTATCCAAACCAAACTTACTTTGGTGCAGACTTGTAATCTAAATACTGAGATTAACAACCCTATTATTAGGGGTTTACGCTTAGCGTTGAAATGTTTGTGCACAATGTATTGTACGAAGGGTTGATCCCCTTAAGTACGTGGAGTCCTTATAGTCTTATGACTGTTAAAGATTAAGTTGAAAGAGTACTTATAATTGTGGACATGGTTCTTGGTCATTAGACCCTCAGTTGTATAATTTAAAATGTTAATAGAACATATTGTTCAGTTTTATTGAGCCTGTTATTTGGCAGTTAATATAAAGTTTTATTCAATTTCATTTCAAGTGAGCCTTGTTTGATGACCAGAACCTAACTTAAAATGATCTAGAAAGTGACTAGTCGAATCACCTGGGTTTCTGGAAAACCCAGGAACGGTCTGACAGAAAGTTTGGAGGCTCAGATCTCCTTGATAAGATGTAGTATGACCCAACTAAGTATTGCAAGTTGTAGACTGACATAAAAACTAAAAGATCCGAGTCTTAGATTGAACAGAACATGCAAGAACAGAAAATCAAAGGTGGTCAAAGTAGGGACCTGAAGAACTGGTCTGACAGTGTTCTTGAGGCTCAAGAACACCTAAGACGACATAAAGCGTCGCTAAAGGGCTATACCGACGGTTTTTAATATATTTAATTTCTGATTTTTCAAAAAATACTTAAAAATAGAAAATAAATTCTAAAAATTACAAAAATGGTTTTAAAAATTATTTTAAATTCTGAAAAATATTTTTAATTATTTGGGACATTTTTCATTAATATTTATAATTATTTGGATATTAATGATATTTAATTTATTTAATTAGTGTATTAAATAAATTTGAGAAAAATGATTTTAATATTATAAAAATCATTTTAAACAAGAATAAAGTATTTAAAATTATTTTGAGTTATAAAATGTAACTTTTAATATTTTTAGAGAATTTTCATTAAAAATTTAATATTAATAATATTAGATTTATTTAATTATTGTATTAAATAAATAAGTTAAAATGATTTTATTGATTTAAAAATCATTTTAAATGAGAATAAAGTGTTAAAAATATTTTGAATTATAAAATATATTTTTCAATATTTTAGGAGAATTCTAATTAATAAATTAATATTAATGATATTTGATTTATTTAATTGTTATATTAAATAAATGAATTAAAATGGTTTTATTGATTTAAAAATCAATTAAAAATGAGAAAAATGATTGAAAAATATTTTAAGTTATAATAAATGACTTTTAATATTTTGATAATAATTTCATTAATATTTAAATATTAATGGTGATGATTTAAAAATGATTTTTATTATTTTAAAAATCATTTAAGTAGAATATTAATGATTTAAAAATATTTTAAGTTATTAATAATAACTTTAATATTTTGAAAAGAATGTTATTAATATTTTTATATTATTAAATATTAATGATAATAAGATTATTTGTTATTTAAATCATTTAAAAATGATTTCAGTGTTTGAAAAATTATTATAAATTATATTAATTGTTTATAAATTATTAAAAGCTTCCGAAAAATATTATAAATGATTTACGGCTTATCTAAAATAATATTGAAGCTTAGAGACCAAGTTTAATTGACAATAAAGGTGTTAATTGTCGGATAGGATGACCAGTACAGCGAGAATAGACCAAAGTCCAACCAGACCGAACTAGTTAGACTTGATAAGTTTTTATATATGTTATAAACACTGATATGACTATGTGGTAATGTGTCTAGGAGAAAGTTTGACTGTAAACTATAGTATTGTGTGTTGTGAATTATTGTGCTAATTGTGAGACCGATATTGTGATTATAGGTCTTGTGAACGCAGATAAGTATATTGTGTAGCAGTAATCAACGCGAAATGCAAGTTTCTTAACTCAACCTTGAGTTATATTTATTCAATTATTATAGTAGTTAATTATTGTTGATTAGACCACGTCCAAGAATTTAGTGTTGATTATTCGCAGATAGTGCATGTTTATTAATTTAAATTGAATTAGTGATTCTGAGAATATACTCGTAGAATAACTGATGTTGGATATTCACATCTGTAGAAGCTATTATTGATTTCAAATAGTACAGTTAAATTATGTCTATTGTTTTATCGTATTGAAACATGTCTTAGCTAATTGTTTTGGCTAGACGAACATTTGTTAGAACTTGATAGGTTCAAGAAGAGAAGAGAAGACAATTCAATTATTATTGATAGATCGATGTAAATTGTTTTGACTAGATCGGAAAAAGAAAACTTGATAGGTTTGAGAAGAGAAGAGAAGAGAAGAGAAGTGATTAGATATTGAAATCATTATATTTCGTTGTTAAATCAAATTCTGATTCAAAGACTGAGAATAATAACCTTTTATATAAAGGGAACATTTTAGGTCGTATATTCGACCATTGCGCACTTTTATGTATTATGCATAATATATGGTATAATAAAGTTGATCACTTGTTATACTTGCAGAGGGGTATGATTTAATTTTTATGGTTATCTGATCCACCTGCATATATATCAATGTAAATCTTTGATAGATACCCGAGAAGAGAAGTTCTAGATCCAAAGGATCGCTCAGCATAAATCTGAAAAACATTCCACTTTGTTATTGCGTAGAATTGATTCTTAATTATTCAATAAAATATCGTAGAAACTTTGAAAGTGTTGTACTCTTTCGTTATCAAATTATTGTGTTGCATAGATTGTGAGAAGACTTGTTAGTAATTAGAGATTTGTTCAGCTATTTCAATGTTCCCCGAACTTTGGTGTCATTCTATCAAAATAGATAATCTATTATTCTGATACTTATACATTCATTGTATATCTTAACTTACGATGCAAATTTGTTGCTCACCCTTGCTAAATAAAACTTTTCAGCTAAGGACGAAGTTGCAGGAGGTGTTGTGAAGAACAAAGGCAAAGGCATAGTGATAGCATAATTTTATGAATATTATTATTATGTTGTATTTGTGAACCCTTTTTGTATAACTAAAGGGTATGTTTGTAATGTTAAGGTTAGAGAACCTAGGATAATGTATTAACTATATCAGTTAATGAAGTGTATGTTATTGTTTTTAAATTAAATTGGTAGTTAAATGTTATTTATATTGTAGATCGTGAGCACCAAACTCGGGGGTCAGGTAACCCGGATTTGGGGGTGTCACAGTTTGGTATCAAAGCTGTAAGTTATAAACCTTAAGTGGGGTGGGGAAAAACCCTAGGATTATAACCATACGCGAGATAGAGAAAACTCATTTAGAGTAATAAGTGAGGGATTGCTGAACTATATCGATAGTGAGATATGTGGACACATAGTGTGAGAAGTTCGTACTTGAGAAGTATTAATCAAGTCATTTAGACTGATTGTACGATGTATGGAGAAGATGAAATTAGTGCGAAGATGCTAGCGGTACGTTGCACGGTGCTAGTAGTAGCCGAGGGTGCCGGTAAGTTTAATCACCGAGAAAGTGGGAGAAGATGAACATATGGTCAATCTGGGGAGCAATCATGATGATTATCCCGAGATGTATCTTAGTGGTGAGGATGAGGCAGAGTCCGAAGAAGCGAAGGTGGAGAAAGGGAATAAGACCAAAGTTGGAGAGAAAGATCAAAAATATGCAGAAGTCCAAGAACTCCAGAGTAAAGTATTTCTCTTGGAGGAGTTGTGGAAGACGGAGCGAGCGTTACGAAAAATGACTGAAGAACTGAATAAGCTCAAGGCGCAGGTGGAAAGGATGAAGATTGAAGGTGGTGGATCGTCTGAAGGAACAATCAAATAGCAGAAAGACAAGAATAATAGAAAGAGGGAGAATGACAGCGATGATTCTAAAAATTCAAACCCGAAGAAGAAACAAGTCTGCAGCAAGTGTGGAAAGACTCACATGGGAGAATGCATAATGTGCAAGAATGTGTGCTTCAATTTTAAGCAGGAAGGATATATTTCCCTACATTGTCCTAAGCCGAATATGATAAAGTGTTTTTCATGTGGGAGACCGGGTCACGGATGCAACAAGTGTCCCAGTAAGAAGAAGACTGGTGAAGGGAGTGGATGGTAAACAACTTAGATATAAGCGGTAGTAACTTTTGGTAGTAGGTTATGATATTAAGTGTTGTAATATCGAGAACGATGTGTGAACATATATAAATATGAATATGTTTATATGAATGAAATCTTTATTTTATATATGAATATAAGATTAAGATTAATTTGTGTGTTCTTAAAACTCATACTTATGGTAAGTTAATGACTCATAATTATATGAAATATTTTGAACCCCTCAACGAATGGACGCCAAAGGTCTGACTAGGATAAGTTCATACACTCATATAATTGTGGCAAGTTCTTGAACCCCTAGGTGTGGTAAGTTTGATGAACTAGGAATAGTTATGTGTGAATGGAGAATTATGACTTTTGTTTAAAGTCAGAGAATTACAACTTTTGTTTAAAGTTATGTTGTTAATCCTGATATTTTTTAAAAAGGGATAGTGCTATGTGTTAGGAGCTAAATGTATTGTGTGCTATTTGAATAAATATGCGATTATATGAGAATTTTTTTTTAATTCTTATTGTGTTATTAATAAGAATCTGTGTAGAGAAAGAGAATTAATGTAAGATTTTTTATCAGATAACGCCACCAAGGAAGGGAGGTCTAAAGAGAAATATGGAATAAATTTTTTTGAATCTGAAGCAAGAAAATATGACGGTGACAGAATATTTTGTCAAGTTCAACGAATTAGATAAATTTGTTCCATATCGAGTGAACACTGAGGAGATTAAAGCACGATGTTTTAAGAACGGATTGAAATCGTTGGTACTCGAGAAGTTGGATGTGCTGCAAAATAATTCATTTTCAACGTTATTAGAAAAAGCCATTATCGGTGAGGGAGAAATTGAAACTGTATTAAAGAATAGTCAAGAATAAAGAAAGGAGGCTGAAGGAAATAATAAGATAGGTGGTAGTGGAGGTAGTGATCTTAATAAACGTAAGAGGGATGGTAATATTAATTCAGGAAATAATCCAGTAGAGATTAGGAAGAAAGGTGCGCCGTGTGTAGTTTGCGAGAAGCATCATCAAGGAGTTTGTTTGAAGAAAAAAGGAGTCTGTTACAATAGTGGCCATGAGGGACACATATCTCTAGGGTGTCGCATTCCAAAGATGACACGTGATTGTTTTGTGTGTGGATCAATTGATCATCTGGTGCGTGATTGCCCAAAAAAAAGGTGAATAAGGGAACCAACAGAGGAACACTATGGATCAAAGAATCAGCTCAGCAGGGAAGACCAACATCAATCACTTTTAGCATGACAGTTCCAGATGCAGCAACTGCCCATGAAAAGGCGACAGGTAACGAGTTTAGTTAGAAATTAAATTACGCGATAAATATGAGTTAGATATTGCTGTGATTTTTTTTCTTTTATACGATCCAAGTCACAGGTTAGAATTTGAGACACAAATTAATATTGTGTTGTTCAGAATGAATTAATGATACAACTTTAAAAGATTGTAGAGAATATGTGACGCCCCCAAAATAGGTATACATCACCCATCTTGAGTCACCAAATACATGGTACAGAATACAAATACAACCTTAAATATACAACATGAGTTGCGAGTTTTAATACAAATATTGTCTTCTAGACAGTATTCAAACTCAAAATAAGTCCTCAATACATTTATTATCACACTATTTCATAGAATAGTGAGGACTACTAATGCTATCATCTGGACCGTCACTCCATTCCCCGACTAGTCCCTGCTACGTTCTCATTTCCTGGAGAGAACAATGAAAGCAAAAGGGTGAGCTCAACTAGCCCATTAAGAAATATTATGACTAAGATAATGCAGAATAAATTATCATTAGCCTTCAACAGTGTTAAACTGATAAAATATAACAAACATCAAGTTTAATCTGCAATGAACAAGTAATCCATTAGAAGAGTTAAGTAGAGAATAAAATCTACTATCTTCTATGATTTAAAAGTTTTTCATCACTTTTATCATTTGGGACTCGACTTTAATAAATAATCCACATCATCCATGCACTACGGCCAAGGATATTCATTAGTATCACGACCACAAATTATCCATGCACTACAGGCCAAGGATATTTGTGTATTCATTAATAGTCATGATCATGCCAATAACTTTCCATCAATGCAATACGGCCAATGAGGATTTTGACCACATCATTTGTAACATTATGGTCATGATTATACCAAATAATCCTTGGTCATAATCATACCAAGTCCATCTATGCACTACAGGCCACTGATGACTTTCAACATATTATAAACATTAGGATGATGAAAATTCAATAAAACAAGTTCAAGAATAAATTTTAAAGATTTATAAGTTAATTTATCCAGGAACCAATAACGTCCAAATTGTCAACATGATACTGTTTTGTGGAGTAAAATTCAAGAAGGCTCAGAAGAATATTTCCATGAAAAGATACTGGATGAAGCACAAATATCAAGGATATTCTACTAATTTCATAGAGTATAGAAGCCAAAACTTTAACCAACTGAGTATAATAGAATATATGAAACCGCAAATGGATTTTTGCCACCATGCGGTAATCCACGTAGACAGATTTTTCCAACAGAATAATAAGGAATGAATACAAAGGATAATTCACCATGCATGCGGTAATCCACATAAACAAGTTATTCAAACAGAGTAATAAAGATTGGAACAAGGTCATACGTAATCCGCACAGACAGGATATTCCAAAAGAATAATAAAGAATGGAATCAGGTCATGCGTAATCCACACAGACAGGATGTTCCAATAGAATAATAAAGAATGGAACCAGGTCATGCGTAATCCGCATAAACATGATGTTCCAACAGAATAATAAAGAATGGAATAATAACAGAATTCATCAGGCATGCGATAGACCGCACAGACAGGTTATTCCAACAAAATAATAAAGAATAAAATAACAACCCTTACGAATATTGAAAGAAAATAACTCTCTTCATGAATACGAAAGAATAATTACCCTTACCTTAGAAAAACTGAATACTGGAGTAGTGAAGTAGCAAAATACTTTTCTCCTTTCTCTCCATAGTTTCTCTCTCTAGAGTTTCAGTGAATTCGTAAGAAATAATGAAGGAATGAACTTCTATTTATAGAAGAACTGAGAGTAGCTCTTGGTCTTAACGAATGGTCAAAATGACTCCTGGTAATATTGAAGAGACAACAACTATTTGCGAAGGGGCAATTAACTCTTGGAAAACCAAAGGGACAAATAACTCTTGGAAACCCAGATTCCCCCCCCCCCCCATTTTTCTTTCATGGGCCCCACACGTGGCCTCCACATGTGGGCCCACCTTTTAAGAAATTTCTACCAATTATTTTCAAAATTGGGTAAATGGGTGTGGTCCATAAAATAAGCAAAACTTCATAAAAATCATCTTAATAATTTTAACAACATTTATCACCAATATTATAATTCACAATATTAATCGACCAGGTCATTTCCAGGAAAGAGGGGGCTTTCCAATAAGGTTTTCTTCCTATTGGCGCGCAATTAGGTGACCAAACCTCTCCTTGATAGAACTTCTAGACATCGTAAATATTGCAAATAATAATATTAATAACTTTGTCGTCTCAATTATTGATTTAATAATATATAAATATTGACAATAATTGAATCAAATAACGTGAGATACTATGCAGCAATTACTGTAGCAATAATTGAACAAAATTGAGTGACTTCTCACGTAAGCAACAATAATCAATACTGTGTGCTACTATGCAACCACGTGTATTATTGTACTTTTAACACCGGGTGTTTCAACAGTTAACGGTAAAACTTCCGCCGTTATTTTTAAAAAGATAATTTTGTCGTTTTCTAGCTCCGACAATAATTATGTTGTGGTGTCCATTAATGATTGTGCCGTTGTACGAATATTCCCTGTTAAAACGAATATTCCCCGACCAATCGAATATTATATAACAACTTAATTACTTTGCAAAATTTATAAATATTACCCACAACTATAACATTGTAACAAATTCATACCTTAATATTCAAAAATGATATTTATAGAAAATTCATCTTTATTCATAAAAGCTGGGGTCTTACAACCTCCCCTTCTTATGAAATTTCGCCCTCGAAATTAGGGTAGGTACCTGGTATATCGAAGAGGTAAGGATACCTTGATTTCATTTCAGATTCTAACTCCTAGGTCATTTCCTCAACATCGTGGTTTCTCCACAAAACTTTGACTTGAGGTATAACCTTGGAGCGTAAAATATGCTCCTTTTTATCCAAGATTTTAACAGGAACCTCTTCATACGTTAAATCTTCCGCTATTACATCCGATTCTAACTCAATAATATGATGTGGGTCTTTCACATATTTACGTAACATAGATATATGAAAAACGTTATGAACACGAGACATACTTGACGGTAAAGCGAGTCTATAGGCCACAGTTCCTACTCGATTGAGGATTAAAAATGAGCCAATGAATTGAGGATTGAGCTTTCCTCTCTTTCCAAATCTCGTAACTCCTTTCCATGGAGCAACACGTAACAACACATGATTTCCAATATCGAATTCTACGTCCTTTTGATGAAGATCAACATAACTATTTTGTTGATCTTGTGAGGTTTTTATATGTTGTCGAATCGTTTGAATCTTTTTCGTAGTCATACGTACCAACTCTGGTCCCAACAACGTTGCTTCACCCACCTCATTCCCGTATACTGGAGAACGACACTTTCTTCTATACAACGCCTCGAATGGAGTCATGCCAATACTTGCTTGATAACTGTTGTTGTAGGAAAACTCCACCAATGGTAAGAACTTATCCCAGCTTCCCTTGAAGTCAAGGACACAGAGTCTTAATAGATCTTCAAGAGTTTGAATAGTCCTCTCCGACTGTCAGTCCATCTGAGGATGATATGCCGAGCTAAATCGTAAATCTGTGCCCATAGCTTTATGCAAACTAACCCAAAATTGTGAAGTGAATATTGGGTCTTGATAAGAAACTATGGATACTGGCATATCATGCAGTCTTACAATCACGTTTATGTACATACGAGCAAGACGTTCAAGTGTATAAGTTTCTCGTATTGGTAAGAAATGAGTAGACTTGGTCAATCTATCAACAATGACCCAAATTGCATCTATGCCTTGAGAAAATGTTGCCTCTTTTATAGTTCTTATAAAAGATCTCTAACTCATGCAAGTATACATGGGTTAACAAGTAATACAGAGTAAGTAAAGTATCGATCCCATAGAGAAAGTTGTTAACTTAGACTACTATGCATTAATCACTCACTATATTTATATGCTGAGACTTTAGACTAAATTGTCGATTTGAATAAATTATAATTACCAACTACAAATAAGAATATAAACGAATTAAATATGACGTGGAAACAATGGGATCCTAACTTCATTCAATATTTCATTCAATCGCCATATGTCATGCAAGAAGCGTTTACATATCATAGGATAATAGCCAAGGGCTTAAAAGCGAGTTATAACCATTTTCCAATGCACTATAACCAACTCACATATCATCTACAGATGTTAGAATCCATGTAATCACCAATAACACCACAATTACCATATTCCTATGCGCAATTGCAATCCTATTGATTTTAAGCACAACCCTTACTCTAGCTCATACGGTAAAACAGTATATTCCTATATGTTTCACAAAATATGCAAGACTTACTCTAGCCCCATATTTGTATGCTATCATGATTCATCCATATTCATATGTTCATTTCCAATTCCATACAAATACTAACATGAAGATTATCAGTCATTCATACATACAAACCACCCATGATAGATAATCCAATGATATGCAAAACAAATCTAACACTTAGATGTGCAACCAAACTACATATTAAAATCCGTTAGAATCCCAAAATGGAGTTTAGTTCATGGCGGAACCAAAAGCCATTATGGGATCAAGGCTAAACATGATCAATAATCAAGCAAATAAGAGTAAGAGGTAGAGAACAATCAAACCCAAATGCTGAATAGTAATCAATGATTAACTATGAAAACCCCAAAGAATTCCATTCAATAATAATAAAAATCCACAACGGTTAAGAACTCCAAGAAGAAGAAGAGAATAAAACGCGTATGGCTTCGCTTCTCCGTTGGGATCTCCCCCCCCCCCCCACTGTGTTAACCTTAATTCTAATATGAAAATACGTAAAATAATGTCAAGTCCCACTCTGACATATGTCAGAATCGCTTTATACCAATTACACATCATCACATTGCTTAATTAAAAAATAAAATAAATTATAGCATCAAGATCACGCGCTACGAAAGCGTGGTTTCTATGTGTCTCTCATGATCGCGAGACTTGCAAAGAAGCTTCGGCCCCCAGACGTCTTATCGCGGCGGTCAAGACACTTCGCCTCATGGGCACGCCATTATGCCTCTCTAAGACGGCGGTGTTGCCTCATGGGCGCGTGACTTGCAGAAGGTTCCCTATATAAAGCTCCCCGCTTTTACATGCGCGCAAGTCTTCTCTTTTTTATCTTGCATGGCAGGTTCTGCAGTTCTCGAGTCGGTTTTTGGTCCTGCTCTGCCATCGCTACTTGTTCATTCTTGCTTAATCCCTCTTTCTTGCTTGATTTTAATGCCTTATTGTACCCCCATGTCATGCACATCCTCGCCTTGCGACTAGCCTTCATGCATCCGCTAACCGATGCCTCAATTTCCACCAAAATAATGCTGATTCTTGTACTTATTCACTAAAAGGAGTTTTAAGTATATGAAATGTAAAATAACGTTAAATGCGACTAAAACATAATGAAATGTACTCAAGGTGGGCACACTTCGCATGGATTAATATACAATAAGTGAGTAAAAATATCACTTATCAAATACTCCCAAACTTGAATTGTTGCTTGCCCTCAAGCAATGCATATGCATGAACACTAAAAATGTAACTACCAAACTATTCAATTACTTTATGATGCAAACTAGTCTCACATAATCTTGACCATAACAGAATTTCAGCCCAAATTACCTCAGTGAACTATCCGGATTCCAGAACATAATTTCAAACCAAACCATAGATATAACATCATACAGCAGATAATTCATGAATGCTATAGAGATGCTGTGTCTGTGTGTTGTTCACAAAACTTGATCCAAGCAAAGATTATGTATCCTACATTGCTTCTCACAGGAAAATCATAATCTAAATCAAGATTCATGTATACTTATACACATAGACTGTTTCGACATCTCACCGCAAACTAAGGTTCAACAATGGGTTTATTGCTTTATTGCTACTCACGAGGGTGATTTCGCACTTTCCCGTGGTGTTTATTGCTATTGATTCTTTTCTTTTGCTCTTTTCCTTTTTTTTTCACATGACCGTGCAATGTCTCAATCCATTAGGCACACTGCTACCCTTTAGCGAGCTTTCAACCAACGACTCCCAGACCATGAAAGACCTTAGGGCGCTAGGTGTAGAGACAATCCCCAAGCAAGTATTTACTACTCAAGTAGCCAGGGCCCCGAATTAAGACTAGTCACGTTATTATATATATATATATATATATATATATATATATATATACACACAACATACCCATGTTTCCCCAAAATTTGCACCTCAATGACTCTACAATCTACAACACTTTCCTCATGTTTCTCATTTTAAATTTACATGTTCTATTGAGCAATGCAAGACACACATCTTAGACTTACAAGTGAATATGAACACAATTGTGCAAACCGAAAGCATATAAACAGCCACATGAATCGCATTGTGTAAAACATTATATCCACATTGTGTTATGCAACATATTCTGAAATCGTTCACAATTCACTATCATCATTGGCTTAGGCAAAAATTTCTATTTATATGCAAGAATTTATGTGAGACATTAAACTAAACATACTATCAATGAATAAAAAATAAAAATTTTATGCTAAAATTTAACTAACACATATTCATGCAAAATTAAACTAAACATGCTAAAATAAAATGTAACTAAACTACTTTGCAAGGACACCAATGCCCTCAAACTTAAAATAAACAATGCCCTCATTGTAATTAAAATTGAAAGAATATTCCCCTAAGTGGCAATGTCATCTTCGTTCGCCTCCTCATGATCCGCTAGTATATCAGGCGATGGCTAAGTTTGAGATATTCTGTAGTTGGAAACTGAGTGTGGGCTTCTAACTGTCCGAACACTTTAGTCAGAAATTCTTAGAATTTAGCATATTTTTCTTCATGATCGAGCTATCGCAGCGATGACAGTGATGATGTTTGGCTTTATAAATTGTGATGTCATACGACTCACATTTCTAAGCGACTTCGGTTTTTGACTTACATTTGATCCACGAATGCTTATAGCAATTGGATTGAACCTGAGAGGAGAAACAATCAAACTATTATTAATACTTACCACTATCTAACCTTAACTAAATATGGAAATGTAAATAAGAATTAAACAAGGAGGAGAAAGATTGGATGGGGTGCCTCCCATCTAGCGCTTCTACTTATAGTCAGTTATTTGGACTCTTTTCTTGACACCGTTATCCAATTCCTCTGCGATAAGATAAGAACCCTCCATCCATTAGAACCGCTATGTGCTTTGGTAGGTTCCCCATCATGAGAATTTGTGAATTGAAGCCACCTAGCATATTTCCTATACATGATGTCCCTAGTTCCATTGCAATGCTAGGTGCTTCTCCTGCTGTATCTGTGAATAGATTTTTTCATTGAGGCATGAAAGATTCAATGGGATTTTCTTCTTCTATTATCTCTTCCGTAGGCCACCATGGTTTGTAAGAGGCCTCATAATCGCAGAAATTATTGCTTTGGATGTGACTACCAAGGGGACATGGGTGTGCAAAGTTCACTGAATTTTTCAACTCTAATTGAGAAGGCACTTGGGGTATTATACAAGTCAGCTCATGTTCTTTATTTTCCATACCCCCAGTTGTCTCCTCAATGTCCACTCCTTTTAGTTAATTCAGTGGCATGTACACTTCTGGCTCTCCATCGATTTCATCATCCATGTCATAGCACCAATTGTTTGGAGGGCGATTGTTCAAGGCTTCGAACATTTGATCCATATGATTCTGAAGCTTTCGAATTGACCTCTCTTGCTCAATCATCTTCTCCTCAGTTGATGCTACAACTTTGAACCAAAAATCCTCCGATCTTGAATTATCTTGTTCAGTTTCAAAATCCATGTATTGAGCACCATTCACTGAGGAGTTAATGAGTTGTTCTATCTGTCTGTTAAGATTTTGGCTTCATAACTCCTGACTCATCATCGTCTCTCCATGGTCTGCTATGCTTTTTGACATGAATTCCTTCAACTCTGCATTTTCTTCTTGTTGCATTGGAGGTGGATATGAGAAATTTGATGGATATGTTGGACTTGAGATGCAGTATTGACCTTGATAGTTATAACCCCTTTCATAATCGGGGTGATACCCCCAACCTTCTTGATAATCAGGATAAACATCGTTGTTGAAGTAATCACCCTAAACCGCACTTGTCCAACCTTGATGTTTGCGATAACTTTCGGATGCTCGCCAAAGACAAGATATTCACATGTAACTGCTATCTCTCGAGTGCGTTGGGCTGCAAGAACATCCAACCTCTCCGAAAGTGTTGCAATCTGTGCTGACAATGTAGAAAATACATTGAGTCCTTCAGGTCTTGTGTCCCTTGGTTGAATCCTATTTGCATAAGGCCATTGATAAGCAAAGTCATCCATGGTACCCTCTAACTGTGCTTGTAAATTTATGCGCACTCTTGCTTTCCAACCTTTTCCGTTTATATTATCTTGTGTTGGTGTTAACTCTGAATAAGAAGATCGTGTGTGAATAAAACTTTACAAGTACCTGTAACCAAAAACAAAATAAAATTAGAAATGAGAAATGAACAGAATTGTCTAAGTCATACAATACAGCTTTAAACTAATGATAATTATCTAAATTAACGCCTTTCCCTAGCAACGGCGCCAAAAACTTATTAACTCTTTTATAGTTCTTATAAAAGAGCTCTAACTCATGCAAGTATACACGGGTCAACAAGTAATACAGAGTAAGTAAAGTATTGATCCCACAGAGAAAGTTGTTAACTTAGACTACTATGCATTAATCACTCACTATATTTATATGCTGAGACTTTAGACTAAATTGTCGATTTGAATAAATTTTAATTACCAACTACAAATAAAAATATAAACGAATTAAATATGATGTGGAAACAATGGGATCCTAACTTCATTCAATATTTCATTTAATCGCCATATGTCACGCAAGAAGCGTTTACATATCACAGGATAATAGCCAAGGGCTTAAAAGCGAGTTATAACCATTTTCCAATGCACTATAACAAACTCACATATCATCTACAGATGTTAGAATCCATGTAATCACCAATAACACCACAATTACCATATTCCATGCCAAGAATTGCAATCCTATTGATTTTAAGCACAACCCTTACTCTAGCTCATACGGTAAAACAGTATATTCCTATATGTTTCACAAAATATGCAAGACTTACTCTAGCCCCATATTTGTATGCTATCATGATTCATCCATATTCATATGTTCATTTCCAATTCCATACAAATACTAACATGAAGATTATCAGTCATTCATACATACAAACCAACCATGATAGATAACCCAATGATATGCAAAACAAATCTAACACTTAGATATGCAACCAAACTACATATTAAAATCCGTTAGAATCCCATAATGGAGTTTAGTTCATGGCGGAACCAAAAGCCATTATGGGATCAAGGCTAAACATGATCAATAATCAAGCAAATAAGAGTAAGAGGTAGAGAACAATCAAACCCAAATATTTGAATAATAAATCAATGATTAACTATGACAACCCCAAAGAATTACATTCAATAATAATAAAAATCCACAATGGTTAAGAACTCCAAGAAAAAGAAGAGAATAAAACGTTGCGGCTTCGTTCTCCATTGGGATCTCCCCCCACTGTGTTTACCCTAATTCTAATATGAAAATACGTAAAATAATGTTAAGTCCCACTCTGACATACGTCAAAATCGCTTTATACCAATTACACATCATCACATTGCTTAATTAAAAAATAAAACAAATTACAAGACAAAGATCACGCTTACCGCTGGGGCTCTAGCTCTATCTATCTCATCTTCGCCGCGAGACTTGCGAGAAGCTCGGCCTCAGAAGTCTTATCGGCGGTTAGCGCTTCTACCTCGTGGGCACGCGGTCATACCTCTCGGTAGCGGTCACGTACCTCATGGCGCGTGACTTGCAGAATGTTCCCTACGTAAAGCCACCGCTTTCATGGCGGTATGAAGTCTTCTCTTGTTATGCCGCGCGGCTTGTGTTCTGCAGTTCTTGAGTCTGGTTTTTGGTCTGCTGCTGCTGCTACTTGTTCATTCTTGCTTAATCCCTCTTTCTTGCTTGATTTCCATGCCTTATTGTACCCCCATGCCATGCACATCCTCTCCTTACGACTAGCCTTCATGCATCCGCTAACCAATGCCTCAATTTCCACCAAAATAACGCCGATTCCTGCACTTATTCACTAAAAGGAGTTTTAAGTATATGAAATGAAAAATAACGTGAAATGCGACTAAAACACAATGAAATGTACTCAAGGTGGGCACACTTCGCATGGATTAATATACAATAAGTGAGTAAAAATATCATTTATCAGAAACCTTGGGAAGACCAGTAACGAAATCCATGGTAATGTGCTCCCACTTCCATTCTGGAATTTCAAGTGGTTGCAATGGACCTTTTGGTACTTGATGCTCCTCCTTAACTCGTTGACAAGTTAGACACCTTGAGATAAATAGCGCTATCTCTCTCTTCATATTGCTCCAGCAAAATGTATGACGAAGATCACGATACATTTTGGTACTCCCAAGATGGATTGCAAGCGGTGTGTTGTGCGCCTCCATCATGGTTTTATACTTTAAATCAAGGTCGTTAGGAACACAAAGTCTGGAGTTGACTCGAAGTATTCCTTTTTCATCGATTCTTGCTTCCGACATAACACCTTCTTGTACTTTCTTCTTTATACGCATCAACTCCAGGTCTGTAGCTTGAGCAGCTTTAACTTTATCGATTAAAGTCGGTTCTACTCGTATATTATCTCCATCCTTTGCAAGTCATATAAAATGGGCATTTGCGTTGATAATATCGCACTCGTACCCGCATATGATCTTCTACTCAATACGTCAGCTACTACGTTCGCTTTACTAGGATTGTATTGAATAGTATGATCATAATCTTTCAGTAGTTCAAGCCAACGTCGTTGCCTCATGTTGAGTTCCTTTTGAGTGAAGAAATATTTGAGGCTTTTATGATCCGTAAAGATCTTCACTTTCTCCCCATACAAGTAATGCCTCCAAATTTTAAGTGCGGAGACAACAACTGCCAACTCTAGATCATGAGTAGGATAATTTCTCTCATATTCTTTAAATTGCCGAGAGGCATAGGCTATGACTTTCCCATGTTGCATGAGAACACATCCTAACCCTTTGCCCGATGCATCACTGTAGATGACAAATCCCTCCGAGCCAGATGGTATTGTCAGAACAGGTGCTGAAAAGAGTCTCCTCTTGAGTTCTTGAAAACTCTTCTCACATTCCTTGCTCCAACCGAATTTTGTATCTTTTCGAGTCAGTTGAGTTAATGGAGTAGCGATTCGAGAAAATCCTTCCACGAATCTTTGATAATAACCAGCTAAGCCGAGAAAGCTACGTACTTTGGTCACTGATTTAGGTTGCTCCCAACTTTGAATAGCTTTAATCTTTGCCGGGTCAACAAATATTCCATGACTTGATACTACGTGCCCAAGGAATGCTACTTTCTCAAGCCAGAACTCGCATTTCTTCAATTTGACATAAATCTTGTTTTCACGAAGCTTTTGGAGTATCAGCCTCAAGTGTTGCTCATGATCTTCACGACTTTTGGAATATATGAGGTTGTCATCAATAAAGACGACCACAAAGTGATCCAAATATTCCTTGAATACTCGGTTCATCATATCCATGAAGGCAGCTGGAGCATTAGTCAATCCAAAAGACATGACTAAGAATTCATAATGCCCGCATCGAAGTTCAAGGCGATCTTTGGAATATCCTCGGTTTTAACCTTCAAATTTGATGATATCCGTAAGCTAAGATCGATCTTTGAAAAGAATTGTGCTTCTTGCAACTGGTCAAACAGGTCATCAATGCTAGGTAACGGATACCTATTTTTGATGATGACATGATTCAACTCCCGATAATCAATACAAAGTCGCATACTTCCATCTTTCTTCTTCACGAATAGAACAGGAGCACCCCAAGGAGACGTACTAGAACGAATGAAACCAATGTCTAACAATTCCTGCAATTGGGTCTTTAACTCCTGAAGTTCAATAGGAGCCATTCGATATGGGGCTTTGGAAATGGGTTTTGTACCGGGTTCAAGGTTGATACAAAATTCAATTTCATGCTCTGGGGGTAGGCCAGGAAGTTCTTCAGGGAACACGTCAGGAAATTTCTTAACAATAAAAATATCACTCGAATCTGACGTATTTTTGTTTAAATCTGTGACATGTGCTAAGAAAACTTGACATTCATTTTTTAATAAACGAATAGCTTTATGGATTGAGATGACAGTGATTAATTTTAATGGTTTAATTACTTAAATTCACATAATAGGTTGGTTAGGAATATGAAAGCTAACAACCTTACGAAACAATCAATTTTTGCATGATGAGTAGTTAACCAATCAATCCCTAGAATCACATCAAATGCAAGTATTTTCAATGAAATAAGATCGACATGTAATGTGAGGGTACCGATTTGAACCAAACAAGACATGTAATGAAGGTTTCTCCCAACGGAGTTTCCACATATAAGTTAAAGTCTAATTTCTCCAGAGTCAAATTTAATCGTTGAGCACAAGTAGGAGAAATAAAAGAATGGGTAGAACTGGTATCAAATAAGGTATAGACTTCGCTAGAGTTTATGATAAACTTACCCGTGATGACCTCGTTCGGGTTCCTTTCTTTCTGGGAGGTCACAACAAACGCTCTCCCTTGAACTACTAGTTTTTACTTGTCTGGGACGGTATTTTGTGTCCCCGTTCCAACTGGACTTGTCTTCGGTGCATGACAAAATTGGGCTAGGTGACCTTCTCTTCCATAATTATAACACGCTTTGGATGGCATCACGCAGTTTGGACATATATGTCCCTCCCCTCCGCATTTGAAGCATATGATAAGTGGTCGTTCTCCTTCCTTAACAACGGGTGTTGGTGCTGACGTCTTTCCATCATTGTTGAATTTCCTCTTCTTGAAATGTTCATTCTTATTGTCTTGGCCATGATTACCACCGAAGTGGTTACCATTTCTGGCATGTTGATTCCCTCCATGTTTGTTGTCACCACTTCGATGACTGCTACCACTAGTATTATCATTTTGCCGGCTGCTTTTTCTTGGTTGGGTTGACTCGTTATCGCGCTCCAATAACTGAGCCATATTTACAACATCTGAATACAAACACAGTTTATGAGAAATTAGATATTGACATTTCTCAGGTTTCAAACCTCTTAGAAACATCCGCATCATTTTTTCCTCATTATCAACCAAGTGAGACGCAAATCGAGACAACTCGGCAAACTTAGCTTCGTACTGCGACACGGTCATATTGTTCTGCTCCAACTTGATGAACTTTACCTCTTTCATTTGATGAATACTTTCGGGAAAGTACTTGTCGTTGAATAGTTCTTGGAACTTCTCCCAAGACATCTTCAGTGTGGCAGGTTGAGTACGCTTTACCGATTCCCACCAGTAATCTGCCTCTCCTCGCAACATAAAGGTGGCAAAGGGAACCTTTTGCTCCTCGGAGCATCCCAAATAAGAATAAAGTATTTAAAATTATTTTGAGTTATAAAATGTAACTTTTAATATTTTTAGAGAATTTTCATTAATACTTTAATATTAATGATATTAGATTTATTTAATTATTGTATTAAATAAATAAGTTAAAAATGATTTTATTGATTTAAAAATCATTTTAAATGAGAATAAAGTGCTAGAAAATATTTTGAATTATAAAATATAATTTTCAATATTTTTGGAGAATTTTCATTAATAAATTAATATTAATTATATTTGATTTAATTAAATATTATATTAAATAAATGAAGTAAAGTTGTTTTATTGATTTAAAAATCAATTAAAATGAGAAAAATGATTTAAAAATATTTTAAGTCATAATAAATAACTTTTAATATTTTCATAATAATTTCATTAATATTTAAATATTAATGGTGGTGATTTAAAATGATTTTATTATTATAAAAATCATTTCGATAGAATATTAATGATTTAAATTTTTTAAGTTATTAATAATAACTTTAATATTTTGACAAGTATGTTATTAATATTTTTATATTATTAAATATTAATGATAATAAGATTATTTGTTATTTAAATCATTTAAAAATGATTTCAGTGGTTGAAAAATTATTATAAATTATAATAATTGTTTATAAATTATTAAAAGCTTCGGAAAAATATTATAAATGATTTACGGCTTATCTAAAATAATATTGAAGCTTAGAGACCAAGTTTAATTGACAATAAAGGTGTTAATTGTCGGATAGGGTGACCAGTACACCGAGAATAGACCAAAGTCCAACCAGACCGAACTTGTTAGACTTGATAAGTGTTTATATAGGTTATAAACACTGATATGACTATGTGGTAATGTGTCTAGGAGAACGTTTGACTGTATATTACAGTATTGTGTGTTGTTAATTATTGTGCTAATTGTGAGACCGATATTATGATTATAGGTCTTGTGAACGCAGATAAGTATATTGTGTAGCAGTAATCAACACGAAAAACAAGTTTACTAACTCAACCTTGAGTTATATTTATTCAATTATTATAGTGGTTAATTATTGTTGATTAGACCACATCCAAGAATTTATTGTTGATTATTCGCAGTTAGTGCATGTTTATTAATTTAAATTGAATTAGTGATTCTGAGAATATACTTGTAGAATAACTGTTGTTGGATATTCACATCTGTAGAAGCTATTATTGATTTCAAATAGTACAGTTAAATTATGTCTATTGTTTAATCGTATTGAAACATGTCTTAGCTAATTGTTTTAGCTAGACGAACATTTGTTAGAACTTGATAGGTTCAAGAAGAGAAGAGAAGAGAAGAGAATTCAATTATTATTGATAGATCGATGTCAATTATTTCGACTAGATCGAAAAAGAAAACTTGATAGGTTTGAGAAGAGAAAAGAAAAGAAGTGATTAGATATTGAAATCATTATATTTAGTTATTAAATCAAATTCTGATTCAAAGACTGAGAAGAACAACCTTTTATATAAAGGGAACATTTTAGGTCGTATATTCTACCATTGCGCACTTTTAAGTATTATACATAATATAGGGTATAATAAAGCTGATCATTTGTTATACTTATAGAGGTGTATGATTTAATCTTTATGGTTATCTGATACACATGCATATATGTCAAAGTAAATCTTTGATAGATACCCGAGAAGAGAAGTTCTAGATCCAAGGGATCGCTCAACATAAATCTGGAAAACATTCCACTTTGTTATTGCGTAGAATTGATTCATGATTATTTAATAGAATATCGTAGAAACTTTTAAAGTGTTGTACTCTTTCGTTATCAAATTATTGTGTTGCATAGATTGTGAGAAGACTTGTTAGTAATTAGAGATTTATTTAGCTATTTCAAAGTTCCCCGAACTTTGGTGTCATTCTATCAAAATAGATAGTCTATTATTCTAATACTTGTACATTCATTGTATATCTTAACTTGCGGGGTAAATTTGTTGCTCACCCTTGCTAAATAAAACTTTTCAGCTAGGGACGAAGTGGCAGGAGGTGCTGTGAAGAACAAAGGCAAAGGCATAGTGATAACATAATTTTATGAATATTATTATTATGTTGTATTTGTGAACCCTTTTTATATAACTAATGGGTATGTTTGTAATGTTAAGGTTAGAGAACCTGAGGTAATGTATTAACTATATCAGTTAATGAAGTGTATGTTCTTATTTATAAATTAAATGGATAGTTAAATGTTATTTATATTGTGGATCGTGAGCACCAAACTCGGGGGTCAGGTAACCCGAATTTGGGGGTGTCACAAGGATGCAGTTGTATCAGGGGATGTAGTTGCAGGTATTATCCCAATCAACGATATAAATGCTTATGTGTTGTTTGATTCGAGTGCTACTTGTTCTTTTATAACATGTGATTTTGTTAGACGATTAGGATTACTTCTCGAAAGATTGCATATACCTTTGAATATTAAGGTAGCAAATGAAGAAATAATTTATGTTGAACATATTCATAGGCATTGTTGTGTACAAATACGAGGTTATATATTATCAGTAGATTTAATACCGATAAAGTTAGGAGAATTCGATGTAATTCTCGGGATGGATTGGTTATTTAACCATGGTGCAATTATAGATGGTCAAAAGAAATGTATAAACCTTCGAACGTTGAAGCAACCTAAGGTAGTGTTTTACGGTAGCAGGTCACCGGGACGTTCGTGTTGTCTTACCATCACAAAAACTAGGAAATTATTGAGGAATGGATGTGTAGGTTATTTGTGTCATGTTGTTAATACCTAGAGATTGTGAGAAAGGATGGAACAAATTCCTATAGTCAAATAATTCATGGATGTATTTCTAAGAGAATTATCAGGTCTTCCACCGGATAGGGAGATCGAATTCGTAATAGATATTATTTCAGGAGCGGCACCAGTTTTAAGGGAACCGTATCGTATAGCGCTAGTAGAGATGAAGGAGTTGATAGTTCAATTAAAAGAACCGTTGGATAGAAAATACATTCAACCGAGTGTTTCATTATGGGGAGCGTCGGTACTGTTTGTAAAGAAGAAGGATGGATAGTTGAGACTTTGTATTGACTACCGAGAGTTGAACAAGTTAACGATAAAGAATAAATACCCATTACCCAGGATCGATGATCTCTTTGATCAATTGAAAGGGGCAAAGTATTTTTCTAAAATAAATTTGCGAACAGGGTATCATAAGTTAAAGGTTAGAAAGGAAGATGTACCTAAGACAACATTCAGGACTCGTTACGTCCATTATGCATTTTTGGTAATGTCATTTGGGTTGACGAATGCACCAGCTGCATTCATGGTTATGATAAACAGAGTGTTCAAATAATATTTAAACAAGTTCGTCGTAGTGTTTATCGATGATATTCTAGTCAATTCTAAGATTCCAGAAGATCACGCTGAACACCTCAGATTAGTGTTGGAGACACTAAGGAAGGAGAATTTATACGTGAAATTCACTAAGTGTGAATTTTTACTAGAAAGGGTGCAGTTTTTAGGTCATGTTATCTGTGACGCCCCCAAAATAGGTATACATAACCCATTTTGAGTCGCCAAATACGTGATACAGATTACAAATACAAACTTAATTATACAACTATCGTTTAACATAAGCTGAGAGTTTTAACACGAATATTGTCTTCTAGACAATATCCAAACTCAAATGGAGTCCTCATTACAATTATTACCACACTATTTTATAAAATAGTGAGGACAACTACAGCCACCATCTCTGACCGTCACTCCATTTCCCGACTACTCCCGACTACATTCTCATTTCCTGAAGAGAACAATGAAAGCAAAAGGGTGAGCTCAACTAGCCTAGTAAGAAATATTATGACTAAGATAATGTAGAATAAATTATCGTTAGCCTTCAACAGTCTTAAACTGATAGAATACAACAGACAACAATTTTAACTGCAGCGAATCAAATAATCCATTAAAAGAGTCAAGTAGAGCATGATATTTACTATATTCTATGATTTAAAAGTTTATCATCAATTTTATCGCTGAGACTCAGCTTAATAAATAATCCCCATCACTGAATTATCCATGCACTACGGGCCAAGGATTTTCATTATTATCACATCCACGAATTATCCATGCACTATGGGCCAAGGATCTTTATGTTATCACCAATGGTCATGATCATGCTAAAAAATAATTTATCTTTGCACCCTTGACCGAAGAGAACCCATAGTCGTGATAATAACAACAACTGTCCTTCAATGCACTACGGGCCAATGAAGACTTTTACCACATCATTTGTAACATTACAGGTCATGATTATACCGATACTTTATTCCTGGTCATAATCATACCAATCAACAGTCCATCTATGCACTACGGGCCAAAGATGAATTTCATCACAATATAAGTATGAGGATAATGACAATGATATAAACATCAATTAAACGAAATCAAGGATAAATATTAAAGACTTTAAATTTATTCAGAGTTTAAAAATGTCCAAATTGTCAACATGATAACTGTTTTGTGTAGTAAAATTCAAGAATAATATTCACGTATCAAAAATAATTTAGACAGAAAAGAAATCATTTTTTATCATGAATAGAACCCCAGGTGAATAGTACCCGAATGAATAGTACCCCGTGGATAGTACTTCGTGAATAGTACTCCGTGAATAGTGTCGTACATATGAATAGTATCGTATGTATAAATAGTGTCGTACGTATGAATAGTACTGTATAAATGAATAGTACCCATTAATAGTACTCCGGCATTTAAAGCTTAAAATTTAACGAGAATGTTCAGAAAAATATTCTTGTGAAACGATACTAGATGAAGTGCAAATTTTAAGGATATTCTACTAATTTCAAGGAGTATAGAAGCAATACTTAACAAAATGAGTGTAGAATTCGTAATTTGAAACAAAATAATATTACTCATATACTACAGAGTATGGAAGAAAATATTATTTCTTACGAATACTGAACATAAATAATATCCCATACGAATATTGAATGAAAAATATATTCCTTAAGAATATTAAACAAAGATCATATTCCTTACGAATATTGAACGAAAATAATATTCCTTACGAATATTGAACGAAATAAAATTCCTTACGAATACTAAAAATAATATCGTAAGCAAATATGAAATAAATAATACCCCTTACCTTAAAAGGAGAGTATTTCTAACTGGTAGGGCGGAGATATTCTTGAAGAAAACTTTCACAATTTTTTATACTCAAAGCTTCCTTAAACTCTAAAGAAATACGATCAATATTATAGAAGAAGAATTTTTTGAGTCTGGTGTGATTTTCAATTCTAAACTAAGCATCCTATTTATAGGAGAATAGAAGGATACTATTTGAATTTAGAAAATCACGGACTGCACAGTGGACAATCACGGATTCGATTGAAATTTTATGATTTTACTATGCAGTCACTATGCAAATACTATACATAATAAAATATAATATATTCTATTTTTCATAAAAAAATCAAAACTTATAAATATATATATATATATATATATATATATATATATACTCCCTCCATTTCACGCCATCCCTTTTTTTTTCTTCCCATTACACCCCCCCCCCCACCCCACTCCCATTAACTCATCATTATATATATATATATATATATATATTATCACACTCATAACACACTATTTTGAAAAAATTAATAGGTGAGGGCCCATATAATAAGCCAAATGTACAACAAATACTTCATAAAAATCCTCTCAATATTTTGAAAAACATATATTTATCATTAATATTATAACTCACAATATTAACAACCAGATCATTTGTGACACCCCCAAATCCGGGTACTTCATTTTCACAGAATTTGGTGCTCACTTTCCAAAATATTTACATCTAACTACCCATAATCAAGGATAAAGACATAACTTAAATAACTTAAACAAATGTCTTCCCCATTAAAGGGTAACATCAACTTAAAACATTTCCAAGTAATCTAACCTTTAATTATTACATAAGTCTACAGAATATATCACATAATTAAATAAGTCTCATAACAGAATTTTACTAAATAAAATCAAACAGGTTTTCATCATTTGGACATCTTGATCTTGTCTTTGCTAGAAGACGGCTCATCAATTTTCTCAACTTTAGCTGCAGTGTTAAATGCAAGAGTGAGCAAACAATTGCTCACTGATATAAAGAGTAATAATAGCAGTAACATAAGAGTAAGTAACGAATACTAAATAATTAAGAACTTGTTCTTCGAGTCAAAATTAGTAAACAAGTTTGAGGTTTATATCTGAGGGTTTTTACGACCATGAACTATGTCCCAAGGTTATTAAGTATTTCTACTTCAACATTTAACAGTCATTAGACTATACAGACTTTTACTTTTATACTTAGGGGATCAACCCTTCGTACCATGTATTGTGCACAAACATCTAAACGCTAACGTGTACATAATCCCCTATATTAGGGTTCTTCATCTCAGTTTAACTTTAGGATTTCCGCACTAAAGAAAGTTTAGTTTGGAATAGCTTAACAGTCATTATATAATTTTAGAACACTCGTCAATTATGGATTAGTCCAATCAATAAAGGTTTATTCGATATTCGAAGGTTCAACACAATAGTATAAGATTGAACAACAATAATTAAGTCAAAGATTGAATATCAATAATATAAAATTAAATAAACATTGTATATACAAAGTGTTACATCCAAAAGAATTAGAAAATCTCATTTGAAACAATGAACTTGAACAGTTTATGTTTTGAATGGCGAGAATAAATATTAGAAACTTGCTCAATAAAAGATTAGAGTTTTAGAAACATGCATAACGATGTCAAGTTAGGAATAAGAAACTTGCTCAACGTAAATATAAGGTTTAGGAAACTTGCATTCATTATAAAGATAATGAAGTTAGAAAACTTGCCTCGTGTGTAAGCTACACAATTATTACAAACGTTCGCCAAATACCCTACATATACCATGAAGATCATAATACCAAATAGTTATATTAAAACTAACTTCATGGGCTTACTTCTCATTTTAGTTAAGTCTATAATCTCTAGCTTAGGATATGATTATCCTAGTCATTCACGTACCATAAATCTAACTCTCAATTATATTATAGTACACAACATGGTGATTTCAAAACAACTCAAATTCTAATGACATCACATTCCAAACTCTCACAACTTATTAATTCGTTACTTTTAGTTTCAACGTTGTGATCACAATATGTTATTATGTTTTATAACATGTTTTAGGTCTTTCTACAATCATTAAAATATGTTAAGTTAACATTCTCCAAGCTATGAAGTTAACAGTTCATTACTGGGTCTAACTAACCACTAGCGCGGCCGTGCCATGGTTACCTTTGAATCTGATGCGCCTGCGCTAGACACAAGAATCAGTTTTGCAGAACGCGAACACAGACTCTGTTCTAAGCCAAAAAAATCCCAATATCACGGTAACATGGACAAACCCACACACTGAAAACCCTACCAAAGTCACATAGCATATACACTCAATTATTCTAACAACTAAAACAACTTACTTAACCAAGTTTAGAGGATTAAAATCATGTTTTAACCAATTTCTTCATATTTCAATACTTTTAGCGAAATCAATCGCCAAATCTTTATTTCTTAACCAATTTACACCATTCCAATTGCGTTGTTTTCGTTTCTGAATGTATTAACACAATCCACAATCAATTTACAGATTACTACAAGGATTAAACATAAACTTTTGGACTCAATTAAGCCATTTCATATATATATATATATATATAACACTGTTATTGAAATCTTCTTCTTCAAACCAACTTCCATGAATTTGATCACTAACATAAGATTATAGATGACAACCAACAAGTTTAACAAGATTATACATAAATATAATCAATATCTTAAACAACAATTCAACAAAAATCCCAATTTTAAAGAATAGAAATTACAACACTACAAGTTAGAATTAGGAGTAGATTATACCTTTAATCCTTGTTTTGTATAAGCAAAGATGACATCAATCCCCCAAAAACTCCTCTTCTCCGACTCTCAATTCTCTTTAATTCTCTCTAGCTCTTCTTCTTCAACCTCTTTTCTTAGTTTTAGTTTTTAATAAAAATACGTAATATAACCCAACTGAGTGCTTAATAAACTGACAAACGTGGGTTATCAGTTTATTCAAGCCAAAAGACTCAGTTGTTATATTAACCAAAAATCATAAGGCTTTGTTTGGTTTACACAAAACTCTCCCCATCTAATTTATTTGTATAACACTTATATTATATAGTTCCTTGTCACACCATTATTTAATTAATTTTACTAACTAACAATTACAATTATAATAATTATAATTTTCAATATAATCATACTTATGCTTAATAAATTATTATATACCTAATTTAATTATTAAATTAAACTAGAAGCAATATTTTATTAAAATTTAATTATTTCATTAAATATTAAACAATCCATTTAATTTAATTATTTCATTAAATTAAATCTTCAAATAATTAATTTATCATTCATTAATTTAGTTACTATACACACTTTAACTAAATTATTACACCACAACTTCATCAATTATTTATTTATCTCAATAAATAAATTAATTAAAATATTTATTTAATTCAATAAATATTTAAATTTAATTACAAAATTCTCGTTCGTTATATCATTCCCAGGAAAAAGGGGGCTTTCTGATAAGGATTTCTCCCTATTGGCGCGCAATTAGGTGACCAAACCTCTTTCCTCGACATAACTTTCTAGACATCGTCAATAATATGAATAACTTTGTCATCTCAATTATTGATTTAATAATATAAAATTATTGTGACAATAATTAAATTAAAAACGTGAGATACTATGCAGCAATTACTGTAGCAATAATTGAATAAAACTGAGTGACTTCTTACGTAAGAATCAATAATCAATACCATGTGCTACTACGCAACCATGCGTATTATTGTACTTTTATCACCGAGTATTTCAACAGTTAATGGTAAAACTTTTGCCGTTATTTTTATAAAATTATATTTCTGTAATTTTCTAGCTCTGACAACAATTCTGTTGTGGGGTCCACCAATGATTATGCCGTCGTACGAATATTCCCTGATAAAATGAATATTCCCTGACCAAACAAATATTTTATGACAATTAGCTTACTTTGCAAATTTTATAAATATTTCCCACAACTCTAACATTATATCAAATCCACACCTTATTATTCAAAATGATATTTAGAGAAAAATTCATCTTTCTTCATAAAAGTTGGGGTCATACAACCTCCCCTTCTTATGAAATTTTGTGCTCGAAATTGGTGTACGTACCTGGTATATCGAAGATATGTGACGATACCTTGTTTTCATTTCAGATTCTAACTCTTGAGGTATAACATTTGAGTGTAGAATATGTTTCTTCTTATCCAAGATTTTAACAAGTATCACCTCATATGTTAAATCTTCTGTTATCTCGTCTAGTTCTAATTCAATAATGTGGTTCGGGTCGTCCATATATTTATGTAACATCGATACGTAAAAAAAACGTTATGAACACGTGACATACTTAGCGGTAAGGCGAGTCTATAGGCCACAATTCTTACTCGATCGAGGATTTCAAATAGAACAATAAATCGAGGATTGCGATTTACTCTCTTCATCGACTCTTACTTCTGGAATAACACATTCTTGTACTTTTTTCAACATATTCATCAACTCCGGGTGTGTAGCTTAAGCGGCTTTAACTTTATCGATTAAAGTAGGTTCTAATCGTATATTCACTATCTTCACGTAGGTTCTTGGAGTCTTTAACTGTGATAACCCGAGATTTCGAACAATCCAAAAGTTGCGAATAATTTTTTTTTATTTAATATTAATATTGAATATTAATTTTGTGACAAGTTTCTGTAATACGAGTCTCGAGAAGGTCAATTTGTGTATTGACTAATAAAATAGAGTAGAGTTGTGCTTACACTACAAGAAATCACACATTTTATGACAAATTGTTTGCCACGCACAAATTTTTTTCACAATTTTTTAATTAATAATTACGAAATTCTTAATCGTCACTAAAACTTTTGCTTTTGTGACGATCTTTAATTTTGTTACTATTAACCATTTATATCGTCACTAATTTACACATTTGATGACGATTAACAAAATCTCGTCACAAGTTATTTTGGAGGTAGAATTTCGTATCAAAATTTTGGCGGGAAACCTTTTAGTGACAATTTGTTATAATTGATGACAATATTTATTGTCACACAATATTTCTTTCAATGACAACATAATAGTTTGTCATTAATTATTTGTAAATTTTAGTGACAATGTGCTTTCGTCACTAATGTTCACATTTAGTGACGCCAAATACAAATTCGTCACAATTTTATCTGGAGACAAAATTTTGGAGGCAAAATTTGGAGGGAAATTTTTTAATGACGAAAAAAATAATAATTTATGACAATTTGTATTGTCATAAACACCAATTTTATATGACGAGATAATAATGCATCACTAATTAGATGCGTGGATAAGTGACAAAATTCGTTCGTCATAAATTCTTATATTTAGTGACAAAGTACGTAATATCGTCACAATTTTATTTGGAGGCAAAATTTTTCTGAAGAATTTTGGAGGGAAATTTTTTAAAGACAAAAAAATAATAATTTATGACAATTTGTATTGTCATAAATATCAATTTTATATGATGAGATAATAGTGCGTCACTAATTAGCTGCGTGGATAAGTGACAAAAATAGTTCGTCATAAATTGTTATATTTAGTGACAAAGTACGTAATATCGTCACAATATGATTTGGAGGCAAAAAAATTTAAAGAACTTTTGGAAGTAAATTTTGTTTAGACGAAAAATTTATAATTTATGACCATTTTTATTGTTATAAATATCAATTTTATATGACGAGATACTAGTTCGTTACTAATTAGATGAGTGGATAAGTGACAACACTGGTTCGTCATAAATTCTTATATTTAGTGAAAAAGTATGCAATATCGTCACATTTTTGTATGGAGGCAAAATTTTCTTGTATCCAAGCGACGTCACCGGTCTTCCTTTCATCATTGGCAGCCTCTATTTAGTCAAGAAACTCCATTATCAATTTTCAATAATCCCAATTTAATGGCAGAAATTATTTGACATTTTAGGTATGTTTCTAGATTTTGATTTGAATTGATTAGTAGTTGTTCTAATTGAACAACTACGATTTTGAAAGGATTTTATGTCATTTTTGTTGTAATGGTTGCTATTGTTGTTGATGATCTTGTACAATTTGGATAATCTAAATCACTATTTGGTTTAAATTTTTGACGAAGCAGCTTCTTAGCTTTGATTAGTAAATTGTAGTACTAAATCGACATCATAGAATGGTTATGCTTTCTTGAAAATAAAATTAGAGTAGTGATTTTGCTTATCAGCAGACTTAAATTCATAAGGCTGCTATGTTAGTTATGTATGCATATATAGTGTTGACAAAAGACAATGTAATAGTCCAAATTTTCAGTATATATTAAAATAGGATTTTAGTAAAATATTTTTTTTAATATATACTGTATTGAATATGTGATACATAATAAGTGACCATACCTAACTCAATATCTCTAGACAAAGAAAATGACTTTGAACCATTTGTTGCATTTGTCCTTTTTCTACAGTTAAGTGGCTTACCTTTTTCTCTTTCTTTTTTTACCAAATTTAAACTGTATTAAGAAAAGAAAATTTTACAAAATTTATGGGGAATACCCCAAATAGAATATACCATGACCACCCTGTGATGGCAAGAGTATACCAAAACTGAATTTAATATTAACAATAGGCTTAAATTTTGATATTACAATAAAGCATTAAAAAGCCTTGACCCAAAAGAACCCGAGCAATCCAAAAATAAAAAAATGAATCCCGTACACTAAAACAACAAAAGAGTTGAAACCAACAGACCAATCAATCAGCAAGAACACGACACAAACCAAAAGAATGCAGGAGGAAAAGGAGCTAAATAGAGATCCATGTGATATGATTGATTTTTATAAACATACACATTATTCAGAGGAAAAGGGTTGGTCATCCAAAGTGGCAGAAGAGAATTGGGTAACTTTCGTATCTATTGGTTTAAAATCTTGCTTTTTCTATGTTAATGATTGTAATTAACTATATATACCTTCTCACATCCATGTGTTTTAATAGGGGTTGATGAGAAAAAAGCGAGATGAATATAGATAAGAAGGATCTGATAAGAACACAGATGAAATAGTATTGGAGGTTATTGGCCATGGATCTGGTTACATTAAAGGCCTTGGGTATGGTCTAAAACCTCCAAGCAGGCGCATCACATTATCTGATTTAGCTACCCAACAAGTCCAAAAGGAACTTCAAGATACACAACAAAAGTTACAAATGTCTAACTCTCAAGTAAATGATCTTAAGACACAAGTGGCTGAATTTGAGACTAAAGTTTCTGATTTGAAAACTCAATTGGTTCATCAAGGTGCAAATATCAACAAACTTATGGCAATTATGGCTGCTAATGGGATGAACATATAGGCTAAAAAAATCATGCAAGTAATAAATAATTTTAAACTTCAATTAAGCTTTCAAATGTTGCTTTCTATTGTTGAATTTGTTTTAATGCAGATTTTTGATATTAAAAACAACTTTATAAATGAGTGAATACATTTCTTTCTTTACATACATTTCTTTTTTAATTTCATAACTATTTGACTGATTTATGTCTATTTTTTTTGATTTGCAGATAGAATTTTTTCTAGAAGGTCAATAACACAAGGTTGAATGTTTTAATTAAGCATTTTCTTAGGATATGGATTTCAAAATTTCAGCTTTTTGGATTATATAATTTTGTTTTGTGGTACTTGGATTATTTAAGCAACTATTTATTGCCTAGCTAGTTGGGTATTTTATTGAATCGGTGAATCTACTATTTTTTATAAGATAATTACTTTTTATTTTAAATGTTTATTGCCTTTTGTCTCTTATATTATATGCAGGTGTAAAGTTGATTTAAAAAGTTCATTAAATATATTATATTTTTTAATTGAAAATTGTTAATGTAACAATACATTTTGAATGTCAAACAACTTAATATGACACCACATCATCACGATTTATAATCATTTATTGACAAATAATATTTGGTCAATGAAAATTAAAATTTAATGACGAATAATATTAACTCTTTAGAATTAATAGTATTGTCATTATATATATTCATTTAGTTATGACAAATTATCTTGTCACTAATATTAACTATTTGGTGACAAGTTATGCCGTCACTATTATATATCATTTACTGATGACTTTTAATTTTGTAACTATTAATAGCTCTTTATGTGACGAGTTCTATCGTCACCATAAGTATTCAATTAGTGACAGAGAAAAATGTGTCATAGAAATTAACTCTTTGGTGACAAACTATATCGTCACTGTTATATATTCATTTAGTCACAATAACTAATTTTGTCACTATTAGTAACTCTTTTTGTGACGAGATGTATCGTCACCATAAGTATTCAATTAGTGACATTGAAAAATGTGTCCCAAAAAATAACTCTTTGGTGACAAATTATTTTGTAATATTATTTAAAATATGAAATGACAACGACATAAATGTTATGTTAGATATATTATTAGGTGACGAATTGTTTTGTCGTCATTTATTTTCTTATTTTTTGGTGACGATAAACACAATAACATGACAAAAGAATAATCATAAATATGACAATATTGTCGTCATTAAAATTAGATGATTTAAACAGAGTAACATATTTTCGTCACTAAAACAATATCATTTAATGACAAAAAATGATTTTTGTCATTTAATGTACCAAGTTTTGATGACGAAACATAATATAGTGTGACGAAAGTTTCATTCAAATAGTGACGCTATTAACGTCACTAAAAATAATTAATTATAGTGACAATGATGTAGATCGTCACCATAAGTTAAAACATTTAGTGACAACATCAAATAGTGTCAAATATACCTAATACCACGCTCATACGGTGACGGTCTCTGTGACGATTAACAATCGTCACCAAATGTTTTAGTGACGAAAAATAAATTTTATGTGACAAATTTTAACGTCATTTTTTGTGAGATTTCTTGTAGTGTTAACAACTTTAGAAACCCTAACCCTAATTTCTGGATAGGGATTCGATAGAAAATATAATTAAAATAATTATATTAATGAGTACGCGTTGGTATTGTTTAGAATTTTGATCAATGATTGATCGGATAAAGTTTAAAATTATAAACCCTAATCTCAGGATTAAAAATCCTAACGCATAGTTAGAAAACCTAATCAAAAACTGGGAAACCCTAATTTTAAATTCAGGAATCCTAAACTTTAAATTAAGAAACCATAATCCTAATTGGCAAGCCTACTGTGTGTATTAAACTTTAATATAATTAGAAAACCCTAATTATATTTTAGTTATATTAATTTTTATTTTACAAACCCTAATTGTAATTTAGAAAATTTATTTTTTCTAATTAAAACCCTAATTCGTGGGTTATAAACCCTAATGACCATTTTGACCCTAATTGCTAAATTAAGCAATTTTAATTAGGAATATTAATCCTAATTAGAAAGATTGAATTTTATGATTAGGAAATAATAACATAATTATCGAATCCTAATTATAATTTAGGATTATTAAATTTCTATTTTGAAAACTGAAAGTCAAAAATCTTGGAAATTAAATTACAAACCTAAAGGGTTTAAAGCCTAAACCCTAAACCCTAACCCAAATCCTAAACCCTAAGGGTTTGTGCATTTGTCAAGATTGCCATTAAATTCATTTTACAAGTTACTAAAATACCCTTTTTACATTTTAAATGAGCTAACTTGTAAAAATGGCTAAAACTTTAGTTGTTCACCAACTATTTTGACCAAGGTGACTTAACTTACCAGCAAATCAACCTCTAATGGATAGCTAGCAGACCATTCATTGCATGTAAGTGATTATATAAGAGATTTAGAGAGAAAGTCATCAAAAGTTGGTTATTTTCCACTCAAACACTCAACTCACTCTTGTTCTCTCTAACCCTCCGAATTCATCAAGAAATTCAGTCCCAATTTCAGTTCTTAGATCATCTAATAACATATTGGAGAGCTTAGATCAAGAATTGAAAGCTAGAAGGTATAAACCTATTTTATTTTTGATCCATGTTGCTAAGAAAAATTTCGCGTTTATGCGTTTAGATCTTTGCAAGATGATGTTTAATGATGATCTATGTTGATATAACATAGATCTATAGCATCAAAATGCTTTAAAATTGATGATTTTCAAAAGCGCGAGAACAAAAAATGTTATGTCGACAAGTAATGTCGGCCATACATTCTTCTTTTGTTTAAGATTTTTCTTGTTTGATGTTTTGGATCGGTAGTCTGACATGAGGACTGTAATATGGAAGTGGAATCTTAGCCATTCCATGTTCAGATTTCACGATATGCATGGTCAAAGTGAGTTGACCGGCGTTGACCGTGATCTAGGTAACCCAGAAAGTGAAGATCAGCGTCTGACAATGATTTTATGCTTCCATATCTGTCAGTATTTTCGTGTTATGATGTTGTTGTTGTAACCAGTTTGGATATTGTTAGTTGGACTCTAGATCCATAGTTTAGATCATAAAACAGACAATATATTAAGTGTAGTAAGTGGTCAAACTAGGCCTGGCGTTCATGTTTTAAGTTTCTGGAAAACCCAGAAACGGTATGAACGAACATTCTGACAAGCTTTGACTGAGCTATAAAGTACGAATCAGTTGTTGTTGGACTTATCTATTGTTATCTAGTTGTTCCTTGACACAAGCAATACATGTATGAACAAATAACTTACCTAATTGATGGCCAGAACACCAAATGAATCGAGCCCAAATTAGTACCCTGAAGCTGCCTAGGTTTTTGGGTTACCTAGAAAACCTAGGAGCTGTCTGACAGCTACTTTGAGAGGTCAGATCTTCGTGTTGGTTTGTGTTATGATCTAAATGATGACTAGAGATTGTGGTACTACGTTCTTACTACACAATCAGATTTCAGGATAGCCCAGAAACGATTTTAATTAGTGATTTAAAGTTGGTCAAATGATGACCCTTAAACACGAAGCTGTTAGTGTTCTTGAGCTCAAGAACACCAACAACGACGCTTTGTGTCGCTAAAGGGGTTTAGCGACGGTTTATTTATTTTCTAATTTATGAATATTCCAGAAATTATTTAAAAATAGAAATAAATTCTAAAAATTACCAAAAATGGTTTTAAAAATTATTTTAAATTCTGAAAAATAATTTCTGACTAATTGGAATATTTTTCTTTAATATTTATAATTATTTAAATATTAAAAGTATTTAATTTATTTAATTAGTTTATTAAATAAATTAGAGAAAAATGATTTAATAATATGAAAAATCATGTTAAATAAGAATAATGTATTTAAAAATATTTTGAGTTATAAAATGTAACTTTTAATATTTTTGGACAATTTTCATTAATAATTTAATATTAATGATATTAGATTTATTTAATTATTAAATTAAATAAATAAGTTAAAAATGATTTTATTGATTTAAAAATTATTTTAAATAAATAAAGTGTAAGAAAATATTTTGAATTAAAAAATATATATTTCTATTTTTTTGGAGAATTCTCATTAATAAATTAATATTAATGATATTCGATTATTTATTTATTAAATTAAATAAATAAATTAAAAATGGTTTTATTGATTTAAAAATCATTTAAAAATGAGAAAAATGTTTTAAAAAATATTTTAAGTTATAATAAATGACTTTTAATATTTTGATAATAATTTCATTAATATTTAAATATTAATGGTGATGATTTAAAAATGATTTTAATTATTTTTTAAAAATCATTTAAGTAGAATATTGATGATTTAAAATATTTTAAGTTATTAATAATAACTTTAATATTTTGACAAAGTATAACATTAATATTTTTATATTATTAAATATTAATGATAATAAGATTATTTGATAATCAAATCATTTAAAAAAATGATTTAAGTGTTTGAAAAATTATTATAAATTATAATAATTGTTTATAAATTATTTAAAGCTTCCAAAAAATATTATAAATGATATTTGACTTATCTAAAATAATATTGAAGCTTAGAGACCAAGTTTAATTGACAATCAATGTGTTAATTGTCGGATAAAATGACCAGAACACCGAGAATGGACCGAAGTCCAACCAGACCGAACTAGTTAGACTTGTTAAGTGTTTATATAGGTTATAAACACTAATGTGGCTATGTGGTTGTAAGACCCCGAAAGTTTTAAATAAAAAGGAATTTCCTTTATTTATTATTTTGAAATAGTAAGGGTTGATTTGATTAATGTGGATAGTTAAGGGTTAAATACGCAAATATTTCAAAATAAGCAAGTGGTTATAAAATATTCATTGTTGTCGGGGAATATTCGTTTGGTCGTGGAATATTAAATCTTTGTCGGGAATATTAAATGCACGACTCTGCCATTAACCATGTGAGCCCAAAAGCGGAAAGCGATTGGATGAAGAAAGCGACAAATATAAGTTGTTTAAATAACTGGCGTAGTTATT
Source organism: Panax quinquefolius (assembly GCA_020205615.1). NCBI lineage: Eukaryota > Viridiplantae > Streptophyta > Magnoliopsida > Apiales > Araliaceae > Panax > Panax quinquefolius. The sequence continues at coordinate 72,700,090 of CM035171.1, read as the reverse complement.
CTTGTGAGACCCCAGATTTTATCAATAAAGATTTAAATTTTGTTGAAATAATTTTTTATATTATGGTGTGAATTTAAGATAATATTATAGTTGTGGGTAGTATTTATAAATTTTGCAAAGTATGCAAGTGGTTATATTATATTCGATTGGTGGGGAATATTCGGTTTAGCGAGGGAATAGTCGTAAATACAATGGCTCAATCATTGGTGGACCCCTGACGAAATTATTGTCGGATTGAGAAAGCGACAAAAATATTTTATTGAAATAACGGCGGAAGTTTTCACGTGGTAGTTCTTGTTGAACTACTCGGTAGTAAAAAATACGATGTCGTGTAGTTGCATAGTAGCACTGCGGTATTGATTATTGATGCTTATGTGAGAAGTCACTCGGTTTGATTCCATTATTGTCGATTAATAATATGAATTATTATAGCGATAATGACGTTTTGTTTTATTCGTATTATTAGCGTAATAAAAGCGAAACATCTTTATATAAAATAGAATACTTTATTAAAGTTATTCTATAAATAGAATATATTATATTTTATTATGCATAGTGTTGCATAGTGTTTTGCATAGTGTTTTGCATAGTATTGCATAGTGTTTGCATAGTAAAATGTTTTTATATAAATAGAATATATTATATTTTATTTAAAAGATTTTTCTTTAAATATGGACCGTCAGATTAAAGTAAATCAATCTGGATAGTTCATGGATTAATTCTTATGCATTCCATTTTTCTATAAATAGAAGCTCATTCCTTCATTATTTTCTTTACGAATTCATTGAAACTAGAGAGAGAAATTATAGAGAGAAGCTATAGAGAGAAAATTATAGAAAGAAGAAGAGTGATACGCTACTTCACTACTTCTATATTAGGTTCTTTTTACGGTGAGGGGTGTTATTCTTTCTTCTTGAAGAGAACTTACATTATTCCATTCATTATTATTACATTGGAATAACTTTTGTAAAAGTGGCATACCTATACATAACTTTGTATCGTGGCATACCTATACTTGGTGAAATCCTTATGTTATTCCATTGCTTATTATTACATTGGAATAACTTTTGTATCTGTGATTTACCCTATACTTGGTGACATTCTTCTATTATTACATTTGGAACATCACATGCATGTGTGTTTTACAGGACACAGTTTATTTTATTATTACATTGGAACATCACATGCATGTGTTTTACAGGACTGGTTAAAATCTTTATCATTACATTGGAATATCTATCGTGTGTTTTACAGGATCTGGTTCCATCTTTATTATTCTGTTGGAACATCAGCCATGGTGTGAATTTCACGACTTTGGTTCCGTTATTATTATACATTGGAATAACTTTGTCTATCTGAAATCCGCATGCGTGGTGATTTCTTTTGTTATTCCATTCTTTATTATACTCGGTTGGTTAAAACTTTGACTTCTATACTCCATGAAATTAGTAGAATATCCTTGATATTTGCGTTTCATCGATATCTTCTCATGGAAATATTCTTACGATCATTCTTGAATTTTACTCTCTGAAAGCTTGATATTATGTTGACAATTTGGGCGTTAATAATTCATGGATTAAATAATTCTTGAATTTGTTTTATTGAATTATTATGTCATTGTCATCATCCTCATGTTATATTATGTTATCTTTGGCTTACGTGCGTAGATGAACTTAGTATGATTATGACCGAGGATCATTCGGTATAATCATGACTTGATATAAATGATGTGACAAAAGTCCTCGGTGGCATGTAATGCGATGATGGATAGTTTTTGGTATGATTATGACCGGGGTGATTCGGTATAGTCATGACCATTGATAATTTGATGAAAATCCTTGGCGTGGTAGTGCGGGGATGATTAGATGTGGTGGTTTATTTATTAAAATTTGAGTCTCGTGATAAAAATTGATGAAAACCTTTTAAAACCTAAAAGATAGTAGACTTTATTCTCTACTTGACTCTTTTAATGGGTTGCTTATTCATTTATGATTAAAGCTGGTTGTCTATTGTATTTTATCGGTTTAACCTTTGTTGAAGGCTAATGATAATTTATTACGCATTATCTTAGTCGTAATATTTCTTCTTGGGCTAGTTGAGCTCACCCTTTCTTTTCTTTGTTCTCTTGAGGAAATGAGAACATAAATTTGGAGACGAGTCGGGGAGCGAAGTAATGGTCGAGAGGATAGCATTAGTAGTCCTCACTATTACGTGAAATAGTGTGATAATAGTTGTAATGAGGACTCCTTTTGAGTTTGTATAATATCTAGTAGACAATATTTGTATTCAAACTCACGGTTTATGTCGTATTGTACCTACGATTATATTAGTAAGTTGTATTTGAATTTATGTACCATGTAAGTGGCGACCCAAGATGGGTGGCGTATACTTAATTTTGGGGGCGTCACGTTGAAGTAATGGTCGAGAGGATAGCATTAGTAGTCCCTCACTATTACGTGAAATAGTGTGATAATAGTTGTAATGAGGACTCCTTTTGAGTTTGTATAATATCTAGTAGATAATATTTGTATTCAAACTTCATAGTTTATGTCGTATTATACCTGACTATTATATTAGTAAGTTGTATTTGAATTTATGTACCATATAAGTGGCGACCCAAGATGGGTGGCGTATATACTAATTTTGAGGCGTCGCGGTTGGTATCGAGCTTAGGATATGATCCCTGGCTAAGAGGTGAGAATAGTACTAGGAGGGGAGGCGGGGAATTCCTTGTTAGTATGACCTACCTAAATTTATTTGGTATTTAATTGGTCGATCGAGAATATAGGGATAATTTGTTACATGTCAATTAACCATTGTTTTGTGGATGGTGTTTGAGAATGGCATCTGAAAATCTTTGAATTAAGCAATGAAGCACATGAGAGTGTTGATTATTTCAAACAAAAAGTAACGACCAACAACACGATAATAATCATCTTGGTGGTGGCAAGCGCTATCGAGAACAATGATAATCATCGTGGGGAAATTATCATGCTAAGAATGGTAACCACTTGGTGGTAATCATGGCAAAGATAATAGAAGTGGAAATTTCAAGAAGAGAAGGTCATTTAGCTCGATTTTTTGTTGTATAGTGAAGTCGAGTCCATTTGGGATAGTGGCACCAAAGGCGGATCTGGACAAAAACAAAGTCGTTGGTTTTAGGAAGAAGCGTTTTCGTGTGACTCAAAAAGTGGGTAACCGAACGAAGTTATACGGGTTAGTTAATTATAAATTCTTCGAAGTCTATACCTTATTAGATCCGGTTCTACCCATTCTTTTATCTCTCTTGCTTTGCGTTCAGCGTTTAAATTTGACTCAGGAGAAATTAGACTTTGATTTATCTATTGAAACTTCGTTGGAGAAACCTTCGTTACCTCCTTTGTTTATTAATCTTGTTGTTTCAAATAAACACTTTCACGTTACTGTCGATCTTATCTTTTGAAAATACTTGCCTTTGATGTGATTTTTAGGAATCGATTGGTTAACTAATCATCATTCTTTTTGTAAGGTTGTTAGCTTTTATATTCATAACCAACTTTGTTATCTGAATTCAAAGTAACAAAACCTAAAGTTAATCTTTGTTATATCAAGCCATAAGTAAAGAGCTCCGAACCTTTCGTTGTTGACTTCCTTGTGTGGAATGCTGCAAAAAGCAGGACTTTACGTGGCGACATCGTGAATGAAGATGGCAAGTTTATAGGTATCATTGTGAGGTCTTATCTAGGTTAAGGGATAGAAGTCACGGTTGGTATCAATGTGACGTACTATCAAGTCTTGGATAAGATATGATTTTGAATGATATTTCTATCATTAATAAATTTCTTGGCGTATTCTTGAAGATTTCTAGCCTACCTAGGCGTGAAATCGAATTTTGTATTGACCCGAGTCAAAAACCCATTTCTTAAACCCTCAAATATTTCTTCAACTAAAATGAGCAGTTTACGTGGTTTATGATGAAAGTCATAATAAAAGCATTGGAATAATGAAAATCATGGGTATATGTGGTATTAGTAAGTTTTATGATGAGTTATGTTGGTTAGTATGTAAAAACATGAAAGTTTCTTAGAAATCACAAAGAGTTGAAAATCAGATTTTGGTGAAAAACGTAACATGAAATTCAATTGACCATATCTCTTATTATATTTTGAATTTTTGAATGTGGTCAAGTCCTAGAGTTAGATCTATGAGTTACCTAACTAATCCAAGTGGAATTACTGGAAAAGGTGTTGTAGATTTTTGTGTGGACTGATTTTTAGCAAAGGAGGCCAAAGCTGTAAATTTCAAAAATGCTACTGCCCAGAAACTTTAAGGGGCTGTTTCGGCCACTTAAATTATGAGAAAAATTCTGGCCTTTTGGGACATGAAGGTATATGGTATAAAGTATCTCCTGTCCAAAAATGAGCTCATTCTGACTTAAAATGAGCAAGTTATGACTATTTCAATATTTAGGTTTTTTAAAAAAACGCTATAACAGGAGTTCTATAACTCCGATGACCATGAAATTTAAACTAGAAGCTCATGTTAACATGTGTAAGGTCCTGCCAAGATTTGGGAATTTTTGGAGTTAAACTTGAGGTAGCTAATTTCTTAAGGAATTAATTAGAAATTGATTTTTGAAAAATAGTAAATGAATTTTAAAAATTCCGAGAAAAATATATTTTCATCATGGGACTATATTATGCTAAATCCCAGAAAAGAAATATTTTTGGGACTGATTTGGTATTTTTCATGAAAATAGTTTAATTCTGAACATATGAGTTAAATATGTTATGTGAAGTAACAAAGTTGAAAATAGGATTTTATGGCTAGAGAATCCTATATAGAGTATATGCATATTTTTTTGAGGATTTGATAATTGGTAATGATATCTTATGAGTATGGCATTTTGAATGATTAAATGCATTATATGGTAAAAGCGTAAACAATTGAGATAAATTGTTTATAAATTTAAGAAGTGATTAAAATATTGGTATAATATTAATGATATTAGATTATGAGATTATTAAGTGATTGATAACATGGGGATATTCTTGAATCTGGATAAATTATATTATAAATGTTTAATATTTATCCTTTATCTTATTTGATTGATTCTTTATATCATTATCCTCATGTTTTTATATTTTTTTAAAGTAAATACGTGGCTTTTGTAGAGCATAGATGGACTTGGTATGATTATGACGAGGATTGTTCGGTATAATCATAAGTAGTAATTGAAAACACAATTATCTTTGGCCGTAGTGCATGGATAATTTGTGGTCGTGATACTAATGAATATCCTTCTTTTTGTAGTGCGGGGATGATTGACGAGGTGGATTAATTATTGAAATTTGAGTCTCAACAATGAAATATTAATTCATGGATGTGTTCAAAGTCATCGTGGCTTACGTGCATAGATGGACTTGGTATGATTATGACCGAGGATCATTCGGTATAATCATAATTAGTAATTGAAAACACAATTATCTTTAGGTAGTAGTGCATGGATAATTTGTGGTCGTGATCTTAATGAATACACAATTATCTTTGGTAGTAGTGCATGGATAATTTGTGGTCGTGATACTAATGAATATCCTTAGCACGTATAGTGCGGGGATGATTCGACGAGGTGGATTAATTATTGGTTGAGTCTCGTGATGAAATATTAATTCATGGATGTGTTCAAAGTCATCGTGGCTTACGTGCATAGATGGACTTGGTATGATTATGACCGAGGATCATTCGGTATAATCATAGTAGTAATTGAAAACACAATTATCTTTGGTAGTAGTGCATGGATAATTTGTGGTCGTGATACTAATGAATATCCTTAGCTTTTGAGTGCGGGGATGATTCGACGAGGTGGATTAATTATTGGTGAGTCTCGTGATGAAATATTAATTCATGGATGTGTTCAAATAAAATCATGTGGCTTACGTGCATAGATGGACTTGGTATGATTATGACCGAGGATCATCGGTATAATCATAATAGTAATTGAAAACACAATTATCTTTAGTAGTAGTGCATGGATAATTTGTGGTCGTGATCTTAATGAATACACGATTATCTTTGGTAGTAGTGCATGGATAATTTGTGGTCGTGATCTTAATGAATATCCTTGGCACGTAGTGCGGGGATGATTCGATGATATGAATTAATTATTGAAATTTGAGTCTCGTGATGAAATATTAATTCATGGATGTGGTAAAAGTCATCTTTGGTAGTAGTGCATTGATAGACTTGGTATGATTATGACCACGGATTATTCGGTATAATCATGGCCGTAATTGAAAACACGAATATCCTTGGCGGTGGTGCATGGATAATTCGTGGTCGTGATACTATTAAAATTGCGTCTCGGCATTATTGGTTTCTGATTTGTATATCTTTGCTTTGTAGTGCAAAGATGAATTGTTAATGAATAGCTTTGGTGATTTCAAAGATGAATTTAATATTTTTAAACGATAAAGGTATTCAAGGTATCCTCATCTCTTTATCATACAGTCGTACCCTAATTTGAGTGAAATTCCATAAAGGGAGATTGTGAGACCCAGATTTTATCGATAAAGATTTAAATTTTGTTGAAATAATTTTTTTATATTATGGTGTGAATTTAAGATAATATTATAGTTGTGGGTAGTATTTATAAATTTTGCAAAAGTATGCAGTGGTTATATTATATTCGATTGGGTGGGGAATATTCGGTTTAGCGGGGAATATTCGTACAATGGCTCAATCATTGGTGGACCCCCTAGCGAAATTATTGTCGGATTGAAAGCGACAAAAATATTTTATTGAAATAACGGCGGAAGTTTTACTAGTAGTTCTTGTTGAACTACTCGGTAGTAAAAATACGATGTCGTGTGGTTGCATAGTAGCTTTGCGGTATTGATTATTGATGCTTATGTGAGAAGTCACTCGGTTTGATTCCATTATTGTCGATTAATAATATGAATTATTATAGCGATAATGACGTTTTATTTTATTAATATTATTAGCGTAATAAAAGCGAAACATCTTTATATAAAATAGAATACTTTATTAAAGTTATTACATAAATAGAATATATTATATTTTATTATGCATAGTGTTGCATAGTGTTTTGCATAGTGTTTTGCATATTATTGCATAGTGTTTGCATAGTAAAATGTTTTTATATAAATAGAATATATTATATTTTATTTAAAAGATTTTTCTTTAAATATGGACCGTCAGATTAAAGTAAATCAATACTGGATAGTTCATGGATTAATTCTTATGCATTCCATTTTTCTATAAATAGAAGCTCATTCCTTCATTATTTTCTTACGAATTCATTGAAACTCTAGAGAGAGAAATTATAGAGAGAAGCTATAGAGAAAATTATAGAAAGAAGAAGAGTATACGCTACTTCACTACTTCTATATTAGGTTCTTTTACGGTGAGGGGTGTTATTCTTTCTTCTTGAAGAGAACTTACATTATTCCATTCATTATTATTACATTGGAATAAACTTTGTAAAAGTGGCATACCTATACATAACTTTGTGTCGTGGCGTACCTATACTTGGTGAAATCCTTATGTTATTCCATTGCTTATTATTACATTGGAATAACTTTGTATCTGTGATTTACCCTATACTTGGTGACATTCTTCTATTATTACATTGGAACATCACATGCGTGTGTTTTACAGGACACAGTTTCATTTTTATTATTACATTGGAACATCACATGCATGTGTTTTACAGGACTGGTTAAAATCTTTATCATTACATTGGAATATCTATCGTGTGTTTTTACAGGATGCAGTTCCATCTTTATTATTACATTGGAACATCTGTCGATTGTGAATTTCACGACTGGTTAGATTATTATTATTATGTTGGAATAACTTTATCATCTGCAATCTGCGCATGCGTGGTGATTTCTTTTGTTATTCCATTCTTTATTATACTCGGTTTGGTTAAAACTTTGACTTCTATACTCCATGAAATTAGTAGAATATCCTTGATATTTGCGTTTCATCGATATCTTTTCATGGAAATATTCTTACGATCATTCTTGAATTTTACTCTCTGAAAGCAGTATTATGTTGACAATTTGGGCGTTAATAATTCATGGATTAAATAATTCTTGAATTTGTTTTATTGAATTATTATGTCATTGTCATCATCCTCATGTTATATTATGTTATCTTTGGCTTACGTGCATAGATGAACTTAGTATGATTATGACCGAGGATCATTCGGTATAATCATGACTTGATATAAATGATGTGACAAAAGTCCTTAGTGGCACTGTAATGCGGTGATGGATAGTTTTTGGTATGATTATGACCGGGGGTGATTCGGTATAGTCATGACCATTGATAATTTGATGAAAATCCTTGGCCAAGTAGTGCGGGGATGATTAGATGTGGTGGTTTATTTATTAAAATTTGAGTCTCGGTGATAAAAATTGATGAAAACCTTTTAAAACCTAAAGATAGTAGACTTTATTCTCTACTTGACTCTTTTAATGGGTTGCTTATTCATTACTTGATTAAAGCGGTTTTGTCTATTGTATTTTATCGGTTTAACCTTTGTTAAAGGCTAATGATAATTTATTACGCATTATCTTAGTCATAATATTTCTTCTTGGGCTAGTTGAGCTCACCCTTTTTCTTTCTTTGTTCTCTTGAAATGAGAACATATTTGGGGACGAGTCGGGGAGCGAAGTAATGGTCGGAGGATAGCATTAGTAGTCCTCACTATTACGTGAAATAGTGTGATAATAGTTGTAATGAGGACTCCTTTTGAGTTTGTATAATATCTAGTAGACAATATTTGTATTCAAACTCACGGTTTATGTAAATATTGTACGGCAGATTATATTAGTAAGTTGTATTTGAATTTATGTACCATGTAAGTGGCGACCTAAGATGGGTGGCGTATACTTAATTTTTGGGGCGTCGCGGTGAAGTAATGGTCGAGAGGATAGCATTAGTAGTCCTCACTATTACGTGAAATAGTGTGATAATAGTTGTAATGAGGACTCCTTTTGAGTTTGTATAATATCTAATAGACAATATTTGTATTAAAACTCACGATTTATGTCGTATTTATACCACAGTTATATTAGTAAGTTGTATTTGAATTTATGTACCATGTAAGTGGCGACCCAAGATGGGTGGCGTATATACTTTTGGGGGGAGGCGTCGCGATTCAAGTATTATCTTTGTTGGAATACCGGTGGTTAAAACACACTAATACTGCGTTGTTGAGCAGTAGATGGCTGCGGTATTGCACCAATTATTGATTCTTACGTAAGAAGGCACTACTCGATAATGGTTACTGATGTAATTCTTATTCAAGTATTTTATTGAGTTAATAATTGCTGCGTTGATATTTTATATTCTTTGTTGTTTCAATAATTGTCATTACGGTATTTTCATTATCGAAGCAATAATTCATATTATCTGAATAATATTATTAGATAACATTATTGGCAATGTCTAGAAAGTTACATACAAGGAGTGGTTTGGTCACCTAATTGCGCGCTGCCAGTAAGAAGAAATTCTTATTGGAAAACCCCCCTCTTTCTGAGGAAGCTGCTGGTTGTCAATATTGTGATTACGTAATATTATTTGTGAATAATTAATTATTGATTTATATGATGAGGAAAATATTGATTTTATGTGGATATAGATGGAGAAAATTTTTAAAATGACAATTGTTAAAATTAATATTTTATCTTTTTACGATAAAATAATTCATTTAAATATATAATAATGGTGATATTTTTACAACGAATGTGGGATATATGAGTATCTGAGGAGGAAGAGTATTTTTGTTGCAATAAATGTTTAAAACATGTTAAACATGTCGATTGGACCCCATTTATTATTTGAAATTTGATTATAGCTTTTGTAAAATCGCCCGTTTCTGGATTTGGTCAATTTCTATTTGGAATTTGGAAAAACTTTCTTCTGCAAAGTTGTAGAGAATTGAATTTCCTATAAAAACTCATGAGATTCGAATTTTCTAATGAAAGGGCTATTTATTATGAATTATTGAAGTTACGAAGCTCAAAATAATTGATTTTTGTAAGTTTTAATTATTTATTTTATGAAAAACGTTTTTTATCATTTCTTTCTAGAAGGTTGGCATGTGGGAAATGTTGGGATCTGATTTCCAAAGAGGCGTAGGAAATTTATTAATAATATTATTATTTTATTAAATTTTCTGCTTTGGTGTTCTAAGCATTTTCCTATAAATAGGGTGCTTAGGTTAGAATTGAAAATCACACCAGAAACTGAAGCTTTCTCTCTCTATATTATCGGCGTATTCTTGTGAGTATTTTGAGTATACTTTGAGTATTGCTACTCTGGTGCAAGTCAAGTCATAGCCTATATCCAGGTGTTTTAGCTAGAAATCTTGATCTTTCGAGGTAAGGGATATTATTTTTTCGTAATGATATTATTTCTTCAATATCATTATCTTTGAAATGTTGATCTGAAGTTTTATCAAATTTGGAACTTTTTCATGTCGGGGTTACTATTCATGAGTTACTATTCACGAGTTACTATTCATGAGTTACTATTCACGAGTTCTTATTCACGAGTACTATTAATTGAAAGCGTGAAGATGTTTTTGTGGAATTTCTAACTTTTGGTGTCTGAGTTACTATTCACGTATCTCGGCCACTATTCACGTATCTGACACTATTCACGTATACTGTCTTATTATTAGAAAAATAAAATTTCTTCTTTTCGTCCAAAACATCTATTACGGATACTAACTCTGATTATATCCATGTTTTGATCATTCTTGAATTTTACACCACTATGATTATTTTTGAGGTATTTTTGGACGTGGATAAAACCAAGTACGAATCCTTAATCCTTAATCCTTGTCATTTTGTTTCACTGGATTCGTTTCTTTAAAAAAAATATTTTTCATCCTCCTTAGTCTTAAATGATGATATTATGGAATATCTTTGGCACGTAGTGCAAAGATGAATGATTTCTTAGAATATCTTTGGCTTTGTAGTGCAAAGATGAATGATTTTGAAGAATATCTTTGGTAGTAGTGCAAAGATGAGCAGTGTTTAAATGAACATGACCGGTGATGAATATCTTTGGCACAGAGTGCAAAAGATGAATATTTGATTCGGATGTATATTGATTGATGTTCTGAGGATAAAAGATGAGCGATGAACTTTTAAATTCATACATAGAAGATAGTAGTTTGCATTCTCTACTTAACTCTTCTAATGAATTATTATTTCATTGCGAATATTGATTTAAAATTTGTTGTCTATTGTATTCTATTATATTTTTCCTGTTGAAGACTAACGATAATTTGTTGTATATTATCTTAGTCATAATATTCTTTCTTGAGCTAGTTGAGCTCACCCTTTTCCTTTTGTTCCATTTTCTCGGGAGGCGAGAATATAGCGAGTACTTAGTCGGGGTATGGAATGAAGGTTTTAGAAAGGATTGTTTAGTAGTCCTCACTATTTTTGTAAAATAATGTATCAATAAATGTGATGAGCATTTATTTGAGTATAGATATTATCTAGAAGATAATATTTGTATTCAAACTCACAGCTTTTCTTGTTGTAATAATAAAGTTGTAGTTGTTTACGTACCATGTATTGCAACTCGAGAATAGGTGATATATACCTATTTTGGGGGCGCCACGGTTGGTATCGAGCTTGGGATATGATCTCTGGCGGAGATCGGGGAATAGAACTAGGAGGGAGAGGCAGTAAATCCTTCGCTAGTGTGTCCTACCTAAGCTTATTTGTTAGTTGGTCAATATATAGGGATATTATGTGATATATTGATTTCCTTAATTAACCCTTGTTTTATGGCGGTATTTGAGAATGTCGATTGAGAATATTAACAATGGAAATGAGACTAGTGGAGATGCACTGTACTCACCAACGAGGAGAGCGTGCAACAGTGGCAATGTTCCTCTGTGAACAACACCATTGAAAGCGAGATGATGAGCGAGGGATGTTTAGAAGTTTTTGCAGTTCATGCGAGAATCGGATGAGGGAAACTCGTGTTCAAAATACGAGGAGGAAATGATAGCAATTCACGGGTTGTCAAACCCAAGCGATTCAAAGAGTTGGGACCACGAATTTAAGGGAAAGCGGATCCGATCATGGCGGAAACATGGGTCAAACAAATTACCAAGATATTCGATGTCTTGGGATGCACGGAGAACAGAAGGTTCCATTCGCCACCTTTATGTTCCGTGGCGAGGCGAGACTCATTGGTGGGAATCGTGAAGCGTACCATCCGGCCGCACTTTCGATATCTTGGGAGGCGTTTGAAGCTATTTAATGACAAATACTTTCACGAAAGTGTTCGTGTATATGAAGGAAGTGGAGTTCATCAGATTGGAACAAAACAACATGGCGGTGTCTCAAAGACGAGGCAAAGTTTGCAGAGTTATCAGTTTGCACCTCATTTGGTGGAGAATGAGGAGCGTATGACGCGGATGTTTCTTAGAGGTTTGAAACCCGGCATACGTCGGTATCTCATTTCCCATAAATTTTCTCTTTATTCGGATGTTGTAAGCAGGGGCTCAATTATTAGAAGCGAGATAACGAGTACGGCCAATTGAGGACCATAACGAGGATCGTGCAGAGATAGCGATCAGCAGAATAATGATAACCAAATGGAAAAAAGCAGACGGACAAAAATGGTTACCACTCGGTGGTAATCATGGTCATAAAAAAAGAAGAAGCGAGTCGGGAGGAGATTTTAAAAGAGGAGATTTAACAACGACCATGTGAAGATGATGCGGTCTTAAGCAAAGAATCGGTTCTAAGGGAGGAGAAACGACCACGGTCATATGCTACAAATTCAAAAAAGAGGGACATATCATCCAAAGCGCCCTACAGTTCAAGGTATGCTATAATTGTGGAAAGGAAGGACATATCGCTCGAGATTATACGATGAGCGAAACCTAGTTCGGGGGGACGGTGACTCAAAAGACATCCCCGAAAAGTCAAAGTCAACGATTCCGGAAGAAGCGTATGTTGTGATCGGTCAAAATGCGAGGAACCCAAACGAGGTGATCACGGGTAAGCTATTTATAAATTCTTGCGAAGTTTATACCTTACTTGATACCGGTCTTTACCCATTCATTTATCTCTCTCTGCATGTGCTCAATGTTTAAACTTGACTCAGGAGAAATTAGACTTTGACCTATCTGTGGAAACTCCGTTAGGAGAAACTTTCATCACATCCACTTTGTTTATAAATCTTGTTTGATTCAAGTTGGCACCATTACCTTACCGTTGACCTTATCTCTTTAAAGATACTTGCTTTTGATGTGATTTTAGGGATTGATTGGTTAACTACTCATCATGCCAAAATTGATTGTTTTCGTAAGGTTGTTAGTTTTCATATTCCTAACCAAACTTTGTTATTTAATTCAAGCAACTAAACCATTAAAATCAATCACCGTCATATCTAATCATAAAGCTATTCGTTTATTGAAAAAGCGGATGTCAAGCTTTCTTAGCCCATGTTATGGATTTGAATAAAGACACGTCAAATTTGAATAATATTCTGTTGTTATTGACTTTCCGACGTATTTCAGAAGAACTTCCGGTCTACCCCGAGCGTGAAGTTGAATTCTTTATTGATCTTTAACGTACAAAGCCCATTTCTAAAACCCCATATTGAATGGCTCCTATTGAACTTGAGAGTTAAAGGTCCAACTACGAGAATTGTTGGACATTGGTTTCATTCGTCTAGTACATCTCCTTGGGGTGCTCTGTTTTATTTGTAAAGAAGAAAGGCGGAGTATGCGACTTTGTATTGACTATCGGGGAATTGAACCATGTCACCATCAAGAATAGGTATCCTCTACCTCGCATCGATGACTTGTTTGACCCGATTGCAAAGGCATAATTCTTTTCAAAAATCGATCTTAGATTCGGATATCATCGGTGAAGATTTAGGCGAGGATATTCAAAGGCGCCTTGAGAACTTCGGTATGGGCATTATGAATTCTTAGTCATGTCTTTCGGACTAACTAATGCTCCTGCATGGCTTTCATGGATATGATGAACCGAGTATTCAAGGAATATTTGGATCAATTCGTTGTTGTCTTTATTGATGACATCCTCATATATTCCAAAAGCCGTGAAGATCATGAGCACCATTTGAAAATTTGGTACTCCAAAGGCTTCGTGAAAACCAACTATATGCCAAATTGAAGAAATGCGAGTTCGGCTTGAGGAAGTAGCATTCCTTAGGCACCGCGTGGTGTCGAAACATGGAGTATCTGTTGATCCGTGAAGATTGAAGCAATACAAAGTTGGGAGCAACAAAGTCGGTGGATCAAGTACGTAGCTTTTTGGGCTTAGTGGTTATTATCGGAGATTCGTGGAAGGGTTTTCTCGAATCGCTACTCCATTAACTCACTAACTCGGAAGGATACAAAATTCATTTGGAGCGAAGAATGCGAGAAAAGTTTCCAAGAGCTTAAAAGGAGACTTATTTTAAGACTGTTCTAACAATACCATCCGGTTGGATGGATTTGTTATCTCACAATGATGCTTGTGCAAAGGGTTAGGATGTGTTCTCATGCAACGTGGGAAAGTCATAGCTTTATGCCTCATGACAACTTAAAGAGTATGAGAGGAATTATCCTACTCATGATCTAGAGTTAGCGTGATCGTTTTAGCGCTAAAAATATGGAGGCACTATCTATATGGGGAGAAAGTGGAGATATATTCAAACCATAAAAGCCTTAAATATTTCTTCACTAAAAAGAACTCAACATCTTGGCAATGACGTTGGCTCGAGCTATTGAAAGACTACGACCACACTATTCAATACCATCCCGGTAAAGCAAGCGTGGTGGTGGACGCATTGAGTAGAAGATCATATGCGGGAACGAAAAGCGATGATGTCAAGTATCGCATAGAACCAACTTTAATAGAAAAAGTTAAGGTTGCTCAAGCCACCGCAGGCCGAAATGATGCGTATGAAGAAGAAAGTACAAGAAGGAGCTATTCCTAAGCGAGAATTGATGAAGAAGGAATACTTGAGTCCACTCTAGACTTTGTGTTCCTAACGACTACGATTTGAAGTACAAGATTATGATGGAGGCACACACAATCGCCATTTGCAATCCATCCTAGAAGTACTAAAATGTATCGTGATCTTGACATACATTTTGGTGGAACAATATGAAGAGAGAGATTGCAAAGTTTATCTCGATGTGTTTAACTTGCTTAACGTGTAAAGGTAGAGCATCTTGTACCTAAGGGTCCGTTGCAACCACTTGAGATTAGGAATGGAAGTGGGAACACATTACTATGGATTTCGTTCACGGGTCTTCCTACGGTTTCTCAAGGCATCAATGCTATTTGGGTTATTGTTGATAGATTAACCAAGTCCGCTCATTTCTTGCCGATCACGGAGACTTATTCCTTGAACGTCTTGCTAGTATGTTCGTGAATGAGATTGTGAGGTTGCATGGCATGCCCTGTATCCATAGTTTCGGATCGTGACCCAAGATTCACTTCAAGATTTTGGGTTAGCTTGCAAAAAGCTATGGGCGCAGATTTGCGATTTAGTTCGAGCATACCATCCCCAAACGGACGGACAATCGAGAGAGGACTATTCAAACTCTTGAAGATCTATTAAGACTCGTGTCCTAGACTTCAAGGGTAGTTGGGATAAGTATTTACCATTGGTGGAATTCTCCTACAACAACAGTTATCGTGAAAGTATAGGTGTGGCTCCATTCAAGCATTATATATGGACGAAAATGTCGTTCTCCAATATGTTGGGATGAGGTGGGTGAAGCAACATTGTTGGGACCCGAAAGTTAAAATGTACGTATGACTCACCGAAAAGATCCAAATGATTTGACAACGTATACAAAAAGCGGCACAAGATCGACAAAAGAGTTATGCGGATCTTCATCGAAAGGACGTGAAATTTAATGTGGGGATCATGTATTGTTGCGAGTTGCTCCATGGAAGGGAGTTACAAGATTTGGGAAGAGAGGAAAGCTCAATCCACGATTTATTGGTCCATTTCAAATTCTTGACCGAGTAGGAAATGTAGCCTATAGACTTGCGTTACCTCAAAGTATGTCTCGTGTTCATAATGTGTTTCACATATCGTACTTCGTAAATATGTGAAAGACCGAACCACGTTATTGAGTTAGAGCCGGACGAGATAGTGAAGACTTAACGTATGAGGAGGTACTGTCAAGATCTTGGATAGGAAGGAGCATGTCCTACGCAAGAAAGGTCATACCACAAGTTAAAGTTTTGTGGAGGAATCATGCTATAGAGGAAATGACACAGGGAATTGGAAAGCGGAAATGAAAGCGAGGTATCCTCACCTTTTGAAACACCAGTGCGTGACGTCAATTTCGAGGACGAAATTTCATAAGGAGGGAGGTTGTAAGACCCCAAAATTTTTAAATAAAAAGGAATTTCCTTTATTTATTATTTTGAAATAGTAAGGGTTGATTTGATTAATGTGGATAGTTAAGGGTTAAATCATAAATATTTCAAAATAAGCAAGTGGTTATAAAATATTCATTGTTGTCGGGGAATATTCGTTTGGTCGTGGAATATTATCTTGTCGGGGAATATTAAATGCTGACGGTAGCGACCATGTGTGGGCCCCATAACTGAAAGCGATTGGATGAAGAAAAGCGACAAATATAAGTTGTTTTTAAATAATTGGCGTAGTTGTTATTCAAGTATTATCTTGTTGAATACCCGGTGGGTTAAAAACACACTAATACAGCGTTGTTGAACAAGTAGCACACAAGATTGCACCAATTATTGATTCTTACGTGAAGAAGGCACTACTCAATAATGGTTACGATAATTCTTATTCGATTATTTTATTGAGTTAATAATTCTTTGCGTTGATATTTTATATTCTTTGTTGTTTTGATAATTGTCATTACGGTATTTTTCATTATCGAAGCAATAATTCATATTATCCGAATAATATTATTAGATAACATTATTGGCAATGTCTAGAAAGTTACGTCTAAGGAGAGGTTTGGTCACCTAATTGCGCTGCCAAGAAGAAGAAATTCTTATTGGAAAGCCCCTCTTTCTTGGGAACCACTGGTTGTCAATATTGTGATTCGTAATATTATTTGTGAATAATTAATTATTAATTTATATGATGAGGAAAATATTGATTTTATGTGGATATAGATGGAAAATTTTTAAAATGACAATTGTTAAAAATTAATATTTTATCTTTTACGATAAAATAATTCATTTAAATATATTATTTTAATAATATATTAACAAAGTGATATTTTACAACGAATGTGGGATATATGAGTATACGAGGAGGAAGAGTATTTTTGTTGCAATAAATGTTTAAAACATGTTAAACATGTAAATTGGACCCCATTTATTGATTGAAATTTGATTATAGCTTTGTAAAATCGCCCGCTTGTTGGATTTGGTCAATTTCATTTGGAATTTGGAAAAGCTTTCTTACGCAAAGTTGTAGAGAATTGCATTTCCTATAAAAACTCATGAGATTCGAATTTTCTGATGAAAGGGCTATTTATTATGAATTATTGAAGTTCTAAAGCTCAAAATAATTGATTTTTGTAAGTTTTAATTATTTATTTTATGAAAAACGTTTTTTATCATTTCTTTCTAGAAGGTTGGCATGTGGGAAATGTTGGGATCTGATTTCCAAAGAGGCGAGGGAAATTTATTAATAATAATATATTTTATTAAATTTTACGCTTTGGTGTTCTAAGCATTTTCCTATAAATAGGTGCTTAGGTTAGAATTGAAAATCACACCGTAAACTCAAGTTTTTCTCTCTATATTATCGAGCGTATTCTTGTGAGTATTTTGAGTATACTTTGAGTATTGCTATCTGATTGCAAGTCAAGTCATAGCTTTATATCCAGGTGTTTCAAATTTAAAATCTTGATCTTTCGAGGTAAGGGATATTATTTTTTCGTAATGATATTATTTCTTCAATATCATTATCTTTGAAATGTTGATCTGAAGTTTTATCAAATTTGGAACTTTTTCATGTATGAGTTACTATTCATGAGTTACTATTCACGAGTTACTATTATGAGTTACTTATTCACGAGTTACTTATTCACGTAGTACTATTCATGAAGCGTGAAGATGTTTTTGTGGAATTTCTATCTTTTTTGGTGTGGAGTTACTATTCACGTATCGGCACTATTCACGATATCTGGCACTATTAACGATGATACGGTACTATTCAATAGAAAAATAAAATTTCTTCTTTTCGTCCAAAACATCTATTTTGGATACTAACTCGATTGTATCCATGTTTTGATCATTCTTGAATTTTACACCACTATGATTATTTTTGAGGTATTTTTGGATGTGGATAAAACCAAGTACTGAATCCTTAATCCTTAATCCTTGTCATTTTGTTTCTTTGGATTCGTTTCTTAACAAAAAAAAATATTTTCATCCTCCTCGGTCTTAAATGATGATATTATGGAATATCTTTGGCCCGTAGTGCAAAGATGAATGATTTCTTAAGAATATCTTTGGCCCAGTAGTGCAAAGATGAATGATTTCTGAAGAATATCTTTGGTAGTAGTGCAAAGATGAACAGTGTTTAAATGAACATGATTAATGATGAATATCTTTGGCTCAGTAGCAAAGATGAATATTTGATTCAGGATGTATATTGATTGATGTTACTGGGGATAAAAGATGAGCGATGAACTTTTAAATTCATACATAGAAGATAGTAGTTTGCATTCTCTACTTAACTCTTCTAATGAATTATTATTTCATTGCGAATATTGATTTAAAATTTGTTGTCTATTGTATTCTATTATATTTTTCCTGTTGAAGACTAACGATAATTTGTTGTATATTATCTTAGTCATAATATTCTTTCTTGAGCTAGTTGAGCTCACCCTTTTCCTTTTTGTTCCATTTTTCTCGGGAGGCGAGAATATAGCGAATACGCAGTCGGGGTATGGAATGAAGGTTTTAGAAAGGATTGTTTAGTAGTCCTCACCATTTTGTAAAATAATGTATCAATAAATGTGATGAGGATTTATTTGAGTATAGATATTGTCAGAAGATAATATTTGTATTCAAACTCACAGTTTCTTGTTGTAATAATAAAGTTGTAGTTGTTTACGTACCATGTATTGACAACTCGAGAATAGGTGATGTATACCTATTTTGGGGGCGTCACAGTGGTAATGTGTCTAGGAGATGTTTGACTGTAAAATACAGTATTACGTGTTATAAATGATTGTGCTAATTGTGAGACCGACATTGTTGAATATAGGTCTTACGAACACATTTAATTATAGTGTGTAGCTGTAATCAACGCGGAAGGCAAGTTTTCTAACTCATCCTTGAGTTAATATTGTTCAAATATTATAATGGTTAATTATTGCTGATTATACCACGCCCAGGGATTTATTATTGATTATCCGCATTTAGTGCGTATTTAATAATTCAAATTGAATTACTGATTCGGAGAAGATACATTTGTAGAATAACTTTTGTTGGATATTTATATTCGTAGAAGATAGAATTGACAGTACAGATAATTCCTGTTTATTGTCAAATTATGTTGAGAAAATTCAAACCCGAAGAAGAAGCGAGCCTGTATCAAGTGTGGAAAGACTCACACGAGAGAATGCATGATGTGGAAGAATGTTTGTTTCAACTGCAAGCAGGAAGGACATATTTCTCTGCATTGTCCTAAGCCAAATTTGAGGAAGTGTTTTTCATGTGGGCAGACGGGTCACGGATTTAACAAGTGTCCCAATAAGAAGATGACTGGTGAAGGGAGTGGTCGGTAGATAGCTTAAGTTTAAGCGTTAGTATCTTTTGGTAGAAGTTTCTGATATTAAGTGTTGTAATATCGAGAATGATGTTTAAGCATATGTAAATATATATATGTTGTATGAATGAAATCTATATTTTCTATATGAATATAAGATTAAGATTAATTTGTGTGTTCTTAAAACTCATACTTATGGTAAGGTAATGACTCATAATTATATGAAATATTTTGAACCCCTCAGCGAATGGACGCTAAAGGTCTGACTAGGATAAGTTCAGACACTCATATAATTGTGGCAAGTTCCTGAACTCATAAGTGTGGTAAGTTTGACGAACTGGTAATAATTATGTGTGAATGGAGAATTGCAACTTTTTGTGTAAAGTTGTGTTAATAATCCTGATATGATTTAAAAAGGGATAGTAATATATGTTAAGTACTAAATGTGCTATGAACTATTTGAATAAATATTCGTTTATATATGAGAATTATATGTTGAATTCTTATTGTGTTAAGAATTTGTGTATAGAAAGAGACTTAATGTAAGATTTTTATTTAAATCAGATCATGCCGCCTAGACGACAGAATCGAAATCAAAGAGAAGACCAGTCGGTAAATAATGAAGGAGGTCAAGCTGACCCGATTCAAAACTTTGTAAATATGATAGTCGAAGCTATGGAAAATAGAGCTCCAGCTGCAAGAGGAAGAGCGAGGAATCAACCAGCCGACAGATTGGCTAACTTTAAAGACTTTAAAGCAGTAGGACTGCCTAAATTCAAAGTAACCACAGATCCGATTGAAGCACAAACTTGGGTGAAGGAGATAGAGAAAGCATTCGTTATCGCTAGAGTAGCGGAAGAGCAAAAGACGGCTTTTGAAACATACTTAATGAAGGGAGAAGTTAATTATTGGTGGGAGACTAACCAAGCGAGAGCTGGTACAGCCATAGTGACGTGGACAAGATTCAAGGAGTTATTCTTTGAAAATTACATTTCACCGAGTATGCAATCTAGGATGGAAGTTAAATTCTTAGAACTTAAGCAGGAGAACATGTCGGTATCAGAATACGATGCCAAATTCAACGAGTTGGCAAGATTTTCACCTCATCAGGTGGACACAGAAGCGAGAAAGGCGAGAAGATTTGAGAACGGACTGAAGCCGGGAATATTCAACAAGGTAGTGGTATTGCAGATCAATACGTTCGCGGCATTGATGGAGAAAGAGTTAATTGCTGAAGGAGGGAGCGAAGCTGCATCTCGATTTCATCAAGAGAAGAAGAAGAAGATAAATGATGGTGGAAGCATTGGGGGTAGTAATCCGAATAAGAGGAAATGGAGTGAGAATACCTAGTCGGGTAATAAAATAGAAGATAATAGGAAAGGAAGGGAGCCATGTGCGAATTATGGGAAGAACCATGCTGGAGTTTGCCTGAAGAAGAAAGGTGTCTGCTACAACTGCGGACAAGAGGGGCACATGTCACCCAATTGCCCCAATCCGAAGAAAATTCAAGGTTGTTTTGCGTGCAGATCGACTGATCATTTGGTTCGAAACTGTCCGAAGAGAAATACGGAGAAGGAAAGTGGCAACAAGGGACCCGGTGGTGGAACCTTGGCAATTTGAGGACCCATGATGACTGGAAGACCAACGGCTGTACATTCAACATGGCAGAGGATGCGATTTGCTACTACTCGGGAGGTCGCAAGATGTATTGATTTCATTTAGAATTTTTATTATGCGAGTATTATGAGTCATATATTTCTGTGAACTATTTTCTTCTAATAGATTCAAGTCACAAGTTAGAATTTGAAACACAAATTAATATTGTGTTGATAAAAATGAATTGATGATACAACTTTAAAAGATTGTAGAGAATAAGAAAACGGTGATTCCGAGGACGAAATCCTTTTAAGGAAGGGTGATTGTGATAACCCGAGATTTCGAACAATCAAAAAGTTGCGAATAATTTTTTTTATTTAATATTAATATTGATTATTAATTTTGTGACAAGTTTTTGTGATACGAGTCTCGAGAAGGTCAATTTGTGTATTGACTAATAAAATAGAGTAGAGTTGTGCTTAACAGCTTTAGAAATCCTAACCCTAATTTCTGGATAGGGATTCGATAAAAAAATATAATTAAAATAATTATATTAATGAGTACACGTTGGTATTATTTAGAATTTTGATTAATGATTGATCGGATAAGGTTTAAAATTATAAACCCTAATAAGAGATTAGCAACCCTAATCTCAAGATTAGAAACCCTAATGCATAGTTAGAAACGCTAATCAAAAGCCGGGAAACACTAATTTTAAATTCGGGAATCCTAAACCCTAAATTAGGAAACCACAATCCTAATTGGCACGCCTACTGTGTGTATTAAACTTTAATATGATTAGAAAACCCTAATTATATTTTAGTTATATTAATTTTTATTTTACAAACCCTAATTGTAATTTAGAAAATTTATTTTTCTAATTAAAACCCTAATTCGTGGGTTATAAACCCTAATGACTATTTTGACCCTAATTGCTAAATTAAGCAATTTTAATTAGGAATATTAATCCTAATTAGCAAGATTGAATTTTATGATTAGGAAATATTAATATAATTATTGAATCCTAATTATAATTTAGGATTATTAAATTTTTATTTTGAAAACTGAAAGTCAAAAATCTTGGAAATTAATTTGCAAACCTAAAGGGTTTAAACCCTAAACCCTAAAGGATTCAAACCCTAAACCCTAAAGGGTTCAAACCCTAAACCCTAACCCTAACCCTAAACCCTAAGGGTTTGTACATTTGTCAAGATTGCCATTAAATTCATTTTGCAAATTACTAAAATACCCTTTTTACATTTTAAATGAGATAACTTGTAAAAATGGCTTAAACTTTAGTTGTTCACCAACTATTTTGACCAAGGTGACTTAAATTACCAACAAATCAACCTCTAATGGACAGCTAGCAAATCATTCATTGCATGTAAGTGATTATATAAGAGATTTAGAGAGGGAAAGTAATCAAAAGTTGGTTATTTTCCACTCAAACACTCAACTCATTCTTGTTCTCTCTAACCCTCCGAATTCATCAAGAAATTCAGTCCCAATTTCAGTTCCTAGATCATCTAATAACATATTGGAGAGCTTAGATCAAGAATTGAAAGCTAGAAGGTATAAACCTAATTTAATTTTTGATCCATGTTGCTAAGAAAAATTTCGTGTTTATGCGTTTAGATCTTTGCAAGATGATGTTTAATGATGATCTATGTTGATATAACATAGATCCATAGCATCAAAATGCTTTAAAATTGATGATTTTCAAAACTGCCAAGACCAGAAAATGTGGTCTGACAAGCTAATGTCAGGCGCTACAGATTCTTCTTTGTTTAAGATTTTTCTTGTTTGATGTTTTGGACCGGTAGTCTGATAAGAGGACTATAATCTGGAAGTGGGATCTCAGCCATTCCATGTCAAAATTTCACGATATTCATGGTCAAAGTGAGTTGACCGGTGTTGACCATGAACTTTCTAGGTAACCCAGAAAGTGAAGATCAGCGTCTGACAATGATTTTATGCTTCCATATCTGTCAGTATTTTCGTGTTATGATGTTGGTGTTGTAACCAGTTTGGAGCTTGTTAGTTGGACTCTAGATCCACGGTTTTAGATCTTACAAATAGACAATATATTAAGTGTAGTAAGTGGTCAAACTAGGCCTGACGTTCACGTTTTAAGTTTCTGGAAAACCTAGAAACGGTATGAACGAACTTTCTGACAAGCTTTGACTGAGCTATAAAGTATGAATCTGTTGTTGTTGGACTTATCTTTTGTTATCTAGTTGTTCCTTGACACGAGAAATACATGTTTGAACTAATAACTTACCTAATTGATGGCCAGAACACCAAATGAATCGAGCCCAAATTAGTACCCTGAAGCTGCCTGGGTTTCTGGGTTACCCAGAAAACCCAGGAGCTGTCTGACAGCTACTTTGAGAGGTCAGATCTTCGTGTTGGTTTGTGTTATGATCTAAATGATGACTAGAGATTGTCGTACTACGTTCTTACTACACAATCAGATTTCATGATAGCCCAGAAACGATTTTAATTAGTGATTTAAAGCCGGTCAAATGATGACCCTTAAACACAAAGCTATCAGTGTTCGTGAGCTCAATAACACCAACAAGGACGCTTTGTGTCGCTAAAGAGCTTTAGCGACGGTTTATTTATTTTCTAATTTCTGAATATTTCAGAAATTATTTAAAAATAGAAATAAATTCTAAAAATTACCAAAAATGGTTTTAAAAATTATTTTAAATACTGAAAATTAATTTCTGACTAATTGGAATATTTTTCTTTAATATTTATAATTATTTAAATATTAAAAGTATTTAATTTATTTAATTGGTGTATTAAATAAATTAGAGAAAAGTGATTTGATATTATGAAAATCATTTTAAATAAGAATAATGTATTTAAAAATATTTTGAGTTATAAAATGTAACTTTTAATATTTTGGAGAATTTTCATTAATAATTTAATATTAATGATATTAGACTTATTTAATTATTAAATTAAATAAATAAGTTAAAATGATTTTATTGATTTAAAAATTATTTTAAATAAATAATGTGTTAAAAATATTTTGAATTATAAAATATATATTTCTATATTTTTGGAGAATTCTCATTAATAAATTAATATTAATGATATTTGATTATTTATTTATTAAATTAAATAAATAAATTAAAAATGGTTTTATCGATTTAAAATTATTTAAAATGAGAAAATGTTTTAAAAAATATTTTAAGTTATAATAAATGACTTTTAATATTTTGATAATAATTTCATTAATATTTAAATATTAGTGGTGATGATTTAAAATAATTTTAATTATTTTTAAAAATTATTTAAGTAGAATATTGATGATTTAAAAATATTTTAAGTTATTAATAATAACTTTAATATTTTGACAAGTATAACATTAATATTTTTATATTATTAAATATTAATAATAATAAGATTGTTTGATAATCAAATCATTTAAAAATGATTTAAGTGTTTGAAAAATTATTATAAATTATAATAATTGTTTATAATTTATTAAAAGCTTCCGAAAAATATTATAAATGATATTTGACTTATCTAAAATAATATTGAAGCTTAGAGACCAAGTTTTAATTGACAATCAATGTGTTAATTGTCGGATAAAGTGACCAGAACACCGAGAATGGACCGAAGTCCAACCAGACCGAACTAGTTAGACTTGTTAAGTGTTTATATAGGTTATAAACACTAATGTGGCTATGTGGTAATGTGTCTAGGAGATGTTTGACTGTAAAATATAGTGTTACGTGTTATAAATGATTGTGCTAATTGTGAGACCGACATTGTTGAATATAGGTCTTATGAATGCAGTTAATTATATTGTGTAGCTGTAATCAACGCGGAAGGCAAGTTTTCTAACTCAACCTTGAGTTAATATTGTTCAAATATTATAGTGGTTAATTATTGTTAATTATACCACGTCCAGGGATTTATTTTTGATTATCCGCATTTAGTGCGTATTTAATAATTCAAATTGAATTACTGATTCGGAGAAGATACATTTGTAGAATAACTGTTGTTTGATATTCATATTCGTAGAAGATAGAATTGACAGTACAGATAATTATTGTTTATTGTCAAATTATGTTGAGAAATGTCTTAGCTAATTATTCTGGCTAGACGAACATTTGTTAGAACTTGATAAATTCAAGAAGAGAATTCAATTATTATTGATAGATTGAGGCCAATTATTTCAGCTAGATCGGTAAGTACCTAAAAATTGAAATAATTGAATTTCGTTGTTAAATCAAATCGTGATTCAAAGACTGAGAAGAACAACATTTTATATAAAGGAAACATTTTAGGTCGTATATTCGACCATTGCGCACTGTTAAGTATTATGCATAATATAGGGTACAAGGAGTTGGCTGGCTCTAATTACTTGCAGAGGGGTATGATTTAACTTTTATGGTTATCTGATACACCTGGGTATATCAAAGTCCAACCTTTGATAGTTACTCGAGAAGAGAAGTTCAAGATCCAATGGATCGCTCAGCATAAATCTGGAAAACATTCCACTTTGCTATTTCGTAGAATTAATTCTTGATTACTCATTTGAATATCGTAGAGAACCTTGAAAGCGTTGTACTCTTTCATTATCATATTATTGTTGCGGAGAATGTGAGAAGACTTGATATTAATTTCTATACCTTTATTGTATGTCTTAACTTGTGGGGCAAACTTGTTGCTAGGGACGAAGTTGCAGAAGGTGCTGCGAAGAAGAACAAGGGAAAAGGCATAGTTATAAATTAGTTATGATGAATAATATTATTATGTTATATTGTATTGTAAACCCTTTTTGTATATATAAGGGGTATTTCTGTAATGTTAAGGTTAGTGGACTTGGGACTTATGTATTAACAAATTATGTTAATGACTTATGTATTCCTATTTATATATGAATGGGTAGTTAAATGGTATTATATTGTGGATCGTGAACACCAAACTCGGGGGTCAGGTAACCCGAATTTGGGGTTGTCACATTAACTCTATCTCCATCTTGTGTAAGTCATACGAAATGGGTCTTTGTGTTAACAACGTCGCACTCGTAACCACATACGATCTTCTACTCAATGCGTCAGCTACCACGTTCTCTTTTCCATTATGGTATTGAATAGTATGGTCGTAATCTTTCAACAGCTCGAGCCATCTTTCCAGAGTTAAATTTAAACATTGAGCACAAGTAGGAGAAATAAAAGAGTGCGTAGAACTGGTATCAAATAAGGTATAGACTTCGCAAGAGTTTATGATTAACTTACCCGTGATAACTTCATTCGGTTTCTCGACAAACACTCTCACTTAAACTACCGGCTTTGACTTGTCTGGGACAGCCTTTGGTGTCGCCATCCTAGCTGGACTTGTGACGCCCCCAAATTCGGTTATCTTCCTACCCAACATATAGTGCCACACAGTGCTAAAGTTCACAAATTCATTCAATTAAAATACCTCAAAAGAGTGAAAATGCCTTTTATATATATTCCAAAATAATATTACTGTGACGCCCCCAAATCCGGGTATCTTCCAACCTGGCAGATGGTGCTACACGGTGCTATAGTTCACAGAAGCATTCAATTAAAATACCTCAAAAGAACGAATATGTCTTATATATATATATTAAAAGAATACTAACATTCCCCAGGTTCTTTATAACCGTTACATTTGTCCTTGTCATAATATAAAATATTATTCTTACAAAACTATCCTATTACATAAGTAATCTACGGGTTCGCCTTTGCCTTCCCTTTATCCTTGTCGGATCCATCGGTACATTTGATCTTAGTTGCATTCATATAGTTCAAGCAAGAATGAGCCTAACTAGCTCAGCAAGTACAACAATTCTAATAAAACTAGCATGCTTGAAACATAGGAATCGTATATCTTCAATAACTGAACAATAGTTACGAAGTACTATTGATAATTCAAAATAGCACTTTTTTTCATTCAAAATGTTTTACAACAACAATATTCTGTAAAACATCAATTCTCGGTCCAAGACCATGAGCATTTCATAAGTACTTTAAAAAGGACATCCCGGCACGAAGTCCGTAAGTCCGGCATAGCTTACGAGCACGTCTAGGTGATCAACCTATAGTACTCTATTTTGATCAACACTACATTCATTAAACGTGTATATATTTAAGTTGTGGTAACCTCACGTGTATGTCGTTTGACGACAAAATAATTTGGCATACTCAGTCTCCTTTTGAAAACCACAACAATATTAGTTTGGTAAATCATTGCCCATACTTGAAAGATTAAAAGAAATTCAACATATCGCAAGTCTAGCCGAAGGAATTGGCGTTGACTTCATCAGACATTAACTCATTCGAAGAATACATGAATCACAAAGCTTTACCAGATCGAACTGAAACAAGGGTTAGAGTACTTTCCTTTAGCGTCTACTTACAGATATAACATGTGCACTTTAAGTCTTTAAGTCTCTACAGTAGATGATAACGTCTCATAGCATATTAGGTCAGGAATAATCATACATGGTTCCTAAAGAATCTTACCCTCATTCTCAATCTAATTACGTATTAGATTTGTTATTATTTGTTTTGGCTTTTTGTTACGTCATTCTTACGTTCACATGCAATTGACTTTCTTGAACTCTAAGTGATCATACTTAAGGTTTAATCATGACTTGATAATGTTTTATTAAGTTCATTGATTAAGTGTTAATCAATTACTATTCATGCTCAATATGTAAACATTCTTTACTATCTAAGTTTTAAGGTTGGTGCTACGACGCTAGCTATTCCTCTCTGTGCCGCGCTGCGGTGTCACACATTGGGCTAGAAGACTGGACTCGGTACTGCGGCGCGAGTCCCTTCATTATGGGTCACGCTGCGGCATGAGTTTCCAGGGCCTGAGGGCCATTTTGGCGCTGTGGCGCCGACTATTTGGTTTGGAGTCGCGCCACGGCGCGGACTCTGTGCCACATATATTTTTGACAAATTTTCTAAACTTGTGAGATTTCTGGACTCGTAACTTCTTCGTTATAAGTTCGAATTGGCTCGTTCAAGAGCCTACGGTTCATAAATCACGTACTCTACGTGTTTATGAAAGAATTTTATCGACTTCGTCTGCTAAAAATTCACTTATTAGTTCATTTTTAACGAAAACGATAAATGTTCGTGAACGTTCAACGTTCGTTTCTTCGTTCTAAGTCAGAATCCGATCATTTTCGAGTCCGCAACTCTATAATGCCAAATACGACTTGTCTTCATCAACAACTAACGTTTCTGGGGTCAAACACAAAATTCGACTTCCATTTCGAGAATTTCACGAATTCGACGATTATCGTCCAATCGTGTGAATTCTGACAAAACTTTATTACTAACGATTTGTTCATCATTCCAAATGGATTCATTTCATTAACTATTTATCTCAACCTATATTTTAAAATAACTTATATTCAAATTAGATTATGGCTTATTTCTTATAAGTTCATAACTTACAATTCTTCAATACAAGATTTTCATTTCCTTATGACTTATTCTTGAATTAAGTCCTTTATACAACATTCTTGCATCTTATGAATCATACTAACCCTTTAAGGTAACATATGACAAGTTCATCATTGTTCTTCATAAGTTGATAACTTATTTAGTTTTAAGTTACTTATTCCTTACTTATTCGGCTTAAGTCCATTAACCAACCATTTCTTAAGTGTTTTTAGCATACATGTTGGTTAAGTTACACTTCTCTTATCACCCTATTATGATAGAGATGGAAGATATATATATATATATATATATATATATATATATATATATATATATATGACAAGAGCCTTACCCTTGATGAACTAGTCCATCTTCTTCTTGGAAAATCTAACAATGGAAGTTAAGCTTTAAAGTGCTTATTCTCTCTAACACAGTTGTTTTATGTTGGATGAACTAACAAGCAACAAATGAATTCAGACTTTCTATTTATAGAAGGGCTAAGGTTAGGGCATTCTAGTCATTAGGACATCCCACCTCCTTACTAACCTCTTTACTATTACTTATTTAGTGCCTAAGTAAACTTGCTCTCCACTCAAATTACTTGGCCATTACATAAAGGTCTTGGTCACCAAGTTCACCCATGGGTTGCCCCATGGATCTTAAGTAACTAGTGGATCATCATTTGGGCTTAGGTTGAGTTTGATTAACCAAATATTTTGGGCTTGCTTTAATTTAGTTTGGCTTCCTACTAACTAACCATTGGGTTTACTATATCTCACCCATGGTTTTACCCTTTAATGTTATTGGACTTGTACATCCTACAAAATCCACACATTCATTTCCATTAGACTTAAATTCTTAACGTTTTTAATTTAAGTCTGCATGCGAAATATTGTGTTTTCCATACTTAGATTATTATTACATAATCCATCTCGCCTTGATATTATAACGTTACACATTTCTCGGAAGTTCAAAAATAATTTTGGAGCGATAAACGATGAATAGTGTTTTTCAAAAAATTTCTCGAAAAACTTTTATTTCCACCTTGGAAATTCAAACACTTTAATTCCCTCACGTAGTTAAAATACTACGATTCTGACGTTTCTAGGTTATAGAACGACATACGTCTTATTAACACATAATACTAACAAATAATATTATTTTATTCATTATTTATATCTTTTAAGTATTTTACAAAGGATCCGAATTTCTCGGTCGTTACATTCTTCTCCCCTTATAAAGATTTTGTCCCCAGAATCTCGCCTTACATTATGCAAACAAATGAGGGTAATCCTTCTTTATCTTTTCTTTTAATTCCCACGTTGCTTCCTCGGCATAGTGGTTATTCCATAAAACCTTTACCGACGATATGACCTTATTTCGCAGAACTTGCTCTTTTCTATTGATGATTTGAATTGGCATCTCTTCGTATGTTAAGTCCTTCTCGAGTTGAATAGGCTCAAACTCTATTACGTGTTTATAATCCGGTTTGTAAGGATGTAACACTGATACGTGAAATGCGTTATGTATTCGTTCTAAGTCTAGAGGTAACGCTACCTCACCTACCCATTTTAGTACCTCAAAAGGTCCTATAAACCTTGGGCTTAGTTTCCCCTTCTTTCCAAAGCGTATCTTTCCTTTCCACGGAGATACCTTTAGAAATACGTACGAGCCTACGTCAAACTCCCTATTTTTTTGATGTAAGTTTGCGTACTTCTTTTGTCTGTCTTGAGCTGCTACGAGACGCATTCGTATCAACTTCACCACTTCCGCTGTTTGCTGCACCAATTCTGGTCCTAGCATTCGGTGCTCTCCCACTTCATCCTAACACAACGACGTTTTGCACTTTCTCCCATATAGAGCTTCGTAAGGCGGCATACCTATGCTTGCATGATAACTGTTGTTATACGCAAACTCTACTAATGGTAGATGATCATCCCAACTACCATTGAAATCTATGACGCAAGATCTTAACATATCTTCTAACATCTGAATTGTTCTCTCGCTTTATCCATCGGTTTATGGATGATATGTGACACCCCCAAATCCTAGGACTTCATTTCCTCAAGATTTGGTGTTCACTTAATCAAAACATTCATTTCTAACTACCCAATCATAATAAAATTGAATAATGAAAACCTGCCCATACAGGATTAAACTTAAGTACAAAAAGATCTCCAAGGTTATCTAACCTTTAGTTACAAACATTCAAATGCAGAAATTTAAATAAACTTCATTACAATCTTTAAACCAAAGTCTGATAATAAAACTATCAAAACTATTACAAGTCTTCAGTATTTGGTCATCTTTCCTTCCCTTACTGGTGCTAGGTACGTCACCCTTTTCAGCTTTAGGTGTAAGAAATTTTACAGGCAAGATTGAGCAAACAAGGCCCACTTGGAATAATAACAAGTAATTCTTTAAACTTTTACATCAATTGCCAATACTAGGCTCAATAGAACTGAACAATGTGTTCTATTAACTTTCTGAAAATTATAACATTCACCAAGGGTCTAATGACCATGAATCATGTCCACAGTTATAAATAATCTTTCAACTTTAACGTTAACAGTCATAAGACTATAAGGACTCCACGTACTTAGGGGGATCAACCCTTCGTGTAATGGATTGTGCACAACTATTTTAACACTAAACGTAAACCTCTAATAAAAGAGTTGTTCATCTCAGTATTTAGAATACAAGTCCACACTAAAGTAAGTTTGGTTTGGATACATTACAAGGTAATTTAGAATTCAACGGTCATCAACTAAGGATTAGTTGAATACAAAAGAAATAACGGTATGCTATGGAATAATCATAACGTAATTTGCTTTGAACAATACTAAGTCAAAGTTATTGATAATTGGATACCAAGCATGCATAATGAATAGTAATTTGAACGATAAAGTTGTTCAACACTAGAATATTAAAATATAGCGATTTGCATGCTAAATAACAAGTTACATATAAAAGAAACTTGCTCAATACTAAATATACAATTTAGAACACTTGCATCCCTATGAACAATTAGATACAAGAGCTTCCTCAATAATAAACCATCTAGCTCTACGAAAGTGTAGAGTTAGCCAGTTGTATAATTGAATTTCAATTGAAAACAATAATGTACTCAACGAAATTGAACTTGCACAACGAAGTTTTTAGAGTTAGAAAACTTGCATAAACAACTAACTCAATGAAAGTATGGAGTTAGAAAACTTGCTCAAAAGAGTTTAAATATTCGCACAATTATAAAAGTAGAGTTAGAGAACTTGCCTTTAGCACAAGCTAACCCTTACCACTTGAATCTCAATACCCTATATATATGTCATCATGACATAATTAGTCATTACCAACATTTTATATCTATATAAACAAATATATACATCATGTAGGTTAAATTACCAATTCACATAATCAAACTATGTCAATACTAGTTAACCCTTGATAACATGCTCATTCATAGTTTAATACTACTGAAATCATCATTTAACATTCGTATTATTAACACATAACATTTATTTACAAACTTTGTGTAATAAACTAAAACTGTCAGAACATTCTGCTAACTCACGTTAACGGCGCCACGATTTACACTGTGGTCAAGGCATGTATACTGAAACAAGGCCATATGGCATTTATGGCACCTACAAGCTTATGGCACGAAACTTGTCTTCTTTGGAAGTCGTGTCATGACGCCTAAAGTCCGTAATTCAATGACCAAGCTCGACAACAAAGATGAAGAGTAAAGCCAAATTGGACTACAAGCTCCAATCTAATAAGCTAATTAACAAGTAATTCATACAGAGACTTTATGTAAACATATTATGAAGACTTCTAATATGATTCTACCCATAAAATAACATAAACATCAATTTACAACACCCAAATATCATTGGTTTTGATAAAAACTCCATTTTTGACATTTTTAATGAAAATCAACACGGTGATTTTGTTTTTCGATCAAAACAATAAATTCAAAATACCATGGTTATGATTATACATACTCTATCAAATTCAATAGTCAATTTGTATATATTGATAATTAATCAACCTTAATTTCATTTTAAACTAAGCCGTATTCATATCTTTTCATATAAACACTATAATATGGTTTTCTTCACAAATTACATACATACATGACTTAATTTTCTATAATCATATATAAACTCATGAAACAACCTTTTACAAATAATTATCATACAAAGTTATATATATATATATATATATATATATATATATATATATATATATCAACAATTCATCTTTTAAAATTATTTTATAGAGACTTTTGGAGGAGGAAAACTAAACTTTAAAGTAAAATAAGAGGATTAATATCCTACCTTTGATTTAAGAAGATGATGGCTATCCTTTCGATTATCAAGCTTCTTTTCTCCAATTTCTTTCTCAAAAACCTGTTAGAAATCACTCACTTTCTCTCTAGAGTTTTCTCAATTTTCTCTGTATTCTTCTTCTTCTTCTCTCCCTTTTCTTCAACTGAGTCTTTCTTTTCTCTTCTAACATACGTAGAATAATATAATGTATATAGTAATAGTATATATTAATGATATAATATAAATATAGATATAACTTATATCAGTTATATAAGTTTTTGAAAATCAAAAGCCATAAGGCTTGTTTGGCTAACCACTAAAAAAATAATCAATTAATCCTTATGACTTGTTTGGAAAAATACTATTAGAATAAAGACTTAATAGACATTGGGTCTTGTTTGGTAAAACTGAATTAAACTCTTTTAATTTATTTTAATAACTCCTTTATAGCAAGGTTATTTGTCACACTTCTAATAAATTAAATAATCAATTTAATCAATTCAAATGCTAATCTATTAAATTACTTTAACACACAAGTCATTACCACATAATTATAATTTCCTTTATAATTATAAATTTATTTAACCAACTAACACCTTATTTTAATTACAAATTCTAATTAAAATATTATAATTCATTTAATCATTATTAGCTCTTTAACTTAATTATTAAATTAAATTAGTATATAATCTCATAACAATTAATTTTCTTAGCTCCTTAATTATTTATTCAACAAATAATTAACTAAATCATATCAACTCAAATTGAACAATTATTTATTCAACAATAAACATATCCATTAAATACTTATATAAATCAATAAATATTCAATATTATAATTTAAAATTCTGGAATTTTACATCATTCCCTCCTTACAAGGATTTTGTCCTCAGAATCACAACTGAAACAATACATTTGTTACATGATATGTCGTACTTAACTTCAACTGCATCCCCAACTGCTCTTGCAGACTTCTATAAAAGTTCGACGTGAATCGTGGATCACGATCTGACACAATCAAAACTGGTACTCCGTGTCTTGAAATAAGTTCCTTAACATAAAGTTTCGCTAATTGATCTAAGTTATACTTAACCCGAATTGGCAAAAAGTGAGCTGACTTCGTCAACCGGTCCACTATTACCCAAATCGCATCATACCCCTTATGAGTAGTCGGAAGTCCCACCACAAAATACATCGTGTTATGCTCCCACTTCCACTCCGGAATCTCCAATGACTATAACAAGCCACTTGGTCATTGATGTTCGGCCTTTGTAACAATCCAGATTTTTTAATTATAATATTTAAATATTTATTGAATTATATAAATATTTAATGGAGGTGTTTATCATTGAATAAATATTTGTTTAATTGATTCGATTTAACTTGGTTAATTATTTGTTTAATAAATAATTAATGAGTTAAGGAAATTCGAGGATAGGAGAAAATATTCTAGTTTAATTTAATAATTAAATTAGAGAGTTTATATTGATTAAATGAATGATTATATTTATATTTTATTTTTGATGGGTAATTATTTGTATTGAGTTTTGTGATTTAATGATTTAATTGATAAATTGTTATTAGAATTAATTAATTAAGTATGAAAACTTAATTAATTAGAAGTGCGACAAATAACTATATTATAAGTAGTTATTAAAATAAATTAAAGTAGTTTTGATTTAGTTTGTCAAACAAGGCTTAAATATATTAAGTCTTTAATTTTAAAGAGTTTTGCCAAACGGAGCCTTATGGCTTTTGGATTTTTAAATTTGATTTATTAATAATATAAATTAAATATAAATAATATATATATATATATATATATATATATATATATATTGGTAACCGATAACTTATTAGTAGTAGTTAATATAGTCGTCAGTTTCTAAGCGTTTAAAAAGTGAGCGTTGGTTTTAGTTTTTACGTATAGTGTATTTTGGGTTAAGCCTAAGAAAGGAAAAAGAGAAGAAAAGAAAAGGGTTTTCAAAGAAGAAAAGAGTTCTCAGAAAATTGAGAGAGTTTGAGAGAGAAAAGGCTGGGATTCCATTTCAAACAATTTTCAGTGAAGTGAAAGAATTTCTTAAACAACAAAAGGTATGTTTTAAAACCTTCACATATATGTTTTACGTTCTCTGTGTTTTTGTTCTTGAAGTTCACCTACCGTGTATAATGTTTTTATAAATTTTTTATAAATTTAGTCATATAACTGAACTATGGTGATTATGTGGGTTCATGATGTTAAAACAATTGTTTAAACAAGGATTATTATTTTAATTGGGTTTAAAAGAAAGAGAAATGGTTTTTACAGTGATTACATGTACTTGAACATGTTTTGGAGTATAACAAAATTAGTATGTGATTGTATGCTAATTGTTAAATTGAACCTTATGTAAGATTAATTGGGTAAGAACTTAATGAGAACGTAGTTCAAAGGAATGAGTTCGATGGATAATTATGGTTTACAGTGTTAAACCTTGTTAAACAACGTCACCAATGTAGTTTTGTTTAAAAATAGTGTTTCAAGGATTTAATTTCTCTTCAATTATTGTTTAAGTTGTGCTAAATTTGTATATGTATGCTTGGTAACGTGTATGTGTAAATTTGTAAGTAATAAGCATGTTAATTTAGATGTTAGCAGTGTTAAATAGACAAAAATTAGTTGTTCTGTTCTCCGATGGTTGGGTTCTACAAGTTTCGGCGCCTAAGCGCCAAAAATGGAGCCGCGACCAAAAAATTCGTGTCGCAGCGCTGAAATTCGCACCCCAGCGCCAATTTCGCGATGTAGTGCCACTGGCTAGCTTAGTCCTCGCGCCCCAGTGCCGGAATTGTAGTCTGAGTCGGACAGTTTTGACCTCCTTTAGGAAAACGGCCATAACATTTTTATACAAACTCTGAT
The DNA here is from genome assembly GCA_020205615.1 of Panax quinquefolius. Lineage (NCBI taxonomy): Eukaryota > Viridiplantae > Streptophyta > Magnoliopsida > Apiales > Araliaceae > Panax > Panax quinquefolius. The sequence continues at coordinate 72,664,031 of CM035171.1, read as the reverse complement.
TGAGGTTATTCAAGAATATCCCGAATGAGGACAAATAGACCTACAACTTTTGTTCTTTAAGTTGTTTAATTTAAGGTCGGTAACAGGGGTCAAAATAGTCATTTGTGGGACTGATATGTATTAGGAGGCAATCAGAGGGCGTCGGGCATGCACGTATGCATGTGTAGTGCTTTTGACGATAAAAGATGTTATTCTAAGTTAAAAAACATAAATGTTAGTAAACATAATGATTCTTAACATTAATAAATAATGTATTAGATAAGTTATAGAAGCATAGTAAGCATACACAAGAGAGATGAATCGGGCGTGTGACGAATGAACGTCGAAATGCCGTACCAAGTGTTAATGAACTTAAAAGGTGTTTCCATTCAATTGAAATGAATATTATAAGATATGGAATGGATTTAATATAAAACCAATAAATAGTCCTAGCGAGACTTAAGCACTTGAATGAACTTTGAGTTTAACTAAGAAGAAATATAGTGAGTTATAAGTCTATAGTTAACACAATCAAATTGAACATTGTGTATTGATTAATATGAAAGATTATGAGATGTGGAGTAGAGTTTACATTACAATTACTATGTGTTGTTATGTGACTAATAGTGATGTGTATGATTATATAATTGTGTAGGGCACGTGAAGTGCAGATAACTGTTATTGGTAAACAACGATCAAGGCAAGTCTTTCGGTTCCTATTTTCTACGTGGACTTGATGAACTATTTTAAATTGTATGATATGTTATACATGTTAAAATCATGAAATGTTAAAGTCAATTTATTACTACATTATTTTGGTTAAATAAGGAGGATTGAGTAAGGAACTCAATCTTTATATTTGATATGTGAATTAAAAGGATGTATGCCATGTTACTTTAATTATTATGATATGTATGTTTAGCATATTATTATGTGTTATGTGATGCATGAAAACTGTTAGATTTTACTGGGCTGTCGAGCTCACTCTTGCAAATAACCATTTTTGCAGGTTAAAGATTTAAGGTAAGGATACGTGCTACGTGAATTATAGAGATCCATTTTCACAAAGATTACTTATGTTTTATAGGAAATGTATTTAATATTTTGAATGTAACATGTTGTTGAATTGTAAGTTGAGTTATCCGGTGTATATGAATATCTATTTATGATGTAAGACTTTGTATAGTCATTTTGTTGTAACGATTCAGGATATAAATTTGAATCGAAGAGATGTAATGTAAAGGTTGCAATTTATGGCAATAAAGAAGCAAATGTATAAAAGTTTTAAATATTCAGCATTTGTAGTGATTTTAATATTGAATAATGATGTAAAGATAGATTAAAGTTGTATTGTTAACGATCGAGAATGAGAATATTATTGTATGAATTTTGGGGTAGTTACAGCCTTAACTTTCTGACAAGTCAAGCACTTACTCACATACTCGGCTATTTCTCTCTTCATGTTCGGCCACCAAAAACTCTGTCGAAGGTCTTGATACATCTTAGTGCTACCAGGGTGAATCGAGTACCTCGAACTGTGAGCCTCTTGTAACACTTGCTCCTTTAATTCCGTCTCATTCAGAACCCAAATTCTTCCTTCAAATCTTAATAATCCCTCATTATCAAGACTAAACTTAATATCTTTTTCATTGGTCAACCGCTTCTTCATCTAGTCACACTCATGAGTTTTGAGCTGTACCTCCTTGACTTCTCTACGATGGTAGATTGGATCTCCGTCGCAAATAGTCTCTAATCTGTTTCAATTGGCAATTTCACCTATATCTCCATCCTAGCCATCTCTGTAATTAACTCAGTTTAAGCCGTTAACATAGACAACATTTCCCGACCCTTTCTACTTAAGGCGTCAGCAACTACATTGGCTTTTCCAAGGTGATACAGGATTTCACAGTCATAATCCTTTATCAACTCCAGCCATCTCCTCAGTCTCATATTCAACTCCTTCTGTGTGAAGATATATTTTAGACTCTTATGGTCCATGTATATCTCACATTTTCCCCGTAAAGATAATGTTGCCATATCTTTAAAGCGAACACTACCGCGACAAGTTCTAGATCATGAATAGGGTAAACTTTCTTATAATCCTTTAATTGCCTAGATGCATAAGCAATGACCTTGACATGCTGCATGAACACACAACCAAGTCCTCTATGCGATGCATCGCTATAAACTACAAAATTTCATGTGTCATTGGGTAATGACAAAACAGGCGCTTCACTTAACCTCTTCTTCTGTTATTGAAAGCTGTCCTCGCATTTCTCAGTCCATATGTACTTCATCGTCTTCCTTGTCAAGTTAGTCAACGGAGTAACTATCTTCGAAAAATCCTGGATGAATCTTCGATAGTAACCCACTAACCCTAGGAAACTTTGCACCTCAGTCTGCGTTTTCGGTTGTTCCCAATTCATCACGGCTTCCACCTTCGCTGGATGTACTTAAATCCCCTCATGGTAAATGACATGACCTAAAAACTGTACCCTCTCTAACCAAAATTCACACTTAGTGAACTTCGCATATAACTTCTCATTCCTTTATGTCTCCAACACTATCCTTAGGTGTTCAGCAAGATCTGCTGGCGTCTTAGAATAGACTAGAATATCATCGATAAACACCACGACGAACTTGTCCAAATATTGTTTGAACACTCTGTTCATCATATCCATAAATTCAATTTGGTGCATTTAGTCGTTTAAATGACATCACCGTAAACTCAGAATGACCATAACGAGTCCTGAATGTGGTCTTTGGTACGTCTTCATTTCTAACCTTTAGCTGATGATACCCTGTCCTTAAATCTATTTTGGAAAAATACCTTACCCCTTTCAACTGATCAAAAAGATCATCGATCTTGGGCAATGGGTACTTATTCTTTATTGTTAACTTGTTCAACTCATGATAGTCGATACAAAGTCTTAATGATTCATCCTTTTTCTTGACAAACAGTACCGGTGCTCCCCATGGAGAAACACTCGGTTGTATATACTTCCTGTCCAACAGTTCTTACAACTGCACCATCAACTCCTTCATCTCCACTGGCGCCATACGATACGGTGCCCTAGAAACTGGTGCCGCTCCTGGCATAATGTATATCACGAACTCGGTCTCCCTATCCGGTGGAAGACCTGGAAATTCACTTGGATATACATCCATGAATTCACTCACTATAGGTATTTGTTTCATGGTCGCTCCCACTCTATGGGTATCAACCACATGGCACAAATAACCTACACACCCCTTCCTTAACAGTTTCCTAGTTTGTGTCATGGTAAGACAACACGAACATCCCAACGATTTATTACCGTAAAATACTATCTGAGGTTGTTTTAACGTTCTAATATTTACGCATTTCTTTTAACAATATATAATTGCCCCATGGTTCACCAACCAATCAATTCCGAGAATTACGTCGAATTCTCCTAACTTTATCGGTATCAGGTCTACTGATAATTTACAACCCCGAATGTCTACGCAACAACTCCTATGAATATCTTCAACAAAAATTATTTCTTCGTTTGTTACCTTAATATTTAAAGGTATAGGCAACTTTTCGGGAAGTAATCCTAATCGTCTAGCAAAATCACATGCGATAAATGAACAGGTAGCACCCAAATCAAACAACACGTATGCATTTAGATCGTTGATCGGAATAATACCTGTGACTACGTCCCCTGAGGCCATCGCATCTTGGACGGTCATGTTAAACTTATGGGTCATCGGTCTACCCGGCTGCGCTGGACGCCCAATAGTTAACTTACCACTATTGGTGCCCTTATTCTCATTTGTCCCCTTCTTCGGGAAGTTCTTTTCCATGTGGTCAGTTGACCCACACACAAAGCATCTGTGGTTCTTCTTCGGACTCGGAAAGTTAGGCGCAATGTGCCTCTCCTGTCCACAATTATAACACACGGCCTTACCCTTGAGACAGACTCCTAAATGAGTCTTCCCACAGGTCTTGCAGGCCTCCATCCTCTTCTTCAGGTCCCCTAGTTTCACTCCTCTATTCCCAGAGCTAATCACCTTCCGCTTGTAACCTTCGCCACTCCCGTTAGCTCCCTCGATCTTCACTCCCCCGTCTACTTTCCCCTTATTCTTCTTGTCTTTGTGGTACTAGCTCAATGCCTCGCTACCACCTTCGGCGATTATCACCTTCTCTAATATGATTCCAGAGGAAGTACTTTGGAACACCGATATACGATTATAAAGCCAGGGTTTCAAGCCCTGCTTGAACCGTCGCGCCTTCTTAACCTCGGTGTCCACTTGGTGTGGAGCGAACCTCGCCAGTTCATTAAACTTCGCGGCGTATTGGGGAACTGTCATGTCCCCTTGTTTCAATTCCAGAAACTGCATCTCCATCCTTCCTTACATGCTCGTGGGAAAGTAGTTCTTAAAAAATATGTCTTTCAAACCTTGCCCACGTTAGAACCTCCATCCCGGCCCTAGCTTGATTGGCCTCCCACTAAAAGTTGGCCTCTCCCTTTATCATGTAGGTTGCAAAGGAAACCTTCTGGGCCTCATCGACATTTGATATCACAAATGCCTTCTCGATTTCCTTCACCCACGTTTAGGCTTAGATAGGGTCCGTAGTTCCTTTGAACTCTTGCGGACCCACGTTTTTAAAATCCTTAAACATAGTAGCTCGTACTACACCAGGATTTACGGGGATGTTAGCCCCAGTTCTATTAAATGATGCAGTTAAAAGATTTACAAACTCCTCCATGGGGTTAACCGGACCTCCCTCTGGTTGATTTACATTCGCACCTTGATTACGTGGTACTCTTCTTTGCGACATTTTGCTGTTACAATAAACAACACATTTTGTTATTATTCATTTCCTGTTAGTTAGTTATTATTCAATTTTAAACAATAACTCAAACATTCATTACTCAACATGTTCCGAAAAAGAAAACTTGTATTGATTCATTGTAGTATACCACTACATCGGTTACATTACACAGCCTAAGTTGATTACATTATTTTCCCGTAATTGCTTTCCAAAAATTGGGATTTACAAAAGACTACCCTTTGTTATACAAAAGAGGGTTTTACGTCACTACTAGATACAAAATATTAACATATTTAAACTACTCTAGCCACTACTAGATCACATCTGCCTTACGGCAATCTCAAAATCCGCCTTGGCAAGACAAACGATAATATCATGGCTTATAGTATGTCGTGTTTGCCCTGTTTCTACGGGATAACCAGCTACCTGCAGCTAGAAGTCCGCATGAGAACTCCTATGGATATAGGACATTCTCCCTATCTTTTGTTTCTTGGTCTTTAGCTCCCCTCTAAGCTCAAAGACCTCCTGTTTCAGCTCATGGACCTTGGCCTTAGCCAAAACCCTCTCATCATGCTCCTGCTCCCATATGGACTCCACGTTCGTCTTATCTTCTATTACCGCCTGGAGCTCTACTTTCAGCTCCTTAACCTCCTGACAGTAGTGGATGTTTCTATCCAATACTGACATGAAAAGTGACATCATTGACTCCCCCGGAGCCATCTCTGCTGCTATAGCTACTGGGTTGAAGGACACCACCTCCACCTCTTCTTCTAGCATGCCGTCGAACACGGACATGAGGTCTAAGTTCTCTGAGTCCCCAGACTCAACCACTACTACCTCGTGATCTGTTGCTAGGGGGTTCGGTATGATCTCTATCTGATTCACCGACCCTTCACTGACTACCTGTACGTCTCTATTTTCTCCTGGTATCTATAACAACACAAAAAGTTTAATTAGTACACGTCAGTAGAATAATAAAAACACATAACATATATAATGCATTTTTATAAGGTTAATTTAAATCTTTTATTCTTTGACTTTTCTTAAGGTTATGACTTAAGGTTTAAATCCCCCCCTTAAGTTTTATAACCTAATGCTTTGATACCAACCGGTGACGCCCCCAAATCCGGGTATCTTCCAACCCGACAGATGGTGCTACACGGTGCTACAGTTCACACAAACATTCAATTGAAATATCTCAAAAGAACGAATATGTCTTATATATATATTAAAATAATATTAATATTCCCCAGGTTCTTTATAACCGTTACATTTGTCCTTGCCATAATATCAAATATTATTCTTACAAAACTATACTATTACATAAGTAATCTAAGGGTTCGCCTTCGCCTTCCCTTTATCCTTGTCAGATCCATCGGCCCGTTCGATCTTAGCTGCATTCATACGGTTCAAGCAAGAGTGAGCCTAACTAGCTCAGCAAGTTCAACAATTCTAATAAAACTAGCACGCTTGAAACATAGGAATCGTATATCTTCAATAATTGAACAATAGTTACGAAGTACTATTGATAATTCAAAATAGCACTTATTTTCATTCAAAACGTTTTAAAACAACAATATTCAGTAAACCATCAATTCCCAGTCCAAGACCATGAGCATTTCATAAGTACTTTGAAAAGGACATCCCGACCCGAAGTTTGTAAGTCTGACATAGCTTACGAGCACGTCTAGGTGATCAGCCTATAGTACTCTATGTCGATCAACACTACATTCATTAAACGTGTATACGTTTAAGTTGTGGCAACCTCACGTGCATGTCATTTGACGACAAAACAATTTGGCATACTCAGTCTCCTTTTGAAAACCACAACAATATTAGTTTGGTAAATCATGGCCCATATTTTAAAGATTAAAAGAAATTCAACATATCACAAGTCTAGCCGAAGGAATTGGCGTTGACTTCATCAGACATTAACTCATGCGAAGAATACATAAATCACAAAGCTTGTCCAGATCAAACTTGAACAAGGGTTAGAGTACTTGCCTTTAGCGTCTGCTTACAGATATAACACGTGCACTTTAAGTCCTTAAGTCTTTACAGTAGATGATAACGTCAAATAGCATAATAAGTCAGGAATAATCATACATGGTTCCTAAAGATTCTTACCCTCCTTCTCAATCTAATTATGTATTAGATTTATTATTATTGGTTCCGGCTTTCCGTTACGACATTCTTACGTTCACATGCAATTGGCTTTCTTGAACTCTAAGTGATCATACTTAAGGTTTAATCATGACTTGATAATGTTTTATTAAATTCATTGATTAAGTGTTAATCATTTACTATTCATGCTCAATATGTAAACATTCTATACTATCTAGGTTTTAAAGGCGGTGTGTTGCGGTCTGGCTATTCCTCTCGTGTAATACTAACAAGCATCAAACATTAGGCTAGAAGACCAGACTTTCGGTATTTGCATGTCATGAGTCCTTTTGATATGGGTCCATTGCAGAAGTTGTGAGTTTTCGGTGAGAGCTATTTTTAGTCATGGCAATGCGATGATTTGGCTTTGAGTCAGCGCGCGCCGTGGACTCTGTGCCACAGATAATTTTGACAGATTTTATAAACATATAAGATTTCCGGACTCGTAACTTCTTCGTTATAAGTCCGAATTGGCTCGTTCAAGAGCCTACTGTGACGCCCCCGAAATAAGTATACATCACCCATTCCGAGTCACCAAATACATGGTACAGAACCAAATACAACTTCAGTAATACAATTATCGTGCAAAAAATACTTAATAACACATATAATGTGAGTTTGAATACAAATATTGTCTAATAGATAGTATACAAACTCAAAAGGAGTCCTCATTACAATTATTGATACACTATTTTACAAAATAGTGAGGACTACTAAAACAACTATCCTGAACCATCACTCCAAACCCCAGCTAGTTCCTGCTATGTTCTCACCTCCTGAGAAGAAAAATGGAACAAAAAGGAAAAGGGTGAGCTCAACTAGCCCAGTAAAGAATATTATGACTAAGATAATATACAACAATTTATCATTAGTCTTCAACAGGGAAAAATCTGATAAAATATAATAGACAACAAGTTTTAGATCAACAACTGCAGCAGAAACAACAATCCATTAGATGAGTCAAGTAGAGAAAGAATTCTACTATCTTCTAAGATTTAAAAGTCCATCATCAATATTTTATCTCTGTAACATCAATCAATATACATCTTGAATCAAATATTCATCTTTGCACTACAGGCCAAAGATATTCATTTGTATCACCAGTTGGTCATGTTCATCTCAACACATGTTCATCTTTGCACTACGGGCCAAAGATATTCATTAGGTAATCATTCATCTTTGCATTATAGGCCAAAGATATTCAGTAATATCATCATTTAGGACTGAGGATGATGAAAAATATCTTAAAGAAAATGAATCTAGTACGATAAAAGATCAAAGATTAAAGATTCGTACTTTAGTTTATCCAAGTTTGAAAATACTCCATAATAACCAATTGTGAAGCAGAATTCAAAAATAAAGATCAAAACATGGATACAATCAAAGATAGTAACCATAATAGACATCTTGGACAAAAAGGAGAAAATTTAATTTTTTGGTGAATAGTGTCGTATTCGTGAATAGTGCCATATACGTGAATAGTTTTGTATACGTGAATAGTAACCCTGACACAAAAAGGTAGAAATTCCATAATAAAATCCATACCAATATTTCGATATAATGATATTGAAAGAATAACATCATTAGGAAGAAAATAACATCCCTTACCTCAAAAGAACAGTACTTCCGGCTGAAATATCAGGTATAAGGCTGAAGGAAACTTGCACTAATGAATAGCAACTCACAAAGTATCTAAATACTCACAAAATACGCTCGATAATATAGAGAGAGAAAACTTGTTTCTGGTGTGATTTTTAATTCTAACTAAGCACCCTATTTATAGGAAAATGCTTAGAACGCCATAACAGACTAACCTGCTACCTAATGGCTTTACCTACTACTATTCAAGCCACCACTTTTGAAAATTAATTCCAGCACATTTAATTTCTCACCAACCAAAAGTGGGGCCCACCATATTTTTAATAAAAACATTTATTTCCGAAACTTCAATAATTCATAATAAATAGCTCTTTTATCATAATAATTCGAATCTCATGTTTATTTCCTAGGAAATTTAATTATCTACAACTTTGTAAGTTTAAGTTTTTTCAAATTCCAAGCGAAAAATGACCGAAATCTACATACGAACGATTTTTAAAACCTCTATTCCAACAAAATACTGATAAAACACCTCATCATTAATTCCTTCATTTATAACCACAATAAATATATCCATAATTTATATCCACATAAAATAAATATTTTCTTATCATATAAATCAATAATTAATTATTCATAAATAATATTACAGAATCACAATAATGACAACCAGGTCGTTCCCAGGAAAGAGGGTGCTTTCCGATAAAGATTTCTCCTTATTGGCGCGCAATTAGGTGACCAAACCCCTTTCCTAGACAGAACTTCCTTAGACATTGCCAATAATGCTATCTAACAATATTATTCAAATAATATGAATTATTGATTTGATAGTGGAGATATTGTGCAGTGACAATTATTGAAACAATAATATTATAAAATATCAACGTAGCAATTATTGAATCAATAAAATAAAATATTGAATAGTAATTACTGTAACAATTATTGAGTAGTGCCTTCTTACGTAAGAATCAATAATTCAAAATACTATGCAATACCGTGTGCTACTGTGCAACCACGCATATTACTGTATTTTAACCACCAGGTAATCCAACAGTGTTAACGGTAACAATTACGCCGTTATTTATAAAAACTCAAACTTGTCATTTTCTTTATCCGACATTTATCCGTTATGGGGCCCACAGATGGTTGCGCCATCGTACGAATATTCCCCGACAACAGAAATATTCCACGACCAAATGAATATTCCCCGACAACAATGAATATTTATAACCACTTGCTTATTTTGCAAAATTTTCACATTTCACCCATAACCAAAGCATTATATTAATTTAACACCTTATTATTCACAATAATAATTAGAGAAAATTCGATTTTATTTATAAAAAGTTGGGGTCTTACAACCTCCCCTCCTTATGAAATTTCATCCTCGAAATTGACGTACGTACCTGGTGTTTCAAAACGGTGAGGATACCTCGCTTTCATTTCTGATTCCAACTCCCGGGTCATTTCTTCAATAGCATAGTTTTTCCACAAAACCTTAACTTATGGTATAACCTTGGTGCATAGGACATGCTCTTTCCTATTCAAGATCTTAACAGGTACCTCCTCGTACGTTAAATCTTTGGCTATCTCGTCTGGTTCTAACTCGATAATGTGGTTCGGGTCTTTCACATATTTATGAAGCATAGATATGTGAAAAACATTATGAACACGAGACATATTTGGAGGTAATGCGATTCTATAGGCCACATTTCCTATTCGGTCAAGAATCTCAGACGGACCAACAAATCTTGGATTGAGCTTTCCTCTCTTCCCAAATCTTGTAACTCCCTTCTATGGAGCAATAGGTAACAATACATGATCTCCAATATTAAATTCCACGTCTTTTCGATGAAGACCCGCATAACTCTTTTGTCAATCCTATGTCGTTTGTATACGTTGTCGAATCATTTGGATCTTCTATGTAGTCATTCATACCAACTCTGGTCCCAACAACGTTGCTTCTCCCACCTCATCCCAGCATACTGGAGAGCGACACTTTCGTCCATACAATGCTTGAAATGGAGCCACACCTATACTTGCCTGATAACTGTTGTTGTAGGAGAATTCCACCAATGGTAGGTACTTATTCCAACTCCCTTTGAAATCTAGGACACAGAGTCTTAATAGATCTTCAAGAGTTTGAATAGTCCTCTCTGATTAACTGTCCGTTTGAGGATGGTATGCCGAACTAAATCATAAATCCGTGCCCATAGCTTTCTGCAAGCTAACCCAAAATTATGAAGTGAATCTTGGGTCACGATCCAAAACTATGGATACTGTTATGCCATGCAATCTCACAATCTCATTTACATACATACTAGCAAGACGTTCAAGGAAATAAGTCTCCCGTATAGGCAAGAAATGAGCAGACTTGGTTAATCTATCAACAATGACCCAAATCACATCTATGCCTTAAGAAGCCTTGGGAAGACCCGTAATGAAATCCATAGTAATGTATTCCCACTTCCATTTCGAAATCTCAAGTGGTTGCAATGGACACTTTGGCACTTGATGCTCTACTTTTACACGTTGACAAGTTAAACACCTCGAGATAAACTCTGCGATCTCTCTCTTCATATTACTCCACCAAAATGTATGTCGAAGATCATGATAAATTTTGGTACACCCAGGATGGATTGCAAACGGTGTGTTATGTGTCTCCATCATAATTCTATACTTTAAGTCAGAATCATTAGGAACACACAGTCTGGAGTTGACTCAAAGTATTCCTTCTTCATCGATTTTTGCTTCTGGAATATCACCTTCTTGCACTTTCTTCTTCATACGCATCAGCTCCAGGTCCGTAGCTTGAGCAGCTTTAACTTTATCGATTAAAGTCGGTTCTACATGTATGCTTGACATCATCACGTGGGTACTTGGAGCCTTTACCTCTATCTCCATCCTTTGCAAGTCATACAAAATGGGCCTTTATGTTAACAACATTGCACTCGTACCCGCATATGATCTTTGGCTCAATGCGTCAGCTACTACGTTTGCTTTTCCAGGATGATAATGGATGATATGATCATAATCTTTCAACAGGTCGAGCCAACGTCATTGCCGCATATTGAGTTCCTTTTGAGTGAAGAAATATTTGAGGCTTTTATGATCTGTATAGATCTCCACTTTCTCCCCATACAAGTAGTGTCTCCAGATCTTCAACGCGAAAACGACTACTGCCAACTCCAAATCATGAGTATGATAATTCTTCTCATATTCTTTGAGTTATTGCGAGGCATAGGCTATGACTTTCCCATGTTGCATGAGAACACATCCTAACCCTTTCCATGAAGCATCACTGTAGATAACAAATCCATCCAAACCAGATGGTATTGTCAGAACAGGTGCCAAAATGAGTCTCCTCTTGAGTTCTTGAAAACTCTTCTCACAATCCTCGCTCCAACCGAATTTTTTATCTTTCCGAGTCAGCTGAGTTAACGGAGTAGCGATTCGAGAAAATCCTTCCACGAATCTCCGATAATAACCAGCTAAGTCCAGAAAGCTACGTACTTTGGTCACCGACTTCTGTTGCTCCCAACTTTTTATTGCTTCAATTTTCACCGAGTCGACAGATACTCCATGTTTTAACACCACATGCCCAAGGAATGCTACTTCCTTAAGCCAGAACTCACATTTCTTCAGCTTGGCATATAGTTTGTTATCACGAAGCCTTTATAGTACGAGCTTCAAATGGTGCTCATGATCTTCACAGCTTTTGGAATAGATGAGGATGTCATCAATAAAGACGACAACAAACTGATCCAAATAGTCTTTGAACACACGGTTCATCATATCCATGAAAGCAGCAGGAGCATTAGTCAATCCAAAAGACATGACTAAAAATTCATAATGCCCGTACCGAGTTTTGAAGGCAGTCTTTGGAATATCCTCAGTTTTAATCTTCAGCTAATGATATCTAGAACGAAGATCGATCTTTGAAAAGAATTGTGCTCCTTGCAACTGGTCAAACAGGTCATCAATGTGAGGTAACAGATACCTATTCTTGATGGTGACATGTTTCAATTCTCGGTAGTCAATACAAAGTCGCATACTCCCGTCTTTCTTTTTTACGAATAACACAGGAGCACCCCAAGGAGATGTACTAGGATGAATGAAACCGATGTCCAACAACTCCTGTGGTTGGACCTTTAACTCCTGAAGTTCAATAGGAGCCATTCGATATGGGGTTTTCAAAATGGGCTTTGTACCAGGTTCAAGGTCAATAAAGAATTCAACTTCACGTTCTGGGGGTAGACCGTGAAGTTCTTCAGGAAATACGTTAGGAAATTCACTAACAATAGAAATATAATTCAAATCTGACATGTTTTTGTTCAAGTCCATGACATGGGCTAAGAAAGCTTGACATCCATTTTTCAATAAACGAATAGCTTTATGGCTTGATATGACAGTGATTGACTTTAGTGGTTTTGTTGTTTGAATTCGCATAACAGGTTGGTTAGGAATATGAAAACTAACAACCTTACGAAAATAATCAATTTTAGCATGATGAGTGGTTAACCAATCAATTCCTAAAATCACATCAAATGCAAGTATTTTCAACGAAATAAGATCGGCAGGTAATGTTATGGTTCCCACTTGAATCAAGAAAGATTTATAAATAGTAGATGTAATGAAAGTTTCTCCTAACAGATTCTCAACAGATAAGTCAAGGTCTAATTTCTACGGAGTCAAGTTCAAACGTTGAGCACAAGCAGGAGAGATAAAAAAATAGGTAGAACTGGTATCTAATAAGGTATAAACTTCGCAAGAGTTTATGATTAGCTTACCCGTGATCACCTCGTTCGGATTTCTCGTGTTTTGTCCAGTCACGACAAACGCCCTCCCTTGAACCACCGACTTTGTTTTGTCCGTTGTCGCCTTTGGTGTCGTCGTCCCAGCTAGACTTGACTTCGCTACCGGACAAAATCAGGCTATATGACGTCTTTTCCACAACTGAACACACCTTGGAAGGCTGTGAATAGTTTAGACTTATGTGTCCCTCCTCTCCGCATCTGTAGCATCTAACTGGCGGTCGTTTTCCTCCCCTAGAATTTGTTGTTGGTGCTGGTGCTGCTGCTAATGTCTTCCCGTCATTGTTGAATCTCCTGTTTTTGAAATTTCCACTTGACTCACCTCTCCTATTATCATGACCACGATTACCACCCGAGTGTTTACCGCTTTTCTCTGTATTCTTTCCTCCCCGCTGGTTATCATCGCTCCGATGACTGCTGTCACCGGTATGACCCTGATTGTGGTCCCTCGGTTGAGCATACTCATTATCTCGCTTTAATAATTGAGCCCTGTTGACAACATCTAAATATAAAGAAAATTTGTGAGAGATAAGATATTGCCGAATCTCAGGTTTTAGACCTCTCAGGAACATCCGCGTCATTCGTTCCTCATTCTTTAACAAATGAGGTGCAAACTTGGATAATTTCATGAACTTTGCCTCATACTAGGACACCGTAATGTTGTTTTGTTCCAGTCTGATAAACTCTACCTCCTTCATATGAGGAATACTTTCAGGAAATTACTTGCAATTAAACAGTTTTTGAAACGTTTCCAAAGTCATATTGAGTGCGACAGGCTGGGTACACTTCATAGACTCCCACCAGTAGTCTGCCTCACCACGGTTCATAAAGGTAGCGAATGGAACCTTCTATTCCTCCGTGCATCCCAAGACATCGATTATCTTGGTAATTTGCTTGACCCACGTTTTTGCCTTAATCGGATCCGACTTTCCCGCAAATTCTGGTGGTCCCAACTCCTTGAACTGTTTAGCTGTGGCAAGCCACGCATTGCTATCATTTCCACCTGTATTTTTGTGCACGAGTCTCCCTCGTCTAATTTTGCATGAACTGCAAAAAACTTCTAAACATCCCATCATTCATCATTTGTTCGGTAGTGTTGTTTACAGGAGGAATATTTCCTTCATGTTGCACGTTCCCCTGGGTGGTGATTAAAGGTGTCTCCACGGTCTAATTCACTCCATTGTTAATATTTCCAGCTGTCATTCTCAATTACTGCCACAAAACAAGGGTTAATTGACATGGCATATATTATCCCTATACTCTGACTGACCAAATAAATACCAAATAAACTTAGTCAGGTCCTACTAGCGAAGGAATTCCCCGTCTCTCCCCTCCTATTCTTGTCTCACATCTCGCCAGGATCATATCCTAAGCTTGATACTAACTGTGACGCCCCCAAAATAGGTATACATCACCCATTCTGAGTCGCCAAATACATGGTACAGAAACAAATACAACTTCAGTAATACAATTGTCGTGCAAAATACGACAACACATATACTGTGAGTTTGAATACAAATATTATCTAATAGTCAGTATACAAACTCAAAAGGAGTCCTCATTACAATTATTGATACACTATTTTACAAAATAGTGAGGACTACTAAAACAACTATCCTGAACCATCACTCCAAACCCCAGCTAGTTCCTGCTATGTTCTCACTTCTTGAGAAGAAAAATGGAACAAAAAGGAAAAGGGTGAGCTCAACTAGCCCAGTAAAGAATATTATGAGTAAGATAATATACAACAATTTATCATTAGTCTTCAACAAGGAAAAATCTGATAAAATATAATTGACAACAAGTTTTAGATCAACAATTGCAGCGGAAACAACAATCCATTAGAAAAGTCAAGTAGAGAAAGAATTCTACTATATTTTAAGACTTAAAAGTCCATCATCAATATTTTATCTCTTTAACATCAATCAATATACATCTTGAATCAAATATTCATCTCTCCACTACAGGCCAAAGATATTCATTTGTATCACTAGTTGGTCATGTTCATCTCAACACCTGTTCATCTTTGCACTACGGGCCAAAGATATTCATTAGGTAATCATTCATCTTTGCACTACAAGCCAAAGATATTCAGTAATATCATCATTAGGACTGATGATGATGAAAAATATCTTAAAGAAAACGAATCCAGTAAGATAAAAGATCAAAGATTAGGGATTCGTACTTTAGTTTATCCAAGTTCAAAAATACTCCATAATAACTAATTGTGAAGCAGAATTCAAAAATAAAGATCAAAACATAGATACAATCAAAGATAGTAACCATAATAGACATCTTGGACAAAAAGGAGAAAATTTTATTTTTCGGTGAATAGTGTCGTATTCGTGAATAGTGTCGTATACATGAATAGTAACCCCGACACAAAAAGGTAGAAATTCCACAATAAAATTCATACCAATATTTCGGTATAATGATATTGAAAGAATAACATCATTAGGAAGAAAATAACACCCCTTACCTCAAAAGAACAGTACTTCTGGCTGAAATATCAGGTATAAGGCTGAAGGAAACTTGCAGTGATGAATAGCAACTTACAAAGTATCTAAATACTCACAAAATACGCTCGATAATATAGAGAGAGAAAGAGAAAAAACTTGTTTATGGTGTGATTTTCAATTCTAACTAAGCACCCTATTTATAGGAAAATGCTTAGAACACCATAGCAGACTAACCTGCTATCTGATGGCTTTACCTACTACTATTCAAGCCCACCACTTTTGAAAATAAGTTCCAGCACATTTAATTTCTCACCAACCAAAAGTGGGGCCCACCATATTTTTAATAAAAACATTTATTTCTGAAACTTCAATAATTCATAATAAATAGCCTTTTTATCAGAAAAATTTGAATCTCATGTCTATTCCATAGGAAATTAAATTCTCTACAACTATGTAAGTTTAAATGTTTCCAAATTCCAAATGAAAAATGACCGAAATCTACATACGGGCGATTTTCAAAACCTCCATTCCAACAAAATACTGATAAAACACCTCAGCATTAATTCCTTCATTTATAACCACAATAAATATATCCATCATTTATATCCACATAAAATAAATATTTTCTTATCATATAAAACAATAATTAATTATTCATAAATAATATTACAGAATCACAATAATGACAACCAGGTCGTTCCTAGTAAAGAGGGGGTTTTCTGATAAAGATTTCTCCTTATTGGCGCGCAATTAGGTGACCAAACCCCTTTTCTTATACATAACTTTCTTAGACATTGCCAATAATGCTATCTAACAATATTATTCAAATAATATGAATTATTGATCTGATAATGGAGATACTGTGCAGTGATAATTATTGAAACAACAATAATATAAAATATCAACGTAGTAATTATTGAATCAATAAAATAAAATATGGAACAATAATTACTGTAACAATTATTGAGTAGTGCCTTCGTACGTAAGAATCAGTAATTCAAAATACTGTTCAATACCGTGTGCTACTGTGCAACCACACGTATTACTGTATTAACCACATGTAATCCAACAGTGTTAACGGAAATAATTATGTCGTTATTTATAAAAACTCAAACTTGTTATTTTCTTCATCCGACAGTTATCCGTTATGGGTCCCAAAAATGGTTACGCTATCGTATGAATATTCCCTGACAACAGGAATATTCCACGACCAAACGAATATTCCCCGACAATAATGAATATTTATAACCACTTACTTATTTTGCAAAATTTTCACATTTCACCCATAACCAAAGCATTATATGAAATTAACACCTTAATATTCACAATAATAATTAGAGAATATTCGATTTTATTTATAAAAAGTTTGGGTCTTACACCTACGGTTCACAAATCACGTACTCTACGTGTTCATGCAAGAATTTTATCTATTCGACTTCGTTTGCTAAAAATTCACCTATTAGTTCATTTTTAACGAAAACGATAAATGTTCGTGAACGTTCAACACTCATTTCTTCGTTTGAAGTCGGAAACCGGTCATTTTCGAGTCCGCAACTCTATAATGCCAAATACGACTTGTCTCCATCAATAACTAATGTTTCCGGGGTCAAACACAAAATCCGACTTCCATTCCGAGAATTTCACGAATTCGACGATTATTGTCCAATCGTGTGAATTCCGACAAAACTTTATTACTAACGATTTGTTCATCATTCCAAATGGATTCATTTCATTAACTAGTCATCTCAACCTATATATTACAATAACTTATATTCAAATTAGATTATGGCTTATTTTTTATAAGTTCATAACTTACAATTCTTCAATACAAGATTTTCATTTACTTATGACTTATTCTTGAATTAAGTCCTTTATACAACATTCTTGCATCTTATGAATCATACTAACTCTTTAAGGTAACATATGACAAGTTCATCATTGTTCTTCATAAGTTCATATCTTATTTAGGTTTAAGGTACTTATTCCTTACTTATTCGGCTTAAGTCCATTAACCAACCATTTCTTAAGTGTTTTTAGCATACATGTTGGTTAAGTTACACTTCTCTTATCACCCTATAATGATAGAGATGGAAGATATATATATGACAAGAGCCTTACCCTTGATGAACTAGTCCTTTTTCTTCTTGGAAAATCTAACAATGGAAGTTAAGCTTCAAAGTGCTTATTCTCTCTAGCACTTAAGTTGTTTTATGTTGGATGAACTAACAAGAAACAAATGAATTCAAACTAACAA
The DNA here is from genome assembly GCA_020205615.1 of Panax quinquefolius. NCBI lineage: Eukaryota > Viridiplantae > Streptophyta > Magnoliopsida > Apiales > Araliaceae > Panax > Panax quinquefolius. Next base: position 72,645,962 of record CM035171.1, on the reverse strand, counting down.
GCAACAACTATAGTTTGATTAACCAAATCTTTTGGACTTGATTTAATTTAGTTTGGCTTCTTACTAACCAACCTTTGGGCTTACTATATCTCACCCATGGTTTTACCCTTTAATGTTATTGGACTTGTACATCCTACAAAGCTTGTCCAAAGAATTTAGACAAGGGTCAGAATACTTGCCTTCAGCGTTTTCTACCGTAATTATACTTTTCCTTTGATTCTTTAAGGATTCTACAATACATGATCACATAATATACCACATTAGGTCATATATAACCAAGTAAAGTCATTACTATATCTTACCCTTCTTCTTAATCTAATCATGCTTTAGATTGTTTATCATTGTTACGGTTAATCATCTTACATTATTTCTTACGTTCAATTAATCTTTCATCAACCTTTAGCTATTAACTTAAGGTTATAAACATCCTTTGATGATGTTAATTTAGGTTTATTAAGTGTTCAATTCATTACTACTCAACTTCTTCCTTCTTTATACACTTCAGCATTCTTTATTGGTCTTGTTCTAGTGTTGGCGCTGCGGCGCCAACTTTCCTTCTTTGTTTCAGATCGCAGCATGTAAAGAGTTAAAGTGGTCGAGACCAGCCTTAAATGCAGCCGCCACTCTAAGTACAAATGGTCGCGCTGTGGTGCTAATCTCCAGTAGGTTTGGGCTCGGCTTTGCTACCGCAGCACCAATTTTAAGCCTTGATAAAGACTTGCAAGACCAATGCCTCGCGGCCTCGTATAACTTTGATGTAAAATTTCTTAGGTAAGATTCCCGGGCTCATAACTTCTTCGTTATAAGTCCGAATTGGCTCATTCAAAAGCCATTAGCTTACAAATCACATGCTCTATGATTCCATTAGAAAACATTTCATTTCAAAATCTTTTAACTCAAAATTCACTGATTAGTTTATTATTACAAAGACGTTAAACATTCGTGAACGTTCAAAGCTCGTTTCTTCGTTCTAAGTCAAAATTTGGTCATTTTTGAGTCTGCAACTCTAGAATGCCAATTGAGACTAATCTCCATCGAAAAACAACATTTCCGAGGTAAATGCTAATTTTTAACTTTCATTATGAGAATTTAACGATTTCGACGATTATCGTCTAATCTCGTAAATTTCGACATAACTTCGTTACTTGAGATTTTTACATCATTCAAAATGGATTCATTCCATCATTCTAACATCCTAACCAAACATATTTCATAAATCATTTATATGACAAATTCTTACAAGTTCTTCATTAGTCCATAACTTTCATGATTATGCTTATCTTACAACATGGTTTATTAAAGCTTAAGTTCTCTAATAACCATCCTTATCACTTCATAACATACATACTCTACCATTATCCACTTCTCTATCAAAAGTCAATTGAAGAGATGGAGAATCATGGTTAAGAATTCTTACCCTTGATGATTAACTTGCTTCTTCTTCTTTTCTACTTGAATTATGAAAGCTCTAGCTTTTTCTCACTTTTCTCTCTAATGTATAACTTTAAGGTTTTTGCTGGTGAAATGAACAAGGAAAATAATCTAGCAACTCTTCTATTTATAGGATTCTGTAGGTGAGGGTATAATAGACATTTACGCCATCACACCTCCTTAATTCACCTCCTTAATATTCCATGCTTAGCCACGAGGTAAAACCACTTTACTTGGTTACCAAGATGGCTGACCATGTGGCCATGGGGCCCACATGGGTTGCCTCATAGGTTTTTCTTAACCGTTTACCAATTGGTTCGATCCACGGATCCACTTCTTTCTTTGGGCTTTAGGTTTAATTACTTTGGGCCTAACATTGGGCTTGCATTATGACACCCCCAAATCTGGGTACTTCAATTTTCATGTGATTCGGTGTTCACTGTACAAACATCATGTGTCTATCTACCCATAATAAATGAAAACCATAAAATAGATAGAAATAAATCATCTCCTTAAGGAGTTACATCATCTGAATAAAATACATCAATCCCAGGTCATACTAACCTTAAATCTCAAATGCAGAAACATAAACAACTATTAATTCTTACACAATTTAAACACAAGTCTGAAACATAACATAATCAAATAAACAACAAGTCTTCATTACTTGTTAATCTTGCCCTTGCCTTTGCTAGTAGAAGGCTCGTCGAACCTTTCGTTCTTAACTGCAATGTTATTATTACGCAAGAGTGAGCACGATTGACCATAAGTATAATAATGTACAACAATATAATAACATGCGAATGAATTAAAGACTACTGAAATAAGAAACTTGACTTTTGAATCAAGAATGAATAACAAGAATCAAAAGACGTTTGAGGGTCATAATACCTTGAACTATGTCCTAGGTTGTCAAGGGTTATACTTGAAACCTTTAACAGACATAAGACTATGGACTCTTCTACTCGTACTTAGGGGGATCAGCCATTAGTACCATACTGTGCACAATATATTAACGCTAAAGCATATGTAATCCCTTATAACAAGGTTGTTCATCTCAGCTTGACATTAGAGTCCGCACCAAAGGAAGTTTAGTTTGGATAAACTCAACAAGGGTTTAAAAATTTAGAACGTTCATCAACTATGGACTTCGTTAGTCTTACAAGGTTTAAAAATAAATGATATTCAATTTGAATAATAAACTTAAGAGGTATACAATGGAATAAGTATTGTATAACATGAATCATACTTGGAAAAGGTTAATAACATTTAATATGACATCTTGAACTTGATCAATAAATAACAAGAACTAATTGGATGTAGAATATAGGTCTAGAACTTGCTCGTTGAAAAGAAGTAAGCTTTAGAAACTTGCATAATAACAACAAGTAAGGTTAGGAAACTTGCCTCGTGCTTGGGTTATACGTTAATAATACACGTTCCTCGATTTAATCCTACATACCATTTATATTCACAATACTAGTCGATTATAACGTAACTAGCATCACAAGTTCATTCTCTTTTGTCTAAACTTTGATTATGATTATACTAATCGAATCAGAACACTTATTTTCTCATAATATTAGACTTCATGAACGACAAGTTAACTACGCGTTCAACAATTAAATCAAACATGTAATTACCTTTTTGACATGTTAAGAATCTACTTTAACATCTCACTATATGTCTAACACATTTTTATGTTTGTGAAGGCCCCGAATCCGAGGTCCCGAATCACCGCGGATCCGGTTCGATCATTCTATACAACTATTACTATTTGCGGAAGATATAAACATAAATTGTTTATACATTACATTACACACTACTCCCCAAGGTTGAGTAACCTTAACTTATACACAAATCATAACTTTTCTAACACATAACATTATTATCATACAACACTAATACAAATCTACTGCACACATATACTAAAGCTGGAACTGTCTTGGACCTTTCCTTATATCCGACGCGTTCGTCTTAATCTGCAATGTTTTATCATGATATAGCAAGGGTGAGCATGAAAGTTGCCCAGCAAGTTTAAGTTCAATAATATAACGATATATCATGATTGAAAGAATCTGACTAATAAGCTGGCTATAATTCAACAATATAATTGTGAACTAGTAGGAACAAATTTATGACTGAACAAGTATTAAACATGAACAAATATATTTGAACCAACTAGTAATGAAGGTGATCAGCCTTTCATACCTGACCTATACATACAATATGTATAGAGTACAATTCTTGGCAACTAGCAATGATTAACCATAAGATTATCCGAATGAAACAACTCTTAGTAGAGTTAAGTAAAAACAAACTTGCCTGAACCATTGATTACCGCTACGCAATTTATAACGCTTTATCCGAAGACCTAATATTAGTAATATAGATCTCCAATATTAGAATAATATCATCACAATATAATATTATATATATATATATATATATATACACATAATAACCTAAACACATAACACATAACCCTATCAGTCTATAACACACATAAGACTCGGTATCAAGTCAAACTATTGCAGTCTGAGTTGAACCCGACACAATTCTAACATCCCGATGGTCTAGTCGGACAAAAATTCGAGTTTAAGTTCAATTAAACTCTGTCTAAATACTTAACCATTATCTTAGATAATTTATTATCAGTCGAAATATTTTTCGTAAGCTCGTAATAATTTTTAAATAATTATTACTATTTATCAAGAATTTTCAATCATTAAACTCGTATTTAAATGAATTAAATACCACATAATTCTTTTATCATTAATATTTATTTATTTTCACATATTAATGAAATACATGTCATAATATTATAATATATTTATAATATATCAAAGTATTTTAATACTTTAAAATCATATTTATATGATTATTTTAAACACTTAAATTCATTATTCGATAATTGCTTTTAATATAAAATAATAATATTTTCATGACAAAATATCAAAAGTTATATTTTATAACTTAAAATATTTTTATAATAATTAAAACATTTTTATATGATTTATAAATCATTAATTCTATTTTTCCATAATTTATTTAATATAGTTATTAAATAAACTAATTATCATTAATATTGATTAATTAATGAAATTCATCCTAAAATATTAAAAGTCCTTTGAAAATAACTTAAAATATTTTATTATAACATAATATTATTTTTCATGATTTTTCATGTATTAAAATCATTTTCAAATCATTTATTTAATATTATAATTAAATAAATTAAATACCATTTATATTACAAAAATATTAAATATTTATGAAATATACTCTAAATAATTAAAAACTATTTTTTAGAATTTAAAATAATTTTTCGGAATTTATTAAGTATTTTTAATAATTAAAATCTATTTTTTCGATTAATTTAATTAAAATAATCATTTTCAGAAAATAATAATTAATTTCCAAAATTAAGTGTCGCTATAGGGGCCTTAGGTGACGAATCCGTCGCTAATGGTGTTCTTGAGGTGTTCTTGAGCCTTCATGTCAGTTAACAAGGTTGCAACTTTGACCACATTTTAATCTGTGATCCCAAGGTTTTCTGGCCATATCAAAGTGTTTAGATTGTAGTATAAATGTAATACTACCATCATTAATCAATTTCATGCCTATAACATATAATATTTGAGAGATCTAGGTCCTAGAATATCATGTCAGAGCTGTTCTTCATTTATAGGTTTTCCAGAAATGAAGAACAGTTGTTAGGCTCTACTTTGAAGCCACATAACTTGGAATCTGGGTTTGGTTTGTGATATCTAATGGTCCCTACATGTAGTCATGATGTCATACTATAATATCATTTCAACAGATCGGTCTAACAACAACATATTGAAGGAATCAAGGACGGTCAAAGTTGTAGTCCGAAATCGATTCTTGAAGATTCTAGGTTACCTAGAATCTCCTTCCGGCAGTTCGGTCAACGCAGGTTTGACCTTGCATACATTAGATCCTGTTATGATTCTGGTAGTTATAGATGCATTAATGGGTAGCCTACATGTCAGTCTACATAAATATAACAACAAAATGGCCAAAGGTATTAACAGTAGCATGATCCATGACCTTGAACATCTTGTCAGAAATTCTGGGAAATTTCTGGGTTTTCCAGAAGGTAGTTTCGTGATCGGTCAACGCGGTTTGACCGCTTGTATCTCTTAATATATTCATGATCTGATCGTGTTTCGAGTTTCAGATCACAGTATACATGACATAGAACACATACAAAACTTTAAATAACAAAAATCATTCATACAAAAGAAGTTATAGGCACTGACATTCGATTGTCAGGCCATTTTTTTCTACTTTTCCCAGATTTCTTAAAATGCTATTTTCGTGCATCTAAGTGTTATGGATCCATGATCCAACAACCCAGATCATTAAAATACACCCTCGAACACATATCTAACCAACAACTAACATCAAAACATAAGATTTACAAAAATTAGGGTTTATACCTTTTAGCTTTGATCTTGGTTTTCTGACTTCATGATCTGATCTAGGCTAGCAATGAACTGATATAGGCTTTGTATCTCACTATCTATCACTCCCCATTCCCGAATTTTAGAGAGAGAGGGTCTTGGGAGAAATGAGAAATAAAGTGGTTCATTCTCTCTCTTAATCTATTTGTTTGCTATATATGCAATGAAATGGGCTAGCAAGTGGCTGATTGTTGTGGTTTGTAGCACAAGGCTAGGGCTAGGAGTGGTTCACCAACTCAATTTAGGGCTAGATCTACAAGCAACCAATTAAAGAATGCAATAAGGGCACTAATGTCATTTGTATTTTATATTTAATGGCATTTTTGTCAATTGGCCAAACCCTTAGGGTTTAGGGTTTGGGTTTGGGTTTAGGGTTTTAAAACCTTTAGGGTTTAGGGTTTGGAAAATCCTTAGGGTTTAGAAAAATAAAATCTAGAATTTTCAAATTAGGTTTTCAAAATAGAAAATTAATATTTCTAAATTATAATTAGAATTTTCTAATTATGTTAAAATTTCTTAATCATAATTTAAATCTTGCTAATTAGGATTAGTATTTTCTAATTGAAATCGCTAATTTAGCAATTAGGGTCAAAATCACAGATTAGGGTTTACAACCCAAAATTTAGGGTTTTTAATATAAAAATAATTTTTGTAATTTCGAAATTAGATTTCCTAATGAGATTAGGGTTTTCTAATTACTATAACGTGAAAATTAGAATTAACATTTCCTAATTATTATTATAATTATTAAATTAACAATTAGATTTTCCCTATTTATAAATTAGGGTTCCTAATCCAGAAATTAGGGTTTTCTAAATTTGAAATTAGGGTTTGCTAATTAATTAAGCTTTACCCTAATTAATATTATAATTAATAGCACCTAAGCAATATAATAATCATTTAAGTTCCCAGATTAGGGTTTCATGCACCGAATTAGGGTTTCGGATTCTCGGAACTGAAATAAGGATTTCAGAACGGGTTTCTTAATTATAATTCGTTAGGGTTTTCTAACCGAACGTTGACGTTCTTAAAATAAACTTAGGGTTTGTTACAGATATCGTTTATCTGGTCAGCCCTTGACCCTTAACCACATAATGCACACATATACACAGAACATAAACGCTTATTCCCTTAATCCTGAATAGTTCACCTAAATCCTTTACAGAATTTTGAAATCCTTAAAATTCATTCTTAAAAATATTAAACGCATACACTAATTTTCTATCTAGGTTCTAATTTTGAACTTTAAATCAATTAATTAAAATTTTAAAAATTTTCAAATTCTCAGGTTGTCACAATGTTCATTAGATTAGGTTACTATTACATTCCCCGAAATAAAACAGTTAAAATTTTCATTCTTGGACACACTGCATAGTGGCGCTGTGGCTCGGCCCTTAAGGCATGGGGTTGGCATTGCGACGCGATATGCCAGTTTTCGATACTGAGTTTCGCGAGAAACACAGATCATGACCAATTACACCCAATTACATTATTCTTACATGAAATTAAGTATACCCAGACACTAGAATTCGTACATGATCCTTACCCAACATTTCTAACATGATTTAACAAGTTAAAACATATAATTACTTGAATCAAACTATAAAATTTCAGTTTTCTTAGTGTTTTTTGAAAGTTAAGAAAATAAAATGTGAAAATTTGATATTACAATTCGTTACAACTCCGAATCTGTCCGTTCAAAGTTTGTTTTCTTTATTTTAACATATGTTATCATAATTTACTAATAAATTTCAAGTTAAACAACAAAATGTGGCATACCGTTTCCCATAAGGCCATATCTATAAAACCTTTATACTCTGTAACTCTAAAGAAAACTATTTACGACATAATTATGCGCAATTGATGTTATGAATACAAACTTATACGGTAAAAACATATTATGACAATATATTATCACATGTAACACATAAATCATTCTCTTTTCAATTACAGAGACTTGAAATAGTTTTTCTTAGAAAATATTAACATTGTAATTTACAAGATGGGTTGAAGAGATTACCTTGAAGCAACTTCTCTGATTCCCCAATCTCACAATTTCCTCTAAACTCTCTATGAATTCTCTCTTGATTTTCTAATTTTTTTTTCTGATTAATGATATAAAGTATACGCTTAATATAATTATACGTAATTAAACTTACGTTGGTTGTGGTTAGTTAATCCAATTCGTGGGTTAACTACCTAACTCCCATTAGGGTCTCGTTTGGCTAGCCTTAAAAGGCTCATTCCCATTTAATTTAATAAATCTCTTATAATATAGTTTAATAATATCACACCATTTAAACAATAAATCAAATATCTTATTTAATTTAATTTAAATAAAATATAAAAATTTCTCATTAATTCACAAAGTCACATAATTAATTTTCTCATTTATTAATTATGTCAAATTACTAAATCTCTAATTAATTATTAAATTAATTAAAATAACATTATGCTTATTAAATAATTTATTTAATCCAATAAGCTCAATTAAATACATACTTTGAATAATAAAATTCTCCATATTAATTTAATCAATATAACACATATAATTAAATTAATCTACCACAAATTCATCAATTAATTATTTAATGCAATAATATAATCATCGAAAAATATTTATTTAATTCAATAAATTTTCAAATTAAATTACAAAATCTCATTCGTCACATCTTTCCCCCCTTAAAAGAATTTTGTCCCCAAAATCACGACTCAATCAATTTATCCCTGCTAGACTCCCCCCCTTACAAAGATTTTGTCCCTAGAATCGACATAAATTAAGCAAATAAATGTGGGTAATTCTTCCTCATATGCTCTTCGAGTTCCCACGTACCTTCTTCAGCATTGTGGTTCCTCTAGATTACCTTAACAAAAGGTATTACTTTATTTCTGAGTACTTGTTCTTTCCTATCAACAATCTGAACAGAAATTTCCTTATAGGTTAAGTCTTTCTCAAAATGTAGGGGTTCATATTCAATCACATGATTGTAATCGGGTTTGTAGGGTGGTAAATGTAAGACCCCAAATTTTTATAAATAAAATTGAATTTCCTCTAATTATTATTTTGAATAATAAGGTGTTAAATTGATATAATGTGGTTAGTTATGGGTAAAATGTGCAAAATTTTCAAAATAAGCAAGTGGTTATAAAATATTCATTGTTGTCGGGGGAATATTCGTTTGGTCGTAGAATATTCTTGTTGTCGGGGAATATTCATACGACGGCGCAACCATTTGTGGGCCTCATAACGAAAAATGGTCGGATGAAGAAAACGACAAGTATGAGTTTATATAAATAACGACGTAGTTGTTACTGTTAACACTGTTGGAATATCCGGTGGTTAAAATACAGTAATACGCGTGGTTGCACAGTAGCACACGGTATTGCACAATATTTTTGGATTATTCATTCTTACGTAAGAAGACACTACTCAATAATTGTTACAGTAATTACTGTTCAATATTTTATTTTATTTATTTAATAATTGCTACTTTGATATTTTATATTATTATTGTTTCAATAATTGTCACTACAGTATTTCACAGTATCAGATCAATAATTAATATTATTTGAATAATATTATTAGATAACATTATTGGCAATGTCTAGAAAGTTCTGTCGAGGAAAGGGGCTAGGTCATCTAATTGCGCGCCAGTAAAGAGAAATCCTTATCAGAAAGCCCCCTCTTTCCTAGGAACGACCTGGTTATCATTATTCTGATTCTATAATATTATTTGTGAATAATTAATTATTGATTTATATGATAAGAAAATATTTATTTTATGTGGATATAAATGAAGGATAAGGAAATATTTAATTTATGTGGATATAAATGAAGGAATTAATGCTGAGATGTTTTATCAGTATTTTGTCAGAATTGAGGTATTAAATATCTTACGTATGTGGATTTCGGGCATTTTTAGTTTGGAATTTGGAAAAACTTTCTTCTAAAACGTTGTAGAGAATTTAATTTCCTAGGTAATGGGGATAAAATTCGTATTTTTCTGATAAAATGGTTATTTATTATGAATTATTGAAGTTTCTGAATATTGTTTAAATTTAAAATATTTTGGTGGAGATTTTCTAGTTTGGGTGGGCCCCATTTTTGGTTGGTGAGAAATGTGCTAAAATTATATTTCAAATGTGGTGGGCGGGAATAGTAGCAGGTAAAGCCATCAGGTAGCAGGTTAAGTGTGCTTTGGCGTTCTAGCATTTTCCTATAAATAAAGTGCTTAGTTAGAATTGAAAATCACACCAGAAACATAAGGTTTCTCTCTATATTATATCGAGCGTATTTTTGTGTGTATTTAGATACTTTTAGAGTTGCTATGCAGTGCAAGTTTCCTCCAGCATCATATCCAATATTCCAGTTAGAAGTACTATTCTTTTGCAGTAAGGGATGTTATTTTCTTCATAAATGATGTTATTATTTCAATATCATAATACCAAAATATTGGCATGAATTTTATTATGAAATTTTTACCTTTTCATGTCGAGGTTACTATTCACGTATACGACACTATTCACGAGTACTATTTGATAAGTGGATTTTATATCCATGAATTGGATCCTAATCCAAGCTTAATCGGTGTTAATTACTCATGTTTATGTTTTATTTTACTTGTTTATTGTTATTTAATGTGTAGGTGTGGTGGTGTGGCGTTTGAGCATCAAAGAAATGCATTTGTGGCAATAATGTGGCAAGGAAAGGAGAATTCAAGAGCAAAAGCTAAGTCAGATTTTTCACCCTACTACGGGGGGCCTTTTTTTTTTTGCCTTGTACTACCACCAAGTGGGTCTTCAGCTATACGTGACTGGGCCTATGCCCACCCAAGGGATATTCTATATAATTACCCCTCGCCGAAGTGGGTGCCAAACTGGACTCTCCGCCTTGTTTCAAAAACATCTTTGGAAAGAGGATTGTGGGACTTGGATGCCATAAGTACTCTATTTTACATGGGATTTCGGCCAGACTTCATAGGTGGATATATGTTGCTTAATAAACAACAAATTGATCATCATGCAAGGAATTAACAGCAATTAATCACAGATTTCCATATTGAGCAACGGAGTGAAGATTTTAAAGAATGTTCATACCGTTTGCGGATTAAGGCTAAAGTGAAGGGTGTTCTGCGTTATTCTCCTCCTTTAGTTTTATTTCTGTAATTAAGAAGATGTTATCTTTAATTTATTTAGTTATTATTTCATTTATGATGAACTAATTACTTTTTAGGCTTAAGACTGAAGAAGCAAGGGATGACATTGAGAGAAGGATGAACTAATTATTTTGGTTTATCCAAAAATCCAGACTTGCTTCCTTTTGAGGATGACATTGAGAGAAGGTTTCAGTGGTTAAGTAAGTGGATCAAGGAAACAAGAGACGACTTCAAAAATTCTGACAAAGAAGAAGCATGGGATGCCGATGACCAAAAAAGCGTTGAGGGACTTTGCTACACCTAAGGTGACTGAGCTGTAATCGAGTATCTCCAGGCCTGCTATAGCTACGAATTCCTTCGAGATTAAGCCTGGGACTATTCGGATGATACAGAACTCAGTTCAGTTTTGGGGACTTGCAAATGACAATCCTAACGAGCATTTGATCGGTTTTCTGGAAATCTGCGACACTTTCAAGTACAATGGGGTGTCGGATGAAGCAGTTAGACTTCACTTGTTCCTATTCACTTTGCGGGACAAGGTAAAGAGTTGGTTACACTCTCTACCAGCGGGTTCGATAACGACATGGGATGACCTGGCTCAGAAATTTATAGCAAAATTCTTCCCGCCAACGAAGACTACAAAGATGAGGAATGAGATTACCATGTTTGATCAGCAACATATGGAGTCATTGTACGAGGCATGGGAGAGATACAAAGAATTACTCATAAAATGCCCACATCACAGATTGCCTAATTGGTTGCAGATGAAAACATTTTACAACAGACTACATGGGAATCTCAGGACCAATATCGATGCAGCGTCGAGGGGAGTTTTTATGGAAAAGATCTATGACGAGGCATATCAGTTGATAGAGACGATGGCTGCTAACAACAATCAGTGGATCACGGCAAGAATGACACAACCTATAGTCATTTGAGTGTTAGAGGTAGATGGAGTGATGGCAATAACAACACAGATTTCAGCACTCTCTAAGAAGTTCGACGTTTGGTCAGGGGGACAGACACATCAAGTTGCAGTTATTTATGAGTTGTGCGCGAGTGAACATTCAACGGATCAATGTGCAATCAACTCAGAGTCAGTACAATTTATGGGTAGCTACAATAGAATTCCTTAGAATACGTACCAGAATGCAAATAATCAGGGGAATAGGAATCATCTGAATTTAACGTGGAATAATAATCAAAATCAACAAGCTTCACGGCCATCGTATCCCCCAGGATTTCAGAATCAACAACAACCAGTTCAACATCAAGAAAGGAAATCAGATTTAGAGGAGTTGCTATCAAAGTATATAAGGAGCAATGAGGCAGCGATGAAAAACCAAGCAACGGCCATCAAGAATTTGGAAAATCAGATGGGATAAATTGTTTTCACATTGAACAACAAACCACAAGGGACTCTACCGAGTGACACCGAAAGAAATCCAATGGGAAATCATGAACATTGTCAGGCAATCACTTTGAGAAGTGGAAAACATCTAGTTGGGAAAAGTGCTGAAAATTCAGCTATATCGGATGGCAAAGTTGATGACAACAAAGTGGTTGACGCAAAACAGGGTTAGGATACGCAAATTGAGAAAACAAAGTTAGATGACAAGCCAATTGTGTATCCTCCACCGCCGTTTCAGCAGAGAGTCCAAAAGCAGAAATTAGATAAGCAGTTTGCGAAATTTTTGGAAGTTTTTAAGAAACTGCAGATTAATATCCTGTTCGCAAAAGCCTTAGAGCAGATGTCAAGTTATGCAAAATTTATGAAAGGGATCTTGTCCAGGAAAAAGAAATTAGAAGATTTTGAGACAGTGACATTAACAGAGGAGTGTAGTGCAGTTTTACAGCGAAAGTTGCCACCAAAGTTGAAAGATCCGAGGAGTTTCACCATTCCGTGCACGATCGGGAACATGACATTTAATAAGTGTTTATGTGATTTTGGAGCGAGTGTGAACCTTATGCCGTTATCAGTTTACACAGAATTTAGTTTTCCAGCTCCAAAGCTTACGAACATCTCATTACAGTTGGCGGATAGGTCAGTCACGTACCCGAGAGACATTGTAGAGGACATATTGGTCAAGATTGACAAGTTTATATTCCCCGCAGATTTCATCATTCTGGATTTTGAGGAAGATAAGAACATCCCGATTATCCTAGGGAGACCATTTTTGGCTACGGGTAGGACACTCATCGACGTACAAAAAGGTGAACTAATGATGAGGGTCCTAGATCAAGAAGTTAAGTTTAACATTTTTAAAGCCATGAAATTTCCTACGGATGAAGAAGAGTGTTTCAGGATGGATATCATTAATCAGATAATTAGTGATGACATGGGTAAAAGTTTGATTAACGATCCATTGGAAACAACGCTATTGGGAGATAAAGAATCAGATGATCCGGAATTTGTGGACTACTTGCATATACTGGACTCCCTACCATGAGTCAGCAAATTTAGAGCACCATTTGAACCATTGCACATGGAGGAGCCACCGACTCTTGAACTTAAACCACTACCTAAACACCTCAGGTATGCATATTTACGCAATTCAAATTCTTTACCTATTATTATTTCTGCTGCACTTAACGAATTGCGAGAAGAAAAGTTGTTGAGAGTGCTTAGGGACCACAAATCGGCTATAGGATGGACAATCGCGGATATTAAAGGAATCAGCCCATCCTTTTGCATGCACGAAATTCTGATGGAAGACGATGCAAAACAGACGGTGGAGAAACAACGACGACTCAACCCAATCATGAAGGAAGTTGTAAAGAAAGAAATTCAAAAATTGTTGGATGCTGGTATCATCTACCCAATTTCTGATAGTAAGTGGGTTAGTCCAGTTCAGTGTGTGCCGAAAAAGGGAGGAATGACCGTGGTGCAAAATGATGACAACGAGCTAATTCCGATAAGGACAGTGACTGGTTGGAGGGTTTGCATGGACTACAGGAAGTTGAATAAGGTGACCCGCAAAGATCACTTTCTTTTGCTCTTTATCGATTAAATGTTGGACAGATTAGCGGGACATGCGTACTACTGCTTATTGGATGGATATTCGGGTTATAATCAGATCGTCATTGCTCCTAAAGATCAAGAGAAGACTACTTTTTGTAAGACCCCAACTTATTATTAATGAAATTTAATTTTCTCTATTTATTATTTTGAAATATTAAGGGTTGATTTGATTAATATGGATATTTATGGGTAAAATACGCAAATATTTCAAAATAAGCAAGTGGTTATAAAATATTCATTGTTGTTTGGGAATATTCGTTTGGTCGTGGAATATTCAGATCGTTTGGGGAATATTATATTTTGACAGCAAATGACCATGTGTGGGCCCCATAACTAAAAAAGCGATTGGATGAAGAAAAGCGACAAATATAAGTTGTTTAAAAATAATAAACAGTAGTTGTTACCAGATTAATATTGTTAAAATACTCAAATGGTTAAAACACAAGAAGATTACCAGATTGCACCAATTATTGATTCTTACGTAAGAAGGCACTACTCAATAATGGTTACGGTGAATTATCGCTCAAAGATTTTATTGATTTAATAATTCTTTGCGTTGATATTTTATATTCTTTGTTGTTTCAATAATTGTCATTACATAGTATTTTTCATTATCGAAGCAATAATTCATATTATCTGAATAATATTATTAGATAACATTATTGGCAATGTCTAGAAAGTTTCATCTAAGGAGAGGTTTGGTCACCTAATTGCGGCCAAGAAGGAGAAATTCTTATTGGAAAGCCCCTCTTCCAGGAACCGCACGGTTGTCAATATTATGATTCTGTAATATTATTTGTGAATAAATAATTATTGATTCATATGATGAGGAAAATATTAATTTTATGTGGATATAGATGGAGAAAATTTTTAATGTGACAATTGTTGAAAATTGAAATTTTATCTTTTCCGATAAAATAATTCATTTAAATATATTATTATATTTTAATAATATAATAATGGTGATATTTTTACAACGAATGTGGGATATATGAGTATACAAGGAGGAAGAGTATTTTGTTGCAATAAATGTTTAAAACATGTTAAACATGCTTGGACCCCATTTATTCGATCGAAATTTGATTATAGCTTGTAAAATCTCCCGTTTGTGGATTTGGTCAATTTCTATTTGGAATTTGAAAAAACTTTCTTCCGTAAAGTTGTAGATAATTGAATTTCCTATAAAAACTCATGAGATTCAAATTTTCGATAGAAGGCTATTTATTATGAATTATTGAAGTTTCAAGCTTCAAATAATTGATTTTTGGAAGTTTAAAATATTTTAAATTGGAAAAACGTTTTTATTACTTTTTCTAGAAGGTGAGCATGTGGGAAATGCTAGGAGCTGAATTCTAAGAGGCGAGGAAATTTTATTATAAATAATAATATTATATTAAATTTTCTGCTTTGGTGTTCTAAGCATTTTCCTATAAATAGGGTGCTTAGGTTAGAATTGAAAATCACACCAGAAATTGAAGTTTTCTCTCTCTATATTATCGAGCGTATTCTTGTGAGTATTTTGAGTATACTTTGAGTATTGCTATACGGTACAAGTTCAAGTTATAGTCAATATCCGGTGTTTCAACTAGAAGTACTGTCTTTGTGAGGTAAGGGATATTATTTTTTTCGTAATGATATTATTTCTTCAATATCATTATGTTGAAATATTGATCTGAAGTTTTTATCAAATTTGGAACTTTTGGTGTCTGGGTTACTATTCACGATATCAAGACTATTCACGATATCTGACATTATTTACGAATCACTAGACTATTCATAGAAAAATGAAAATTTTTCCTTTTCGTCCAAAATATCTATTGTGGATACTAGCTTTGATTGTATCCATGTTTTGATCATTCTTGAATTTTACACCACTATGATTATTTTTGAGGTATTTTTGGACGTGGATAAAACAAAGTACGAATCCTTAATCCTTAATCCTTGTCATTTTGTTTCACTGGATTCGTTTCTTTAAAAATATTTTTCATCATCCTCAGTCTTAAATGATGATATTATGGAATATCTTTGGCCTGCAGTGCAAAGATGAATGATTTCTGATGAATATCTTTGGTCGTAGTTCAAAGATGAACAGGTGTTTAGATGAACATGATCAACTGATGAATATCTTTGGCCTGTAGTGCAAAGATGAATATTTGATTCCAGATATATATTGATTGATGTTACAGGGATAAAAGATAGATGATGAACTTTAAAATTCATACATAGAAGATAGTAGTTGCATTCTCTACTTAACTCTTCTAATGAATTATTATTTCCCCTGCGAATATTGATTTAAAACTTGTTGTCTATTGTATTCTATTAGATTTTTTTCCCTGTTGAAGACTAATGATAATTTGTTGTATATTATCTTAGTCATAATATTCTTTTATCGGGCTAGTTGAGCTCACCCTTTTCCTTTTTGTTCCATTTTCTTCTCGGGAGGCTAGAATATAAGCGAGAAACGAGTAGCCTGGGGTATGGAATGAAGGTTCTAGAGAGAGTTGTTTAGTAGTCCTCACCATTTTTATAAAATAATGTATCAATAAATGTGATGAGGATTTATTTGAGTATAGATATTGTCTAGAAGATAATATTTGTATTCAAACTCACAGTTTTACTGTTGTAATAATAAAGTTGTAGTTGTTTCTGTACCATGTATTGACTACTCAAAATGGGTGATGTAAACCTATTTTGGGGGCGTCACAACTTTCATGTGTCCATATGGCACATTCGCATTCAGGAGAATGTCGTTCGGTTTGTGTAATGCACCCGCTACCTTCTAACGGTGTATGATTACAATTTTCTCAGACACGGTGGAGAAAAACGTGGAATTATTCATAGATGACTTTTCGGTCTATGGAGACGATTTTGATGCTTGCCTAGAGAATCTGGTGATGGTGTTACAAAGATGCAAAGACATGAATCTTATACTTAACTTAGAAAAATGCCACTTCATGGTTGAGGAAGGCTTAATTTTGGGTCACAAGGTTTCGGTTCAAGGATTAGAGGTTGATAAGGCGAATCTGGAAACAATTGAAAAACTTCCTCCACCAAGTTCAGTTAAGGGAATTCGATGTTTCTTGGGATATGCCGGATTTTACAGAAGATTTATAAAGGACTTCTCAAAAATTGCAAAACCTTTATGCAGTCTTTTAGAGAAGGATTCAGTTTTCAAGTTTGATGAAGAGTGTAAATTGGCATTCGAGTTATTAAAGAAGAAATTAACCACAGCTCCTATAATCGTCACGCCGGATTGGACCCTGTCCTTTAAGTTAATGTGTGATGTAAGCGACTATGCGGTTGGGGCTGTTTTGGGTCAAAACCGAGAGAAGGTATTTCACGCCATATATTATGTAAGTAAGACACTCACGGAGACTCAAATGAATTACATAACTACGGAAAATGAGTTGCTTACAGTGGTATATTCGTTCGATAAATTCTGAACTTACTTGATCAGAACAAAGGTGGTAGTTTATACAGATCACTCAGTTATTCGGTACTTAATTTTGAAAAAAGATGCTAAGCCATGACTTATCCGATGGATTCTCTTTTTACAAGAGTTTGATTTAGAAATAAAGGATAGAAAGGGGACAGAGAACCAAGTCGCCGATCATTTGTCTAGGCTGGAAAATCAGGGTAAAAAGGAAGAGGATAAGTGTATAATCAATGAGTCATTCCCGGATGAGCAACTGTTTGAGATAAATTTAGAATTTACATGGTACGCGGACTTCGTGAATTATCTAGTGAGCAACATGTTTCCCCCTGATCTTACATGACAACAGAAAAAGAAGTATCTCCATGACGTAAAGTGGTATATGTGGGTTGAGCCATACCTATTCAAACAGTATGCCGACAAAATGATTTTAAGGTGTGTGCCTTACAGCGAGGTGAATAGTATACTACATGAATGCCACTCATCTACATATGGGGAACACTATGGTAGTGAGAGAACATTGGCGAAAGTGCTTCAAACTGGGTTTTATTAGCCTACATTATTCAAAGACGCCCACCAATTTGTTAAAACATGTGATAGATATCAACGGGTGGGCAACATATCGAAAAGGAATGAGATGCCACTATAAACAATTTTAGAAGTTGAGATTTTTGATGTATGGGGCATTGATTTCATGGGGCCATTCCCTTCCTCTTTTACCAACCAGTACATTTTGCTTGCGGTTGACTATGTATCAAAGTAGGTTGAAGCAGTAGCACTCCCGACTAACGATGCCAAAGTGGTTCTCAAATTCTTGCAGAAAAATATTTTTACGAGGTTTGGCACGCCGAGAGACATTATAAGTGATGAAGGTTGTCACTTCTGCAACAAATCATTCACAACTCTATTAGCAAAGTATGGGTCAACCACAAGGTAGATACAATATATCACCCCCAAACCAGTGGGCAAGCTGAGGTTTCGAACAGGGAGGTGAAGAGAATTCTGGAAAAAGTAGTGAATTCGAATAGAAAGGATTGGTCTCTCAGGTTGGATGATGCACTATGGGCTTACCGGACTGCGTATAAAATACCGATTGGTATGTCACCATACCAATTACTATACGAGAAAGCATGTCGCCTACTTGTGGAGCTACATCACAAGGCCTACTGGGCCATTCAGAAACTGAACTTTGATCAAGTAGCTGTGGGGGAAAAGAGATTACTTCAGTTAAATGAGCTCAATGAATTTCGTCTTCAAGCTTACGAGAACTCAAAACTATACAAAGAAAAGGTCAAGAAATTACACTATAAGAAAATCATACACCGAACGTTCGAGCCGAGGCAATAAGTACTGATGTTCAACTCACGATTGAGGTTGTTCCCAGGCAAGCTTAAGTCACAGTGGTCAGGACCATTCACCATTAAAACCATTTTTCCATATGGCGTCGTTGAACTCTACAGTCAAAATCTATTGGAAACATTCAAGGTCAACGGTCAATGGTTGAAGCACTATTGGGGTGGCGAGTCCAATTGGGACGTCATCGTAATCACTCTATCTGACGCACCATAAACAGGGAGTAGGAAGGCTGAATAACTTAAAATCAAGCGCTAATTGGGAGATAACCCAATCATCTATTATTTTTTTTATATTTTCTCAATACTAATTAGATTGTAGATTAGAATGCTAGTTAGTTTTGATTTATTTCATTTTAATTCATTTATTAGGAGTAAAATTTGAAATCATCTTTACATAATTGCTTCACCATGTGGAGGATTGCTCAAAATCTACTTATACAGGTGTTTCATGATTGTGCAGGAACCTAACATGCATAAGATTGGGAGTAGCAAGGGAAAAAAACATCAAACCAAGCCAGTGAAACCAACCCACCCCCGCCGGGGCTAGCCCTCACAAGCACAATACGCCCGCCGGGGCGGGGGTCTCTCACATCCGAAGACAGGGAGTATGCCCGTCGGGGCAGGCCTTTTAGGCGTAGTACCCCCCGCCGGGGTAGGGGTCCTGGATTTGAAGAGTTTTTTTTTCGGCAGTTACTTTTGTCCAACCTCACTTCATCATCACACCTCTCAATCTACCCACAACTACTACCCACGATTATGGTAACTTCTTCTCCATCTTCCCACTACATTAACATAGTTGCCCATCACTTCTATCCATTACCTCCATCACTCAGTCTTCATCTTCTCCATGCACCATCTCTATATAAACACAACCTCACAACCCAAGTTCATCACATACACTTAATTTGATATCAAGAAGCCATGAATTAGGGTTCCTATTGGGAGAATTCATCTTGCACTTGAGAGTGAGTAAACAATACTACAAATTCTTCATCTTCACTCACCATATTTGCCACGAAAATTGACAAGTTTGGGGGAAGAAACCTCTGTGCACACCAAGTGTTTGATAGTTTGTGTGATTCAAATTCGGGGGGAAGATTGTGTGTTTAGACAACCGGATTTCAATGGCGTCTCAACCTACATCCAAACGACAACGGGGAGAAAGTTCAAGGCCAACTCCACCATCCCAAACCTTCTATCGATGCAAGTTCAAAAGCGCCGCCGCCGCCGACCGATATGATTACATGGCTACAAAAGCACTCACACCGGAGCGGGGGGTTGGCACTGGATCATGTGGATGGGGAGATGATGCAATAAATCTATCAGAAAGGGTGGAACAAATTCACTGAGGAACCCGAACCCACCGTTGTCAACGTGGTAAAGGAGTTTTATGCTAACGCCGAGGACAAGGCACCTTTCAACGCCTTTGTACGGGGTCGATTGGTCCCATTCAGTGCCGATGTCATCAACATGTATTATTAGTTGTGGGTGCCTCGACAGTGTTAATATGCTCACTTGAGGGATTTTAACCTTGACTTTGAGGAGGTTCTCAAAGAAATGACTAAGCCAGGAACAACTTGGATAAATGGTCGAAAAGGAGTCACGGTTTTTCACAACAAGGATCTTAGCCGGCATAGAAAAATTTGGTATGCCTTTTTATGTGTAAAACTGTTTCCTTCCACGCACACCTCTGATGTGACCAAGGAGAAGGCACTACTTCTATATGCTATTGTGCAAGACTTCATCATCGACGTCGGGGCCATAATCAGCTTTTCTATTCGCCGATGCTTACGGGGTAATATTTTGGGCGGATTGCCATACCCATCACTCGTTTATGGGTTGTGTCGCCAAGCAGGAGTGCGTTGGTCTGATGATGAACCCACCCAAATGCCGATGCAGCTACCAGATTCCAGAATGATAGTGCGATATTCGGTGTGGGCCGGCAGCGATTCACATCCTCGAGGGTTAGGTTTTGTATTTCCATCAGCTTCGGAGGACGAAGTTGACGCTGAAGACACCTCGGATGATGAGGATGCGACTATGGGAGAACAAGGAACTGAGGTGAAACCATCTTATGACGCCATCTCTAGCCCTCAGTTTCTTGTATTTTAGCAACAAATGGAGGAGCACAACAAGGCAGCACGAAGGGATATTAGGTGGCTCGCAGTGAGACAAGACCATATATTTGATGCAATGAAACTGTCATTCGCATCCTTGAACATGATGCTTCAAAGCCTCAATCCGAAAGCCCAATTTCCATATCAGCAGCCAGGTCCACTGCCACGCTTTCCACCAAATGATTCGGAAGAGGAAGAACAACACAACACACCACCACCCCAGTCTTAAAGTGATTACAGGGAAGTCCTCATATTTTTAATGTGTTATCTATACAATGAGGGCATTGTAATTTTTAAGTTTGGTGGAGTTAGATTATTTTTGTATTTCGTGTTGCATGCATAATGTCATTAGTTATATCATATTTAGTTTAGAATTTTTGCATATTGTCAAATAATTGCATAATAGCTTAGATGCATAGTAGTTTAGGATAGTCTTGTTATTTACTACAATTTGCTATGTTATATTTGCCTTTTATAAAAAAAAAATAGTTAACTATTGTGTTCATTGTGCATATGTCCAACAGTGTTGTAACTCATTTTATTTTAGCCAATGATCAAATTGAGATTAAGTAAACAAATACAGTATTCAATATTAGAACTAGGATGTAGTTTTGAATCATGACTCAAATCTTGTTCTTGTTTGAAACTGGTATAAAACGGGTAGCACGTAATAACATATGTGTTGACTAATTAGTTTAAATTGATACATAAATAGTTTCTAAAGGATAATGCTAGTATAGATAAGAGAATGGCAAGAATAGGCAGTGAAGACAACAAATTAGGCAAGAACCTAAGTTTGGGGGATTTCGTAGGGTGTATAAGCTTCCGAAAAAATAATAATAAAGAAAAATAGTTATATATGTCGTGACTAGTCTTGTTTCGGGGCCTTTGTTACTTGAGAAAGTACGCCCGTAGGGGTGTCTTAACACCTAGTGCCCTAAGGTCTTTCATGGTCTGGGAGACGTTGGTTGAAAGCTCGCTAAGGGGTAGCACTGTTAGCCTAATGGAATGAGGCATTGCATAGTCATGTAAAAAAATATGACACCCCCAAATCCTGGTACTTCATTTCCTCAAGATTTGGTGTTCACATAATCAAAACATTCATTTCTAACTATCCAATCATAATAAAATTGAATAATAAAAACCTGCCCATACATGATTAAACTTAAATAAAAATCTCCCAGGTTATCTAACCTTTAGTTACAAACATTCAAATACGGAAATTAAATAAACTTCATTACAATCTTTAAACCAAGTCTGATAATAAAACTATCAAAACTATTACAAGTCTTCAGTATTTGTTCATCTTTCCCTTTTCCTTCTTTGGTGCTAGGGTCGTCACCCTTTTCAAATTTTTAATGTAAGAAATTTTACAGGCAAGAGTGAGAAAACAAGGCCCACTTGGAATAACAACAAGTAAATCTTTAAATTTTTACATCAATTGCCAATACTAGGCTCAATAGAACTGAACAATGTGTTCTATTAACTTTCTGAAAATTATAACATTCACTGAGGGTCTAATGACCATGAATCATGTCCACAGTTATAAGTAATCTTTCAACTTTAACTTTAAGAGTTATAAGACTATAAGGACTCCACGTACTTAGGGGGATCAACCCTTCGTACAATGTATTGTGCACAACCATTTTAACGCTAAGCGTAAACCTCTAATAAAAGAGTTGTTCATCTCAGTATTTAGAATACAAGTCCGCACCAAAGTAGGTTTGGTTTGGATACATTACAAGGAAATTTAGAATTCAACGGTCATCAACTAAGGATTAGTTGAATACAAAAGAACTAACTATATGCTATGGAATAATCATAACTGAATCGATATTTATAAATTAATATCATGCTTTTAGGAATAATCTAATAGCATAAACATTGAATAATTGTAACATAATTTGGTTGAACATTATTAAATCAAGGTTATTGAGAATTGGATACTAAGCATGCACATTGAGTAGTAATTTGAACGATAAAGTTGTTCAACACTAGGATATTAAAATATAGCGACTTGCATGCTAAATCACAAGTTACATATTAAAGAAACTTGCTCAATATAAAAATATAAGATTTAGAATAATTGCATCCTCATGAACAATAGATACAAGAACTTTCTCAATAATATACAATCTAGCTCTATGAAAGTGTAAAGTTAGCAACTTGCGTAATTATAATTTACTTAAAAATAATAAAGTACTCAACGAAATTAAACTTGCATAATGAAGTTTTTGGATTAGAGGACTTGCCTTGAGCACAAGCTAAACCTTACCACTTGAATCTCAATACCCTATATATATGTCATCATGACATAATTAGTCACTACCAACATTTTATATATAGAAACTAGTATATACATCATGTAGGTTTAATTACCAATTCACATAATCGAATTACGTTAATACTAGTTAACCCTTGATAACATGCTCATTCTTCATTTAGTACTACTGAAATCATCATTTAACAGTCCTATTATTAACACATAACATTTATTTTCATAATTTGTGTAAATAAATAAAACTGCTGAACCATTATGCTAACTTCACCTGCATGGCCACAATTTACAATGTGGGTTGGGGCGGTATTGAGTCAAGGCGCTTCCCACATGAGACACAAAGCCATCAAGAAAGCATGCATGCTGAAACTTTCATTGCTAGGCGTAACAAGCTGCTAAACTCAATTCGGCTACCATGCTCGTCAACAGCAAGAACAAAAAGCCAATTTGGCCTATAAGCTCTAATCTAAAAAACTAATTACATGTAATACATACAGACACTTCATGTAAACATATTGTAAAGACTCTTAACATGATTCTACCCATAAACTAACATAAACATCAAATTTACAATACCCAATTTCACTGTTTTTGAAAAAAAACTCCATTCTTGACATTTTTAATGAAAATCATCACTGTAACTTTGTTTTTCAATCAAAACAGTTAATTCAAAATATCATGTTTATGTTTATTCATCCTCTTACAAATTCAATAGTCAATTTATAATTTAATCAATCACTAAATCCTAAATTTTTCTTTTAAAGTAAGTAATTATATATATATATATATATATATATATATATATTTATATGAATTCATAGTAATATATTTTCTTCATAAAACACATACATACATGAATTAATTTATCTATACTCATGTATAACTTATGAAAACAACCTTTTACAAACAATTATCACACAAAGTTATATATATATATATATATATATCAACAATTCATCTTTTATAATTATTTTACAAAGAACTTTTTGGAAGAAGAAGAAGACAACAAAATTTTTAAGGAAAAGGTTTGGATGATACCTTGTATGCTAGATGATGAAGGTTTTCCTTTCTATGATCAACAATACTTCTTTCTTCCAATTCCTTTTATCAAAACCTGTTAGGATTCTCTCAAATTCTCTCTTAGTTTATCTTCTTCTCTTCTTTTTTGTTCTTCTGAGTCTTTCTTTCTCTAGTCTAACATACGTACTAGAATTATAACATATAAGATATAATATATATTAATTATATAATATAAATATAAGTATAACGGATATCAATTATAATATTTTTGAAAATCAAAAGCTATAAGGCTTGTTTGGTTACCCACTTAAAATATAATCCTTTAATCCTTATGCCTTGTTTGGTAAAAACACTATTATAATAAAGACTTAATATTCATTAAGACTTGTTTGGCCAAAACTAAATTAAACTCCTTTAATTAATTCTAATAACTCCTTTATAGTAAGATTCTTTGTCACACCTTTATTTAATTAAATTTTAATAATCAATTTAATAAATTCAAATACTAATCTATTAAATTATTTTAACACATAAATTAATATCACATAATTATAATTCCTTTGTAATTATAATATTATTTAACCAACTACCACCTTATTTTAATTACAAATTCCTATTAAATATTATAATTCATTTAATCATTATAAGCTCTCTAGCTTAACTATTAAATTAAATTGGTATATAATCTCATAACAATTAATTTTCTTAACTCCTTAATTAATTACTTAACAAATAATTAACTAAATCAAATCAAATCAAATTGAACAATTATTTATTCAATAATAAACATATCCATTAAATACTTATATAATTCAATAAATATTTAATATTATAATTTAAAATTCTAGAATGTTACATCATTCCTTTCTTACAAGGATTTTGTCCTCAGAATCACAACTCAAACAATACATTCGTTACATTCTTCCCTACTTACAAAGATTCTGTCCCCAGAATCAAAAACACAGATCAAACAAATAACTCAAGGTAATCTTTCATCATTTTATCTTCGAGTTCTCACGTAGCTTTTTCAGCGTTGTGGTTCCTCCATATCACCTTCACAGAAGGTATAACTTTATTCTTGAGCACCTGTTCTTTCCTGTCAACTATCTGGATAGGAATCTCTTCATAAGACAAATCTTTATCAAACTGTAATGGTTCGTACTCGATCACGTGCTTGTAATCAGGTTTATACGGTCGTAACACCAAAATGTGAAAAACATTGTGAATGTTTTCCAACTCTGGAGGTAGAGATACCTCGTAAGCCACTTCTCCCACTCTTCGCAACACTTCAAAGGGTCCAATAAACCTCGGGCTTAGCTTTCCCTTTTTACCGAAATGAATTTTCCCCTTCCAAGGATAAACTTTTAGGAATACAAAAGTTCCTACGTCGAATGCACGATCTTGTCTGTGTTGATCATCATACTTTTTCTGTCTGTCTTGAGCTGCTACCAATCTTGTTCTAATGAGTTTGACAACTTCAGCAGTTTGTTATACCAGTTCTGGTTCTAACAGTTGGCGTTCACGGGCTTCATCCCAGCACAGTGGAGTTCTGCAATTTCTGTCGTACAATGCCTCGTAAGGTGGCATGCCAATGCTCGCATGGTAACTGTTGTTGTTGGAAGATTCTACCAACGGTAAATGTTCATCCCAGCTTCCTTTAAAATCCATGATGCATGTTCTCAACATATCTTCCAATGTCTGGATTGTTCGTTCGCTTTGGCCATCTGTTTGTTGATGATAAGCCGTACTCATTCGCAACTGTGTCCCCATGCATTCTTGTAGTCTCTTCCAAAAATTAGACGTGAATCGCGGATCTCTATCGGACACAATTGATACTGGCACCCCATGCCTCGAAACAATCTTTTTAACGTACAATCTTGCCAACTGATCAAGATTGAATCTAATCTTTATTGTTAAAAAGTGAGCTAATTTCGTTAGTCTGTCCACTATCACCCAAATCACATCACATCCTCTCTAAGTAGTTGGAATACCCACCACAAAAGCCATCATGATGTGTTCCCACTTCCATTCCGGTATTTCCAACGGTTGAAATAATCCGCTGGGTCTTTGGTGTTCAGCTTTTACTCTTTGACATGTCATACATTTTGCTACACATTCTGCAACGTCCCTTTTCATATTCGGCCACCAAAAATATCGGCGCAAATCTTGATACATTTTCGTGCTTCTTGTGTGAATTGAATATTTTGTGTTGTGTGCTTCAGTTAAGATTTCTTCTCTAATATCTGGTACTGCTGGAACCCAGATTCTTCCCTCGAACCGTAGTAGTACTTTGGTATCGATCTTATATTTTACATCACTACCCTCAATCAGATTCTCTTTGATTTTCCCACACTCCTCATCTTGTAATTGAGCATCCTTCACTTTGTCCACTAAAGTTGGACCAGCTTCTATCTGGAATAGTTGTTCGTCGGATTCTTTTGGAAATTTGATTTCTAACTCCAGTTTTGTCATTGCTGAAATGAGCTCCTCTTGAGTTGTTATCAGCATCAAATTTTCCCGACCATTCCTGCTTAAAGCATCTGCAACCACATTCGCTTTGCCCGGATGATAAAAAATCTCACAATCGTAATCTTTTATCAATTCCATCCACCTTCTTTGACGCATGTTCAAATCTTTCTGAGTGAAAATATACTTCAGACTCTTATGATCTGTGTAGATTTCACATTTCTCTCCATAGAGATAGTGTCTCCATATCTTGAGAGCAAATACTACTGTAGCCAATTCCAAATCATGAGTCGGATACCCTTTTTCATAATCCTTCAGCTGTCTTGATGCATATGCAGCAGTAACTTTGTCGTTCTACATAAGAATACAACCCAATCCTTTGTGTGAGGCATCACTATACACCACAAAATTTCCTGTATTATCTTGTAATGCCAACACAAGTGCCATACTTAACTTTTTCTTCAAATCTTGAAAACTTTCTTCACACTTTTCCGTCCAAACAAATTTTACAGCTTTCCTTGTCAAATTTTTTAGCGGAGTGGCTATCTTAGAAAAATCTTGAATAAATCTTCTATAATAACTGGCCAGTCCCAAGAAACTCCTCACTTTTGACGGTGTTCTTTGTTGTTCCCAATTGATTACAGCTTCCACTTTTGATGGATCCACTGAAATCCCATCTTTGTCAATCACATGACCCAAAATATGTACGCGATCGAGCCAAAATTCACACTTAGAAAATTTTGCGTACAACTTTTCCTTTCTTAGTGTTTCCAATGTCAAACGTAAGTGTTCCACGTGTTCTTCTTGAGTTGTGGAATACACCAGAATGTCATCGATAAATACCACTACAAACTTGTCTAAGAATGGTTTAAACACCCTGCTCATTAAATCCATGAATGCAGTAGGGGCATTGGTTAAAACAAAAGACATCACCAGAAACTCGTAATGTCCATACCAAGTTCTGAATGCCGTTCGTGGTATATCCTCCTTCCTCACTTTCAATTGGTGATACCCACTTCTCAAATCTATTTTCGAAAAGTATTTAGCACCCTTCAACTGATCAAACAAGTCATCTATTCTTTGCAACGGGTATCTATTTTTAATAGTGACTTTTTTTAATTCTCTATAAACAATGCAAAGACGCATCGACCCATCCTTCTTCTTCAAGAATAAAACCGGCGCTCCCCACGGCGATACGCTTGGTTGAATATACTTCTTGTCTAGCAACTCTTGTAACTGTACCATCAGTTCCTTCATTTCTACCAGAGCCATTCTGTACAGGGCCTTCGATATTGGTGTTGTTCATGGCACCAAGTCGATCACAAACTCAATTTCTCTGCCAGGAGGAAGTCCTGGAAAATCCTCTAGAAACACGTCCTCAAATTCCCTCACCACTGGTATTTCTTCCAGTTTCACATTCTTCTTCTGAGTATCGACTATGTAAGCTAAATAGCCCACACAGCCTTGACTCAACAATTTCTTGGCCTACATAGTCATCAGACATTTCATTTGTCTAGGCGACTTGCTACCATAAAATACTACCTTTGATTTGAGTCATAAGGTTTTACACTTCTTTTGGCAATCAATTACCGCCCATATTTGAGTACCAATCCATTCCTAAAATCACATAAAACTCTCCAAGTCTAATCGGAATCAAATCTACCAACAAGATATTCTCCTTAATGTTCACCCTACAGTTCTTGTATACGAATCTAACAGGGATTACTTCCTTTTTAGCAATTTCTATGTTCAAAGGAAAATTCAGTTCTTCTCTAGGCAATTCTATCCTCTTAGCAAATTCATTAGATATAAACGAACAAGTAGCACCCGAATCAAATAATACATAAGCATTTATATCATTGATTGGGATAATACCTGACACCACATCTTTTGATTGCCTGAAGATCTTGCATGCATACCATGTCAAGGTTCTCCGTGGGTTTGTTTTATGTCGCAGTCCTGTGAATGGCCCATGTACCTCCATTGTTACCTCTATTGCTTCTGGTTGTCACATCATCCTTCTTCTTAGGACATTAACGAGCAAACTGATCCTTGGATCCGCACGTGAAGCACACATTCTTCTTTGGTTTAGTGCAATTTGGGGCGATGTGACCCTCTTGGCCACAATTGAAGCATACTCGTTTCCCCATCAAGCACGCACCCTTCTGAAATTTCCTGCATGTCACACATGCTTCAAACTTTTTATTTTAATGGTTACCCTGTTGGTTTCCAGCACCCATGTTCCGTTTCCACTTCCTCTTCAAACTGTTATTGTTGTTGTTGTTGTTGTTTCCACTACCCCCACTTTAATTCTTATATTCTCCCTCATTCTTTTTCTTCTTCTGTTCCTGATTGAACTTTGTCACTGCCTCGCCTCCACCTTCAGTGAGTACTGCCTTCTCCATCACTGCTACAAACGTCTTCAATTAGAATAGGGAAACCTTACTGTACAGCCAGGGCTTCAGTCCTTGTTCAAATCTCTTTACCTACGTTAGTCCGTACTGACTTGATATGGCGCAAACCTTGCCAATTCGTTCAACTTAGCAGCATACTCAGATACCGTCATCGTTCTTTACTTTAGTTCCAGAAACTGCACTTCTAACTGACTCTTCGAATTCTCCGGGAAATAGGTCTCGAAGAACAACTCCTTAAACCTATCTCAGGTCATCACTCCTGGCCCTTCACGAGTTTTATAGGCCTACCACTAATAATTAGCTTCTGTTTTCAACATGAATGTTGTGAAAGCAGTCTTTTGGTCATCCCCTACCCTAGCGACATCGAACACCTTTTCTATCTCCATAATCCAGGTCTGTGCTTCGACTGGATTCATGGACCCACGGAATTTCGGTGGTCCAATCGCCTTGAAATCCTTAAACGTTGTACTATGGTTTTGTGGTTGAATTTGCGCAGCGCCTCGCCAAGAGCGTCACTAGTTGTTGAACGGGGTTACCATCAACATTGTCGTTATTGGTTCCTTCAGTGGTTCTCTGTCGTGGTGGTTGACGTCTGGGAGGCATTTTCTGTTAAAATACATTCATTAGATTATTATTCAACTCTTTTTAAGTAATTTCTACTTAACTTGTCTCCAAAAAGAAATAACCACGTAACACATAACACTTTGAATAAAGTAACAACTTTTATTTATTCATAACCTTTTTGAAAACATAAAATAATAGCATCACTGCTATCTACATTACTTTCCTGAACTATAAAAGTTTCAGGACAACAACATAGTCATATCCCATAAGTTGCATAACACTTGGGATTTACAATTTATTTAATATTTTATTCATCGTGCAACAACTACGATGTTCTACTAAGATACTGCTTGGCCCTACTATGTTCTTCCTCCATGACCCGAAACATTGTTCTGCGATCTAATATGTATGGTGGTAGCGTCTCGAACTGAATAGGATATCCCATGACCCGATCTTGAGCTCGATTAATTGCGGTGTTAAATAGTATTGGTAGCTTCTTCCTTCAGCTTGTTTTTCAGTTCAGCGACCTCCTCGATCAATTGTTCTTTTTCTCCTTCAGTCCGTACTAGTTTCTCCTAGGCATTTTTCAGTCGTTCCTCACGATCCTGGATCTCGCCGTCTTTTTGTGTCATTGCGGTCTGTTGTTCAGCTACTATTTCCTCCAACTCCTCAACTGTATCCTGAAGTTCCACGTTACGGTCGTAGACTTCATCATACATACAAGCAGCCATCGAGGTTAGTGGAGTCTCCTCCTCCTCGTCCTCGTCATCCTAATCCTCCTGTGGCAACTCAATGGGATCCTCCTCATCCATTTCCACGTCATCATCCTCATCTTCAACTACGGTGACCAACGAGGCTTACTCCCGTGGCAGTAGTTGTTCCCAAACTACCTGAATGTCGCGAGGTTCCTCCTATATAGGCATTTCAGGTCCCTCCTCCCTAGCTTGACTGGATTTTCCGTTATTAGTCATCCTGACAACAAAGTTTTAAAGTTTTTAATTATTAATCATTACTACTCGATACTCACGAGTACATAGACTATAAACACATAAGCACATAAGTGTTTTATTAATTCTTCCTTAAAACTCGATAAGAGTTATCTCCACTATCTTTTCAAAGGTTACTTCCTAAGGCTTTTCCCCCCACCTAAGGTTCATAACCTAAAACTTTGATACCAACATGTGACACCCTCAAATCTCGTTACTTCATTTCCTCAAGATTTGGTGTTCACTTAATCGAAACATTCATTTCTAACTACCTAATCATAATAAAATTGAATAATAAAAACCTGCCCATACAGGATTAAACTTAAATAAAAATCTCCCAGGTTATCTAACCTTTAGTTATAAACATTCAAATGCGGAAATTAAATAAACTTCATTATAATCTTTAAACCAAAGTCTGATAATAAAACTATCAAAACTATTACAAGTCTTCAGTATTTGTTCATCTTTCCTTTTCCCTTACTGGTGCTAGGTACGTAACCCTTTTCAGCTTTAGCTGTAAGAAATTTTACAGGCAAGAGTGAGAAAACAAGGCACACTTGGAATAACAACAAGTAATTTTAAATTTTTACATCAATTACCAATACTAGGCTCAATAGAGCTGAACAATGTGTTCTATTAACTTTCTGAAAATTATAACATTCACTGAGGGTCTAATGACCATGAATCATGTCCACAGTTATAAGTAATATTTCAACTTTAACTTTAATCAAATATAAGACTATAAGGACTCCACGCACTTAGGAGGATCAACCCTTCGCATACAATGTATTGTGCATAACCATTTTAACGCTAAGCGAGAACCTCTAATAAAAGAGTTGTTCATCTCAGTATTTAGAATACAAGTCCGCACCAAAGTAGGTTTGGTTTGGATACATTACAAGGAAATTTAGAATTCAACGGTCATCAACTAAGGATTAGTTGAATACAAAAGAACTAACTGTATGCTATGGAATAATCATAACTGAATCGATGTTTGTAAATTAATATCATGCTTTTAGGAATAATCTAATAGCATAAACATTGAATAATCGTAACATAATTTGCTTGAACATTATTAAATCAAGGTTATTGAGAATTGGATACTAAGCATGCATATTGAATAGTAATTTGAATGATAAAGTTGTTCAACACTAGGATATTAAAATATAGCGACTTGCATGCTAAATCACAAGTTACATATTAAAGAAACTTGCTCAATATAAAATTATAAGATTTAGAATAATTGCATCCTCATGAACAATAGATACAAGAATTTTCTCAATAATATACAATCTAGCTCTACGAAAGTGAAAGTTAGCAACTTGCGTAATTATAATTTAATTAAAAACAATAAAGTACTCAACGAAATTAAACTTGCATAATAAAGTTTTTGGATTAGAGAACTTGCCTTGAGTACAAGCTAAACCTTACCACTTGAATCTCAATACCCTATATATATATATATATGTCATCATGACATAATTAGTCACTACCAACATTTTATATATATTAACCAGTATATATATCATGTAGGTTTAATTACCAATTCACATAATCGAATTACGTTAATACTAGTTAACCCTTGATAACATGTTTATTCTTCATTTAGTACTACTGAAATCATCATTTAACAGTCCTATTATTAACACATAACATTTATTTTCAAAATTTGTGTAAATAAATAAAACTGTCAGACCATTCTCGCTAACTTTCATTTGCGGCCATTCCGATTTATAATGTGGGTTGGCGCTACTTATTGAGTCAAGGTCATGACGTGAGACACAAAGCCATCGACAGGCCGTGGCATGGCACCGCAATGTCAAGACAAGCAAAACTTTCTTTGTTGGTCGTCTTTGTGGCGCCAAACTCCGTAATTCTACGACCAAACTCTAAGAATCAAGAAGAACAAAAGGCCAATTTGGCCTACAAGCTCTAATCTAACAAACTAATTACATGTAATACATACAGAGACTTCATGTAAACATATTGTAAAGACTCTTAACATGATTCTACCCATAAACTAACATAAACATCAAATTTATAATACCCAATTTCACTGTTTTTGATAAAAACTCCATTCTTGACATTTCTAATGAAAATCATCACTGTAACTTTGTTTTTCAATCAAAACAGTTAATTCAAAATATCATGTTTATATTTATTCATCCTCTTACAAATTAAATAGTCAATTTATAATTTAATCAATCACTAAATCCTAAATTTTTCTTTTAAACTAAGCAATATTATATATATATATATATATATATATATATATATATATATATATATATATATATATTTATATATATTCATATAAATTCACTATAATATATTTTCTTCATAAAACACATACATACATGAATTAATTTATCTATACTCATATATAACTTATGAAAACAACCTTTTACAAACAATTATCATACAAAGTTATATATATATCAACAATTCATCTTTTACAATAATTTTATAGAGAACTTTTTGGAAGAAGAAGAAGACAACAAAATTTTTAAGGAAAAGGTTTGGATGATACCTTGCATGCTAGATGATGAAGGTTTTCCTTTCTATGATCAACAATACTTCTTTCTTTAAATTCCTTTTATCAAAATCTGTTAGGATTCTCTCAAATTCTCTCTTAGTTTTTCTTTTTCTTTTTTTTTTCTTCTGAGACATTCTTTCTCTAGTCTAACATGCGTACTAGAATTATAACGTATAAGATATAATATATATTAATTATATAATATAAATATAAGTATAACTGATATCAGTTATAATATTTTTGAAAATCAAAAGCCATAAGGCTTGTTTGGTTACCCACTTAAAATATAATCCTTTAATCCTTATGCCTTGTTTGGTAAAACACTATTAGAATAAAGACTTAATATGCATTAAGACTTGTTTGGCCAAAACTAAATTAAACTCCTTTAATTAATTTTAATAACTCCTTTATAGTAAGATTCTTTTGTCACACCTTTATTTAATTTAATTTTAATAATCAATTTAATAAATTCAAATACTAATTTATTAAATTATTTTAACACATAAATTAATATCACATAATTATAATTTCCTTTGTAATTATAATTTTATTTAACCAACTACCACCTTATTTCAATTACAAATTCCTATTAATTATTATAATTCATTTAATCATTATAAGCTCTCTAAAGCTTAACTATTAAATTAAATTTGTATATAATCTCATAACAATTAATTTTTTTAACTCCTTAATTAATTACTTAACAAATAATTAACTAAATCAAATCAAATCAAATTGAACAATTATTTATTCAACAATAAACATATCCATTAAATACTTATATAATTCAATAAATATTTAATATTATAATTTAAAATTCTGGAATGTTACAAAAAATAAGAAAGAAAGAAAAGAAAAATAAATAGAAGACGGGGAATAAAGGCAAAGAGCCCCTGTCAATGAAAAAAAAGAGAGAGCATGAATACCCTATTCAAACCACTATTCTTGGTAAACGTTTGATTTGAGTTGGAACTTGTTTGTTTTTGAAATTTTCAAGTTTATTTTGTATGAATCCTAATAAGAGATTGATTATGTGCTGAATTTGAATTTCAATTAGTTAGCATGGATGTTGATTACACACACACACACACACTATATCAGTGATGACAGTCTAAGATTCGAGGATTGATAAGAAGTTATTGATGGGTTTTATTATGAAGTGTTGTAGTGTTTGCTTGATTGTTCTGAGGCCGAAGGAATAAATTTAATTCTATGATATTGTTGGATTCATAAACATATAGTTAGATACATTACATCTCATTGTATTGTATAATATTTAGTTTGTTTGATTGCATGTGCTCGAGGACTAGCACGTTTTAAGTTTGGGGGATTTTGATAAGTGGAATTTATATCCATGAATTGGTTCCTAATCCAAGCTTAATCGGTGTTAATTACTCATGTTTATGTTCTATTTTACTTGTTAAATATTATTTAATGTGTAGGTGTGGTGGTGTAGCGTTTGAGCATCAAAGAAATGCATTTGTGGCAATAATGTGGCAAGGAAAGGAGAATTCAAGAGCAAAAGCTAAGTCAGATTTTTCACCCTACCCCCGTCGGGGTGGGCCTCTTTTTGCCTTGTACCCTCGTCGGGGCGGGGGTTCTTCAGCTATACATGACAGGGCATATGCCCACCGGGGTGGGCTATTCCTATATAATTACCCCCGCCAGGGCGGGGGGTGCCGAAACTGGACTCTCCCATCTTATTTCAAACACTGCTGGAAAGAGGATTGTGGGACTTGGATGCCATAAGGACTCTATTTTACATTGGATTTTGCCTAGACTTCATGGGTGGATATTGTTAGAGTTTATGCCCTAGAGGTCAATTATTTGATATAATTGCTTAACGTTTTGATATTATATTTGATTGAATAAATGAATAATTTTATTATGGTTTTATTTACTATGTTATATAAATGTTAACATAATAAAAACTCTTAGAATAGTGATACAAATTATATAGTTTCAAGTATGTGACTTGAACATGAGATTATATAATTACAATTAGTATCATTGTTCTTAAATGTCCGT
Source organism: Panax quinquefolius (assembly GCA_020205615.1). NCBI lineage: Eukaryota > Viridiplantae > Streptophyta > Magnoliopsida > Apiales > Araliaceae > Panax > Panax quinquefolius. The sequence continues at coordinate 72,610,666 of CM035171.1, read as the reverse complement.
AGTCGAGTATCATTATTGATGGGACAACAATGATGCATTAAGACTTGTATGTGGATTGACTGATGACCAAATCTCATTTGTCATAAATATATGAGATATTAAGTCAATGCATAGGTACATGTTAGAGAACGATGTACTGGACAAACCCACTATGAGAATTCTATATGGAGCTTTAAGCGAAGTGTCATTAGCAATTCTCATAGTGACAATAATGTAATGGTCCTCCAACCTGAAATCACTATATTTCTACACGGGAATTTATGTACTTTGATATCATCAAATGTCACCTTTAATAGGGTGGACTATAAAGGTTATTATTGGGTACATCATGAATCGTGTGAGGAATATGGTGATCTAGATGGAATTTAACCATCCTATATATTAGGGGTGATATCCATAGGCCTCTTGATTGAGTAGGACTATGAAATGCATGGCCATGCTCAAATAGTGATTTGTTTCATATAGTTTACTCATTGATCAAGAAAAACTCAGATTAAATTATGAAGAGTATGACACATTCCATGACTAGAGTTTAATCTAGGATATTAAGGTTAAAAGGATTAAATTATATTGAAACATTGGTCACAAAAAGGTTGCATCGAATCATCGATCTTATTATTACTTGGGTAGTAGTGTTGCATTACTAGATGCCGCTCACTGTTTATAATTTTATAATATTATTTTAAAATTATTGCCAACGTAATAATAACCTATAGGGTCACACACATAGAACGTAATTAAAAGGGAATTAATTTAAATTGTAAAGATTTAAATATGTCAATATGATTGATAGTATTTAAATTACGAATTTAAATTAATAGGATAATTTATGTATATAGGCCTATTAATTAAGTAAGACTTAATTAAGATATATATATAAATTCAGATTTTAATAATATTAGGTTTTGATTAATTTCTCCTAACTCCTATATATGTATGATATATATCAGTCATTTTAGGGATTACGTCAAAATACAAAACCCTAGCCGCTCTTAGAGAGAGACTAGAGAAAACAGTTTCAAAAATCCTCATCCTAGGTGGCTAGTACCGCGGTTCCTTCTTCTGCAGATCGTAGGACGATTCGCGGAGCGTTCGTGTGGATACCGTAGAGACGCAGTTTGTTTGGATTGCGTTGGAGATTCGATCGCATCAATTCCTGCTTCATAATCGGTATAATCTTTTACACACTAAATTAATTTTTGTTTTGCATGGATCCTGTTTCGGTTTCGAATTATTTTGTTCAATTTATTTTCCGTTGTGCATTGCTTTGATGTGCCAAAAACCCTACAGATATATGTTGCTTAATAAAAAACAAATTGATCATCATGCAAGGAATTAACAGCAATTAATCACATATTTCCATATTGAGCAACGGAGTGAAGATTTTGAAGAACGTTCATATCGTTTGCGAATTAAGGCTAAAGTGAAGGATTTCCGCATTATTCTTCTCCTTTTGTTTTATTTCTGTAATTGAGAAGATGTTATCTTTAATTTATTTAGTTATTATTTCATTTATGATGAACTAATTACTTTTTAGGCTTAAGACGGATCTTTAAGTGGAACGATGATTATGTAATCTTTGATTTCAGTTTAATAAGCTATTATCCGATTTATCTATATTAATTTGAGGTTGAATTTATGAATTGCCTGATCAACAATTCTTTGTGGACTTATATGAACTCGAGAGATGAAATATGGGTCTAGACTTAGTTAATATAGCATGTATTCTTGATTTATGTGATTGAACAGAATCTTGAAGAATGTTAGGGTAGAGATATACTTCACATCGCATGTAATCAGATAAAAAGCTTGAACTTCAACCTTATTTAATTATAATTCACATAGAGATATAGTAAGTTAGTTGATTAAGGTGTTTAACGTAATTCTATCTTAATTGTGGATTTGGGTTAATAAGGTATTAGTACATCGAGAGGTGGTTAGTGCTACGTACGTGTTCTTGATTAATAAACTGGGATAGTGAGTTAAACTGGAATAAAGGTGTAATAATCTGAGTAATGCTTAGAGTGAAGTTGAAAGCCTAATTCTCTATTATTTGTTTGAAAATTCAGTTTTAAGCGTTTACTAATTGTGTGGTGATTTTAATAGTTTTAATACTGTTAGTTACAAACTAGAAATTGATTAGTTTAATAAAATTAGGATTAATAGGAAATTGGTAATTGTGAGGTTTAAATTCTATTTACAGTCTCTGAGGGAACGATACTCTACTTACTATTATATTACTTGTTGACCACGTATACTTGTGTGATGTGCATAATTTGATTATACCCAACACTATTCACGAAGTATAATTTTTCTTGTGGAATTTCTACCTTTTTGTGTAGGGATTACTATTCACCTGTACGACACTATTCAAAAATACAGCACTATTCACAAAAAAATTAAAATTTTCTTTTCTTTATCCAAGTTGTCTATTATGGTTATTATCTTTGATTGTATCAATGTTTTTATCTTTATTCTTGAATTTTGATCCATAATTGATTATTTTGGAGTATTTTTGAACTTGGATAAACTAAAGTACGAATCCCTAATCTTTGATCTTTTATCTCACTGGATTCGTTTTCTTTAAGATATTTTTCATCATCCTCGGTCCTAAATGATGATATTACTGAATATCTTTGGCGTATAGTGCAAAGATGAATGATTACCTGATGAATATCTTTCGCCCGTAGTACAAAGATGAACAGGTGTTGAGATGAACATGACCAACTGGTGATACAATATCTTTGGCCTGTAGTGCAAAGATGAATATTTGATTCAGGATGTATATTGATTGATGTTACAGGGATAAAATATTGATGATGGACTTTTAAATTCATAGATGATAGTAGATTTCATTCTCTACTTAACTCTTCTAATGAATTGTTGTTTCTGCTGCAGTTGTTGATCTGAAACTTATTGTCTATTATATTCTATAAGATTTTTCCTTGTTGAAGACTAAGGATAATTTGTTGTACATTATCTTAGTCATAATATTCTTTACTGAGCTAGTTGAGCTCAACCTTTTTCCTTTTTGTTCCATTTTTCTTAGTAGGCGAGAATATAGCGGGAACTAGTCGGGGTGTGGAGTGATGTTTCAATGTAGTTGTTTTAGTAGTCCTCACTATTTTGTAAAATAGTGTATCAATAATTGCAATGAGGACTTATTTTAGTGTGGATATTGTCTAGAAGAAAATATTTGTATTTAAACTCACAGTATATTTGTTGCCGTATTTTTCACGACAATTGTAATAATGAAGTTATAGTTGTTTTCTGTACCATGTATTTGGTGACCCAGAATGGGTGATGTATACCTATTTTGTGGGCGTCACAGTAAAACTAAAACATGGAAGACGTTGTGGACATTCTCGAGCATCGGAGGTAAGGCTACCTCATACGCAACTTCTCCAATCCTTCGCAGTACCTCAAAGGGTCAAATGAACCTTGGGCTTAATTTCCCTTTTTTTCAAATCTGATCTTTCCCTTCCAAGGAGAGACTTTTTAGAAACACATAACTACCAAATTCGAACTCAACATTTTTAAGGTGTGGATTGGCGTATTTCTTCTGCCTATCTTGAGTTGCTACCAGTCTTGTTTGGATCACTTTAACTATCTCTGTTGTCTACTGTACCAGTTCTTGGCCTAGTAATTGTCTCTCGCCCACTTCATCCCAGTATAGAGGAGTTCTGCATTTTCTGCCATATAACGTTTCATAAGGCGGCATGCCAATACTTGCGTGGTAACTGTTGTTGTAGCCGAACTCTATGAGCGGTAGATGATCATCTCAATTTCCTTTAAAGTCCATTATACGAGCTCTTAACATGTCTTCTAATGTTTGAATCATTCTTTAACTCTGCCCATCTGTCTGAGGGTGATATGCTGTACTCATTCTCAACTGCATACCCATGCATTCCTGTAGTTGTTTCCAGAAGTTCGATGTAAAGCGCGAATCCCTATCGGAAATAATTGAAACCGGGACACCGTGTCTCGAAACAATCTCTTTTACATATAACTTTGCCAACTGGTCTAAGTTGAATTTTATTCTGATCGGAAGGAAATGTGTGGATTTCGTCAATAGGTCAACGATAACCCATACTGCGTCATAGCCTTTCTGCGTCATAATCCACTGTAATATGTTCCCACTCCAATTCTGGGATCTCTAACAGTTGTAGCAACCCACTTGGCCTCTGATGTTCTGCTTTCACTTTCTGACATTTTCAGACATTTAGCAACACACTCTGCAACATCTCGTTTCAAATTTGGCCACCAGAAATGTTGTCAAAGATCTTGGTACATCTTGGTACTACCAGGGTGAATCGAATATTAGGAGCTATGAGCCTCGCTCAAAATGTCTTCCTTAATCTCTAGCACTGACAGTACCCAAATTCTGCTTTTAAATCTCAGTATTCCTTCATTATCCATCTTGAATCTAGGTTCGATTCCTTCGGATATCTTCTTTTTCACCATCTCACATTCTTCGTCATGAAGTTAAGCCTCCTTAACTTTATCCAGTAAGGTTGTACCAGATTGCATCTGGAACAATTTCTCGTCAATCTCCATAGGATACTTCACTTCCAACTCCAGCTTCTCCATTGCTGAAATCAGCCCCTCCTAAGCGGTCAACATCATCAATTTCTCCCTACCCTTTCTACTTAAGGTGTTGGCAAACACATTTGCCTTACCCGAATGGTTTAAAATCTCACAACCGTAGTCCTTAATTAACTCCAACCACCTTCTTTGGCGCATATTCAAGTCCTTTTGTGTAAAAATATATTTCAGACTCTTGTGCTCTGTATATATTTCACACTTCTCCCCATAGAGATAATGTCTCCAGATCTTCAAAGCAAATACAACCGCAGCTAATTCCAAGTCATGGGTCGGATACCCCTTCTCATAGTCCTTCAGTTGTCATGACGCATACGCAATGACTCTGCCATTTTTCATAAGCACACAACCAAGTCCTTTATGCGACGCATCACTAAAAACCACAAAATTTCATGTGTCATTCGAAAGAGATAACATATGTTCTTGAAAGCTTTCTTCATACTTTTCCGTCCACGCGAATTTCACAGCTTTCCTAGTCAAATTCGTCAGTGGGGTTGCGATCTTTGAAAAGTCTTGAATGAATCTTCTGTATTAACCTGCAAATCCAAGAAAACTTCTTACTTCCGACAGTGTTTTCGACTGCTCCCAATTCATCATAGCTTCGAATTTGGATGGATCTACCAAAATTCCGTCCTTATCAATCAAATGTCCAAGAAATTGTACCTGCTCAATCCAAAAATCTCATTTTGAAAACTTGGCATACAACTTCTCCCTTCTCAATGCCTCTAACATTACCTTCAAATGCTCTACATGTTCTTCCTTGGTCTTCGAGTATACCAAAATGTCATCGATAAATACCACCATGAATTTGTCCAAAAATGGATTGAACACTCCATTCATTAAGCCCATAAATGTTGCAGGAGAATTCGTTAGACCAAATGACATCACTAAAAATTCGTAGTGACCATATCGCGTTCTGAACGCTGTCTTCGGTACATCCTCTGGCGTCACCTTCAGCTGATGAGAACCACTCCTCAAGTCTATCTTGGAAAAGTATTTCACTCCCTTCAATTGATCAAACATGTCGTCGATCCTCGGTAATGGATATGTATTCTTAATCGTGACCTTATTCAGTTCCCTATAGTCGATGCAGAGACGCATCGTTCCGTCCTTCTTCTTCAAAAATAACACTGGCGCTCCTTGTTGGGTAAAATCTATGTACGCTCAACACGCAAGTATACGCGGTCAACAAGTAATAAAGTGAAAGTAGAGTATCGTTCCCACAGAGAAATTAGTAAGAATTTAACCCTCACAATTACCAGCTTCCTATTAATCCTAATTTTGTTAAACTATTCAATTTAATGCTTAAAATTATTAAAAACTAATATTACGAAAAATACTAAGATCACAAAACAATCACAAATCTCAAAAACTAAAATTTCAAACAAGTATTGGAGAATTAGGCTTACAACTTCACCCTAAACTTCACTCTGATTATTAACCTTTATTCCAGCTTAATTCACTATCCCAGTTTATTAATCAAGAACATGGAAGTAAAATTAGCCACCTCTCGATGCACTAACACCATATTAACTCAAATCCACAATTTAGATAGAAATAAGTTAAACACCTTAATTAACTAACTCACTATATCTCTATGTGAATTACAATTAAAGAAGGGTTAAGATCAAGTTTTCTATTCGATTGCATGCGATGTTAAGCATATCTCTACCCTAACATTCATCAAGATTCCATTCATTCACAGAATTCAAGAACACATGCAATATTAACTAAGTCTAGACTCGTACTTCCTCTCTCGAATCCATACAAGTCAACAAAGAATTGATGATCAGGCAACTCATAAATTCAAGCATAAATTGATATAGATAAACTGAATAATAGATTATTAAACTGAAAATTAAAGATTACACAATCACGTTCCACCTAACGATCCATTATAAGCCTAAAAAGTAATATAGTTCATCATCATGGAATTAAAAACTGAATTAATCAAAGATAACATCCTTCCAATTACAAATATAAAACTAGAGAAGCAGAATAAATTCAGAACACTCTTCACTTTAGCCTTAATCTGCAATTGATATGAAAATCCTCTTCAAAATCTTCACTCCAATGCTTTTGCTGTAAAAATCTGTCTTCAATCAACGTGTGTTTGTTTTTCAATATCCAACACTGAGCATAAAATAATAACACACTTCAGCTCCAACACCACCAATTCTAATCCATTCCCAACTCATCATATAGGAATTCTAATGAAAATCCAACTCCTAATCAAACCCAACAAATCTTTAGTCATAGAATCCCAACTACATGAAATAACCTCCTTGTCAACTCCTACTATAGACATATTATATAAAGAAATTATATCTCCCATCACAACTCAAATTCCAATAATTAAAAAAATAACCCAACATGATCCGTCTGACTGGGGCTTCCCGAGCCGGGTTTGCATTAGACATTAGAGACAAGCACGCTATGTAATGTAAACAATTTCTTCTGCAGGTCTCCCCACGTCTCTTTGCTCTTCATCATGGCGCGCCCCACGCCGGTCCTGTAGAATGTGTAGCTTTGCTTGATCTTTCTTCTAATGCTAGCATTTTGATGTGCTCACTAAATATCCTACAACTAGAACAAAAACCTATCAAAAGCAACATGAAATAATCAAACAACTAACAATATAACAAGCTAAATAAAGATAAATCGTAGGTTAAAAACCTACTCATCAAATTCCACCAAACTTGAAACATTATTTGTCCTCAAGAAAAACGATATGCAATGCAACTAACTAAGCTAAACTACGAATCCAGTATTAAGACAGAATATAGTTACTCATACAGCCTTAGAGAAATTAAGCAAACTTAACATTACTTCACATCAAAACCAATCAATAATTCCTTATCAATACTCAAATCTTAAACCGTTATTACTGGTATAGTGTGTTTGTGCTCAACATTCATTCTAACTGACGTGAATGCAAATTTACTACATACGTAGTCTCTTAGAAGGCATCATACAGTGTAAACTCAAAATTTTCAAAAATAGACGAAATCCAATTAAAATCAAACAATCACCAATATCAAGGGTCCAACTGGGGTACTTATGCTTTCTTTTTCGATCACGGGGGCTTTTTGCTCTTATTTCCCGTTTTTTTCCCGCAGTGAGTGTGTTTTACGTTCCATCTCATGCCTGTGTTTATGGGGAGTGCATTTCACATTTCTTCTCGACCCACCACATGACTCAATTTATTCAACTTGGGAGGATTCCCATTATTATTATTTATTTATTTTTATATTTAGAAGCTTATATACCCCACTTTTCCCCCAATCTTAGGTTTTTGCCTAATTTTCGTCTTCCCTACCTATCCTTGTCATTCTTTCCTTTAAACTAGTAATATCCTTTTAAAATTCCTTATGTATTAATTTGAACTAACCAATCCACATAAGTGTTATTAACGTGCTAACCTTATTATACCAGTTTCAAACAAGCAAAAGATCCAATTCATAACAAAAATTACATCAAAGTTCTAATATGCAGCACTGTAATTGTCTATATAATTCCAATCTCATCATTGGCCAAGAATAAACTTTTACTATATAATAACTGGATTCATGCAAATTAAACTACATGCAAAATTATTATTATTATATATATATATATATATATTTAGATATTAATTTATCAAACTAAAAGACATGAAAAACAAAGAAACTAACTAACTAACATGATTTTTAAATCTTCACAACTGAACATTCAGAAACATTAACCCCCCCCCCCCCCCCAAACTTAAATCAAGGAATGTCCCCATTACGACAAAATAAATCAATTAAAAACATGAGGACTTCCTTGAAAAATGAGTCACTGCTCATCGTCATCCGAAGGAAGATATGCTGGAAGGACATGAGGAACAGGCATGACCACCAGATTGGCATTGGGATTGCAACAAGAAAACGCACCAGCAAGCATGCCGAAAGTATTTACATTGTACTGATGCATCAAATCTTGACGTTGAGCCAACCACAAAAATTGATTCTTTGAACCGCGAGGTTGTTTCTCATCCATTGGTGCAGCTGCAACTGGGGGTGAGGGATGGTGAATCATAATATAACCTTCTCCTCTTAGATGAGATCTTGCCCCCTCCCATGCCTTGTACTCTTCAATTGTAGCATGGTCGATTATAGCCATTGGTTATTGAATAGGTTCAAAAGGATGCCACTTCACCCCAACTTTTCGGCATAAATTAGTAATTATGAAACCATGTAGAAGACCCCCCGTAGTACTCCCTCGTAGCAGCCGATCAATGGAATCCTGAATACATCCACCCACATCCACATTGTAAAACACAATGGAATTATTCACACGGTAATGGTGGTGAACAATCCCACATAATAGGCATGCCCTTTCCTTAGTTACATCATTTTGGTGGCGTGTGGGCATTAAACGGGCACAAAGGAATGCATACCATGCTTTGCAATACCGACTAAGTGCGGAGTGAAGAAAACTTATCTTTTCATCCGTTCCGGCTCGAGTCACCCATTGAGTTCTCAGTTTGCACAATCTTATAATCAACTCATCCAGATCTGGAAAACCATCTTCATATCGTTCAGTATTTGGTGTCTCCAACCCAAAATACGCGTTGATGGCATCGACATGAAAAGCCACAGGTTAACCCCGAACCATGACAACGTGATTGACATGCTCCATTGCATTGGCATAAAACTCTTTCACTATATTAATCACCGCTGTAAGTGGTTGCTCTACTAACTGGAACCAATTACGTTCCACAATCATCAATTCCATATCATCATCCAAGTTAGTATCTGGCTTCAATCCTCGTTCTAACACCAAATTCTTGTTGTTTGCAGATGATTTGAACCTTGCCTCGACCCCCTCACTAACAAATTTTGTGTGATCATACTGAGCCCGAGCAGTGGAGGTGGAAGGACGTTGTCTCTTATGTGAAGACATGGTGTTTTAGGTGAATTATAGGCTACAACTTTGGTTCAAGAATTTTGTCGAACAGTTGGTGGGCGTAAGGGTTAATTCCCCCAAATTTGGCTTCTAGGAACTATCACTCTTCAAAAATGATTTGTGTTTCCCCCTTTGTAATGATGCCCCAATTTGTAAGAATTTGTGCAGCACATGTGATAACCCGGAATTTTGGATTGTCCAGAATTTAGGTTTAAAGAATTAGTTATTAATAAAATAAATTTTTATTAATACTATTTTATGCTATGTGTTTATTAATCGTTCTATAACCTAGGATGATTATAAGCCGGGAGGATTCTGGCTACGAGCTAGATTGAACGAGTAAGAATTTTCAAGACAAAAATGAATGTTTTCAAGGAACAAAAATATTTCTAGGGAAAAAGACGAAATAGGCACTATTCATCCGTTTCTAGTCGGAGATTTATTTTGAATTTCTGAGAAACGCGTAATGATAGAATTCTAAGACATGATGGAATATTCAATAATATTTCAGTTATGGCAAAAACAAAGTTTTCTCCTGCGGACTTAAAACTTAAGGGTTATGAAAAGTGAGTTTTGAGAATTTAATGATTACGTATAATAATTAGGGTTATTATGCGTGAGAAATACGAGTATGATACTAGTTATTATACGAGTATAGTAATAAGATTATTACGATGTATAATACGAATATCGTATGAACTATATACGAAGAAAATTCGAGAATGAGATGCGTAGAATACGATTAGTCTTAATAGACTTTGAGTTCATGGACTTTGTAGAATCCAATTGGACTTGGATTATGTCAAGCCCAACGCTTTGTGAAATCAAGCCCAAGATAGGCCTAATAAGAATTAAGGTTACGGCCCAAACCAAGAAAATAAACCGCGGATCGAACCGATGGGTAACTGGATGGGTAATAACCAATGGGGCAACCCATGGGGTGACCCATGGAGCTTGTGGGCTGGCCACTTGGCCACCAAGTAAAGTGGTTACTTGGTGGCTAAGCCATGAATATTAAGGAGGTGGGGGATAATGACCAAATTGCCCTTAGCTTTGGTTTTCAATAAAAGGAAGCTTAGATTTCATTTTAGTAGGATTTTGAAAATCATACACCTTAGAGAGAGAGCTTGAGAGCTTGGAGAAGAAGAAGAAGGAAGAGCATGAGCATGAATGATCGGATCGAAGGTGATCGTGAATTAGAAAAGCTTGCGAATCGCCGACTTTGTCTAGTGGAAGAAAAATAAAGAAGAGAGGTAACCTAAAACCTAATCAAATTTAAGTTTTCTTTAAGTTCTATATTTAAAAACATAACTTAATGAAGATAAGAAGTAGATAATGTTAGAAATGATTTCATATGATTGAAATCGTAAGAAAATAAAGAAATAGGAATTAGAAGTTTATTTTATAAATTTCTTAAGGAAGTATAAGAGTCGTAAGGACTTTGAGCGATCCAAATAAATCTTATGAACGAGTAGGTGAAATAAGTAAGTAATGGTGTTCTATAACATCACATTCCAAGAAAAAGTGAAATCGTAATCCAAAATATCGATTAAAATGAAGAACGAACGAAGAACGCGAAGAACACACGAAGAACACGAAGAACGTTGTTGATGGACAAATTTAAAACCATCGTAGGATAATTGTTGTTGATGGACAAGTTTAAAACCATCATGTATAAGATAGTTGATTATTGCTTGGTTAGGAATGGTAGAAACGTTCATGAAGAACATATTAAAATTTAGCTATAACGAAGTTATGGCAAAATTTTTGTAAAAGACAAACGAGAATTAGAAAGTTAGTAAATGAACTCGAACATGTAGGGTTTCATAAGGAAGTAAGATAACGTAGAAAACATGAGTCGTAGACTCAAGAACGAACGAGTTCTGAGTTCGGATGACCGAATTACGGACGAGAAAACGAAGAACGTTAAAAACATAAAATGAATGAATGATGAAGATCAAGCCAATCGAATGGCACTTTAACGGATTCAGAACGAAGTTTTGTCCAAGGGGTATTGAAGTACATAAGATAAGGAGGAGAATGACTTTGGAATGACCTCATTCCGAGTTATAACGAAGGAGTTATGAGATCATAAAGTATGTGTCTTAAACTTGATTCAAGACTTAGGAAATTTTCTAGGGTTTGTGCTCGTGCCAGCATGGCCATTTGAGCCTTGGAGAGATGTAGGCAGCATGAAGCTTGGCCATCACCATCGGGCAAGTGGAGTGGAGCAACGCGAGAGGTAATGAAGTGTTTGTAATCGTAGAGCGCTTTAATAAAGGAAAAGGGTGACGTAGGTGTAAAGCATATAGACGCTATGAACACAACGTAGTTGCAATGAACGATCGGTCTTAGCATACAACGAATAGTATGGCTTCGACATTAAGACAGAACAATGAACATGGGGTTCATGGGATGGATAACGAAAGAAAGCGATTAAAATCTTGAGTAAAGGTTGAATGAGAGATTAAGAGACGAGCAACGTGAACAATGAATACGTAAACAATTCTCGTGAATCATATTCGCGTCAGACGAACATTTAAAGTGTACAATGGTGGTATGACTTAGATGTTGACGAAAGTAGTAAGTAAGATATAAATTATCATAAAAATCCATAGCGAACGGTAATAAGATTAATGAAAGTCCGAATGTAAGTCGAATAGAGAATGTTATAATGAAGTAAGCATTAAACACTTTAGCCAATGTGAGGGTTGAGTGTACGCGATTATTAAACATTCGGAACATACACTCCGTGTATGGTTTGACAATAAGGTAATGAAGAAGAATTGAATCAGACATTGTAAGATTTAATTCAGTTATTATAAAATGTTTAACGCTATGACCTCATAGTGTTAACATTGAATGATTGTTCTGAGTATACAAAAGACTTTATGACTTAGACGATAAAGAATGAATCCTGAGGTATGGCATTTCATTGCCAGATAGCCGTAAGGAATAAGAATTGACTTAACGAACATTATAGTTTAATGGTTCAGATAGGTTAAGATAAAGTTAGGTTATAGTACAATCGTAACCTTTGATGGTTTACATATGGGAGCTAGGCTAAACATTTCCTTCCGAGAGTGAAGGTATATACAAAACTTGCAACCGATCTAACTCACTGTTGTGGGCAGTGTTGATGAGACGGGAACTTGTTTGTTGGTTGTTTGTGGGAAACCACTCAGATTACCATATGGAATACTAGCAGAGATGCGATTTGTACTGAGTCTTATAGAAGAGTTATAAAAAGAAGATAAGAATCTAAATCATCAAAGATGATGATCGTATGAGTAAGAAATCTCCATATGTTATGAAGCCGTAAAGCGGTAGAAGAAAGTTGGTCACGTATACTTAGATTACAAGAACGTGAACCCTAAAAAGTAAAGTTAAGTAAACCAATGCATAAGTCAAGTATATGACTAATTGGTGTACGCATTATTTCCTTATGTGTTATATAGGGATTTGGAATGAGCAGTTCAGCATAAACTATAAGCTGTAGCTATGCGTAAGGCATGTTTCCTAACTTCATTCATATTATATGAATGCTAGTTTCTTAAACTTCTCAGATGTTGAACTTGAGAAGTCTTGTCTATGTGCATATGTGCGATGTGTGTACAAGGTGGTAGTATGTATGAGGCCTGGTGCCACAATTTTAACACTTCGGTGTTTCTATGAGATGAACTGTTCTGTGATTGAGCTATTCAATACAAGTATGTTCTATTTATACATGAACCATTATTGTTCAGTCTGTGCTAATGATTCTAGCCAGACAGAATGTGTATAAAAAAGGTAGAAGAATGGAAGTATTTCAAAGTGTATGCGACTGATGTATTAAGATGATAGGAATCGAGACTATTCCTATTATTCAAGGTGCTTCATAACCTTTTTTCGGTTATCGAAGTTCTAAAGAATGTTTAAACTCTTGAAGTTGTTTGTTCAACTGTTATGACTTGCTGGGCAATTGAATGCTCACACTTGCTTTAAATGAAAAACATTTTCAGCGAACGATGTTAGAAAGAACTTAAGGATCCCGTAAAGATAAAGTTGATCGGTATCCAGACGAAGTGTCATTCAGTATATGAATGTGCGTGAAGAGCAAGCCAAGACATGTAATGTAGAATAATTTAATTGAATTATAGATTAGTTTAATGACTTGATATATATCCTTGGTTGCGGATATAAGTCACTCTTGTACGATGTAAAGAATAATGTTATTATCAATATTTGTAATGGAAGAGGTTATAAGGTTTCCAGAACCTGGGATTTAAGAATATTTATTGTTATATTTAACTATATAATGACATATGTTTGGTAAGAAGTGGGACCGTGATACACGGAATCCGGGTGTGAGAATAGACCTGATTTCGGGGCGTTATAGAGTGGTATCAGAGTTGATAGGTTATAAACCTTAGGTATGAGTACCTAAGACTATAATCGTAGAGAGAAGGATAAGAAACTCACCACGTGATCATAGTAAATCGTAGTAACAGATGAGCTATTAAACGATGAATGATTTATAGCTAATGCTATGAATGAATGGTACTACGAAGTAGTACGGGAAGAAGAACTCAGATTGAGATGTAAAGGATAGAATACGAATTAAAGAAAATTTGTATTAAGTAAAGAGAAATTTGAATTTGTAAAATTTCAATTGAGGACTCATTTGATAGCTGAGTTGTATGAACCTTTGTTATGGGCAGAGGTTTGTGCTTTGGTGTAACAACTGCACAGTTTATTACAGTGATAATCATTAGAATTGGTCACGCTATTAAGATGTATATGACGAGAAGGTGAATCTTTTCTCATGTATATACGCGATAGGTAGAGAATGTTAAGATAGGTGTGAGTTCTTGAAACTCGTACTTATGAAAAGTTTGTGACTCATAATTATATGTTATGTTTCTGAGACCTAAGCATGTGGATAGTCCTTGATTTGTTCTTGGATTACATATTGCGAAGATAAGTTCATAAACACATATGGTTGTGGAAAGTTCCTAAACACATAAAGTGTGGTAAGTTGATGGACTATACTAAGGTATAGGAATGTTTAGACTAAAAACAAAGTATTTTTAGTATGCTGAGCATTGAAGGTGCTAGAGGAGATTAAGTATTGTTGCAGTAGGACAATGAAAGAACATGGAGAATAGGATATTCCAAGTCATCTAGCTATGCTAAATTTCAAACTTTATTAAAATCGTGCCTATGTGTACATTTCAAAAAGGAAAGAATTGGTTCAACTTTTGGAACCAACAGATTTTAAAAGAGCTATTCTGGGTATGTCTATGCTAATTGCTTCGGCTAGACAGAAATTGATTTAAAATATCAAAACGAATTTTATATCATCCGTTCATTTGATGCAATGATGGTAAAAAGAAGGAGTTGTTAATGCAATTGAACCTGGTGTTGGATGTGATCTTAGGATCAACAACCAGCTATGGTTTGATGTATAATGATGAAGTCACATACTGACGAAGTCCTCAACGTAGTGTGAAAAGTACGGTATCATGACGTCATAAAATGTTTTGATGTATTCTGAAAAGAAAATAGAGCTTTCTTAAAGAAGTTGTGCCAAACTAAATATTTTCTAGTGCGAAATCTAATGATTAAGTTTGAGGTGAACATACCCCGAAATGGGGTTATACGATAGGTTGATCACCTACGTATGGAAGAGGTAGTTTACTTTCTTGGTGATTGTAAACTGACCGTTAAAAAAGAGTTTACGGTGAAATGTTGTTTAACCTAGTAAGAGTTCATGGTCGATTTGACCCCTCAGCAAAAGTATGAAACATTTTAAATGAAATTTTATATTCCTCGTTATTCCTTCTACTTCATGATTCTTGATAGGTTATGGAGGTTAGGAATGATGGAAAGATAAGAATTTCGTTGAAGAGAAGTTGAGAATAAGGGTAAACTAAAAATTTTGAGGACGAAATTCTATGAAGAAGGGGAGAATGTGAGGACCCGAGTAAGGGTTTGGTTTTATGAAATTCTGAGGATGGAATTTTTATAAGGAGGGAAGAATGTGATAACCCAGAATTTTGGATTGTCCAAAATTTAGGTTTAAAGAATTAGTTATTAATAAAATGAATTTTTATTAATACTATTCTATGTTATGTGTTTATTAATCGTTCTATAACCTAGGATGATTATAAGTTGGGAGGATTCTGGCTACGAGCTAGATTGAACGAGTAAGAATTTTTAAGACGAAAATGAAAGTTTTCCGGGAACAAAAATATTTCCGGGGAAAAGGACGAAATAGACACTATTCATCTGTTTCTACTCGGAGATTTATTTTGAATTTCTGAGAAACGCGTAATGATAGAATTCTAAGATATGATGGAATATTCAATAATATTTCAGTTATGGCAAAAATAAAGTTTTCGCTTGCGGACTTAAAACCTAAGCGTTAGGAAAAGTGAGTTCCGAGAATTTAATGATTATGTATAATAATTAGGGTTATTATGCGTGAGAAATACGAGTATGATACTATTTATTTTATGAGTATAGTAAAAAGATTATTACGACGTATAATACGAATATCGTACGAACTATATACGAAGAAAATACGAGAATGGGATGCATAGAATACGATTAGTCTTAATGGACTTTGAGTTCATGGAATTTGTAGAATCCAATTGGACTTGGATTATGTCAAGCCCAATGCTTTGTGAAATCAAGCCCAAGATAAGCCCAATAAGAATTAAGGTTAAGGCCTAAACTAAGAAAATAAACCGTGGATCGAACCGATGGGTAACTGGATGGGTAATAACTAATAGGGCAACCCATGGAGCTTGTGGGCCGGCCACTTGGCCACCAAGTAATGTGGTTACTTGGTGGCTAAGCCATGAATAGTAAGGAGGTGGGGGATAATGACAAAATTTCCCTTAGCTTTGGTTTTCTATAAAAGGAAGCTTAGATTTCATTTAATTGAATTTTGAAAATCCTACACCTTAGAGAGAGAGAGAGAGCTTGAGATCTTGGAGAAGAAGAAGAAGGAAGAGCATGAGTATGAATGATAGGATCGAAGGTGATCGTGAAATAGAAAAGCTTGCGAATCGCCGACTTTGTCTAGTGGAAGAAAAATAAAGAAGAGAGGTAACCTAAAACCTAATCAAATTTAAGTTTTCTTTAAGTTCTATGTTTAAAAACATAACTTAATGAATATAAGAGTAGATAATGTTAGAAATGATTTCATATGGTTGAAATCGTAAGAAAATAAAGAAATGGGAATTAGAAGTTTATTTTATAAATTTCTTAAGGAAGTATAAGATTCATAAGGATTTTGAGTGATCCGAATGAATATTATGAATGAGTAGGTGAAATAAGTAAGGAATGGTGTTCTATAACATCAAATTCCAAGAAAAAGTGAAATCGTAATCCAAAATATCGATTAAAAATGAAGAACAAACGAAGAACGCGAAGAACACGAAGAACGTTGTTGATGGACAAATTTAAAACCATCGTAGGATAATTGTTGTTGATTGACAAGTTTAAAACCATCGCGTATAAGTTAGTTGCTTATTGCTTGGTTAGGAACGGTAGAAACGTTCATGAAGAACAGATTAAAATTTAGCTATAACGAAGCTATGGCGAAATTTTCATAGAAGACGAATGAGAATTAGAAAGTTAGTAAATGAACCCAAATGTAAGACCCCAAATTATTAATAAATGAAATTTATTTTCCTCTATTTATTATTTTGTAATAGTAAGGGTTGATTTGATTAATGTGGATAGTTATGGGTAAAATACGCAAATATTTCAAAATAAGCAAGTAGTTATAAAATATTCATTGTTGTCGAGGAATATTCATTTGGTCGTGGAATATTCTTGCTGTCAGGGAATATTCGTTCGACGGCGCAGTCATTTATGGGCCCCATAACGGAAAGCGATTGGATGAAGAAAACGACAAATATAAGTTGTTTATAAATAACTACAGAAGTTGTTACCAATTATCTTGTTGGAATACCCGTGGTTTAAAACACACTAATACGCGTTGTTAAACAGTAGTACACGGTATTGCACCAATTATTGATTCTTACGTAAGAAGGCACTACTCAATAATTGTTACAGTAATTAATATTCAGTATTTTATTTTATTGATTCAATAATTGCTGCATTGATATTTTATATTACTGTTGTTTCAATAAATTGTCATTACATAGTATTTTTCATTATCGGAGCAATAATTCATATTATCTAAATAATATTATTGGATAACATTATTGGCAATGTCTAGAAAGTTCTGTCTTAGGAGAGGTTTGGTCACCTAATTGCACGTCAGTAAGGAGAGATCCTTATTGGAAAGCCCCTCTTTCTCAGAAGCGGCTACCGTTGCGAAGATTGTGATTTTGTAATATTATTTGTGAATAATTAATTATTGATTCATATGATGAGGAAAATATTAATTTTATGTGGATATAGATGGAGAAAATTTTTAATGTGACAATTGTTGAAAATTGAAATTTTATCTTTTTTTGATAAAATAATTCATTTAAATATATTATTATATTTTAATAATATAATAATGATGATATTTTTACGATGAATGTGGGATATATGAGTATATGTGGAGGAGGAGTATTTTGTTACCAAAAATATTTAAAGCATGTTTTATGTGTTTGTGGACCCCATTTCTTGATCGAAATTTGATTATAGCTTGTAAAATCGTCTGGTTTATGGATTTGGTCAATTTACATTTAGAATTTGGAAAACATTTCTTCCGTAAAGTTATAGAGAATTGAATTTCCTATAAAAATTCATGAGTTTCAATTTTCCGATAAAAGGGCTATTTATTGTGAATTATTGAAGTTAGAAGTTCAAATAATTGATTTTGGAAGTTTAAAATATTTTAAATAACAAAAACGTTTTTTCATTATGGTGTGTTACATATGTGTTGAATGAGCTGAATTCAGTTCTTGGAAGGTTGGCGTAGGAAAATTTAATTTATATATTAATATTATATTAAATTTTACGCTTTGGTGTTCTAAGCATTTTTTACATAAATAGGGTGTTTAGGTTAGAATTGAAAATCACACGTAAGCGAAGTTTTCTCTCTCTATATTATCGGCGTATTCTTGTGAGTATTTTGAGTATACTTTGAGTATTGCTATATCTGGTGCAAGTTCAAGTCATAGCCTATATCCGGTGTTTCAACAAGAAGTATTGTCTTTCGAGGTAAGGGATGTTATTTTATTCGAAAATGATATTATTTCTTCAATATCATTATGCCGAAATATTGGTTGGAAATTTTTATCTTATTTGGAACTTTTTCATGTCGGGGTTACTATTCATGAGTTACTATTCACGAGTTACTATTTATGAGTTATTATTCACGAGTTACTATTCACGATTACTATTCACGAAGCATGAAGATGTTTTTTGTGAAATTTCTATCTTTTGGTGTCGGAGTTACTATTCACATATACGACATTATTCACGTATACGGCACTATTCACGAATACGGCACTATTCCTCGAAAAATAAAATTTCTTCTTTTTGTCCAAAATATCTATTCTGGATACTATCTTTAATTGTATCCATGTTTTGATCATTCTTGAATTTTACTCCACTCTGATTACTTATGAAGTATTTTGAACTTGGATTGTTTAAAATCTGAATCCTTAATATTGTTCTTTTGTTTCTTTGGATTCATTTCCTTTAAAATATTTTTCATCATCCTCGGTCCTAAATGATGATATTCTTGAATATCTTTGGCCTGTAGTGCAAAGATGAATGATTTCTTGATGAATATCTTTGACCCGTAGTAAAAAAGATGAGCAGTGTTGAGATGAACATGACTCTATCGATTAATATCTTTGGCCGTAGTACAAAGATGAGCAGTGTTTAGATGAACATGACCAATCGATGAATATCTTTTGGCTGTAGTGCAAAGATGAATATTTGATTCTAGATATATATTGATTGATGTTACGAGGATAAAATATCGATGATGAACTTTTAAATTCATATATAGAAGATAGTAGTTTGCATTCTCTACTTAACTCTTCTAATGAATTGTTGTTTCATTGCTGAGTTGTTGATTTAAAAGCTGGTTGTCTATTGTATTCTATTAGATTTTTTCCTGTTGGAGACTAACGATAATTTGTTGTATATTATCTTAGTCATAATATTCTATCTTGGGCTAGTTGAGCTCACCCTTTTCCTTTTTGTTCCATTTTCTTCTCAGGAGGCGAGAATGTAGCGAGTACGAGTCGGGGTATGGAATGATGGTTATAGAGAGAGTTGTTTAGTAGTCCTCACAATTTTTATAAAATAATGTATAAATAATTGTGATGAGGATTTATTTGGGTATGTATATTGTCTAAAATACAATAATTGTATTTAAACTCACAGTATATGTGACGCCCCCAAAATAGGTATACATCACCCATTCTGAGTTGTCAATACATGGTATAGAAACAACTACAACTTTATTATTACAACAGTAAAACTGTGAGTTTAAATACAAATATTATCTTCTAGACAATATCTATACTCAAATAAATCCTCATCACATTTATTGATACATTATTTTACAAAAATGGTGAGGACTACTAAACAACTCTCTCTAGAACCTTCATTCCATACCCAGACTCGTACTCGCTATATTCTCGCCTCCTGAGAAAAATGGAACAAAAAGGAAAAGGGTGAGCTCAACTAGCTCAGTAAAGAATATTATGACTAAGATAATATACAACAAATTACCGTTAGTCTTCAACAGGGAAAAATCTAATAGAATACAATAGACAACAAATTTTAAATCAATATTCGCAGCTGAAATAATAATTCATTAGAAGAGTTAAGTAGAGAATGCAAACTACTATCTTCTATGTATGAATTTAAAAGTTCATTGTCTATCTTTTATCCCTGTAACATCCATCAATATACATCTGGAACCAAATATTCATCTTTGCACTACAGGCCAAAGATATTCATCAGTTGGTCATGTTCATTTAAACACCTGCTCATCTTTGCACTACGGCCAAAGATATTCTTCAGAAATCATTCATCTTTGCACTACAGGCCAAAGATATTCAATAATATCATCATTTAAGACTGAGGATGACGAAAAATATTTTTAAAGAAACGAATCCAGTGAAACAAAATGACAAGGATTAAGGATTAAGGATTAAGGATTCGTACTTTGTTTTATCCATGTTCAAAAATACCTCAAAAATAATCATAGTGGTGTAAAATTCAAGAATGATCAAAACATGGATACAATCAAAGCTAGTATCCAGAATAGATGTTTTGGACAAAAAGAAGAAGTTTTATTTTTCGGTGAATAGTGCCGTATACGTGAATAGTGCCGTATACGTGAATAGTACTCCGACACCAAAAGATAGAAATTCCACAAAAAACATCTTCACGCTTCATGAATAGTACTCGTGAATAAGAATCTCGTGAATAAGTAACTCATGAATAGTAACTCGTGAATAGTAACTCATGAATAGTAAATCCGACATGAAAAAGTTTCAAATTTGATAAAAAGTTCGAACCAATATTTCAAAGATAATGATATCAAGAAATAATATCATTTGAGAAGAAAATAACATCCCTTACCTCGAAAGATTAGTACTTCTAGCTGAAACACCGAATATAGGCTATGACTTGAACTTGCACCGTATAGCAATACTCAAAGTATACTCAAAATACTCACAAGAATACGCTCGATAATATAGAGAGAGAAATAGAGAGAAAACTTCAGTTTCTGGTGTGATTTTCAATTCTAACCTAAGCACCTATTTATAGGAAAATGCTTAGAACGCCAAAGGAGACTAAATTAATAAATTATTATTATTATTATTCTACGCCTCCTCCTTGGAAAATCAGCAGCCCAGCAGCCCTCCACTCTTGAACAAAAAAACAATTCAGCACATGCATTCAATTACCAACCAAAAAGTGGGGCCCGCCTTATTTAATAAAAATTATTTTATTTTCTGAAACTTCAACAATTCATAGAAAATAAACCGGTTATCAGAAAAATACGAATTCTATATCCATTCTGCCTGAAATCGAATTCTCTACAACTTTATAGAAGAAATTTTTCCAAATTCCAAAACGAAAAATGACCAAAATCAAAGATCTGGATAAGTTTTCTAATTTCCTTCTCTTCCCTTTCTCTTTCTTCCTTTCCCATAATTCTCCACTAACTCTCTCTCTTCCCCCTTTTTTCTCTTACCCCCACCACTTCTTCCACACACACACACACAAATATATATATATATATATATATATATATATACATTAAAATATTTACAATTATTAAATAATTCCAATTCTATCTTCTCTCTTCCACCTCATCTATTTATAAACCATGAATTTATTTTAAAATATCACCATCAACATATTATTAAAATAATATATTTAAATTAATTATT
Organism: Panax quinquefolius; assembly: GCA_020205615.1. Taxonomy (NCBI): domain Eukaryota; kingdom Viridiplantae; phylum Streptophyta; class Magnoliopsida; order Apiales; family Araliaceae; genus Panax; species Panax quinquefolius. The sequence continues at coordinate 72,588,755 of CM035171.1, read as the reverse complement.
TTATCAGAAAAAGATAAAATATTAATTTTCAACAATTGTCATTTTAAAATTTTTCTCCATCTATATCCATATAAAATCAATATTTTCCTCATCATATGAATCAATAATTAATTATTCACAAATAATATTACGGGATCACAATATTGACAACCGTGCGGTTCCTCAGGAAAGAGGGGCTTTCCAATAAGGATCTCTCCTTCATTGGCGCCGCAATTAGGTGACCAAACCTCTCCTTAGAGCGTAACTTTCTAGACATTGCCAATAATGTTTTCTAATAATATTAGGATAATATGAATTATTGCTCCAATAATGGAAAATAATGTGTAATGACAATTATTGAAACAACAAAGAATATAAAATATCAACACAACAATTATTGAATCAATAAAATAAAATATCGAATAAAGAATTATCGTAACAATTATTGAGTAGTGCCTTCTTCACGTAAAAATCAATAATTGGTGCAATACTGCAGTGCTTCTTGTTCAACAACGCAGATTAGTGTGTTTTAACCACCGGGTATTCCAATGAAGATAATCGGTAATAACTACGCCGTTATTTTTAAACAACTTATATTTGTCGTTTTCCTCATCCAATCGCTTTCAGTTATGGGGCCCACACACGGTCGCTGTAGTCGCATACGAATATTCCCCGATAAAGACGAATATTCCACGACGACAAACGAATATTCCCGACAACAATGAATATTTTATAACCACTTGCTTATTTTGAAATATTTGCGTATTTAACCCTAACTATCCACATTAATCAAATCAACCCTTACTATTTCAAAATAATAAATAGAAAATTAAATTTCATTAATAATAAGTTGGGGTCTTACAATTATATATGTTGTCGTATTTTGCACGACAAATGTATTAATAAAGTTGTAGTTATTTCGCATACCATGTATTTGGCGATTCGAGAATGGGTTGGATGGAATGGACCTATTTGGGGGGGCGCCACGGTTGGTATCGAGCTTAGGGATATGATCTCTGGCGGAGATCAGGGAATAAAACTAGGAGGGGAGAGACTAGTAAATCCTTCACTAGTGTGTCCTACCTAAGCTTATTTGTTAGTTGGTCAGTATATAGGGATATTATGTGATATATTGATTTCCTTAATTAACCCTTGTTTTATGATAGTATTTGAGAATGTCGACTGAGAATATTAACAGTGGAGTAAATGAGACCGTGGAGATGCAAGATTTACCAACGAGGAGAGCGTGCAACAGGCTGGCGATGTACCTCCTGTGAACAACACCACCGAAAGCGAGATGATGAACGAGGGGATGTTTAGAAGCTTTTTGCGATTCATGCAAAATCGCACGAGGTAGACTCGTGTTCAAAATACAGGAGGAAATGATAGCGATTCATAGGTTATCACAAACCAAGCGATTCAAAGAGTTGGGACCACGAATTTAAGGAAAGCGGATCCGATCATGGCGGAAACATGGGTCAAGTAAATTACCAAGATATTCGATGTCTTGGGATGCACCTGAGAACGAAGGTTCCATTCGCCACCTTTATGTTAAAAGAGCGAGGCAGACTTGGTGGGGGAATCGTGAAGCGTACTCCATCCACACGACTCAAAGATGTCATGGGAGACATTTCAGAAAGCGATTCAATGACAAGTACTTCCCTAAAAGTATTCGTCTATATGAAAGAAGTGGAGTTTATTAGGCCGAGGAGAATAACATGACCGGTGTCCCAAAGACGAGGCGAAGTTCGCGGAGTTATCCGAGTTTGTACCTCATTTGGTGGAGAATGAGGAAGCGATGACGCGCGGATGTTTCGAGAGGTTTGAAACCCAAAGATACGTCAAGATCTCATTTCTCATAAATTTCTCTCTATTCAGATGTTGTCAGCAGGCTCGGTTGTTAGAAGCGAGATAACGAAATACGTTCAACCGAGGGACCATAACCGAGGATCATCTAGAAGATAGCAAATCATCGAATAACGATAACCAGAGGAGAAAGAAGAATACAGACAAAGGCGGTAACCACTCTGGTGGTAATCATGGCCATGAAAATAGAAGAAGCGAGTCAGGAGAAGATTTTAAAAAGAGGAGATTTAACAACGACCATGTGAAGACGGCAGTCTTAAGAACAACCGGTTCTAAGGGAGGAGAACGACCACCCGGTCGTAGACAAGTTACAAAATGCGGAAAGAGGGACATTTTAGCCCAAACTGCCCACAACAGTTTAAGGTATGCTATAATTGTGGAAAAGAAGGACATATCGGTCGAGATTGTATGGTATCGAAACCCAGTCAAGCGGGAATGGTGACTCAAAAGGATGTCCCAGAAAGGTAAAAGTCAACGGTTCCTGGAAGAGCGTTTGTCGTGACCGGTCAAAATGCGAGGAACCCGAATGAAGTTAGCACGGGTTAGTTAATTATAAATTCTTGCAAAGTTTATACCTTACTAGATTCCGGTTCTACCCATTCTTTTATCTCTCTTGCTTGCGCTCAATGTTTGAACTTGACTACGGAGAAATTTGACTTTGACCTATTTATGGAGACTCCGTTAGGAGAAACTTTCATTACATCCATTGTTTAAAAATCTTGCTTGATTCAGGTTGGCACTATCACATTACCTGTTAACCTTATTTCAATAGAGATATTTGCTTTTGATGTGATTTTAAGGTTAACTACTCATCATGCCGAAATTGATTACTTTCGTAAGGTTGTTAATTTTCATATTCTTAAGCAACCTGTTATTCGAATTCAAGCAATCAAACCATTGTAGTCAAACATTTTCATATCAAGCCATGAAGTCATTCGTTTATTACGGATGTCAAGTTCTTAGTCCATGTTATGGATTTGAATAAAGACACGTCAGATTTGAATAATATTCTTGTTGTTATTAATTTTTCCTGACGTATTTCCTGAAGAATTTCTTGGCTTACTCCCAAGACCTGATATTAAATTTTGTATCGACTTTGAACCTGGTACAAAACTCATTTCTAAAATCTCATATCGAATGGCTCCTATGGAACTTCAGGAGTTAAAAATTCAACTATAGAATTTGGTACTTGAGCCTTTATCTGGTGACTTCCTTTGTGGAATGCACGGATGCCAGACTCTCCGTAGGGGACACCATATTCGTGCGATAGTAAACTGATAGGTGTCATTGTTACGTGCTATCCAAGGTTGGGATATGAGTCACAGTTGAGAACAACCTAAGTCTCAGAATCGAAATACGTAGCTTTCAGGCTTAGTTGGTTATTATCAGAGATTCGTTGAAGGATATTCTCGAATAGCTATTCCATTAACGCAGCTGACTCGTAGAGATACAAAATTCGAATGGAGCAAGGAATGTGGGAAGAGCTTCGAAGAACTCAAGAGGAGACCCATTTCAAAGACATGTTACGACCATGCCATCCGGAAAGTTTAACGTGGTAGGCGGCGTGTTGAGTAGAAGATTGTAAACAATACGAGTACGATATTGTCAAAGACTCATTTCGTATAATTTACAAATAATAGAGATGGAGATGAAAACTCTAGGTACCCACGTGATGATATACGAGTATAATCGACTTTAATCGATAAAGTTAAAGCTGTTCAAGCTACACACCGGAGCTAATGAATTTGAAGAAGGAGGTGCAAGAAGTTGTCATTTCAAAAGCGAGAATCGGTGAGGTGAGGAAAGCTCAAACCTTTGATTTATTAATCCATTTGAAATTCTCGATCGAATAGGAACTGTGGCCTATAGACTCGTTTTACCGCCAAGTATGACGTGTGTTCATAACGTTTTTCACGTTTCGATGTTACGTAAATATGTGGACGACCCGAACCACGTCATTGAGTTAGAACTGGACGAGATAGCCGAAGACTTAACGTACGAGGAGGTACCTGTCAAGATCTTGGATAGGAAAGAACATGTACTATGTACCGAGGTTATACCACAAGTTAAGGTTTTGTGGAGAAACCATGCTATTGAAGAAATGACCTGGGAGTTGGAAACGGAAATGAAAGCGAGGTATTCTCATCTTTTGAAACACCAGTACGTCACGCCAATTTAGGGACAAAATTTCATAAGGAGGGAGGTTGTAAGACCCAGATTATTAATAAATGAAATTTATTTTCGCTCATTTATTATTTTGAAATAGTAAGGGTTGATTTGATTAATGTGGATAGTTATGGGTAAAATATGTAAATATTTCAAAATAAGCAAGTGGTTATAAAATATTCATTGTTGTTCGGGAATATTCGTTTGGTCGTGGAATATTCTTGTCATTGGGGAATATTAAATGCGACGCCAGCAGATCTTTTTTGTGGGCCCCATAACTAAAGCGATTGGATAAAGAAAACGACAAATATAAGTTGTTTATAAATAACGGTAGTAGTTATTCTGCAGATTATATTGTTGGAATACCCGGTGGTTAAAACACACTAATACGCGTTGTTGACAAGAGTAGCATCAAGATATTGCACCAATTATTGATTCTTACGTAAGAAGGCACTACTCAATAATTGTTACGAGAATTACTATTCAAGATTTTATTTTATTGATTCAATAATTCTTTGCATTGATATTTTATATTACTTGTTGTTTCAATAAATTGTCATTACATAGTATTTTCCATTTCGAGACAATATTTCATATTATCTAAATAATATTATTGGATAACATTATTGGCAATGTCTAGAAAGTTACATCTAAGGAGAGGTTTGGTCACCTAATTGCTGCGCCAAGAAGGAGAGATCCTTATCGAAAGCCCCTCTTTCCAGGAACGGCACTGGTTGTCGATTGCTTTGATTCTATAATATTATTTATGAATAATTAATTATTGATTCATATGATGAGGAAAATATTGATTTTATGTGGATATAGATGGAGAAAATTTTAATGTAACAATTGTTGAAAATTGAAATTTTATCTTTTTTGATAAAATAATTCATTTAAATATATTATTATATTTTAATAATATAATAATGATGATATTTTTACGATGAATGTGGGATATATGAGTATATGTGGAGGAGGAGTATTTTTGTTACCAAAATTATTTAAATCATGTTTTATGTGTTATGGTGGACCCCATTTCTTGTGAGAAATTTGATTATAGCCTGTAAAATTGCCCGTTTGTGGATTTCGGTCAATTTCTGTTTGGAATTTGGAAAACCTTTCTTCTGTAAAGTTGTAGAGAATTGAATTTCCTATAATATGTCGCGAGCTTCGAATTTTCTGACAAAAGGGCTATTTATTGTGAATTATTAAAGTTCCGAAGCTCCGAAATAATTGATTTTTGGAAGTTTAAAATATTTTAAATAACAAAAACGTTTTTTTCATTATGGTGTGTTACACATGTGTGTTGAATGAGCTGAATTCAGTTCTTGGAAGGTTGGCATAGGAAAATTTAATTTATATATTTTTATTATATTAAATTTTTGCATTTTGATCATTCTAAGCATTTTCCTATAAATAGGGTGCTTATGTTAGAATTGAAAATACACGTAAACTCAAGTTTTCTCTCTATATTATCGGCGTATTCTTGTGAGTATTTTGAGTATACTTTGAGTATTGCTATACGGTGCAAGTTCAAGTCATAGCCTATATCCGGTGTTTCAACTAGAAGTACTGTCTTTCGAGGTAAGGGATGTTATTCTATTAGAAAATGATATTATTTCTTCAATATCATTATGCCGAAATATTGGTTGGAATTTTTTATCCAATTTGGACTTTTTTCATGTCGGGGTTACTACTCATGAGTTACTATTCATGAGTTACTATTCATGAGTTACTATTCACGAGTTACTATTCACGAGTACTATTCACGAAGCGTGAAGATGTTTTTTGTGAAATTTCTATCTTTTGGTATCGGAGTTACTATTCACGTACGACGACATAATTATTCACGTTTTTCAACACTATTCACGAATACCAAGACTATTAGAAAAATAAAATTTCTTCTTTTTTGTCCAAAATATCTATTCGGATATTATCTTTGATTGTATCCACGCGTTTTGATCATTCTTGAATTTTACTCCACTCGATTACTTATGAAGTATTTTGAACTTGGATTGTTTAAAATACTGAATCCTTAATATTGTTCTTTTGTTTCACTTTGGATTCGTTTCCTTTAAAAATATTTTTCATCATCCTCAGTCCTAAATGATGATATTACTGAATATCTTTGGCCTGTAGTGCAAAGATGAATGATTTCTTGATGAATATCTTTGGCCGTATTGCAAAAGATGAACGGTGTTGAGATGAACATGACTCATCGATTAATATCTTTGGCCCGTAGTACAAAGATGAACAGGTGTTTAAATGAACATGACCAACTAATGAATATCTTTGGCCTGTAGTGCAAAGATGAATATTTGATTCCAGATATATATTGATTGATGTTACAGGGATAAAATATCGATGATGAACTTTTAAATTCATATATAGAAGATAGTTGTTTGCATTCTCTACTTAACTTTTCTAATGAATTGTTGTTTCCGCTGCAGTTGTTGATTTAAAACTGGTTGTCTATTGTATTCTATTAGATTTTTCCCTGTTGGAGACTAACGATAATTTGTTGTATATTATCTTAGTCATAATATTCTTTACTGGGCTAGTTGAGCTCACCCTTTTCCTTTTTGTTCCATTTTTCTTCTCAGGAGGCGAGAATGTAGCGAGTACGAGTCGGGGTATGGAATGATGGTTATAGAGAGAGTCGTTTAGTAGTCCTCACCATTTTTATAAAATAATGTATAAATAATTGTGATGAGGATTTATTTGGGTATGTATATTGTCTAGAAGACAATAATTGTATTTAAACTCACAGTATATATGTTGTCGTATTTTCCACGACAAATGTATTAATAAAGTTGTAGTTATTTCTATACCATGTATTTGGCGACTTAAAATGGGTTGGATGGAATGGACCTCTTTTAGGGGCGTCACACCAAACATGTAGGGTTTCATAAGGAAGTAAGATAACATAGAAAATGTGAGTTATGGAATCAAGAATGAACGAGTTCCGAGTTCGGATGACCGAATTACAGACGATCGAACAAAGAACGTTAAAAACGTAAAACGAACGAAGGACGAAGATCAAGCCAATCGAATGGCACGTTAACGGATTCAGAACAAAGTTCTATCCAAGGGGTATTGAAGTATGTAAGATAAGGAGGATAATGAATTTGGAACAACCTCGTTCCGAGTTATAACAAAGGAGTTATGAGATCATAAAGTATGTGTCTCAAACTTGATTCAAGACTTAGGAAATTTTCTAGGGTTTGTGTGTCGTCCACAAATCCGGGTCCCAAGAACCTCGGACTTGGAATGTTACAATGCTTCATCATCATACATATTCTATCATCTAATGCAGAACAAATAAACATATATTATTTATTTTACATAATTCTATAACATTTCCCAGGTTTATTAACCTTAACTGAATACATACCTTCAAAATTACAAAGGTTTACAATAAGATAACTAAATAGTTATCCTTATAACAATCTATTACTGTATTTTGATTTTGTCTCTGTCCTTCTTCAAGTCTTCGCATTTATCTGAAATTTATTATCATGATATAGCAAGGGTGAGCAACTACTTTGCCCAGCAAGTTTAAATTCAATAAAGATATATCATTATTGAAAGAATAATAAGCTTTCAAGTTTTCAACAATTTAATAATTGTGAAGGAACATGAATCAAGATGTCAATAATTGAATGACTGAATCAATATTTGAAGATCAACAATGACCATGAACAATTTAACTGAACCTTATGGTAATGAAGGTGATCAGCCTTTCATACCTGATGAACATATGCAACATGCACTAAGTGCGAATCAATAATCAGTTTAGACATGAATAATCATCAATAATCATTCACTAACATACTTTGAAATATAACCCGAGTTTGAGTTAAGAAAACTTGCCTGCATAGTCGATTACCGCTACACAAATTAATTTATTCTCTTTATTGAAAAGACCTATCAGGTATAAGATTGATCTTTCAATTAGCATATCATATACCTTATTCCATAATACTATCTAACACTTAATCACATAGTCAAATATTAGATAATCTTAACACCATATTCATTTACTTACGTATAATCTCATCATCTTATATTAACGTGTCTAACCTTCACCCACAAAGTTAAGTATTAGACATTACACCTTAGTCTTAGTATTATCATTATACTTTGATAATCTTTTCATCGCTTATAACTTATACTTATAAGTTTTCCCTTTATATGTTATCTTAGTAAGCTAGATAACCTTTCAGTAAACTGAAATATCATTTCAGTAAGTCGAATTTCATTTCAGTATCCTGAAATCACTATGTCAGCAGATCAAAATCAGATTAGCAGACCGAATTCAATTTCAGCAACCTGAATTCATAATCTTCAATTTCAGCAACCTGAATTCATAATCTTCAATTTCAGCAACCTGAATTCACTATTCTTTTTCACGAAAATACAAATTCAACTTATTATTTTTATATCTTTTGGCCAATCATATACACATGTATTCCATACACAAAAAAGTATTTTTCTGGAATTTTTCAACTCCCTTAAGTATTTTCAAAAATAAATTTCTAGTTAATTCCTTAAGAAATTAGCTACCTCGTGCTTTACTCAAAAAATTCTCAACTCTTGGCATAATGTTATACGTGTTAACGTGACCCTCCAGTTTAAATTTTGTGGCCATCGAAGTTATAAAACTCCGGTTATAGCAATTTTCGTCCAAAAAATCCAAATATTGAAATGGCCATAACTTTCTCAATTTAAGTCGGAATGAGCTCATTTTTGAACACAACCTACTTTATCCCATATATTTTCATCCCCCAAAAGGCTTGATTTTATCGCATTAAATAAGTGGCTGAAACAACCCTTCCAATTTTTGGGCAGCAACTTTTTAAGCATTTCGCAGTTTTTGACTCCTTTACTAAAATCATTCCACACGAAATTCTATAAATCCTTTTTTAAGTGATTCCACTTGGATATATTAGAAGACTCATATATCTAACTCCAGAAATTGACCACACTCAAAAATTCAAAGTAGAATGAGAGATAAGGTCATTTCCATATCATACTTGGTTTTCTCAAAAATCTATTTTTCAACCTTTGGTGTCTTTTAAGAAAACTTTTCTATTTTCACATAAAAGCAACATAGCTCATCATAATACTTACTAATACCTAATACGCCCATGGATCTACTATGATGAATGATCTATTTCATCAAACAATCATCAAACACAAAATAAAACACAATCAAGGTAAGGAAAAATTAGGGTTTTCTACATTTCTAGAAACCTAATTTCATTTCTCCCCTTTTGATCCACCTTTAAATACTTTAACAAGTTAGATTCATACATGAATCTACATAAAACACATAAATAAAAGGGTTCTAACTTTCAAATCACAAAACCCTTTTCTTCATCAAATCATAAAAATACATAAACTAAGTGTTTAGGGTTTATACCTTTGAAGTCTTTCTTCTTCTTCTTCCTTCACAAAGTAACTTCATGATTCTTGGAGACATGGAAAAAAAACTCCCTTCTACTTCACCAAGTCGGCAGCCCCTTGGGCTCTCTCTCTATTTTCTCTCTCCTTTAGCTCTTAAGTTATTTAGAAATGATGAAAGAGAAAAAGAAGTAAACTTATGGCAAAAATAAATATGATATGTGTATTCATATAACTTGAATATCTAATTAAAATCTCCCAACGTATCTTTCACATTCTCTCTCATAGAAAAGCTATCTTGCAAGCAACACTTAATGTGTTGTCCAAATAATAAGTTGACAACAAATGAAGTGGTTTACCTACTAAAGTTAACTCATCATTTCCTTCCACTCCTTTTCCCACTCCACCAATTTCGGCCACATGTCCTCTTCATTCACCCATTTTATTTTTATTAGCTAGCTTAATTAATGACTATAATTCCCCTTTTTAAGTGGATTTTAATTGGGCCAATCCTGGGCTCCCTTTTTATTTCTTTTTGGGCATGCACTTTCTTATTCCTTTGCCTACTAATTAAAATGAGCTTGGGCTCCTCCACCAAATAAATTGGGTCATCACTAAACTTGCCCTTTATATTAAATATTGGGCTAGCTCAATAATTTAATTGGTCTTAAATCAATTAACTACAAGTCTCATGCTTAAATATACACTTGGGCTACAAATTAATTCTTTGAGCCTAAAAATCAAATTAGTTCTATACTTATTAATTTTTATTAAATCCCCATTATATAATTAGGGTTCCCTTACACACATTAGTAAGTTAATTTCTTACTCATACACACTTATTTCCTTAACCCAATTAGACTTGCTATAATTAGGTTATAAAATTAATTAATTAAGATATATAAAATAAATTTCTTAAAGTTAGTATATAATTTATATACTAATATTCTCCCGTATCATAACCCTTAAGTTATTAAATTCTTCATTCCTAATATATAATTAGGATCACACTAGTTTTTTTTTATTCGTTAATATAATAAACAAATATAAACCCTCACATAATATTCATTTTCACAGAACATATACACTTAATCCTGAATAATCTACCATAAGAATTTTTAAATTCACTAAATTCCTTCGTAGAAATCTCAAATCCATTCACTTATTTTTTGTCTAGGTTTATTATTCAACCTTTAATCCATCATTTAAGATTTAACTAATTATCTAAATTTTTGAGTTGTCACATTCACCCCTTCTTCTAAGAATTTCGTCCTCAAAATTTCAGTCTACTAATCACCACTCCTTTTATTCATCAAAACTAGGTTTTCAAATTAAACTTTACTTAATTTCATGCTCAATTTAATGAGTATATCTTGCTTCCTACTACGAGGAGCTCTGTTACTATTACATTCTTCAATGACTTTAGTCTAAGGAGTTAAAACTTTTTAAATCATGCTGAGGGGTCATATAAACCATGAACGCATAGTTTTAACGATATTTATATCGCAAAATAGTAAATTACTAGGTATATTTACAATCACAGAGAAGGTAAACTACCGTTGCTAGTACTTTAGGTGATTAGCCTATCGTACTTTTACGTCATGCATAATGTATCAATCATGTCTAGCGAATATTTACGCTACTAGATTAGATTATTTTATCCAATCAACATAGTTCACCTCAGTCTTATCATAGGATTTCGCACCAAAACAATTTGGTTCGGGATAACTTTTCAAAAATACTTTGAATTTTCATAAACATTTGTCTAGCAGAATCAAATAGCTTTACACGCATATTAAATAATTTTGAATTTCAATCGAAACATGTGTCTGTCCAAATTTAATTGCCACTTAACTTTTCTTTAAAATTATGAAAATCATTTTATGACGTAATGATACCGCACTGTATTTACAGTCCGTTTGAGAATTTCGTCATTGTGTGACTTTGTCATACTACATCATTCCATAGTGGGTTGACGATCTTTAGATCACATCCAACACTAGGTAATTGTGCATTGATAACTCCATCATTTTTATCATTCTACATCAGGTTCAATGATACATTGATGATATATAAAATACATTTTGTCATCTCAAATCATTTTTGTCTAGCCGAAACAAATTAGCATACTCTTCTTTAAACAGCTCAAAATCATCAAAAATCATTTTTTTGATGCTATCATGCCGCAACTGGTAACGATGTGTCAGTGTCCCGAAGTTCACAAATACACACTTGTCACCATGTGTTGTTGATAACAAAATTTCATTTTATTTCGAAAGGCACATCAGTGCGAATTTAGCTTGATGTCAAAAATTTGAAATCTAGCACAACTAGAAGATTTGGAATACCTATGCTTCAATCATCAACTTTAATTTCTCTAATGATCATTTGTTTAATCATTCTATCTATTAAAAATCCTCAATTCTTAATCCATAACTTTTCTATACCCAGTATAGTTCATAAAACTTACCACACGTTAGGAGTTCAGGAACTTACCACAATCATATGACTTTAAGAACTTGTGTGAGACCCCGAATTTTATGAAATAAAAGTATTCAATTTTTATATTTTGTTAAATGGTTAAATTGATAAAAGGTTAAAGTTAAGGGAGTGTTCACCTGGAGTTCGGTCATGCTGTATGTGTGGTTTATGTCACACTTGCGACCGGTTGGTACCCTTAGACGGCATGGGTATTGCTTTTCCCATGATGTGGCTATGTCATACTCCTTTCAGCCATCGGAGTGTATAGATACTCAGTCCTGGTCCGTATTTTTGGCAAATATCAGAGATCCATTTAGCATATTGCTGTGCTCGGGGCTTTGCTCACCATACAGCTTCATTACTCATTCTCTGGGCATGGATTTCCTCCCTTTGGCTGGCTTGAGGGGCGTGACTACCTATCACCCATTGGCCGTGATGTCGCAGTTCGACCAGTTCCAGGATTTTCATCCTTTCGAAGGCGGCGGTCGTCGGTCGACTTCTCGATATCTCTCAAACAGAGGACCCGGATTCGGTGTACGCTTGTTAGGATCAGCGTGAGATAGCTGCTTTTCCTGCCAGTCGCCCCGGTTATCCCGCATGGATGGAGACGGAGGTTTTATCGGCTGCAGCAGTATTTGCAGTACCAGAGAGCGAGTTATACAATGTAGAGCCCATGGCGAACATTGATGCCTATATCGAGGAAGATCCATTCTTTGGGTTGCCAAGATTTCTTCCAGATTCTCCTAGTACCAAGATTTTTTGTGATTCCGCTTTTCAAGACAAAGATTTAGAGCGAGTCTTCATCTGATGACCTTTGAGAGAGATTTGATCTATGATGTCGACTGCTCTTGATGTGAGGGACGCCGCCCTATTAGAGAGAGACGAGGCATTGGCTCGTAGAGATGCCACCGTCGCTGAGCGTGATGAGACTAGGTCATCCATAGACGCAGTGGTACCTGAGCAGGATATCGCCATATCTGCCCGGGATGTGGCTGTCACAGATAGTACTGCAGCGAGGTCCCTTACCACTGGTATGATCGCAGAGATGAGCGTTTATATTGATGAGCATATGGTCATCATGCAGATGGCTACATATCTATTGGGTCGTGTGGATATTCTCATCCAAGAGACTACAGCTTTACCTCCTTCATCCAAGAGGGACGCCATGTTAGTCTTGCTAGCTCGCATGTACCCTGACTCGTAGATGAGCTTATATTTACCTGCACAGACTAGCTTAGCCATTTTGTCATGTACAGTTTACATTGTATATATATCAAACAGCATTATATATGACAGGGAAATATATTTTTGGATCACTTCCCTTTTAAACATGCCTTGCTATTTGCTTGATATTTTTCCTGCTGCTTTAGGGCTTGTGATCTTGATGTATTCTGAATTCCTCCTAGGTGGATGGACATTGAGTTATCTCTGGATAGTTCAGAATGGATCATCGATCTATGTATCCCTACCATCTTTGGTGTCTTGGGACTTGTCTCTGAATGGAAATATGGAGAAGAGTGTGGCTTTCCTCTCTGAGATTGACCGTACCACAGATGGTTTCCAGTACTTCTATTTAGGAGAAGCCTAGTTAATTCCACCTCTTATGGTTTGGTGTTGCTCTTCAAGGTATGACCGCAGCTTAGATGGTCGCCGAATCTCCTATTTGAGAGGAGTTCAGGTAATTCCATCCCTTTGGTCTGAAGCCGAATGAAATGTAGTGGATTGAAAGATGATCCCAATACTCGTTGACAATGGTTTGTGTTTTTGTAGGGGGTGAGACAGCACTATGAAAGGCTGCCTACGTACTCCTATTGAAGAGGAGATCAGGTCTGTGTAGTTTGAACCTGGTGTAAGAGGTTCAAAGCTGTATATGGCTGACATGGTGTTGGGAATGTTTTTGGTTGTTTTTGTTTTATGTAAGGGCAGAAATGTTTTTGTTGTTTTTGTTTTATTGCGACCGGGAAATATGAAATGGTTGCCTACGTACTCCTATTGAAGAGGAGATCAGGTCGACGTAGTTCGCCCCTCAGGGCGAGAAAAAATGCATAATCCCATGTGCAGGTCAGAGTGCGGGGAAAAGAAAGTTTAATCCTAGGTTGAGGATAAACTGCAGGTGAAAAGTTTGATCCCAGAAATGGGTAGCCAAACTATAAACGCAAGAGGTTCAATCCGCGGTGGGATGACCTAAGTTGTATGAGGGCAACGGAGAAAGCCAGGTTGCTGGCTTGAAGGGTATGTTTCATTGAGGGTCAAAGTGGAGAAAAGTTGTAGGTGGTAAAGGGTTAAAGAACCGGAATGATTTGGTGACTCGATGATGACGCTTTGTGGTGTTCTTTGATTACTCGGACATAATACCGGATTTACTGATTATCGAGTTGATGAGTTGAGGAAATTCATCGCCGTCCATTTCTTGCAACCTGAGAGCGCCTCCTGTCAATACTTCTTTGACAATAAATGGGCCTTCCTAGTTAGGAGCAAATTTTCCTTTAGCCTGATCTTGGTTGTCAAGAATCTTCTTCAAAACCAAGTCATGTTGTTTAAACTGCCGTAGCCGGACTTTTTTGTTGTAGGATCTGGCGATCCTTTGCTAATATAACTGACCATGAAAGATAGCCGCGGTTCGCCTTTCATCTATTAGAGACAATTGGTGATACCTGTCTTGTACCCATTGGTCGTCATCCAGCTGAGCATCGATCAACACTCTGAGTGATTCCATCTCAACTTCTTTGGGGAGTACCGCTTCCATCCCATAGGTTAAAGCGTAGGGGGTTGCCCCAGTTGAAGTGCGCATGGAGGTTCTGTAGGCTAACAGAGTCAGAGGCAATAGGTCAGGCCAATCTTTGTGGTTGGCGGACATCTTTTACATAATCTTCTTGATATTTTTGTTAGCCGCTTCAACAACACCGTTCATCTTTGGACGATAGATGACAGAGTTAAGATGTTTGATGTGGAATTTACTGCATAATTCCTCCATCATTTTGTTGTTGAGGTTTTTGGCATTGTCTGACACAATCACCTCTGGTTGTCCATATCGACAAACGACATTGTTTCTGATGAAAGCAATGATGACTTCTTTAGTGACCTAGGGAAGGAGGCTGCTTCTACCCACTTGGTGAAGTAGTCGATCATGGTGAAGATAAATCGGTGACCATAACTGGCTTTAGGCTCGATGGGCCCGATAACGTCCATTCCCCACATTGAGAAGGGCCAAGGAGAACTCATATTGTGGAGTTCCCGTGGAGGGGCGTGTATAGCATTCCCATGAATCTGGCACTGATAGCATCTTTTGATGTGGTCATTGCAATCAGCCTTGAGAGATAGCCAATAATGTCCCGTTCTGAGGACTTTCTTAATAAGGAGGGGGCCACAGACTCCGCCATGGATTTCATCCATAAGCCTTTGGGCTTGATCTTTGTCTAGACACCTGAGGAGACCTAGTCCTGCATCTCTTTTGTAGAGCGCATCTCCACTCAGGTAGAACTTCATAGCAAGTCGATGGATCCGCCTTTTCTCAGTCAGGCTCGCTTCAGCGGGTGTAGATCCATCTCGCAGATATTCCTTGATATGCTAATACCAAGGAGGTTGGATGGGAAATAGCTCATCTGATACTTCTCCAACGTAATTTCCATAGGCTGGGGCCTTGTTCAGGGAAATTATAATGCTTGGCAAGTGTTCCTTGTCTGATATGCGAATCAAGGAGGCTAAAGTTACTAACGCATCTGCGAAATCATTCCTATTACAAGGAACATGTAGAAAAGAAAGTTAACCGCCTGATGCCCATTGAACGGGCAAGTTTTAGCCCCATGAGACAGCCTTCATACTTAGCCGTATTGTTGGTGCTGACAAACTATAATTTGACGACAACGGGATACTGCTCCCCCGTACCAGATACTAGAACTACTCCCGCTTCAGAACCTTTCATATTAACAGCTCCATCAAAATACATCTTCCATGATTGGCGCGTATCGTACTGATGGTGTTGCTGCACTGTCATTACTCCTTCATCAGGAAAATATGTTTCCAAAGGTTTGAAATCCCCTAAAGGTGCGGCGGCCAGTTGATCAGCGATTCCTTGACCTTCGATGGACTTTTGAGTCACACATATGATGTCAAATTGTTGTAGGATCAATTGCCATCTGGACAGCCTGCAATTTAACATGGGTTTGTTGAACACGTACTTGAGAGGATCCACGCGGGATATTAGATGGGTTGTGTGACCATGGAGGTAATGCTGTAACCTCATTGCAGCCCATGCTAAAGCACAACACGTCTTTCCGATCAGAGTGTACTTGTGTTCACTGCTGCTGAACCTTTTGTTGAGGTAATTGATAGCTCATTCTTGACCTCTATTTTCCTTCTGTCCCAGCATGCAGCCCATGGCATTGTCACTTATGGACAGGTACATAAATAGGGGAACATCATCCCTGGGTGGTACCAAGACGGGAGCTTTGACTAGTTGTTTCTTGATTGTAAGGAAGGCATTCTGGCACTCATCATTCCATTTCATGGAGGAGTTCTTCCTTAATAACTTGAAGATTGGCTCACGAGTTCTTTGTGAGTTGGGAGATAAACCACGATGAAGTTGATTCTTCCCAAAAATCCCCGTATTTCTTTCTCTGTCTGGGGAATGGACATTTCAGTGATGGCTTGGATTTTGGCAGGATCCAGCTCAATCCCTTTGTGGCTGACTAGAAATCCTAGCAACTTGCCTGATTTAATGCCAAAGGCGCAGTTAGCTGGATTCAACTTCAAGTTGTACTTACGCAACCTGTTGAACAACTTTCTAAGATGGTCTATATGGTCATCCTCATTCCGGGATTTGACAATGATGTCATCCACGTAGATCTCGATCTCTTTGTGCATTAAGTCGTGGAAAAGAGCCATCATAGCTCGTTGATAGGTAGCTCTGGCATTGATGAGGCCGAATGACAAGCGTCTATAGCAAAAAGTTCCCCAAGGAGTGATGAAAGCAGTTTTCTCACGATCTTCCTCTAAGAACCATGATCCGATGGTACCCCGCAAGCAAGCAATCAATGAAAGGAGTACATGTCGTATTACAAGTAAAGATTGTCGATGAGAATGTGGATAAATGGCACGGGAAAGATATCTTTTAAGCAAGATTTGTTCAAGTCCCGGTAATCCACGCAAACTCGCACCTTCCCTCTGGGTTTAGGCACGGGTACAATGTTGGATATCCACTCAGGATATGTAGACACCATTATGATGTCAGCTTGAAATTGTTTCACAATTTCTTCTTTCACCATTAAACTCCACTCAGGTTTCAGTCGCCTGAGTTTCTGCTTGACTGGATTAAATCCCTCTTTAATTGGAAGGCGATGAAGAACAATGTCAGTGGACAAAGCTACCATGTCTTCATGAGACCATGCAAACACGTCTTGGAATTGGGTCAATAGCGTAACCATGTCATTCCGTTGGTTTGGGGTAAGGTCTGAACCAATCTGGATTAACTTAGGGCTTTCTAAGGTTCCAAGATTGAAAGAAGTGGTTTGATCAAGGTTGGGTTTGGGCTTGTCTTTGACCCATTTCTGAACTTTTGGAGGCACCTCAATGTCATCCTATATATCCATCAAGGCTGAATTCATCTCTACATCAAAGGTACAATCCTTGTGTAGAAGAGGCATCAGATGTCGCAAATCTGTGCACATTTAAATTCAGAGTCCTGAAACAAAATATTCTTTCACTTAGTATATATAAAATGCGTTGATCATACACAGTGTATTGAAAGTAGTATGCACACAAGCCAATCTTGTTTAATGATAAAACATATACTTTGTAACAATCTTATTCATTTATTAAAAAAAAAGTATTAATTTATTAAAGGCTTTTAATTATATACATGATGTTGTTTTATAATATGTGATAAACCCATAGTTTTAAGCAATGCTTTTAGAATAATGATAATGATCATTCTAATGAGATCTAAATTATTTGAAAGCTTAAAACTAAAATAGTTCTCAATCGTTGGATTACTAAATTGGGGATTAGTGAATTCGGATAGATTGGTACATACGTTGTTTGCTCATTGGATGAGGATGATTGATCTCATGATCATTTGTGTGGAGACACTAAAGCAAGTATGTAGGTGCTTATTAGAGAATAAGTTCACTGAACGTGACTCGCTAAGGAATACCTAATGGAGTTTTATTTGCCTGTCAATAGGAATTCTTGTAGTGATAGTAGTATAAGTGATCCTTGGACTTGAGATCATCATAGTATCTTGTGTATGATGAGTTATACTTTGACTTATTCCTTAAGACCCTTAGGGTATATCAAAGGGTATGCTTGGGTATAATAAGTTGTACATGGAGATAATGTATGATCAATAAAGAATCTACCACTTCTAGTAAAGAAGAGAAATGTCTATGTGATTCGATAAATGACAACTCGGTAGTCCTTGGCTGGCGAGAATGAAATTAGAAAGGAGTTTCTAATCTGCATTATTTGGAGTTGTGCATTTAAGGATCGAAATACATATAATTAAATAAAATAAGACTTGTGGTAATTCCATGTCTTATATTTAATTGGGACATTGTATGGTGGAAGGATTGAATTGTACGGTAACTATTTACTCAAAGGTTCTTTTATGATTAATGTTGAAATCTATATTATCTGGAAAGTCGTTGATCGCTAAGGAGGCTTTTCCTTATTGTAGAATAAATATTATTTATTTAAATAAATTATTAGTTTAATTTATTTATTTAAATAAGATTAGAATTGTTCTAATTGATTTATTCACAACCGGTTAAATATGGAGAACCTAAAGGGTCACACCAAAAAGGAAGAATAATTATTTAAGAAGTTAATGGCATAATCGTAATAATAAGTTAAGTATATTTAATTTAATCTATGGTGATAGAATAAATTAAATAGCTTAATATTTATTATTTAATATTTTGGAAATATTAAATAGAAATTAATAAGAGGATTCTTATTATTATTATTTAATTCCTAAAGGAGTTTGGGAATTAATTAATAAAAGTACTCTCGAATATCCTAATAAGATTAGGAGGCCAATCAATTAAAAGAGTTTAATTAATTATTCCTAATAAGATTGGGAGCTTAATTAATTAAAAGAATTTAATTAATTAAAATAAAACCCAATTCCTTAATTGTTAAGGAGGGTTTGCCACATCTATAAATAAGAGGAGTCTTATTATGGGTGCGAAGGTTGTTGACTTTTACAAAATACGTAATTCCAATAGTTGGGAGAGTACACCCCTTTCTATGAGAGATAGAAAAACTAGGGTTTTGCCAAATACCCATCTTCTTGAATTCTTCTTCTTCCTTGGTGGATCACCTCTAGAGGCCAAACACTTGGGTGGCTAACGTTGATCAAAGGAAGGAACCAAACCCGGTGGATTCAAGTTGAATGCGAAAAGGATTGGAGGTGAACTTGTACCTGAGGAAGCTCGGATCTTCAAGGGTATTATACTTGTTCTTTCTTTTTCGTTTAATTAATAATTGTGCATAAAGGGTGATCCGGGTATATGGTTTGTAAAATTTTAAGCTCTGATTTTTACACGTTTCCGCTTACTTTGAGCAATTTAATTGCGTTCATGAATATTACAAACCTAACAGTGGTATCAGAGCAAAACCTTTATGCGAATTATTAATTAATTTTAATTTGATATGTATATTGATATGTGTTTAGAACAATTTAATTGGGCATAATTTCATTGTATAAAATTTATTTTTTAAAAAATAAATTAAAAATAATCGCGAATCTGAATTTTCGTCTTTATTGATGAATCACGTTTTCTTATATAATCCGTACATGCAGCTTGCAGGAAGAAAGTTAATATGATTTCGGTTTATATTATTATATATATAAGGCATTACGTGACTTCCGGACATATATATATATATATATATATATATATATATATATATATATATAATATATTATATATACTTGTTATTTTTGTATATATATAATAAATATATATATATATATTATTCTTAATTATTTTATAATTAAAATAAAAGTTTATTTTAATTTTAAAATAAATAAAAGGTTTATTTTAATTTTAAAATAAATAAAAGGTTTATTTTAGTTTTAAAATTGAATTTTATGCTAACTAATTAGAGTTGAAATTGGATTCCATGATAACTAATTAGAGTTAAAATTAGATTCCATGTTTCCTTAAATAAAAGAGTTTATTTAGATATAAAGTAAGATTTCATATTATTCAAAATAAAAGAGTTTATTTGTGAATAGAGAAAAGAGAATCCGTATTTCCTTAAATAAAGGAGTTTATTTAGATATGAAATAAGATTTCATGTTATTCAAAATAAAGGAGTTTATTTGTGAATAGGAAAGAGAATCCGTATTTCCTTTGATGAAGTTTTTTTACATGGAATTGGATTCCATAATTAATTAAAATAAAGAGTTTATTTTGATTAAAGATTTTGATTAAAATAAAATAGTTTATTTTATTCAAAATTGGATAAATTAAAATAAAATAGTCTTATTTTGATTTAAATTTGGATTAAAATAAAGGAGTTTATTTTGATTCAAAATTAGATTTTATACTAACTAAATTTGCCCATTAAATGATATCAATATATATATTAAATGTTTATTATTCATGAGATGAATGTTATTTATTGATGTATATGGTGATGTGTATGATAATAAATGGGATTGATTATAGACTATTGACTAATGTGATTGGATTTTATTTTAGTTGGATGCATGAATGAATGGGTTTTAATAAATGGGTCTCAGATACCTCGTCTTCTCTAATTTTTCTTAATATAAATTCTAACTCCCTCCTATGTACTTCCCCTTAACTGCTGATCAAGGTTTCTAATTATTTTAAATAGTTTTGTAATAGGAATAGTTAGAATTAATTTTGAAGAATTAGAGATCAAAAAAGCAAGGAGCGCTTGAAGACACATTTGTAATGGAGCAGGTTTAAATGTAATAGTTATATTTAAATATTAATTCTTGCACCCTATGGTTTAACTTTTTGGTTCACTTGGTGGCTCTAGTGAACCAAACTAGAATAAAAGTCCATAATCAATCCGGTAGAATATAGTATTCTATATATGCATGCTTATACTATATATATTATATATTATGCAAACATGCTTCGCATGTTAATTAATATAACGACATATTTTATATATATATATATAAATGCCGCGCTAAACAAGATGAGACATTTTAATAACAAACCCCTCAAATTTTTATATTAAGTCCTAAGCGTTCAAAGATATTTGGAATATCGAACGTCGCCTTCTAGCATGATAAAATTAATAGAGTATTAAATATTTAATATGAGTTTGTTGTGTCACCACAAGACAAGTATTTAGTATTTAAGATGTTAATTTATCACATTTGATGCTTATAAAGAAAATTGAACAGTATTGTTTTGTTGTGTCACCACAAGAACAATATTTTTTCTTTTTTGAATATATGGAGTGCTAGGTTGGACTTAACTTGGATCATTTTAGTTCGGATATGCACACACTTGACCATTATGATCTAAGAGGTAAAATACAAGGAGTTGCATAGTTGATGTAATTGACAAGAGTTGTCTACCTATTTATTTATATATAGTTTGTTGTGTCACCACAAGGCTATATACATTTGAAATGGGATCCTTATTCTCACTAACAAATATTTAATTAGATTTTGCCGAACTATATATATTGAGGGTAATATAGTTTAAAGAAAATAGTGGGAGATACCAATTTAAAACAAGACCTTATTTATTTTGGTAATTAATAAAAGAATGTATGTTAAAATGTTGTTAATTACAAATTCATTTACAGAATTTTACAATGTCTAAATTACTATCACTGCGAAGCATATTAGATGCTATTTAACCGGACCGAATTAAATGGGTTGGTTAAGGAATTTGAGAATAGTTCTCATGGCTGAAAAGTTATTGTAAGACCCCAGCTATTATAAATAAAGATGAATTTTCTATAAATATTATTTTTGAATATTATGGAATAAATTTGATATAATGTTATAGTTGTGGGTAATATTTATAAATTTTGCAAAGTATGCAAGTTATTATAAAATATTCGTTTGGTCGGGGAATATTCTTTTTGTTAGGGAATATTCGTACAACGGCTCAATCATTGGTGGACCCCACAACAGAATTATTGTCGGATTGAGAAAATGACAAAATTATCTTTCTATAAAAATAACGGCGGAGGTGTTACCGTTAAAACTGTTGAACTACCCGGTGGTAAAAGAAACGATGAATACGCGTGGTTGCATAGTAGCACACCAGTATTGATTATTGATGCTTACGTAAGAAGTCACTTAGCTATACTCAATTATTGCTACAATGAATTGCCGCATTATATCTCTTATATTATTGATTCAATTATTGTCACAAAGATCATCTCGTATAATATGTTATATTATTAATTGAGACGACAAGTTATAAATGATTAATAATTGTTGAAAGATTAAAAATGTGTTGATTAAAAATAAAATGATTTGTGGTAATATTTATTCAATCCTTAATGTATATAAAGAGTGCATTATGAGACATTTGTGCTAAGTTTGATTATTTTTTATGGGGGGGCCATATATGTCATCATCTAAGAGTCTCTTCGTCAATAGTAATTACCTTTGTGAATAGTAATTACCTTCGTCAATAGTATTTACCTTCGTCAATAGTATTTACCTTCGTCAATAGTAATTACCTTCGTCAATAGTAATTACCCTTGTGAATAGTAATTACCTTCGTCAATAGTAATTACCTTTACCAGACGTCAAACCACTTGTCGTTTCACATTACAGGCGTCAAACCACTTGTCGTTTCACATTACAGGCGTCGAACCACTTGTCGTTTCACATTATAAAAGGCCGAACCACTTTTCTTTTCACATCACAACCGCCGCCACTTGCCTTTTCACATGGTAGGTGCTAAGCTAGAAATCTTCTATAAATAGAGGCCTAGTGCTTCATTATTTTTTCATTTAATTCATTCAAGCTATAAAAGAGAAAGTATAGAGAGAATAAGAGAGAAAGAAGAAGAGTATTTTGTTACTACACTACTGCAGATTCAATCTCCTACCAAAAGTAAGGGTGTTATTCTTTCTTATTCATGAAGAGAACTGTTGTTATTCCATTGCTTATTATTACATTGGAATAACTTTTATACGCTGGTTTACCTATACTTGGTGACATTCTTCTATTATTACATTGGAACATCCCGTCTGCATGCGTTTTTACGCGGGACCTGGTTCCATTCTTTATTATTATTACGTTGGAACATCCACATGTGTGTGTTTTACACGGGACTGGTTAAAATCTTTATTATTATTCTGTTGGAACATCACATGCATGGCGTTTTACTTTGGGACTGGTTCCGTTATTTATTATTCGTTGGAATAACTTTTGCAATGCCTATCTATCGCATGCATGGTGATTTCTTTTGTTATTCCATTCTTTATTATACCCAGTTGGTTAAAACTTTGACTTCTATACTCCATGAAATTAGTGGAATATCCTTGATATTTGCGTTTCATCCGAAGATCTTTTCATGGAAATATTCTTACGATCATTCTTGAATTTTACTCTACAAAACAAGATCATGTTGATAATTTGGACGTTAATAATTCTGGATAAAATAATTCTTGAACATGTTTTATTGAATTCTTATATCATTGTCATCATCCTCATGTTTATATTATGTTGAAAGTCATCTATGGCTTTGTAGTGCATAGATGGACTTGGTATGATTATGACCGAGAGACTATTCGATTGTAATAATGACCAGTAATGTTACAAATGATGTGATAAAAATCCTCGATTGGTAGTAGTGCATTGATGGACGATTGTTGACATGATCATATCCATTAATGAATACACAACTATTCTTGGTAGTAGTGCATGAATAATTGTGGTCGTGATACTAAAGAATATCCTTGGCAGAAGATGCGGGGGTAATTCGATGATGTGGAATATTTATTAAAGTTTGAGTCTCAAATTATAATGATGATGAAAACCTTTTAAATCATAAAAGATAGTAGATTTTATTTTCTACTTGACTCTTTTAATGGATTGCTTGTTCATTCAGCAGATTAAACTTGATGTTTATTATATTTTATCGGTTTAACTTTGTTGAAGGCTATTGATAATTTATTCGCATTATCTTAGTCATAATATTTCTTCTTGGGCTAGTTGAGCTCACCCTTTCTTTCACTTATTCTCTTGTGAAATGAGAACATATTTGAGACTAGTCGGGGAGCAGAGTAATGGTCGAGAGGATAGCATTAGTAGTCCCTCACTATTCGTGAAATAGTGTGATAATAATTGTAATGAGGACTCCTTTTGAGTTTGTATAATATCTAGTAGACAATATTTGTATTCAAACTCACAGTTTATGTCGTATTGTACACGACAGTTATATTAGTAAGTTGTATTTAAATTCTGTACCATATATCTGACTACCCAAGATGGGTGATGTATACCTAATTTTGGGGGCGTCACAGTTATCTTATGTCTTTAATACGCCTATCCCTGCAATGGTTGCAGAAAATGCCTCTAAGGAAGAGATTGCTACTTTTAGAAAGTAGCAAGATGATGCACAGTTGGCTCAATGAATCATGCTCGTATCCATGAGTAACAAGCTTCAGCGTCAGCTTGAAACTATAGATACTCCTACTATATTCCTGCACATCAAGTAATTGATGGTGAGGAAAGTAGGACTGATAGATATCAAATATCTAAGGAGCTCTTCCGATCTAGAATGACCAATGGCACTATAGTACGAACAAAAGTCCTTAACATAATCAATTTGATTGATCAATTAGGACAATGGGTTTTGTCATGGATGGAGAATTGAGCCAAGATTTGATCATGCACACACTCCCGGACTCCTTTCACAATTGTTGTGAATTTTTCATATGAACAAGCTAGATATCAACCTCGCTGATTTGCTTAACATATTAAAAAATGTTGAGAGTCACTTTCCAACCAAGAAAGACCATGTCTTACTAGTAGGGGCCAAAGGATCTTTTGAAAAGAAGAACGATTCTAAGAAGGTAAATAGAAAGGCAAAAACAAAGGATAATAAGAACAAAACTGATACGGATAGCAAAGGAGTTTGCTTCCCACCGCAATAAGCTCGACCTTTGGAAAGAAAAGCGCAAGAAGCATCTTGTAGAGGCTAACCAAAAGAAGCTTAGTGAAGTTTTTGTTATAAATACAAATTTGTTAATGATTTAAAATAAATTTTTCTTTAAGTCAAGGTTCTACTTGGGTATTGGATACCGACTTTGGTTATCATAAAATATAGATTTATGAAGGGACCAAGCAGAAGTAGAAAGTTAAACAAGATAAGAAATCCTATGTGTGGGAAATGAAGCAAAGGTTGCTGCATTAGCCATAGAAACTTATATTTTAGCAATCCCTACGGGCTAATCTATTAAGTCAATAAGTTGTTATTGTATTCCAGTACTTGTTAGAAACATTATTTCCATTTTATTGTTGGACAATGAAATCTTTGGTATTATATTTAAGAACAATTGTTGTTTTATTTATAATAATAATAATGTTTTGTATAGAACAGGAATATTACTTAATGGATTTTATATACTTGACTTACGTAAAAATAATTTTGCAAATTGAACAAACTAGTATAAGAAAAGGAGATGATTATTCAAAGGGTTGAATGTATGTATTTGTTGAAATACAAGTGTGAATTATTTGAAAGGTTCAAAGAATTTAGAAGTGAAACAAATTGGCAAAGTATTAAGATTCTTTGATTAGATCAAGGAATAAATACTTGTGCAATAAGTTTTGGATCATCTCAAATGGTTTTCTCACCAATGGACGCCTCTTGATACACAATAATTGATTGATGTATCTAAAAGGAAAAATTGTACCTTGTTGGACATGGTACGGTCCATAATGATTTTACCGACATTCCAATTATCTTTTTGGGATAATGTCCTAGAAATGGGCTTGCATATCTACGGAAAGGTAACCTCAAAATCCGGCCCCAAGACTCCATAAAAGTTATGGACAGGGAGGATTCCTAATCTTAAGTATGTTAAGATAAGGGGTTGTCCAACTTATATGAAAAGGTTTCAAAGGATAAGCTTGGGACAAAATTTGACATGTACAGATTTGTGGGATATCCTAAAGTAAGTTTAGGGCATATGTTCTATAATCCTACATAGCAAAAGGTGTTTATTGCCAAATGTGCTACCTTCTAAGATAAAAGTGTTTATCATTCAAGGGCTAGTGGGAGGATAATAGATCTTGAAGAGTTCAAGAATCACAAAATACTATAAGTCAAATAAGAGGAACCTGTAGATAGACCTATTGTACCACAACTAAGTCGTAAATCTAGAATAGTACCGAAGATACCTGGGAGGTATGGATTCATCATGGATGATGATGATGAGGTACGTATCATAGAAGATGATGATCCAGTTACATACGATGAGGTAAAGTTCTAGTGTGTACAAAAGGGTCAGTGGGAGCGTCGTGAAATTCCTAGTATTATATGTTGATATACTACGAATAAGGAATGACATACTAATGCTACAATCAGTAAAGATAAAGTTGTCTAAACATTCCTCAATGAATGATTTGGGAAGAGTATCTTAATTGGGGATATTAATCTATACAGATAGATTTAATAGGATGTTCGACTTAACCCAAGGAACGTATATTCATTTGATGCTAAAGTCGTTTAGCATGGTAAACTCCAAGAGATGTCTCATGTTGATGAGTCATGGAGTGTATCTCTCTTAATAGTCCCCATAGACTCCTAAAAGAGAGATAGCATGAGTAACTATCATGTATGCAATGAAAAGTACGAGACCTGATGTTGATAAGTCATATTCTGGAGAAGATCGCTGTAAGACAGTGAAAAACATCTTAAAGTACTTTACCAACACTAAGGATGTGATCATATATATGGTGGGTCTAAATTAAAACTAGAGGGCTTAATAGACTAAAGTTTTTTAGACAGACCAAGACGAAAGAAAATCCACTTTAAGGTAAAGAGTTACCTTGAATAGTGGTGCGGTGAATTGGAAAGGTTTCCAAACAGCAAAGTGTTGTTGGTTTAGTGATAAAGACAAAGTAAATAGCTGTAAATGAAACTGCAAGTTGATTGTTTAGATGAAAAGTTCATTACAGAACTAGGAATAATTCCTAAGTCTCATCTTGGATCTAAACATGGGTTGTGGTACTTTCATTTGATTATAAGAATCATTGAAAGATGGGAAATCACTATATAGATAGTGGACTCTCAAGAACAACATTACATATCCATTAACTAAAGCTTATCCAACAGCAGGAAAATCGTCACTTAGAGAAGAAGGTTATGAGATACCATGGCGGTTGGCTTTAGTGCAAGTGGGAGATTGAAAGTAGTATGCACACAAGCCAATCATGTTTTATGATAAAGCATATACTTTGTAATAATCTTATTCATTTATTAATAAAAAGTATTAATTTATTAAAGGCTTTTAATTATCTACATGATGCTGTTTTATAATATGTGATAAACCCATAGTTTTAAGCAATGCTTTTAGAATAATGATGATGATCATTCTAATGAGATCTAAATTCTTTGAAAGCTTAAAACTAAAATAGTTCTCAATCGTTGGATTACTAAATTGGGGATTAGTGAATCAGGATAGATTGGTACATATGTTGCTTGCTCATTGGATAAGGATGATTGATCTCATGATCATTTGTGTGGAGACACTAAAGCAAGTATGTAGGTGCTTATTAGAGAATAAGTTCACTGAACGTGACTCGCTAAGGAATACCTAATGGAGTTTTACTTGAATGTCAATAGGAATTTCTGTAGTGATAGTAGTACAAGTGATCCTTTGACTTGAGATCATCATAGTATCTTGTGTATGATGAGTTATACTTTGACTTATTCCTTAAGACCCTTAGGTGGGTATAATAAGTTGTACATGGAGATAATGTATGATCAATAAAGAATCTATCACTTCTAGTAAACGAAGAGAAATGTCCTATGTGATTCGATAAATGACAACTCAGTAGTCCTTGGCCAAGGCAGAATGAAATTAGAAAGGAGTTTCTAATTTGCATTATTTGGAGTTGTGCATTTAAGGATCGAAATACATATAATTAAATAAAATAAGACTTGAGAGTAATTCCATGTCTTATATTTAATTGGGACATTGTATGGTGGAAGGATTGAATTGTACGGTAACTATTTACTCAAAAGTTCTTTTATGATTAATGTTGAAATCTATATTATCTGGAAAGTCGTTGATCGCTAGGGAGGCTTATCCCTATTGTAGAATAAATATTATTTATTTAAATAAATTATTAGTTTAATTTATTTATTTAAATAAGATTAGAATTGTTCTAATTGATTTATTCACAACCGGTTTAATATGGAGAACCTAAAGGGTCACACCATAAAGGAAAGAATAATTATTTAAGAAGTTAATGGCATAATCTTAATAATAAGTTAAGTATATTTAATTTAATCTATGGTGATAGAATAAATTAAATAGCTTAATATTTATTATTTAATATTTTGGAAATATTAAATATAAATTAATAAGAGTAGTCTTATTATTATTATTACAATTATTATTATTTAATTCCTAAAGGAGTTTGGGAATTAATTAATAAAAGTACTCTCGAATATCCTAATAATACTAGGAGGCCAATCAATTAAAAGAGTTTAATTAATTATTCCTAATAAGATTGGGAGCTTAATTAATTAAAAGAATTTAATTAATTAAAATAAAACCCAATTCCTTAATTGTTAATGAGGGTTGCCCACATCTATAAATAAGAGGAGTCTTATTATGGGTGCGAAGGTTGTTGACTTTTACAAAATACGTAATTCCAATAGTTGGGAGAGTACACCCCTTTCTATGAGAGATAGAAAAACTAGGGTTTTGCCAAATACCCATCTTCTTGAATTCTTCTTCTTCCTTGGTGGATCACCTCTAGAGGCCAAACACTTGGGTGGCTAACGTTGATCAAAGGAAGGAACCAAACCCGGTGGATTCAAGTTGAATGCGAAAAGGATTGGAGGTGAACTTGTACCTGAGGAAGCTCGGATCTTCAAGGGTATGATACTTGTTCTTTCTTTTTCGTTTTATTAATAATTGTGCATAAAGGGTGATCCGGGTATATGGTTTGTAAAATTTTAAACTCTGATTTTTACACGTTTTCGCTTACTTTGAGCAATTTGATTGCGTTCATGAATATTACAAACCTAACAGTTAGCATATACTGGCAAAATAAACTGCTAATACTGTATAGAAAAGTAAGCAGTTATTGTATCTATAGGGCAGAAAGAGTTCTGCCCGTTTTACCCTTGTCGACCAAAGCAAGGAATGTTGTTCCAATTGGCAAGGGCAAAGTCCAAGTGGACCGCAGTGATGGAGGGATTGTCATCATCCTCCATGTCCTGAATGATGGCCATTACGTCTGGGCAATCATCGTCTGGGGTGTATCTGTTGGTATGTTCATCATGAACGATGGTACGTATACCGAACATCATCCGTATGACGTCTTGCTTGATTCTTCGTTCTTCTTCTTCAACTACGGGGTTTGGAACAAAGATTTCTTTTCCTTTCACCAGTATCGGCTTGGGACATAACATAGCCATTACATTGGTTGGCACCTTTACGGGAGGTTATGCGGACTCAGCGTTTGAAGGCGAAGCCAAACGCCACATGGTTGAAGTTGAGGGAATCTGTTGATGCTTATGAGGATTCCTGTGATTAGAGCTGGCAGAATAACCTAGTCCAGCTGTTCCAACTTGCTTGGTTAATCGAATGGGGTACTTGATACCCTGGCCATCTTTACCCAACCCTTGTCCCGGTTTATGACCTAACGACATCATTTCTTGAGTGGCTAACATCACCTCGGCAGAGATCTTAGGTTCGGGCAATGGTGCTCCAATGGGATGAATTTGTGATCACATGATTCCTAGGCTCACAAAATACTACAGTTTATATGAAAGCAGTAAGCAGGTATATATATAAAAGCTTTAAATATATATATACAGACAGGATCACCAACCACGAAGCACCTCCATGGGGGATCAGAAATGTAAATAAAGCTGTTAAAAGCTATCAACCGCAACGGAGGAAACTCCAGGCGGGACAAAACATAAATAAAGTTGTAAGGCGATCAACTGCCACGAAGAAAACTCCAGGCAGGATGAAAAATATATATATATATATAAAAGCAGTAAATGCACCGGATATAAAATAGAGGCTCATTGATTAGAGTTCGACCACAGTTCATATATATAAGTATATATATATATATAAAAAGTAAACGCATACCGGATATAAAATCTGGGCTCATCGTAATGCAGTCCCACACACAGTTATATATATATAAATGTATATATATATATATATATATATATATATATATATATATATATATTAAAGCAATAAACGCTCTGCATCAAGTTCAGGCTCATTGAACAAAGTTCGACACACAGTTCATATATATATATATATATATATATATATATAAAAGCAAGTAAATGCTCCGGGCATCAAGTTCAGGCTCAATCGAGGCATAACTCGATAATGTTAGTTAATATATATAAGTATATGTATATATAATATATATATATATATATATATACAGACCAGAATGAAACCACGAATAGAAAGTGGGGCAAAAGCAAGCAACACGACTCTCAACGTGTAGAAGGGTGTGTGCAAAGATGAAGAGAAAGACTCTAAAGTGTGTGAGAAGGCTTACAAATGGACCGATAAAAAAGGCTTCTATATCTTTAGAGTGGGTAAACACTGGATTTTGTGGGTACAAAAGAGTCTATATATGAGCTCACAGGTGTTTAAAAGTGGGAAAATACACTGTATGGCGAGTGCAGAGCAAATTGTGCAGGGTTTCCCCGTCTTTTTCCTCTTAAAAATCAGCACCCCAAGCCCTTTATTTATAGGCAATATGAGTCATGGGTGAACTGGTGGCAGCCATGAGTGTACCCAGGGCGGTCGGGTCGGTCCGGGTTTGTCGGGTCGGGTCGTCTCGAAGTACGTGTACTCAGGCACTGTAATGTCCACTCGGATTTTTAGAAGTGCAATCCGGGCATCCGTTTGAGGTATACAAGACCTATTTCAGACCGCCGTTGTCAAGAGTTGTACGATGGCATGGGATTAAAGTTTGTACGAAGTCATTGAAGATGAGACGATGCCCTCCGGTCTTCAAGCTTCAACTTTCATCCGTTACCCCGCACAATAGTCACTCGGGATTGGTTAGCCTTGTGGGACATCGTTGCGTAGAGACGTGATGTGGCATCGTGTTGGACAAGATAACGATGTTGCCCCTCACCGGTGTTATCGCCGGATTGGGCCGATAAAGCAGACGTTGCTCATACTTCTCTGAGATTGGACTGCTGCAATTGTTGAAGGTCCTCATTGTCATCTTTGAGGTGTGCTTGTCTTCCCGATGTTATTGCCGGGTTGGTACAGTATATCTCGTTGTGAGCGCCGAGATTGAAGCTAATGGCATTTGAAACAAGCATTTTTGGGGTTATCTCAAAACAGCATTCTCGGGGTTATCACCAAGGTTGGTGGCTATTCCATGGATGGACCGAGACCGAATACCTCGTGGTTATCTCAAGAGATTAATCGGTCTTTCTCGGTGTGTTTAGGTAGTGTATCCATGCAGTCTCGGGGTTATATCCGAGTTTGGAACTGTTGCTCCCAGAGTGTGATCTGGGGTTGATGCTGAACTCCCGGTAGTATCCGGTTTGGATTGTCTTTCAGGGTTCTCTCTTAAAAGATGAATCTGTCCTCCTACAATGTCAGTAACAGTTGTACAGAAAATTTTGAGTGTCTACAGTTACTATTCATGAGTTACTATTTACGAGTAATATTCACAGGGTACTATTCCCGAAATACTATTCACGGGGTACTATTCATCCGAAAAATATATTTTTTTTCGGTCCAAATCATTTTTAGGTACAATATTATTCCATGAGGAGATGTCCTAATTTTTCCGACCGTTGGTTGAAATTATAATAGTAAATTAATATGGGTCGTTGGTTTAAAGTTTTAATAGTAAAATCTTTATATATAAACCAGAATACTTTTATAAAGTTATTCTATAAATAGAATATATTATATTCTATTATGCATAGTGTTTTGCATAGTAAAATCTTTTTATATAAAACAAAATACTTTTATAAAGTTATTCTATAAATAGAATATATTATATTTTATTATGCATAGTGTTGCATAGTGTACTGCATAGTGTTTTACATAGTAAATTTATTTTTATATAAAACAGAATACTTTTATAAAGTTATTTGTTTTATTAGATTATAAATAGAATATAATATATTTTATTTAAAAGATTTTTCCTTAAATATGGAACGTCCAATTAAAAGTAAATCAATCTGGACCGTTCATGAATTAGTTACTATGCAGTCCATTCTTCTATAAATAGAAGCTCATTCCTTCATTATTTCTTACGAATTCACTAAAACTCTAGAGAGAGAAAATATAGAGAGAGTTCTTTTTCTATAATCTTGAGCGTATTTCTTTAGAGTTTAAGAAAGCTTTGAGCGTAGTGCAAGTTTTCTTCGAGTATATCCTCGCCCTACTAGTCGGAATACTCTTCTTACAAATGTAAGGGATATTATTTGTTGTACTCGTAAGGGATATTATTTGTTGTACTCGTAAGGGATAATATTTGTTGTACTCGTAAGGGGTATTATTTCTTTCGTCTTCATTAAGAGAACTTCTGTTATTCCATTCTTTATTATTATGTTGGAATAACCTGTTTATGCGAAGTACCGCATACATGGTGAAATTCTTCTATTATTCTATTCTTTATTATTACGCGGAATATCTTTATGCATCGTTTATGCATGACTGGTTCCATTATTTATTATTCTATTGGAATAACCTGTCTGTGCGATCTATCACATGCATGGTGAATTCTGTTGTTATTCCATTCTTATTTATCCTGTTGGAATATCCTGTCTGTGCGATTACGCATGACCTGGTTCCATTATTTAATATTTTGTTTGAATAAATTGTCTGTGTGGATTACGCACGCATGGTGAAATTCTTCTGTTATTCCATTCTTTATTATTATGTTGGAATAACCTGTCTATGCGAAGTACTACATACATGGTGAAATTCTTTTATTATTCCATTCTTTATTATTATGTTGGAATAACTTTGTCTTTCAAATCATCGCATACATGGTGAAATTCTTTTTTTATTCCATTCTTTATTATACTGTTGGTTATTGGTTTTACAGTTGTATGTCTTTGGCCTGTAGTGCAAAGATGATATGTTGTTAAATATCTTTGGCCTATAATGCAAAGATGATCTGTTGTTTGATAGCTTTGACCCGTAGTGCGAAGATGGACAAGTGTATGAAATGATCATGACCACTAGTGATACTACCGAATATCCTTGGCCATAGTGCATGGATAATTCAATGATGTGATTGGCAAGATCATGACCATTAGTTAACAGATGAATGTCTTTGGCCGTAGTGCACTGACATGCAATTGATTTGTATGATCATGACCATTGGTTTTATAGTTGAATATCTTTGGCCCGTAGTGCAAAGATAGACAACTGATTCGTATGATCATTGTTATTACATTTGAATATCTTCAGCCTTTGGGGTAAGGATATTGAGTAAACGTTCTATTAAGCCTTTGTGGCAAGAAGGAACTATTAATTCACATTATTATAAATATGAATTGTGAATTTAACTAACATCTTTGGTGGTTCAGGTGAAGACAAGTGATGAAAGTTCTATTTGTCTTGAGTATAACAAAGAACTGTTGATGAGTAAGACAGAATAAAATATCAACGATGGACTTTTAATCTAGAAGAGATAGTAGATATTATGTTCTACTTGACTCTTCTAATGGATTGCTTGTTCCGCTGCAGTTAAACTTGATGTTTGTTATATTGTATCAGTTTAACACTGTTGAAGGCTAACGATAATTTATTCTGCATTATCTTAGTCATAATATTTCTTACTGGGCTAGTTGAGCTCACCCTTTTGCTTTCATTGTTATCTTTAGGAAATGAGAACGTAGCTGGGACTAGTCGGGGAACAGAGTGATGGTCCTAGATGATAGCATTAGTAGTCCTCACTATTATGTTAAATAGTGTGACAATAAATGTAATGAGGACTCCATTGAGTTTGGATATTGTCTAGATGATAATATTTGTTTTAAAACTCACAGCATATGTTTTGTCGTATTTTACACGACTGTTATATAATTAGTTTGTATTTGTATTCTGTATTATGTATCTGGCGACTCAAGATGGGTGATGTATACCTATTTTTTGGGGCGTCACAGTTGGGGAGAGACAGGGAATTCCTTCGCTAGTATGACCTACCTAAGTTTATTTGTTATTTAATTGGTCGGTCAGAATATAGGGGTATTATGTGGTATGTCAATTAACCCTTATTTTAAAACTATATTCTATAATGATATTTGAAATACATGAGATGAGAAATGGAAAATCATGATAGATAAGAAATAACTGGGAAGGTACAATCCGAAAAGAAAGTAAGGTATTCTCATCTTTTCGAATATCAGGTACGTATGTAAATTTTGAGGGCAAAATTTCATAAGGAGGGGAGATTGTGAGACCCCGAATTTTATGAAATAAAAGTATTCAATTTTAATATTTTGGTAAATGGTTAAACTGATAAAAGGTTAAAGTTAAGGGTGATATGTGAAATTTTTTTAAAGTAGACAAGTTATCATAAAATACCCGGTTACTATTCACTCTAGTATTATTCACTCGGGTATTTGGGGCACTTTTTGTGTCGGAGTGCTATTTACGAGTTACTATTCACGAGTTACTATTCATGAGTTACTATTTATGAGTTACTATTCACGGGGTACTATTCCTGAAATACTATTCATTTGGGTACTATTCAATTCGAAAAATATATTTTTTTCATTCAAATCATTTTTGGGTACAATATTATTCCATGAAGAGATGTGCTAATTTTTCGAATCAGTTGGTTGAAATTATAATAGTAAATTAATATGGGTCGTTGGTTTAAAGTTTTAATAGTAAAACCTTTTTATATAAAAAATGTAATACTTTTATAAAGTTATTCTATAAATAGAATATATTATATTCTATTATGCGTAGTGTTTTGCATAGTAAAATCTTTTTATATAAAAATGTAATACTTTTATAATGTTATTCTATAAATATAATATATTATATTTTATTATGCATAGTGTTGCATAGTGCCTACATAGTGTTTTGCATAGTAAAATCTTTTTATATAAAATAGAATACTTTTATAAAGTTATTTGTTTTATTAGATTATAAATAGAATATATTACTACCTCCGTCCCACAATAAGTGGTTTTTTAGGCTTAATATTTTTTTCTAAAATAAGTGATGTGTTAGAACTCCAATACAATTTTTGCAATATTTTCTCATATATTCCCTTATGCATTCAATGGTATTTATTGCATCTTACCATCACTATAATTAAATGAAACTTATTAACTCTTCAACTTCAAAGAAAATATATTAAGGGTATTTTTGCCATTTTAGCTTGTGTATTGGTATGTGTGATTTAAGCTAAAAAAGCACTTATTATGGGACGGAGGTAGTATATTTTATTTAAAAGATTTTTCTTTAAATATGGACCGTCCAATTAAAAGTAAATCAATCTAGACCGTTCATGAATTAGTTACTATGCAGTCCATTCTTCTATAAATAGAAGCTCATTCCTTCATTATTTCTTACGAATTCACTGAAACTCTAGAGAGAGAAACGATAGAGAGAGTTCTTCTTCTATAATCTTGAGCGTATTTCTTTAAAGTTTAAGAAAGCTTTGAGGGTAGTGCAAGTTTTCTTCGAGTATATCCTCGCCCTACCAATCGGAATACTCTTCTTTCAAATGTAAGGGATATTATTTGTTGTACTCGTAAGGGATATTATTTGTTGTACTCGTAAGGGGTATTATTTCTTTCGTCTTCATGAAGAGAACTTTTGTTATTCCATTCTTTATCATTATGTTGGAATAACCTGTCTATGCGAAGTACCGCATACTTGGTGAAATTCTTCTGTTATTTCATTCTTTATTATTATGTTGGAATATCCTGTGTATGCAAAGTACCGCATACATGGTGAAATTCTTCTATTATTCCATTCTTTATTATTTCGCGGAATATCTTTGTGCATGCGTTTACGCATTGACCGGTTCCATTATTTATTATTCATTGGAATAACTCGTGTCATGCAATCTATCACATGCATGGTGAATTTCGTTGTTATTCCATTCTTATTTATTCTCATTTGGAATATCGTATGTATGCGCGATTACGCATTTGACCGGTTCCATTATTTATGATTCGTTTGAATAACTGTGTTCATGCGGATTACGCATGCATGGTGAAATTCTTCTGTTATTTCATTCTTAATTATTATGTTAGAATAACCTGTCTATGCGAAGTACTGCATACATGATAAAATTCTTTTATTATTCCATTCTTTATTATTATGTTGGAATAACTTTGTCTATGCGCGCAATCTTTGCATACATGGTGAAATTCTTTTATTATTCCATTCTTTATTATATTGTTGGTTATTGGTTTTACAGTTGTATGTCTTTAGCCTGTAGTGCAAAGATGATATGTTGTTAAATATCTTTGGCCTATAGTGCAAAGATGATCTGTTGTTTGATAGCTTTGACCCGTAGTGCGAAGATGGAAAAGTGTATGACATGATCATGACCACTAGTGATACTAACGAATATC
Organism: Panax quinquefolius; assembly: GCA_020205615.1. Lineage (NCBI taxonomy): Eukaryota > Viridiplantae > Streptophyta > Magnoliopsida > Apiales > Araliaceae > Panax > Panax quinquefolius. The sequence goes on along the minus strand of CM035171.1, from coordinate 72,552,084 downwards.
CTTGGCTGTAGTGCATGGATAATTCAATGATGTGGTTGGCAGGATCATGACCATTAGTTAACAGTTGAATGTCTTTGGCCGTAGTGAACTGACATGCAATTGATTGGTATGATCATGACCATTGGTTTTATAGTTGAATATCTTTGGCTCGTAGTGCAAAGATAGATAACTGATTGGTATGATCATTGTTATTACATTTGAATATCTTTAGCCTTTGGGGTAAGGATATTGAGTAAACGTTCTATTAAGCTTTGTGGCAAGAAAGAACTGTTAATTCACATTATTATAAATATGAATTGTGAATTTAACTAACATCTTTGGTGGTTCAGGTGAAGACAAGTGATGAAAGTTCTACTTGTCTTGAGTATAATAAGAATTGTTGATGAGTAGTACGATAATTTATTCTGCATTATCTTAGTCATAATATTTCTTACTGGGCTAGTTGAGCTCACCCTTTTGCTTTCATTGTTATCTTTAGGAAATGAGAACGTAGCTGGGACTAGTCGGGGAACAGAGTGATGGTCCTAGATGATAGCATTAGTAGTCCTCTCTATTATGTTAAATAGTGTGACAATAAATGTAATAAGGACTCCATTGAGTGTGGATATTGTCTAGATGACAATATTTGTATTAAAACTCACAGCATATGATTTGTCGTATTTTACACGATTGTTGTATAATTAGTTTGTATTTGTATTCTGTATTATGTATCTGGCGACCCAAGATGGGTGATGTATACCTAATTTTGGGGGCGTCACAACTTGTCCTAGTCAGACCTTTGGCGTCCATTCGCTGAGGGATTCAAAAACATTTTATATAATTATGAGTCATGAATTTACCATAAGTATATGTTTTAAGAACTCGCAACTAACCTTATATTCTCTAATTATATGTTATACACATGAGAAAAGAATCACCTTCTCAACATGTAATATAGCAAATAACGCAACACAAATATTTCAATGATTATCAGCACTAGAAGCTAAGTGGTCGTCGAACTAAACTCGGCCACTAATCAATAAAGGAAGCTAAGCAGTTGTTACACCAAGGACAATTCCCCGCCCATACAAAGAATTGTTCAACTTAACCACTATATCGAGTAGGAAGCTAAGCGGTTCTAAAACCAAGTACAAATTCCCCGCCCATACAAGGAATCATACAACTCAGCTGCTGATATGAGTCCTCAGTTGAAATCCCACATAATCCTAGTTCCATACTTTCTCCATACAAATTTCATTTAATCCGTATTTACAATTCATAACTCTTTCATGAGTTTTCATAGTACAATTTCATAGTACAACTATCATACAACAATTCTGCTATAAAGTTTTCAATCCTTTGATTGATCATTCTCCTGCTATGACCTTATCAGATCACGTTGTGATCTCATATTATAATCATACTATGATCGTTTTATTTTACGATGTTCTTTTTCTTTAATCATATAATATTATAATTTTACACTTTTCATTTTATAGACATAGTTTATTTATTTTCACTTTTCATCTTTATTACTGGAGTCAGGTAACTCCAGATTCTTATCCTTATAACCCTTCAAGATTCTTCTTTGAATCTTTTTTATCTTCTTCTTTACTTAATAATGAATTTCGCAAATTCATTTCTTATCACTTAAACTCGATCTGAGTTTATTCCTTAGCATCTCCGCGGTTATAGCCTAAGGTACCCCTACCTAAAGTTTATAACCTACGGCTTTGATACCAACTGTGACGTCCACAAATTCAGGTCCCAAGAACCTCGGACTTGGTATGTTACAATACTTCATCATCATACATATTCTAGCATCTAATGCGTAACAAATAAACATATATTGTTTATTTTACATAATTTTATATCATTTCCCAGGTTTATTAACCTTAACTGAATACATACCTTCAAAATTACAAAGGTTTACAATAAGATAACTAAATAGTTATCCTTATAACAATCTATTACTGTATTTTGCTTTTGTCTCTGTCCTTCTTCAAGTCTTTGCCTTTATCTGAAATTTATTATCATGATATTGCAAGGGTGAGCAACTACTTCGCCCAGCAAGTTTAAATTCAATAAGGATATATCATGATTGAAAGAATAATAAGCTTTCAAGTTTTCAACATTTTAATAATTGTGAAGGAACATGAATCAAGATGTCAATAATTGAATAACTGAATCAATAATGTTTGAAGGTCAACAATGACCATGAACAATTTAACTGAACCTTATGGTAATGAAGGTGATTAGCCTTTCATACCTGATGAACATATGCAACATGCTCTAAGTGCGAATCAATAATCAGTTTAGACATGAATAATCATCAATAATCATTCACTAACATACATTGAAATATAACCCGAGTTTGAGTTAAGGAAACTTGCATGCATAGTCGATTACCGCTACGCAATTAAATTTATTCTCTTTATTGAAAAGACCTATTAGGTATAAGATTAATCTTTCAATTAGCATATCATACCATATTCCATAATACTATCTAACACTTAATCACATAGTCAAATATTAGATATTCTTAACACCATATTCATTTACTTACTTATAATCTCATCATCTTATATTAACGTGTCTAACCTTCACCCATGAAGTTAAGTATTAGACATTACACCTTAGTCTTAGTATTATCATTATACTTTGATAATCTTTTCATCACTTATAACTTATACTTATAAGTTTTCCTTTATATGTTATCTTAGTAAGCTAGATAACCTTCGAAGAACTGAAATATCATTTCGAAGAAGTCGGATTTCATTTCAAAGATCCCGAAATCACTATGTCGAAGAGACCAAAAATCGATTAGCAGGTGAATTCAATTTCAAAGAACTTTGAATTCATAATCTTCAATTTCAGCAACCTGAATTCACTATGTCAGTAGACCAAAATCAGATTAGGAGACTGAATTCAATTTCAGCAACCTGAATTCATATTCTTCAATTTCAGCAACCTGAATTCACTATTCTTTTTCACGAAAATACCAATTCAACCTATTATTTTTCTATCTCTTGGCCAATCATATACACATGTATTCCATACACAAAAAAGTATTTTTTTGGAATTTTTCAACTCCCTTAAGTATTTTCAAAAATAAATTTCTAGTTAATTCCTTAAGAAATTAGCTACCTCGTGCTTTACTCCAGAAATTCTCAACTCTTGGCATAATGTTATACGTGTTAACGTGACCCTCCAGTTTAAATTTTGTGGCCATCGGAGTTATAGAACTTCGGTTATAGCAATTTTCGTTCGAAAAATGAAAACATTTTTGGACACAACCTACTTTATCCCATATATTTTCATCCCCCAAAAGTCTGGATTTTATTGCATTAAATAAGTGGCTGAAACAGCCCTTCCAATTTCTGGGCAGCAGCTTTTTAAGAATTTCGCAGTTTTTGACTCCTTTGCAAAAATCATTCCACACGAAAATCTATAAATCCTTTTTAAGTGATTCCACTTGGATATATTAGAAGACTCATATATCGAACTCCAAAAATTGACCACACTCAAAAGTTCAAAGCAAAATGAGAGATAAGGTCATTTCTATATCATATTTGATTTTCTCAAAAATCTGTTTTTCAACCTTTAGTGTCTTTTAAGAAAACTTTTCTATTTGCACATAAAAGCAACATAGTTCATCATAATACTTACTAAAACCTCATACGGCCATGGATCTACCATGATGAATGATCTATTTCATCAAACAATCATCAAACACAAAATAAAACACAATCAAGGTAAGGAAAAATTAGGGTTTTCTACATTTCTAGAAACCTAGTTTCATTTCTCCCCTTTTGATCCACCTTTAAATACTTTAACAAGTTTGATTCATACATGAATCTACATAAAACACATAAATAAAATGGTCCTAACTTTCAAATCACAAACTCCTTTTCTCCATCAAATCGTAAAAATACATAAACTAAGTGTTTAGGGTTTATACCTTTGAATTCTTTCTTCTTCTTCTTCCTTCACAAAGTAACTTCATGATTCTTGGAGATATGAAAAAAAAACTCCCTTCTACTTCACCAAGTCGGCAGCCCCTTGGGCTCTCCCTCTCTATTTTCTCTCTCCTTTAGCTCTTAAGTTATTTAGAAATGATGAAAGAGAAAAAGAAGTGAACTTGTGGCAAAAATAAATATGATATGTGTATTCATATAGCTTGAATATCTAATTAAAATCTCCCAACATATCTTTCACATTCTCTCTCATAGAAAAGCTAGCTTGCAAGCAACACTTAATGTGTTGTCCAAATAATAAGTTGACAACAAATGAAGTGGTTTATCTACTAAAGTTAACTCATCATTTCATTCCACTCCTTTTCTCACTCCACCAATTTCGGCCACATGTCCTCTTCATTCACCCATTTTATTTTTATTAGCTAGCTTAATTAATGACTATAATTCCCCCTTTTAAGTGGATTTTAATTGGGCCAAGCTTGGGCTCCCTTTTTATTTCTTTTTGGGCTTGCACTTTCTTATTCCTTTGCCTACTAATTTAAATAAGCTTGGGCTCCTCCACCAAATAAATTGGGTCATCACTAAACTTGCCCTTTATATTAAATATTGGGCTAGCTCAATAATTTAATTGTTCTTAAATTAATTAACTACAAGTCTAATGCTTAAATATACACTTGGGCAACAAATTAATTCTTTGAGCCTAAAAATCAAATTAGTTCTATACTTATTAATTTTTATTCATTCCCCATTATTTAATTAGGGTTCCCTTACAAACATTAGTAAGTTAATTTCTTACTCATACACACTTATTTCCTTAACCCAGTTAGACTTGCTATAATTAGGTTATAAAATTAATTAATGGAGATGTATAAAATAAATCTCTTAAAATTAGTATATAATTTTTATACTAATATTCTCCGTATCATAACCCTCAAGTTATTAAATTCTTCATTCCTAATATATAATTAGGATCACACTAGTTTCTTTTATTCGTTTATATAATAAACAAATATAAACCCTCACATAATATTCATTTTCACAGAATATATACACTTAATCTTGAATAATCCACCATAAGAATGTTTAAATTCACTAAATTCCTTCCCAGAAATCTCAAATCCATTCACTTATTTTTTGTCTAGGTTTATTATTCAACCGTTAATCCATCATTTAAGATTTAACTAATTATTTAAATTTTCGGGTTGTCACATTCACCCCTTCTTCTAAGAATTTCATCCTCTAAATTTCAGTCTACTAATCACCACTCCTTTTATTCATCAAAATTAGGTTTCAAATTAACCTTTACTTAATTTCATGCTCAATTTAATGAGTATATCGTGCTTCCTACTATGAGGAGCTCTGCTACTATTACACTCTTCCATGACTTCAGTCTAAGGAGTTCAAACTTTTTAAATCATGTTGAGGGGTCATATAAACCATGAACATATAGTTTTAACGATATTTATATCGCAAAACAGTAAATTACTAGGTATATTTACAATCACAGAGAAGGTAAACTACCGTTGCTAGTACTTTAGGTGATTAGCCTATCGTACTTTTACGTCATGCATAACGTATCAATCATGTCTAGCGAATATTTACGCTACTAGATTGGATTATTTTATCCAATCAACATAGTTCACCTCAGTCTTATCATAGGATTTTTCACCAAAACAATTTGGTTCGGGATAACTTCTCAAAAATACTTTGAATTTTCATAAACATTTGTCTAGCAGAATCAAATAGCTTAGACGCATATCAAATAATTTTGAATTTCAATCGAAACATGTGTCTGTCCAAATTTAATTGTCACTTAACTTTTATTTAAAATTATAAAAATCATTTTATGACGTCATGATACCGCAATGTATTTACAGTCCGTTTGAGGATTTCGTCATTGTGTGACTTTGTCATACTACATCATTCCATAGTGGGCTGACGAATTAGCATCCAACACTAGGTAATTAGCATAAGGTTATACGTGTTAACGTGACCCTCCAGTTTAAATTTTGTGGCCATCAGAGTTATAGAACTTCGGTTATAGCGATTTTTTTCTGAAAAATTCAAATATTGAAATGGTCATAACTTGCTCAATTTAAGTCGGAATGAACTCATTTTTGGACACAACCTACTTTATCCCATATATTTGCATCCCCCAAAAAGCTAGATTTTATCGCATTAAATAAGTGGCTGAAACAGCCCTTCCAATTTCTGGGCAGCAGCTTTTTAAGAATTTTGCAGTTTTTGACTCCTTTGCAAAAATCATTCCACACGAAAATCTATAAATCCTTTTTAAGGGATTCCACTTGGATATATTAGAAGACTCATATATCGAACTCCAAAAATTGACACACTCAAAAGTTCAAAGCAAAATAAGAGATAAGGTCATTTCCATATCATATTTGGTTTTCTCAAAAATCTGTTTTTCAACCTTTAGTGTCTTTTAAGAAAACTTTTTTATTTGCACATAAAAGCAACATAGCTCATCATAATACTTACTAAAACCTCATACGCCCACGGATCTACCATGATGAATGATCTATTTCATCAAACAATCATCAAACACAAAATAAAACACAATCAAGGTAAGGAAAAATTAGGGTTTTCTACATTTCTAGAAACCTAGTTTCATTTCTCCCCTTTTGATCCACCATTAAATACTTAAACAAGTTAGATTCATACATGAATCTACATAAAACACATAAATAAAAGGGTCCTAACTTTCAAATCATAAAACCCTTTTCTCCATCAAATCATAAAAATACATAAACTAAGTGTTTAGGGTTTATACCTTTGAAGTCCTTCTTCTTCTTCTTCCTTCACAAAGTAACTTCATGATTCTTGGATACATGAAAAAAAAAACTCCCTTCTACTTTACCAAGTCGACAGCCCCTTGGGCTTTCTCTCTCTATTTTCTCTCTCCTTTAGCTCTTAAGTTCTTTAGAAATGATGAAAGAGAAAAGGAAGTAAACTTGTGGTATAAATAAATATGATATGTGTATGCATATAACTTGAATATCTAATTAAAATCTCCCAACATATCTTTCACATTCTCTCTCATAGAAAAGCTAGCTTGCAAGCAACACTTAATGTGTTGTCCAAATAATAAGTTGACAACAAATGAAGTGGTTTACCTACTAAAGTTAACTCATCATTTCGTTCCACTCGTTTTCCCACTCCACCAATTTCGGCCACATGTCATCTTCATTCACCCATTTTATTTTTATTAGCTAGCTTAATTAATGACTATAATGCCCCTTTTTAAGTTGATTTTAATTAAGCCAAGCTTGGGCTCCCTTTTTATTTCTTTTTGGACTTGCACTTTCTTATTCCTTTGCCTACTAATTAAAATGAGCTTGGGCTCCTCCACCAAATAAATTGGGTCATCACTAAACTTGTCCTTTATATTAAATATTCGGCTAGCTCAATAATTTAATTGTTCTTAAATTAATTAACTACAAGTCGCATGCTTAAATATACACTTGGGCTACAAATTAATTCTTTGAGCCTAAAAATCAAATTAGTTCTATACTTATTAATTTTTATTCATTCCCCATTATTTAATTAGAGTTCCCTTACACACATTAGTAAGTTAATTTCTTACTCATACACACTTATTTCCTTAACCCAATTAGACTTGCTATAATTAGGTTATAAAATTAATTAATTGAGATGTATAAAATAAATCTCTTAAAATTAGTATATAATTTATATACTAATATTCTCGATATCATAACCCTTAAGTTATTAAATTCTTCATTCCTAATATATAATTAGAATCACACTAGTTTCTTTTATTCGTTTATATAATAAACAAATATAAACCCTCACATAATATTCATTTTCACATAACATATACACTTAATCTTGAATAATCCACCATAAGAATTTTTAAATTCACTAAATTTCTTCCCAGAAATCTCAAATCCATTCACTTATTTTCTGCCTAGGTTTATTATTCAACCTTTAATCCATCATTTAAGATTTAACTAATTATCTAAATTTTTGGGTTGTCGCGGTTTGTTTTAAGCGTCGCAGCCGCCAATTTGAGCCTTGAGAGAGACGGCAATGCAGCACATGAAAGCTCGACCATCAACTACTGGCGATTGGAGCCGCAGTGCGAGAGGTAACAAAGTGTTTGAAAGCGCAGCGGCTGCATAAAGGAAAGAGGTGAGCGTGAAGCTTCCAGCAAGTAAGCGAGAGAGAAAAAAGGTGTGGCGCCACAAATACTGGTGTAGGGCAATGCCCAAAAATGAGATCTTTATTGCTCAATTACTGGGGGATGTGTAAGAAAGAAATATAAACATGTAGTTCACCTAATGTAACACTTAATCAAGTGTGTTAAATCTTTAGTAAAGGTTTAACGGAAAGATGAAACGAGATTAAAAGACAAAGATAGTAGGTACGGGTTACAGAACAGATATCCGGGGATCGTAGTCACGATGAACGAGCGTGAGGGATTTCTATGGTTGTGATTCCTTAGTAGTTGAGTGAAGAGTGTAATGAATAACATTTCGATGTTATGTCATGGTGATGAGAGATAGGTGTAAAGCGTATGACTTAGACATTGACGAAAGTAGTAAGGAAGATATAAATTATCATAAAAAGCCGTAGCGAACTGTAATAAGATTATTGAAAGTCCGAATGTAAGTCGGATAGAGAATGTTATAATGAAGTAAGCATTAACCTCTTTAGCCAATGTGAGGGTTGAGTGTACGCGATTATTAAACAGGCAGAACCTACACTCCGTGTATGGTTTGACAATAAGGTAATGAAGAATAATTGAATCAGACATTGTAAGATGTGATTAAGTTATTATAAAATGTTTAACGCTATGACCTCATAGTGTTGACATTGAATGATTGTTCTTAGTATACAAAAGACTTTATGAATTAGACGATAAAGGATGAATCCTAAGGTATGGCATTTCATTGCCAGAAAGCCGTAAGGAATAAGAATTGACTTAACGAACATTATTGTTTAATGGTTCGGATAGGTTAAGATAAAGTTAGGTTATAGTACAATCGTAACCTTTGATGGTTGACATATGGGAGCTGGGCTAAACAATTCCTTCCGAGAGTGAAGGTATATACAAACCGGAAATCGATCAAACTCATTGTCGGGCGGGTGTAGATGAGATTTCGAACTTGTTTTTTGGGTTGTTTATGGAAACCACTGAGAGTACCATATGGAATACTAGCAGAGACGCGATGTGTACTGAGTCTTATAGAAGAGTTATAAAAAGAAGATAAGAATATAAATCATCAAAGATGATGATCGTATGAGTAAGAAATCTCCGTATGTTATGAAGCCGTAAAGCGGTAGAAAAAAGTTGGTCGCGTAAACTTAGATTACAAGAACATGAGTAAGTCAAGTATATGACTAATTGGTGTACGTGTTATTTCCTTATGTGTTATATATGGATTTGGAATGATCAGTTCAGTGTAAACTATAAGTTGTAGTTGTGCGTAAGGCAAGTTTCCTAACTTCATTCATATTATATGAATGCTAGTTTCTTAAACTTCTTAAATGTTGAACTTGAGAAGTCTTGTCTATGTGCATATGTGCGATGTGTGTACAAGGTGGTAGTATATATGAGGCCTAGTGCCACAAGTTAAACACTTTGGTGTTTCTATGAGATGAACTGTTCTGTTATTGAGCTGTTCAATACAAGTACGTTCTATTTATACATGAACCATTATTGTTAAGTCTATGCTAATGATTCTAGCCAGACAGAATGTGTATGTAAAAGGTAGAAGAATGGAAGTATTTCAAAGTGTATTAAGATGATAGGAATCGAGACTATTCCTATTATTCAAGCTGCTTCATAACCTTTGTTCAGTTATCGAAGTTCTGAAGAATGTTTAAACTCTTGAAGTTGTTTGTTCAACTGTTATGACTTGTTGGGCAATTGAATGCTCACACTTGCTTTAAATGAAAAACATTTTCAGTGAACGATGTTAGAAAGAACTTAAGGATCCCGTAAAGATCAAGTTGATCGGTATCCAGATGAAGTGCCATTCAGTATGTGAATGTGCGTGAAGAGCAAGCCAAGACTTGCAATGTAGAATAGTTTAATTGAACTATAGATTAGTTTAATGAACTGATATGTATCCTTGGTGACTGATAAAAGTCACTCTTGTACGATGTAAAGAATAATGTAATTATCATTATTTGTAATGGAAGAGATTATAAGGTTTCCAGAACCTGGGATTTAAGAATATATGTTGTTATATTTAACTATATAATGACATATGTTTGGTAAGAAGTGGGACCGCGACGCACGGAATCCGGGTGTGAGAATAGACCAGATTTCAGGGCATTACAACACAGGACTTAGACTTAGTGTGGGATTGTATTGCTTATATGTGGAAGGATTGTGGCTACTTGCATTAGTTGGATTCATATAGGAGATGAAAACCAACGTGTGATTGGAGTTGTAGAGTTTATGGGATTATTGAGAGAAGAAGTTGGAAAGAAGAAGGAGAAGTGGTGTGGAGGAATTATGGGAGTTATATATGGGGGTTATGGGGTAGTGGGATAGTTTGTTTTGAAAGAGGAGTGGGGAGTTTAAGTGTAAAGAGGAGTTATTGAATGGTTATGGCCGAGCATGATGTGTTAGGATTGTATTTAGAGTCTGGCATTTTTCAAGTAGCTGCACGCTTGCCTTATATGCTTGCAATGGCGCCGCCTCAATGTTGTAAGGTCGAAAGTTCTGCAGCAGTAGCGCTTCGCTACCGTTATTACGCTTATATGGCACCGCTATTTGTTTGATCAGAATCTACTAATGTAGTAGCGCGCCCCACTCCTTATGTGTGCTTTAAGTGGCGCGCCCCGCGCTATACGATTAGAATGGTATCGGTGAATTGGCGTGCCCCACGCTGGATCTATGCCTTCTGTGGTGCGACCCGCGCCGTATATGCAGTGTCTTGGTAACTCTCTATTTATTTAACATTTCCTACAACCATACCACAATGAAGTCATTATTCTATAAAAAAGAATTTTATAAGCTATACTATGAGCTAAATTGTACTTAATAACTAAAAATAAGCAAGGTTTAGAGCTTGGGTTGCCTCCCAAGTAGCGCTAGTTTTAACGTCGTAAGCCCGACGGTTCATCTTTTTTCAAGGTGTATCGACAAGTGTGATTGCGATGACATCCCAATTTGATTCGCCACCCCAATAATGCTTCAACCGTTGACTATTTACCTTGAACGTCTCTAATTTATTTCTACTGTATAGTTCAACGATGCCATGTGAGAAAACTTTATTTATAGTAAATGGACCCGACCACCTTGATTTTAGCTTTCCTGGGAACAACTGCAATCTAGAGTTGAATAATAATACTGATTGCCCCGGTTTGAACGTTCTCTACATGATTTTTTGGTTGTGCCATTTCTTGAATTTTTCTTTGTACAACTTCGAGTTCTCGTAGGCTTGTAGTCTGAATTCGTCGAGTTCGTTTAATTGAAGTAGCCTCTTTTCACCTGCTGTTAGTTGATCGAAATTGAGCTTCTGAATTGCCCAATATGCTTTATGCTTTAACTCCACTAGTAAGTGACATGCTTTCCCGTAAACATTGATATGGAAACATCCCAATTAGCGTCTTGTAAGCTCTCCTGTAAGCCCATAATGTATCGTCCAATTTGAGAGACCGGTCCTTTTTGTTCGGGTTTACGACCTTCTCTAATATTTTCTTCACCTCCCTATTGGAAACTTCAGCTTGCCCATTTGTTTGGGGATGATATGTCGTAGCAACCTTATGATTGACCCCATATTTTTCCATGGGAGCTGTAAAGGATCTGTTGCAGAAATGACTACCCTCATCACTTATAATAGCTCCTAGCATGCCAAATCTTGTAAAAATATTCTTGTGTAAGAATTTGAGAACCACCTTGGCATCATTTGAGGGTAGTGCTACGGCTTCAACCCATTTCGACACATAATCAACCGCGAGCAATATGTACTGATTATTGAATGATGAAGGAAATGGCCCCATAAAATATATGCCCCATACATAAAAAAATTTCAACATCTAAGATAGTTTGTAGTGGCATCTCATTCCTTTTCGATATGTTACCTACCCTTTGACATCTATCGCAGCTTTTTACGAACTGTTGGGCATCCTTAAATATTGTAGGCCAATAGAACCCTGCTTGAAGAACTTTTGTTGCTGTTCTCTCACTTCCATAATGTCCCCCATATGCAGACGAATGACATTCGTGCAATATGTTCTTCACCTCGCTGTAGGACACACACCTTCTAATCATCTTGTCAGCGCACTGTTTAAATAGTTATGGCTTATCCCACATGTACCACTTGACGTCATATAGGAATTTCTTTTTCTACTGTCATGTCAGATCAGGGGGAAGGATGTTGCTCACTAGATAGTTAGCAAAATCTAGTGAGGAATCTGCTAACTCGTGGCAAGGAATCCAACATTTGCAAGTAATCCATAAATCCTAGATCATCTAAATCTTCATCTCCCAATAATGTTGTTTCCAATGGATCATTAGCCAAACTTTTAACCATTTATTCACTGATTATCTTATCAATGGCATCCATCCTGAAACAGTCCTCTTCATCCGTGGGGAATTTCATGGCTTTGAAAACATTGAACTTTAATTCCTGATCTTGGACCCTCATAGTTAGTTCACCTTTTTGCACATCGATGAGAGTCCTTCCCATAGCCAAGAACGGTCTCCCTATGATGATTGGGATGTTCTTATCTTCCTTAAAATCTAGAATTACGAAGTCCGCGGGGAATATAAATTTGTCAAGCTTGACCAAAATATCCTCCACAATGCCTCTTGGGTAAGTAACTGACCTATCTGCCAACTGCAACGAAATGTTCATAGGCTTTGGAGCTGGGAAACCCAATTCTGTATAAACTGATAATGACATAAGGTTCACACTTTCCCCCAAATCACATAAACATTTATTGAACGCCATGTTCCCAATTGTGCACAGGACAGTAAAACTCCCCGGATCTTTCAACTTTGGTGGCAACTTTCGCTGTAAAACTGCACTACAACTTTCGCTGTAATTTGAATGAGATGATTTGATCATGTATTGAATTCACAATGATGATTCTTAGGATGAATGTCAAGAAAATTGAGTTTTTATGAAAAACATGAAAATTGAGAAATTAAAATAGCTTTAGTTGTTGATAAATTGTGCTAAGTGGTTGAATATGTTAGCAATCATGTTTATGATAGTTGTATATTTATTTTACATGTTATTATTACTGTCTATTGGGTGAAATTTGTGTTTGTTGGGCTAAAGTCAGCTACTGTTCATTAGCCTTCTCTCTGCGTCTGTTGAACATTTGGCCTTGCATGCTTGCCATGCCAAGGCAAAATCGAAGCATAAGCGCTGCAAGCAATTGCCACGGCTGAAAGTCTTTATATGGGCAATTGCGCCATACCTACGGTTTGAGATTTCGCTTCGATGTTGTTGTAGATTTGGGAAAACATCATAACATGGTCTAAAATTATGTTAGCATGTTTAATGGGTAATGCCAAGGTTAACATAACATAGTGAATTATGGTTAGTAAGTTCAAAGTTGTAAAAATGATTAGTAAATCGAGAACACGTTATTTGGTAACATAGTTTACACAATGAAAGTTAGACAAGTGTTGCGAAGTAAAACACTTGGAATTTTCTGAAATGTAAAGAGTAATGAAAGAATTGTGCTTCACTGAGAAGTTTGGTTAGAAGTGTACATGTTATGGTATATTAGCATATTTAATAGGTATTGTGGTTCTAAACCTATGTGTAGGTGAACGTGAGTTTGATATTATAGCTTACGCTCGAGGCAAGTTTTCTAAACCTATCTTTTTACATTGAGCAAGTTTCTAAACTTCTCTTTTTCAATTGTGCAAGTTTTCTAATTCTATTTTTACAATTGAACAAGCTTTCTAACTCTACACTTTCGTGGAGCTAGTTTAATTATTGTCATGCAAGTTTACTTCCAAATGTAATTTCGCAAGTTCTTGTATCTAGTTTGTTCATGATGATGCAAGTTCTCTAAACCTTAGTTTTACGTTACGTAAGTTATTCTTGTACTTAACTTGTCAAATAGCATGCAAGTTTATTTAATCCAATATACGGTTGTTAAATAGTTGTTTTTATTCAAATTGTTATTCGTTATGCATGCTTAGTAACCAATTCTAAAATTTTAACCTTAGCTTAGTGTTGTTCAAAGCAACGTATGTAAATTATTCAATACGTATGCTATTAGATTATTCCTAAAGCATTAACTAAGAATGCAATGTTTATTCAGTTATGATTATTCCATAACATAGTATTGTTACCTTTTATTCAACTAATCATTAGTTGATGTTCGTTGAATTCCAAATTACCCTGAAATGTATCCAAACCAAACTTACTTTTGTACGGACTTGTAATCTAAATACTGAGATGAACAACCCTATTAGTAGGGGTTTACGCTTAGCGTTGAAATGTTTGTGCACAATACATTGTACGAAGGATTGATCCCCCTATGTACGTGGAGTCCTTATAGTCTTATGACTGTTAAAGTTAAAGTTGAAAGATTACTTATAATTGTGGACATGGTTCGTGGTCATTAGACCCTCAATAGTACATTTAAGAATGTTAATAGAACATATCATTCAGTTCTATTGAGCCTATTATTGGGCAAATGTTGTAATGTTAATAGAACACATCATTCAGTTCTATTGAGCCTATTATTGGGCAAATGTTGTAAAGTTATTCAGTTATTTATTCTTATTTTAAGTGAGCTTTGTTTGCTCACTCTTGCATATTTATATACTTATTGCAGCTATGGTTGAGAAGGTAAATAAACCTACAACTAGCAAAGGAAAGGGAAAAATGTACAAGTGATGAAGACTTGTAATTTTGTTTTATCGTTATGATGATAGACTTTTAAGAATGATGTGATGTAATAATTTAATTTCCGCATTTGAATAATTGTAATTAAAGGTTAGATAACCTGGGAGATAATTTTTATTAACGTAATCCTATATGGGAAGGTTTTATTATTCAATTATATTATGATTGGGATGTTAGATATGAATGTTTTGATTAAGTGAACACTAAATCTTGAGGTAATGAAGTACCGGGATTTGGGGGTGTCACAAGTTGGTATCAAAGCCATAGGTTATGAACCTTAGGTGGGGAAAATCCTTAGGAAGTAACCTTTGAAAAGATAGTGGTGATAAACTCTTATCGAGTTTTAAGGAAGAAATAATAAAACACTTATGTGCTTATGTGTATATAACTTATGTGCCCGTGAGTGTCGAGAAGTAATGATTAATAATCAAAACTTAAATTTTTGTTGTCAGGATGACTAATGTCGGAGAATTCAGTCAGGCTAGGGAGGAGGGACCTCATATGCCTATAGAGGAGGAGCCTCGCGACATTCAGGTTGTTTGGGAACAACTACTGCCACGGGAGTCAGCCACGTTGGTCACAGTAGTTGAAGATGAAGATGATGATGTGGAGACGGATGAGAAGGATCCCATTGAGTTGCCACAGGAGGATGAGGATGACGAGGAGGAGGAGGAGGAGACTCCACTAACCTCGATAGCTGCTCGTATGTACGATGAAGTCTACGACCGTAACGTAGAATTTCAGGAAACAGTCGAGGAATTGCAAGAGATAGTAGCTGAGCAACAAACTGCAATGACACAGAAAGACGGCGAGATCTAGGATCGTGAGGAACGACTGACTAATTTAGAGGAGAAGCTAGTACACACCGAAGCAGAGAAAGAACAATTGATCGAGGTAATCACAGAACTGAAGACAAACTGAAGGAAGAAGCTACTAAGAGAGCAAGAGCTAAAGACGCATATGAGGAAGCTTTTCAACAAACCAGAATAGCAGCGAGAGACGCACAGGCAAAGAGGATGAAGATGGAGGAGATGGATAAAGTATTCAACACCATGATCAATCGAGCTCAAGATCGGGTTATGGGATATCCTATTAAGTTTGAGACGCTGCCATTATATGTGTTAGATCGTAGAACAATATTCCGGATAATAGAGGAAGAACGTAGTAAGGCTAAGCAGTATCTTAGTAGAACATCTTAGTTGTTATGCGATGAACAAAATATTAAATAAATTGTAAATCCCAAGTGTTATGTAACCTATGGGATATGATGATGATGTTGTCCTAAAAATTTTGAAGTTCAGGAAAGTAATGTAAATAGCAGAGATGCTATTGTAATAAATTTTCAAAGAAATTATGAATAAATAAAAGTTATTATTTTATTCAAAGTATTATGTGTTATGTGGTTATTTCTTTTGTGGAGGCAAGTTAAGTAGAAATTACTTAAAAGAGTTGAATAATAATCTAATGAGTGTGTTTTTATCAGAAAATGCCTCCCAGACATCAACCACCATGACAGAGAACCACTGAAGGAACCAATAACGACAATGTTGATGCTAACCCCGTTCAACAGCTAGTGACGCTACTGACAAGAGCGTTGCAAAATTAACCACAGAACCAAGGAAAAACGTTTAAGGATTTCAAGGCGGTTGGACCACCTGAATTTCGTGGGTCCATGAATCCAGTCGAAGCACAAACCTAGATTTTGGAGATAGAAAAGGTGTTCGATGTCGCTAGGGTAGGGGAAGATCAAAAGACTTCTTTCGCAACATTCATGTTGAAAGAAGAAGCTAGTTATTGGTGGCAGGCAAATAAAACTCGTGAAGGGCCAGGGGTAATGACCTGGGATAGGTTTAAGGAAATATTCTTCGAGACCTATTTCCCAGAGAGTTCGAAGAGTCACCTAGAAGTGCAGTTTTTTGGAACTAAAGCAGGGAACGATGATGGTATTTGAATATGTCGCTAAATTCAACGAGTTTGCAAGGTTTGCGCCGTATCAAGTCAGCACGGACGAACGTAAGGCGAAGTGGTTTGAACAGGGACTGAAGCCCTGGTTGTATAGTAGGGTTTCTCTATTCCAATTGAAGATTTTCACAGCAGTAATGGAGAAAGCAATACTCACTGAAGGTGGGGGCAAGGCAGTGACAAAGTTTAATCACGAACAGAAGAAGAAGAAGAAGAAGAATGAGGTGGAGATTAAGAATGGAGGTGGTAGTGGTGAAAACAACAACAACAACAACAACTTGAAGGGGAAGTGGAATGGAAACGTGGGTACTAGAAACCAGCAGGGTAACCAGCAAACCAAGAAGTTTGAAGCATGTGCTATATACGGGAAGTTTCACAAAGGTGCCTGCTTAATGGGGAAACGAGTATGCTTCAATTGTTGCCAGGAGGGTCACATCACCCCAAATTGCACTCAACCTAAGAAGAACGTGTGCTTAACGTGCTGATCCAAGGATCACTTTGCTCGTGAATGCCCTAAGAAGAAGGCTGGAGAGACAACCAGAAGCAATGGAGGTAACAGTGGAGGTACATGGGCCGATCTTTGGACCTACTGAGATCAAACAAACCCACAGCTAGAACCTTCAACATGACTATGCAAGATGTTGTGCAATCAAAAGATGTGGTGTCAGGTATTATCCCAATCAATGATATTGATGCTTATGTATTATTTGATTCGGGTGTTACTTGCTCGTTTATCTCTGATGAATTTGCTAAGAGGTTAGAATTGCCTAGAGAAGAACTGAATTTCCCTTTGAACATAGAAATTGCGAATAAGGAGGTAATCCCTGTTAGCTTCGTATACAAGAACTGTAGGGTGAACATTAAGGAGAATATCTTGATGGTAGATTTGATTCCGATTAGACTTGGAGAGTTTGATGTTATTTTGGGAATGGATTGGTTGTTCAAATATGGAGCAGTAGTTGATTGCCAAAAGAAGTTTGTAAACCTTATGACTCCGTCAAAGGTAGTATTCTATGGTAGCAAGTCGCCTAGAAAAATGAAATGTTTGATGATTATGCAGGCCAAGAAAATGTTGAGTCAAGGATGTGTGGGCTATTTAGCTTACATAGTCGACACTCAGAAGAAGAATGTGAATTTGGAAGAGAATTTGCCATGACTTCCGCCTAACAGAGAGATTGAGTTCGTGATCGACTTAGCGCCGGGAACAGCACCGATATCGAAGGCCCCGTACAGAATGGCTCCGGTAGAGATGAAAGAATTAATGGTGTAACTACAAGAACTATTAGACAAGAAGTATATTCAACCGAGTGTGTCACCGTGGGGAGCACCGGTGTTATTCGTGAAGAAGAAGGATGGGTCAATGCGTCTTTGCATTGATTATAGAGAATTAAACAAAGTCACTATTAAAAACAAATATCCATTGCCAAGAATAGATGACTTGTTTGATCAGTTAAAGGGTGCTAAATACTTCTCAAAAATAGATTTGAGAAGTGGGTATCACCAGTTGAAAGTGAGAAAGGAGGATATACCTCGAACGGCATTCAGAACTCGGTATTGACATTATGAGTTTCTGGTGATGTCTTTTGGTTTAACCAATGCACCTGTTGCATTCATGGATTTGATGAATAGGGTGTTTAAACCATTTTTAGACAAGTTTGTAGTGGTATTCATTGACGATATTCTGGTGTATTCCAAAACTCAAGAAGAACACGTGGAACACTTACGTTTGACATTGGAAACACTAAGAAAGGAAAAGTTGTACGCGAAATTCTCTAAGTGCGAATTTTGGTTAGATCGTGTACAATTTCTTGGGCATGTGATTGACAAAGATGGGATTTCAATGGATCCATCAAAAGTGGAAGCTGTAATCAATTGGGAACAACAAAGAATACCATTGGAAGTGAGGAGTTTCTTGGGACTGGCCGGTTATTACAGACGATTTATTCAAGATTTTTCTAAGATAACCACTTCATTAACAAATTTGACAAGGAAAACTGTGAAATTAATTTGGACTGAGAAATGTGAAGAAAGTTTCCAAGATTTGAAAAAGAAATTAAGCATGGCACCTGTGTTGTCATTACCAGATAGTACACGTAACTTTGTGGTGTATAATGATGCCTCACATAAGGAATTGGGTTGTGTTCTTATACAGAACGGCAAAGTAATTGTGTATGCATTAAGACAACTAAAGGATTATGAGAAAGGTTATCCGACTCATGATTTGGAATTGGCTGCAGTAGTATTTGCTCTGAAGATATGGAGACACTATCTCTATGGAGAGAAATGTGAAATCTACACAGACCATAAAAGTCTGAAGTATATTTTCACACAGAAAGACCTGAATATACGACAAAGAAGATGGATAGAATTGATAAAGGATTATGATTGTGAGATCTTTTATCACCTGGGCAAAATAAATGTGGTTGCAGATGCTTTGAGCAGGAAAGGTCGGGAGAAGTTGATGCTGATAACTACTCAGGAGGAGCTTATTTCTGCAATGACAAAACTAAAGCTGGAAATTAAATATCCAAAGGAATCTGATGAACGACTATTCCAGATAGATGCTAGTCCAACTTTGGTGGACAAAGTGAAGAATGCACAACTATAAGATAAAGAATGTGAAACAATCAAAGAGAAAGTGGTTGAGGGTAGTGATGCAAAATACAAGATCGATACCGAAGGACTACTACGGTTCGAGGAAAGAATTTGGGTTCCAGCAGTACCAGAGCTTAAAGAAGAAATCTTGACTGAAGCACACAACACAATATATTAGATTCATCCAGGAAGTACGAAAATGTATCAAGATTTGCGGTGACATTTTTGGTGGCCAAATATGAAAAGAGACGTTGCCGAATGTGTGGCAAAATGCTTGACATGTCAGAGAGTCAAGGCCGAGCATCAAAGACCAAGCGGATTACTTCAACTGTTAGAAATACCGAAATGGAAGTGGGAACACATCACAATGGATTTTGTGGTGGGTCTTCCAACTACTCAGAGAGGATGCTACGCGATTTGGGTGATAGTGGACAGACTGACAAAATCAGCGCACTTTTTACCAATAAAGATTAGGTTCAATCTTGATTAGTTAGCAAGGTTGTACGTTAAAGAGATCATTTCGAGGCTTGGATTGCCAATGTCAATTGTATCAGATAGAGATATGCGATTTACGTCAAACATCTGGAAGAGACTACAAGAATGTATGGGAACACAATTGTGAATGAGTACAGCATACCATCCGCAAACTAACGGGCAAAGTGAACGAACGATCCAAACGTTGGAAGATATGCTGAGAGCATGCATCATGGATTTCAAAGGAAGCTGGGAAGAACATTTATCGTTGGTGGAATTCGTCTACAACAACAATTACCACGCGAGCATCGGCATGCCACCTTACGAGGCATTGTACGGAAGAAAGTGCAAAACTCCACTGTGCTGGGATGAAGTAGGTGAACGCCAACTGTTAGGACCAGAACTGGTACAACAAACTGCTGAGGTTGTCAAACTCATCAGAACAAGATTGGTAGCAGCCCAAGACAGACAGAAAAAGTATGCCGATCAACATAGGCAAAATCGCGAATTTGAAGTAGGAAATTTCGTTTTCGTAAAAGTTTCTCCTTGGAAGGGGAAAATTCATTTTGGCAAGAAAGGAAAACTCAACCCAAGATTTATTGGACCGTTCGAAATACTACGAAGAGTGGGGGAAGTGGCTTATGAGGTAGCTCTACCTTCATAGTTGGAAAACATTCATAATGTTTTACTCGTTTCGGTGTTACGACCGTATAAACCCGATTACAAGCACGTGATCGAGTACGAACCATTGCAATTCGATGAAGATTTGTCTTATGAAGAGATTCCTATCCAGATAGTCGATAGGAAAGAACAAGTGCTCAGAAATAAAGTGATTGTAATACCCCAACTTTTATAAATAATGATGAATTTTCTATAAATATTATTTTTGAATATTATGGAGTAAATTTGATATAATGTTATAATTGTGGGTAATATTTATAAATTTTGCAAAGTAAGCAAGTTGTTATAAAATATTCGTTTGGTCGGGAATATTCTTTTTTGTCTGGAATATTCAGACGACTCAAGACAATCATTGGTGGACCCCACAAATGTAATTATTCATTTTGATCGAGAAAATGACAAAAATACTTTATGAAAATAACTACGGAGGTGTTACCATTAAACAGTTGAACTACCCAGTAGTAAAAGTACAAGAATACGCTGTGGTTGCATAGTAGCGCACACTCAGATTGATTATCGATGCTTACGTGAGAAGTCACTCACCTATACTCAATTATTGCTACAAGAATTCACGATCATATCTCTTATATTATTGATTCAAATATTGTCATAAGATCATCTCAGATAATATGTTATATTACTAAATCAATAATTAAGACAACAAGTTATAAATGATTAATAATTGTTGAAAGATTAAATATGTGTTGATTAAAAATAAAATGATTTGTGGTAATATTTATTCAATCCTCGATGTATATAAAGAGTCTATTATGAGACGCTTGTGGTAAGTTTGGTTATTTTATGGGGGCCCATATGTCATCATCTAAGAGTCTCTTCAACAATAGTAATTATAGTAGTAATTACCTTCACAATAGTAATTACCTTTACCAGACGTCAAACCACTTGCCGTTTCATATTACGTGCATCGAACCAATTGTCGCTTTTACATTACAAAGCGCCAAACCACTTGGTGTTTCACATTACAAAAGGCCAAACCACTTTTCTTTTCACATCACCAATTCAACAAGCCACTTGCCTTTTCACATTTCAAGTGCTAAGCTAGAAATCTTCTATAAATAGAGGCCTAGTGCTTTATTATTTTTCACTTAATTCATTCAAGCTTATAGAGAGAGAAAGTATAGAGAGAATAAAAAGAAAGAAGAAGAGTATTGTTACTACACCACCGCAGATTCAATATCCTACTAATGTAAGGGGTGTTATTCTTTCTTATTCATGAAGAGAACTGTTGTTATTCCATTTCTTATTATTCTATGGAATAACTCAGATAACGCGATTTACCCTATACTTGGTGACATTCTTATTATTATTCGTTGGAATATCATGTATGTGTGTTTTACACGGACCGGTTCCATTTTTTATTATTATTCGTTGGAACATCCTGTCTGCAGTGTGTTTTACACCAAACCGGTTCCGCTCTTTATTATTATTCTCGTTGAACATCCCGCTCTGTGTTTTGTTTTACACAGGACCGGTTCTATCTTTATTATTACATTTGAATAACTCCTGCCTATGCGCAAGTACCACATGCATGGTGATTTCTTTTGTTATTCCATTCTTTATTATACTCATTGGTTAAAGTTTTGACTTCTATACTCCATGAAATTAGTAGAATATCATTGATATTTGTGCTTCATCCAAAGATCTTTTCATGGAAATATTCTTCCGATCATTCTTGAATTTTACTCTACAAAGCAAAGATCATGTCGATAATTTGGACATTATTAGTTCTCGGATAAATTAATTCTTGAACTTGTTTTATTGAATTCTTATATCATTGTCATCATCCTCGTGTTTATATTATGTTGAAAGTCATCCGTATTCAGAAGAGTATGATGGATGGACTTGGTATGATTATGAATTCAGGATTATCTCGGTGTAATCATGACCGTAATGTTACAAATTATGTGGTAAAAGTTATCATTGGTCCGTAGTAGTGCATTGATGGATGCTTGTTGGCATGATCATGACCATTAATAAATACACGAATGTCCTCGTCAGAAGTGCATGGATAATTTGTGGTCGTGATACTAAAGAATATCATCGTCAGTAGTACATGGGTGATTCAATGATGTGGATTATTTATTGTCGAGTCCCAAATGATAAAAGTCATGATGAAAACCTTTTAAATCATAAAAGATAGTAGATTTTATTCTCTACTTGACTCTTTTAATAGATTGCTTGTTCCGCTGCAGTTAAACTTGATGTTGTTATATTTTATTAGTTTAACACTGTTGAAGGCTAGCGATAATTTATTCTGCATTATCTTAGTCATAATATTTCTTACTGGGATAGTTGAGCTCACCCTTTCTTTCACTGTTCTCTTTAGGAAATGAGAACATAGCAGGGACTAGTCGGGGAACGGAGTGACGGCCCAGAGGATAGCATTAGTAGTCCTCACTATTCTGTGAAATAGTGTGTTAATAATTGTAATGAGGACTCCTTTTGAGTTTGTATAATCTCTAGTAGACAATAATTGTATTCAAACTCGCAGTTATGTTTTATCGTATTGTACACAACAATTGTATTAGTAAGTTGTATTTGAATTTTGTACCATGTATCTAATGACCCAAGATGGGTGATGTATACCTAATTTTTGGGGCGTCACAGTTGGTATCAAAGCTTAGGGATATGATCCCTGGCTAAGATGTGAGAATAGTACTAGGAGGGGAGAGACGGGGAATTCCTTCGCTAGTATGACCTACCTAAGTTTATGTGGTATTTAATTGGTCGGTCAGAATTTAGGGATAATATGTTACATGTCAATTAACCTTTGTTTTGTGGCAAGATTCGAAAATGACATCCGAGAACGTTGAGAATAGCAATGGAGCACAAAAGCACCGTTGATTCACCACATATCAATAATCGTGGATAATGTGCATCGTGAAGGCGACAATCCTCATGCAAACAACAACACTAACCAAATGATGAATGATCAAATGTTCAGGGCTTTATGCAATTCATGCAACAAAGAAGTAGAGCGGCTTTCTCGCCCAAAATGCAGTGGAAACACTGAAACTCTCGAAAGCGGTCACCGCTAAACAGCTTCAAGGAGTTGGGACCACCGGAGTTTAAGGGAGAGAGCAAAACCACTTATGGCGGAAGCATGGATAAAGCAGATCACCAAGATATTTGATGTCTGGGATGCTCCGAGGAGCAAAAGGTTCCTCGCCGCTTTTATGTTGCGCGGAGAGGCAGACATCGTGGGAATCCAGAAACGTACTCAACCGCCAGATCAAGATGTCTTGGGAGAAGTTCCAAGAGCTGTTCAATGATAAATACTTTCCCGAAAGTATTTGTCACATAAAGGAGGTGGAGTTTATCAAGTTGGAACAAAATAATATGACCGTGTCACAATACGAGGCTAAATTTGCGGAGTTATCCCGGTTTGCATCCCGCTTGGTGGATAATGAAGAGAGAATGACACGGATGTTTTTAAGAGGTTTGAAGTCGGAGATACGTCAACATCTTATTTCTCATAAACTGTGTTTATATTCAGATGTTGTGAATAGGGCTCAGTTAGTGGAGCGCGATAACGAGTCAACGCAACTAAAAGAGAGCAGCCGACAAAATGATAAGACAAGCGAGAGCAGTCATCGAAGCGGTGACAACAAGCAAGGAGGGAATCAACAGGCCAGAAATGGTAACCACTTCGGTGGTAATCAGGGCCAAAACAATAAAAATGGACATTTCAAGAAGAGGAGATTCAACAATGATGGAAAGACGTCAGCACCAGCACCTGTCGTTAAGGAAGGAGAACGACCACCTATCATATGTTTCAAATGCGGAGGGGAGAGGCACATCAGTCCAAACTGCGAAATGCCATCCAAAGAATGTTATAATTGTGGAAGAGAAGGTCACTTAGCCCGATTTTGTTGCTCACCAAGACAAATTCAGCTAGATGGAGGCACCAAAGGTCAGCCCCGTAAAAGTCAAAACCGGTAGTGTAAGGAGAGCGTTGTTGTGACCTCCCGTAAAGAAAGGAACCCGAATGAGGTCATCATGTGTAAGCTTATCATAAACTCTAACGAAATCTATACTTTATTTGATACCGGTTCTACCCATTCTTTTATTTCTCCTACTTGCGCTCATCGATTAAATTTGACTCCGGAGAAATTAGACTTTGACTTATCTGTGGAAACTCCGTTGGGAGAAACCTTCATTACATCCACTGTTTATAAGTCTTGTTTGGTTAAAATTGGTACGCTCACATTACCTGTAGATCTTATTTCATTGAAAATACTTGCATTTGACGTGATTTTAGGGATTGATTGGTTAACTACTCATCATGTAAAAATTGATTATTTCCGTAAGGTTATTAGCTTTCATATTCCTAATCAACCTATTATGCGAATTCAAGTGACCAAACCATTAAAATCAATCATGGTCATCTCAAGCCATAAAGCTATTTGTTTATTGAAAAATGGATGTCAAGCTTTTTTAGCTCATGTCATAGATTTAAACAAAAATACGTCAGTTTTGAATGATATTTCTATTTTTAATAAATTTCCGACGATTCCCTCAAGAACTTCCCCGCCTACCTCGAAAGCGTGAAATTGAATTTTGTATCGACCTTGAACCTGGTACTAAACCCATTTCTAAAGCCCCATATCGAATGGCTCCTATTGAACTTCAAGAGTTAAAGACCCAACTGCAAGAATTGTTAGACATCGGCTTTATTCATCCTAGTACTTCTCCTTGGGGTGCTCCTGTTCTATTCGTGAAGAAAAAAGATGGGAGTATGTGACTTTGTATTGATTATCGGGAGTTGAATCATGTCACCATCAAAAATAGGTATCCATTGCCACGTATTGATGACCTATTTGACCAGTTGCAAGGAGCCAAATTCTTTTCAAAGATCGATCTTCGTTCCGAATATCACCAATTGAAGATTAGAACCGATGACATTCCAAAGATGGCTTTCGTAACCTAAGACGGGCATTATGAATTCCTAGTCATGTCCTTTGGATCGACTAATGCCCGCCACCTTCATGGATATGATGAACCGAGTATTCAAGGAATATTTGGATCACTTTGTGGTCGCCTTTATTGATGACATCCTTATTTATTCCAAAAGCCGTGAAGATCATGAGCAACACTTGAGGTCGACACTCCAAAAGCTTCGTGAATACAAGCTTTATGCCAAGTTGAAGAAATGTGAATTTCGCTTCGAGGAAGTAGCATTCCTTGGGCACGTAGTATCAAGTCATGGAATATCCGCTGACCCAAAGAAAGATTGAAGCAATTCAAAGTCGGGAGCAACCTAAATCAATGTGATCAAGTACGTAGCTTTCTCGGTTTAGTTGGTTATTATCTGAGATTCGTGGAAGGATTTTCTCAAATTGCTACTCCATTAACTCAAATTTAACTCGGAAAGATACAAAGTTCTGTTGGAGCGAAGAATGTGAGAAGAGTTTTCAAGAACTCAAGAGGAGACTCATTTCAAAGACTGCTCGACAATACCATCTAGCTTGAGAGGATTTGTCATCTACAAAGTGATGCTTCGCAAAGGGTTGGGATGTGTTCTCATGCAACATGGGAAAGTCATAGTTTATGCCTCAAGACAACTCAAAGAATATGAGAGGAATTATCCTACTCATGATCTAGAGTTGGCAAAATGTTGTCTTTGCACTTAAAATTTGGAGGCATTACTTGTATGGGGGAAAAGGTGGAGATCTTTACTGATCATAAAAGCCTCAAATATTTCTTTTTACTCAAAAGGAACTCAATACGCGACAATGACGTTGGCTTGAATCTGTTGAAAGATTATGATCATACCATCCAATACCATCCCGAAAAGCTTAACGTGGTAGCCGACGATCGGGAAGATCATATGCAAGCACGAAAAGCGATATTGTCAACGTAAAGGCCCATTTTGTATGACTTGCAAAGGATGGAGATAGAGTTAAAGACTCTAGGACCCATGTGATGATGGCAAATATATGAGTAGAACCGACTTTAATTGATAAAGTTAAAGCCGCCAAGTTATGCACTGGAGCCGATGCGCGTATGAGGAAGAAAGTGCAAGAAGGTGCGCGCCAAGCAAGAATCGATGAAGAAGGAATACTTTGAGTCAACTCCTGATTTTGTGTTCCTAACGAATTCGATTTAAAGTATAAAATCATGATGGAGGCATAACAACACACCGCTTGCAATCCATCTCGGGAGTACCAAAATGTATCATGATATTCGCCATACATTTTGGTGGAGCAATATGAAGAGAGAGATAGCGTTGTTTATCTCAAGGTGTCTAACTTGTCAACGAAGTTAAAGTGGAGCATCAAGTACCAAAAGGTCCATTGCAACCACTTGAAATTCCGTAATGGAAGTGGGAGCACATTACCATGGATTTCGTACACGGCCTTCCTAAGGTTTCTCAAGGCATAGATGCAATTTGGGTCATTGTTGATAGATTGACCAAGTCTGCTCATTTCTTACCAATACGAGAAACTTATACACTTGAACGTCTTTCTTGTATGTACATAAACGAGATTGTAAAACTGCATGGTATGCCGGTATCCATAGTTTTTGATCGAGACCCAAGATTCACTTCACGATTTTGGGTTAGTTTGCAAAAAGCTATGGGCACAGACTTACGATTTAGCTTGGCATATCATCTTCAGACGGACGGACAGTCGCAGAGGACTATTCAAACTCTTGAGATCTATTAAGACTATGTGTCCTTGATTTCAAGGGAAGTTGGGACAAGTTCTTACCATTGGTGGAGTTTTCCTACAACAACAGTTATCAAGCAAGTATTGGCATGGCTCCATTCGAAGCGTTGTATAGAAGAAAGTGTCGTTCTCCAGTATGTTGGGATGAGGTGGGTGAAGCAACGTTGTTGGGACTGGAGTTGGTATGTATGACTACGGAAAAGATTCAAACGATCTGATAACGTATAAAAACCTCACAAGATCGACAAAAGAGTTATGCTGATCTTCATCGAAAGGACGTGGAAGTCGATATAGGAGATCATGTGTTGTTGCGTGTTGCTCCATGGAAAGGAGTTACGAGATTTAGAAAGAGAGGAAAACTCAATCCTCGATTCATCGGCCCTTTTTAATCCTCGATCGAGTAGGAACTGTGGCCTATAGACTCGTTTTACCGCTAAGTATGTCTCATGTTCATAACGTTTTTCACATATCCATGTTACGTAAATATGTGAAAGACCCGAACCACAATATTGAGTTAGAATCGGACGAAATAGCAGAAGATTTGACGTATGAAGAGGTTCCTGTTCAAATTTTGGAAAAGAAGGAACATATTTTATGCTCAAAGGTTATACCTCAAGTCAAAGTTTTATGGAGAAACCACGATGTTGAGGAAATGACTTGGGAGTTAGAATCTGAAATGAAATCAAGGTATCCTTACCTCTTCGACATACTAGGTAACGCACCTAATTTCGAGGGCTTAAATTTCATAAGAAGGGAGGTTGTAAGACCCCAACTTTTATAAATAAAGATGAATTTTCTATAAATAATAATTTTGAATATTATGGAGTAAATTTGATATAATGTTATAGTTGTGGGTAATATTTATAAATTTAGCAAAGTAAGCAAGTTGTTATAAAATATTCGCTTTGTCTGGGAATATTCTTTTTATCGGGAATATTCAGACGACAAGACAATCATTGGTGGACCCCACAACGGAATTATCATTTGATCGAGAAAACGACAAAAAATTTTTTATGAAAATAACTACGGAGGTGTTACCGTTAAAACCGTTGAACTACCCTAAGAGTAAAAGTACAAGAATACGCTGTGGTTGCATAGTAGCATACCAGATTGATTATCGATGCTTACGTGAGAAGTCACTCAACTATACTCAATTATTGCTAGAAAGAATTGTTGCATCATATCTCTTATATTATTGATTTAATTATTGTCACAAAGATCATCTCAGATAATATGTTATATTATTAAATCAATAATTGAGACGACAAGTTATAAATGATTAATAATTATTGAAAGATTAAATATGTGTTGATTAAAATAAATAATTTGTGGTAATATTTATTCAATCCTTGATGTATATAAAGAGTCTATTATGAGACGTTTGTGGTAAGTTTGGTTATTTTATGGGTAATTATATATATGTCATCATCTAAGAGTCTCTTCATCAATAGTAATTACCTTCATCAATAGTAATTACATAGTAATTACATTCAATAGTAAGTAATTACCTTTACAGACGCCAAACCACTTACGTTTCATATTATAAAAGGCCGAACCAATTGTCGTTTCACATTACAAAGGCCAAACCACTTAGTGTTTCACAATACAAAGCGCCAAACCACTTTTCTTTTCACATCACAACCGTCAAGCCACTTGCCTTTTCACATTTCAAGTGCTAAGCTAGAAATCTTCTATAAATAGAGGCCTAGTGCTTCATTATTTTCACAAATTCATTTAAGCTTATAGAGAAAGAAAGTATAGAGAGAATAAGAAGAAGAGTATTCTGTTACTACACACTACCGCAGATTCAATGTCCTACTAATGTAAGGGGTGTTATTCTTTCTTATTCATGAAGAGAATTGTTGTTATTCCATTGCTTATTATTCTCATTGGAATAACCCAGATACGCTGTGATTTACCCTATACTTGGTGACATTCTTCTATTATTCTCGTTGGAACATCCTGTCATGTGTTTTACACAGGACTGGTTCCATCTTTTTATTATTATTCTATTGGAACATCATGCTCGTGTGTTTTACACCGCACGGGTTCCGCTTTATTATTATTCGTTGGAACATCCTGTCTGTGTTTTACAGGACTGGTTAAAATCTTTATTATTCTATTGGAACATCCCCGCTTTGCAAATTTTGCCTAACCGGTTCCGTTATAATTATTCTCGTTGAATAACTGCCTACATGCGCAAGCACCGCATGCATGGTGATTTCTTTTGTTATTCCATTCCTTATTATACTCAAATTGGTTAAAGTTTTGACTTCTATACTCCATGAAATTAGTAGAATATCTCTTGATATTTTGCACTTCATCCAAAGATCTTTTCATGGAAATATTCTTCCGATCATTCTTGAATTTTACTCTACAAAGCAAAAGATCATGTCGACAATTTGGACATTATTAGTTCCTAGATAAATTAATTTTAAACTTGTTTTATTGAATTTTATATCATTGTCATCATCCTCATGTTTATATTATGTTGAAAGTCATCGTGGCATGTAAAGTGCATAGATGGACTTGGTATGATTATATTGTAGGATTATTCTATGTAATCTTAACCGTAATGTTACAAATGATGTGGTAAAAGTTATCATTGGTCTGTAGTGCATTGATGGATGAGTTGTTGGCATGATCATGATCATTAATGAATACACGAATGTCCTCGGGTTGTAGTGCATGGATAATTTATGGTCGTGATACTAAAGAATATCCTCTCGTCAGAAGTGCATGGGTGATTCAATGATGTGGATTATTTATTGTCGAGTCCCAAATGATAAAAGTCATGAAAACCTTTTAAATCATAAAAGATAGTAGATTTTATTCTCTACTGACTCTTTTAATGGATTGCTTGTTCACCGCAGCAGCTTAAACTTGATGTTGTTATATTTTATCGCTTTAACATCGTTGAAGGCTAACGATAATTTATTCTCGCATTATCTTAGTCATAATATTTTTTATCGGGCTAGTTGAGCTCACCTTTCTTTCACCGTTTCTTCGTGAAATGAGAACATACAGCAGGACTAGTTCAGGGGAACGGAGTGACGGGCCAGAGGATAGCATTAGTAGTCCTCACTATTCGTGAAATAGTGTGTTAATAATTGTAATGAGGACTCCTTTTGAGATTGTATAATCTCTAGTAGACAATGATTGTATTCAAACTCACAGTTATGTTTTTGTCGTATTGTACATACCATAGATTGTATTAGTAAGTTGTATTTGAATTTTGTACCATGTATCTGATGACCCAAGATGGGTGATGTATACCTAATTTTGGGGGTGTCACAGTGATACCTTCTGTGAAGGTGATATGGAGAAACCACAATATCGAAGAGGTAACGTGGGAACTTGAAGCTGAAATGATGAAAAGTTACCCTGAGTTATTTGTTTAATATATGTCTTCGATTCTGGGGACAGAATCTTTGTAAGTAGGGAAGAATGTGACGATTTGATTGTTTGAATTGTGATTCTGAGGACAGAATCCTTTTAAGGAGGGAATAATGTAACATTTCAGAATTTTCAATTGTAATATTAAATATTTATTGAATTATATAAATATTTAATGGATGTGTTTATCGTTGAACAAATATTTGTTTAATTGATTTAATTTAATGTGGTTAATTATTTGTTAAATAAATAATTGATGAATTAAGGAAATTATTATATTGATATTTTAATTTAATGGTTAATTATTTGTATTGAGTTATGTGATTAAATGATTAATTTAATTAATTGTTATGTGAATTAATTAAACTAAATATAAAAACTTAATTAAATATAGTGTGACAAATAACTATATTATAAGGAGTTATTAAAATAAATGAAAGTAGTTTTAATTTAGTTTTATCCAAACAAGGTTCAAGGATATTAATTCTTTAAATTTAAAGGGTTTTGCCAAACAAACATTATGGCTTTTGGAATTTCTAGTTTTTAAATTTAAATAAAATAAACAAATTAAATTAAAATAATAAATATAATATATACGTTATTTTGATAATTGATTATAGTTATTAAGGCTATATCAGTTTCTTTTGTTTACGCTTATTATTCAGTTGGTTTTTGCAGATAACTTAGTTTGCTAGCCTAGAGAGCTTCACGGAAAATTGAGAGAAGAGTTGAGAGAAATTGAGAGAAAACTTAGGATTTCCAAGCAATTCCAGTGGGTTAGCAAGAATTACACGCTAATTGAAGGTATGTTCACAACCTTAGTGTTATATATATATGTGTATATATGTATGAGGCTACGGCATACTTTTATATAATCTGTAAATTACAAATTGTTCAATTGTTGCTATACAATGTGATTACTTGTGATTATATGAGTATATGGTGATTAGAGGTTGTGCTTAAACGAGAAATTCATGCTAATTTTGGATATCAGTAGAAATTTTGTCAGTATATATATGTTTTCATATGTAGCTATGTAAGTATCAATTCTAGTGGCTAATTAGTATGTGAAATTGGAAGTTGAAGCTTGTATATGTTAGTTCATTAAGAATCAAGCATAACATAATTTGAATGAGATGATTTGATCATTTATTGAATTCACAATGATGATTTTTAGGATGAATGTCAAGAAAATTGAGTTTTTATGAAAAACATGAAAATTGAGAAATTAAAATAGCTTTAGTTGTTGATAAATTGTGCTAAGTGGTTGAATATGTTAGCAATCATGTTTATGATAGTTGTATATTTTTTTACATGTTATTATTCGCCTACATTGGGTGAAATTTGTGTTTGTTGGGCTAAATTCTGCTCATCGCTCATTAGCCTTCTCTCTACGTCTGTTCGAAACCCACAGAGTAGGCTACTTAAGGTGCAAGGCAAAAATGGAATTGCTTGCCGATCAAACCTTTGTATGGGCGCAATTGCCCACCATACCTCGGTTTGAGATTCTGACTTCTGATGTTGCTGCAGATTTGGAAAAACATCATAACATGGTCTGAAATTATGTTAGCATGTTAAATGGGTAATGTCAAGGTTAACATAACATAGTGAATTGTGGTTAGTAAGTTCAAAGTTGCAAAAATGATTAGTAAATCGAGAACGCGTTATTTGATAACTTAGTTTACACAATGAAAGTTAGAAAAGTGTTGTGAAGTAAAACACTTAGAATTTTCTGAAATGTAAAGATTAATAAAAGAATTGTGCTTCAGTGATAAGTTTGGTTAGAAATGTAATGTTATGGTATATTAGCATATTTAATAAGTATTGTGGTTCTAAACCTATGTGTAGGTGAACGTGAGTTTGATATTATAGCTTACGCTCGAGGCAAGTTTTTTAAACCTATCTTTTTACATTGAGCAAGTTTCTAAACTTCTCTTTTTCAATTGTGCAAGTTTTCTAATTCTATTTTTACAATTGAACAAGCTTTCTAACTCTACACTTTCGTGGAGCTAGTTTAATTATTGTCATGCAAGTTTACTTCCAATTGTAATTTTGCAAGTTCTTGTATCTAGTTTGTTCATGATGATGCAAGTTCTCTAAACCTTGGTTTTACGTTGCACAAGTTATTCTTGTACTTAACTTGTCAAATAACATGCAAGTTTATTTAATCCAATATACGGTTGTTGAATAGTTGTTATTATTCAAATTGTTATTCGTTATGCATGCTTAGTAACCAATTCTAAAATATTAACCTTAGCTTAGTGTTGTTCAAAGCAAGGTATGTAAATTATTCAATACTTATGCTATTAGATTATTCCTAAAGCATTAACTTAGAATGAAATGTTTATTCAGTTATGATTATTCCATAACATAGTATTGTTACCTTTTATTCAACTAATCCTTAGTTGATATTTGTTGAATTCCAAATTACCTGGAAATGTATCCAAACCAAACTTACTTTGGTACGGACTTGTAATCTAAATACTGAGATGAACAACCCTATTAGTAGGGGTTTACGCTTATCGTTCAAATGTTTGTGCACAATACAATGTACGAAGGATTGATCCCCTTAAGTACGTGGAGTCCTTATAGTCTTATGACTGTTAAAGTTAAAGTTGAAAGATTACTTATAACTGTGGACATGGTTCGTGGTCATTAGACCCTCAATAGTACATTTAAGAATATTAATAGAACATATCATTCAGTTCTATTGAGCCTATTATTGGGCAAATGTTGTAAAGTTATTCAGTTATTTATTCTTATTTCAAGTGAGCTTTGTTTGCTCACTCTTGCATATTTATATACTTATTGTAGCTATGGTTGAGAAGGTAAATAAACCTACAACTAGCAAAGGAAAGGGAAAATGTACAAGTGATGAAGACTTGTAATTTGTTTTATCGTTATGATGATAGACTTTTAAGAATGATGTGATGTAATAATTTAATTTCCGCATTTGAATGATTGTAATTAAAGGTTAGATAACCTGGGAGATAATTTTAATTAACGTAATCTTGTATGGGCAGGTTTTATTATTCACTTATATTATGATTGGGTAGTTAGATATGAATGTTTTGATTAAGTGAACACCGAATCTTGAGGTAATGAAGTACCGGGATTTGGGGGTGTCACAACGATGATTATGTAACTTTGATTTTCAGTTTAAAAAGCTATTATCTAGTTTATCTATTAATTTGAGCTTGAATTTATGAATTGCCTGATCAACGATTCTTTGTGGACTTGTATGAACTCGAGAGATGAAATACGAGTCTAGACTTAGTTAATATAGCATGTGTTCTTGAATTTTGTGAATGAACAGAATCTTGATGAATGTTAGGGTATAGATATGCTTGGCATCGCATGTAATCAGATAAAGAACTTGAACTTAAACCTTCTTTAATTATAATTACATAGAGATATAGTGAGTTAGTTGATTAATGTGTTTAACTTATTTCTATCTAATTTGTGGATTTGAGTTAATACGGTATTAGTACATCGAGAGGTTGCTAGTCTACATATGTGTTCTTGATTAATAAACTGGGATAGTGAGTTAAACTAGAATAAAGGTGTAATAATCAGAGTGATGCTTAGAGTGAAGTCAAAAGCCTAATTCTCCATTACATGTTTGAAAATTCAGTTTTTAGGGTTTGTTGATTGTTTGGTGATTTTAATATTTATAATACTTTTAGTTACAAACTGGAAATTGATTAGTTTAATAAAATTAGGATTAATATGAAATTGGTAATTGTGAGGGTTAATTTCTTATTACAGTCTCTGAGGGAACAATACTCTACTTACTATTATATTACTTGTTGACCACGTATAATTGCGTGCTGTGGGTAATTAGATTTTACCCAACAAGTTTTTGGTGTCGTTGTCGGGGACTTTAGAATAGATTTTAATATTTTGCAATATCAGTTTAATTAGTCCAGTTTTACTTTAACATTTTTATTTTTCTTTTGTTCGTCTTATTTCAGGTTTTTGAAGTTGGTTTATGCAAACTCGATCCAAAAATCTAGAATTGCTTCCTTTTGAGGACGACATTGAAAGAAGCTTTCAAAGGCTAAGTACGTGGATTAAGGAAACAAGGGACGACTTCGAAAATTCTGAAAAAGAAGAAGCAATGGCTGCCGAAGACCAGAAAGCGTTGAGGGACTTTGCTACACCCAAAGTGACTGAGCTGCAGTTGAGTATCACCAGGTCTGCTATAGTTGTGAATACATTCGAGATTAAGCCTGGTAATATTCAGATGATCCAAAACTCGGTTCTTTGGAGGACTTGCAAATGATGATTTGAATGAACATTTGATCAATTTTCTAGAGATATACGACACGTTCAAATACAATGGGGTGTCAGATGAAGCAGTCAGACTTCGTTTGTTCACATTCACTCTGCGGGATAAGGCGAAGAGTTGGTTACACTCTCTACCATCGGGTTCAATAACGACATGGGATGACCTGGCTCAGAAGTTTCTAGCTAAATTTTTCCCGCCAAATAAGACTACAAAGATGAGAAACGAGATTACTATGTTTGATCAAGAACATGGGAGTCGTCAGTATTTATATGGGAGAGATATAAAGAATTTGTAATAACTGAGTTTCAAATTATAATTTTAAATATTTATAGAATTATATAAATATTTATTTGATGTGTTTATTATTGAAATTGTTGAATAAATATTTTATTGATGTGATGGTTGTTAGTAAATATTTATGAATCTAAATTTATTAAATAATATTCTAAATTAAATTAATTTATAAATAGAGAGTTGTAATATAACGTGAGATGTTATATTGTTGTTTTAATTTAATAATTTAAAATGGTATGTTAAATTATTAAATAAAATTATAATGAAGTTATAATTTTGTGATATTTGTTTAAGTGGAATATTTATTTAAAATATAGTATGTATAATTAATTTATGTGATTAATGTTGGATATGGAAATCCAAATAAATAATATGTGATTATAAATTATAAACTAAATTGTTTATTAAAATAATTAAAGTAGTTTTAAATTAATTTAACCCAAACAAGGCTTAAAATATTAAGTCTTTATTTAAAGACTTTTTGCCAAACAAAGCCTTATGGCTTTTGGATTTTTTAAAAATTATGAATTTTATTATAACTAATAAAATAAATAATATAAATAATATAAATATATATTTATAACTGATGATTTAATAAGGATAATTAGTAGACGTCGGTTTTTTTAGACGTTTGAAAGTGTGCGTTGGCTGGAGTTATATTTTGTTTTACGCATACTTAGTGGGTTGTCAGTTTGGTTTAGTATACTAAGCGTTTCAGAGAGAAGTTGAGAGAGATTGAGAGAAAACCTTAGAATTTCCAAAGCAAATTCAGTGGTTTAAGCAAGGATTACCAAGCAATTTGAAGGTATCTTCTCTAACACCTTGATATTATATATATATATACATGTATTTTACGGCATAAACCTTCTAAGTCTGTGAATTCAATTTGTTGAATTGTTTATATCTATAAC
Organism: Panax quinquefolius; assembly: GCA_020205615.1. Taxonomy (NCBI): domain Eukaryota; kingdom Viridiplantae; phylum Streptophyta; class Magnoliopsida; order Apiales; family Araliaceae; genus Panax; species Panax quinquefolius. Next base: position 72,515,958 of record CM035171.1, on the reverse strand, counting down.
TGGTAATTGTGATTGTACATGTTGGTGATGTTAGAGTTTTCATTTAGATAAGAATTTGTTATGCTAATTGTGGTTAATAAGTAAGAAAAGTGTTTATAGTGAATATTTTTCATATGGCTTATGAAAGTACAAAATTCGTTGGTCAATTTGCATGATAATATGTGAATTGAGTCTTGTATATGTTAGTTTGGTAAGAAACGAAGATAACATAATTTGAATGAAGTAATTTGAACAAGAATTGTGATTACAGTGATGATTTCTATAAAGGATGTCAAAAATGGTATTTTTGTATGAAAAGATGAAATTTAAGGATTTAAATTAGTTGAAGTTGTTGTTTAATTGTGTTAAATGGTTGAATATGTGAGGAATCATGTTTGTGTTAGTTCTATACCAATTGTCTATGTTAATATTACTGTTTTGTGGGTGAAATTTGTGTTAGTTAGCTTAAGAATCTGTGTCAAATCACGCTCGCAAAACCTCAAATGAAAAAGCGGTGAGCGCAGGGTTTTTAAATGCAAGCGCCAAAGAATTTGTTGTAATACCAGTTACGCCGCCGCTGTAAGTCAATCACATACGTTGAAGTCTCGCTACTGCGCAGACTTTGGGCATTCATTCTAACTTAGCTTAATGTTATGTTAATGTGTCAAATGTGTAATGACAAGGTTAAAACCGAAACGTATCATGTGGTTAGTAACTCTAAAATGTAAAGTTAGTAAGTTATGAAAATGATATGTATGATTTAAGAAACTTAGTGAGCAATGAATAAGTGTTGTGAAATGTACACTTGTGATTCTGAAATATGTACGGTAAGATAAGACTTGTTCTAAAATTAACAAGTTTAGCTAGAAATGGGTGTTATTGGGTAAGTGAATGTTAACATGTCTAATAGATATTGTGATTCCACTAAAATGTGTAGGTGAACGTGAGTTTTAATATTATAGCTTACGCTTGAGTCAAGTTTTCTAACTCTACCTTGTTATTATTGAGCAAGTTTATTTACCCTATCTCAATTACAATTACGCAAGTTTCCTAAACTTTATTCTTATGATGGAGTAAGTTTCTTGTATCTAGTTTGTTATCATTGAGCAAGTTTCTAATTCATACTCTTTACATTGAGCAAGTTTCTTATTCTAAACATTGATTAAGCAAATTCTTTTATTATTAGTCTTTATTCAAGAAAGCTCTAATTCTAATGTTATTCAAACAAACTTTGAATTCTAGTCATGGTTCAGTTGTTCTAACTTGTTATAGTTAAGCAAGTTTTCTTAAGTTCTATTCTTTTATAATAAATGAAAACTCTTGAACTCTCGTCTCTAATATTAAACTGTGGTATTTCAATTACCTTGCATCAGTTATTACCATGTTGAGCAAGTTTTATTTTCAGCTTGATATCAGTTAATGTATGTTCAGTAATTTCGTTTCTAATCTTATAACCTTAGCTTATTATTCTTCAATCAAGGTTTACCATTTCATTCAATACGTATGTTTTAGTTATTTCCAAGCATAAGTTTAATAAGTAGTTAGTTCATCTATGATTATTCATTTTTTTATATTATGTTATTATTGATCAACTGTTATGTTATCAAACCTTATTGATTTAACTAGTCCTCTAGTTGATGATCGTTAAACTCTAAATTACCTTGAAGCTTATCCAAACCAAACTTTCTTTGGTGTAGACTTGTACTCTAAAACTGAGAAGAACAACCCTATTATAGGGGATACGCAATGCGTTAAGATGTTTGTTCACAATACATGGTACGAAGGGTTGATCCCCCAAAATACGTGAAGTCCCTACAATATAATTATTAAGGTTAGAGTTGAAAGATTACTTGTAACCGTGGACATAGTTCGTGGTCTTATGACCCTCAGACATATTTCTTATTTTGATTCTCGTTGTTGGTTATCATTGATATAGTACTATTCAGTATTGATAAGCCTATTCATGGGCATTTATTATTCTTTTGTTGATTTATTGTTATATCTAGTGAGCAATTGTTTTGCTCACTCTTGCATAAAAATAATTATTGCAGCTAAAGTTGAGAAGGTCGACGAGCCTTCAAATAGCAAAGGAAAGGGAAAAATGTACAAGTGATGAAGACTTGTAATTTCATTTATTGTCATAATGTTGGATTTTATATTTAATGATGTGATGTATTTATTTTATTTCCGCACTTGATTTATGTTTAAGGTTAGACAACCTGGGAAGACTTTTTGGATTAATGATGTAACCCGTTAAAGGGAGGATTTATGGTTTAAATGTTATTTTATTTTGGCTAGATAGTATGAATGTATGAAAAATGAACACCAAGTCTTAGGGGAATGAAGTACCCAGATTTGGGGGTGTCACAAAATTGCCCAGAAAAATGCCCACATCACGGATTACCTAAGTGGTTGCAGATGAACACATTTTACAACAGACTACATGGGAATCTCAGGAATAGTATTGATGCAGCGTTGGGGGGAGCTTTTATAGCAAAGAATTATGAGGGGGCATATCAGTTGATAGAGACAATGACATCTAACAACTATCAATGGCCCACGACAAGAATGACACAACCTACGGTAGTTGGAGTGTTAGAGGTAGATGGAGTGATGGCAATAACAGCGCAGATTTCAGCACTCTCTAAGAAGTTTGACATTTGGTCAGGGGTACAGACACAACAAGTTACAGTTATTTGTGAATTGTGCGCGGGTGAACATCCTATAGATCAATGTGCAGTCAACCCATAGTCAGTACAATTTTTGGGTAGCTACAATAGAATTCCACATAATACATACCAGAATATATATAATCAGGGGAATAGGAATCATCCTAATTTGTCGTGGAATAATAATCAGAATCAGCAAGCTCCACAACCATCGTTTCCCCCAGGATTTCAGAATCAACAACAACCAGTTCAACGTCAAGAGAGGAAATCAGATTTAGAGGAGTTGCTATCAAAGTATATAACGAGCAACGAGGTAGCCATGAAAAACCAAGCAATGGCCATAAAATCACAAGAAATAGCCATCAAGAATTTAGAAAATCAGATGGGACAAATAGCTTTTGCATTGAATAACAGGCCTCAAGGAACATTACGAAGTGATACAGAGAAAAAATCCGAAAGGTAATCATGAGCAATGTCAGGCAATTATGTTGAGAAGTGGAAAATAGCTTGAGGGTCAGAAAACAAAAAATTTGGCTACAAAGGAGGATGAGATAGACAGTGAGAATAAAGTGGTTGAGGACAGACCGGGGGAAGAAAAATAAGTGGAAAAGAGCAAACCAGTTAACGAACCGGTTGTCTATCCTCCCCCACCTTTTCAGTAAAGAGTTCTAAAGCAGAAATTAGATAAGCAGTTTGCATAATTTTTGGAAGTTTTTAAGAAACTTCAGATTAACATCCCCTTCGCAGAAGCCCTAGAGCAGATGCCAAGTTATGCGAAATTCATGAAAGGGATTTTGTCCAGGAAAAAGAAGTTGGAAGATTTCAAAAAAGTGGCATTAACAGAGGAGTGTAGTGTAGTTTTACAGCGAAAGTTGCCACCAAAGTTGAAAGATCCTGGGAGTTTCACCATTCTATCCACGATTGGGAACATGGCATTCAACAAGTGCTTATGTGATTTGGGGGCAAGTGTGAACCTTATGCCGTTATCAGTTTATACAGAATTTGTGACACCCCCAAATCTAGGTACTTCATTTCTACAAGATTTGGTGTTCACTTTCCATTCATTCATATCTACTACCCAAATATAATAAAATTAAATCATAAATCCTCCCTTTAAAAAGGGTTACATCATTAATCAAAAAGTCTCCCCAGATTGTCTAACCTTAAACATCAATTAAGTGAGAAAATAAAATAATTACATAACATCATTAAATATAAAGTCTATCATCATGACAATAAATGAAATTACAAGTCTTCATCACTTGCATATTTTTCCCTTTTCCTTTGCTAGTCATATGTTCATCGAACTTCTCAACTTTAGCTGCAATGAGTGTATATATATGCAAGAGTTGTAACGCCCCCAAAATCGGGACTATTTTCCTTCCCGATCTTGTGCGTTAATACTATCTTGTTCTAGCTTTAAAACATTATTCAATGTTAAAATAACTAAAAAGGCGTAATAATTTTTTTTTCTTCTTTCCATTCATTCATTCTCTGAATCGCAACCTTTACAATTCTTCTATATATTGAAATCATATTTATTATATGACTTATTTAGCCTGAGTATATATATATATATATATATATATATATATATATATATATAATTCATTCTTTCAAGCATATCCTTTTTTTCTAAGACAATTAATCTTCATCTATCGAATAATTCAAAAATTTACACGTCTGTGATTTACACATGAAAATACCATCAAATGGTTCAACACAATCTGAATTAAATCACTAGTCTTCTTTTCATGCACTCCTACTCACGATAGATCGCCTCATAGCTTTAACCTTCAAATTAAGCAAGATTGAGCACGACTACCAAAGAAGTCTAAATACTATCATGCATCACGTAGTACATAGGTTTCACATTCGGATTCATGCATTTATATTCTTGGTGTTCAAGCATATTACCAATGCATTATCACATTTATGTCCTGCTGGTAGCAACATACATACCATAACATGCTACATATGTCCTGTACATGTCATTCATTGCACATATATATTGAGTTCCCCGACTCAATTTAATAATTAGTCATAATTTGACATTCATCATTCACAAAGCAAATAATGCAATTCATAGGTATTACATACTTATAAACAAAAATAATGCTAACAGTTATCTATAGTAATTATAAGTCCACATAAATAAACTGAGAAACTTGCCTTGATTGGAGATTACCGAAAAATTTAACTTAGCCTCTCCACAAATCCTACAAGACTGTGTTTACATATATACACACATTAGATAACCAACTATGTCACAAAACATGCATGCATATATTTAATCCATGATTATTAGTTTATTTAAATATAATATTTTATTCTCATCCTAAAACCATCTTAGGTTCCTTTGAAAACCTTGTTCGTTTTATCCTTTTTACGCATAATAAAGGTTTCTCATATCATTAATATGTAAACATTTCACATTCTTGAAGTTCAAACCATCCATACCCTATTTTAGAAATATCTTTTGCTTTTACTCGCAAATTCGAGATTTAAATTATTAGTTTATACCTTTTATAGTAAATCACACTTTACTATATCATTTCCTTTATTTACATTATTTTTATACCTTTTTGATAGCTCATAAGTTAACTCGGCCCATTGCCTCATACACAAATATTTTATTTCATTAGCAAATTAGTTTTGCACTTTGTTTCATGAATAACTCACATCCTTGCTTCGTATATATATTAAATATATGTATATATACGTCATATAACATAAATCTTAGCTCAAAATCGCCATTTTGAACTCCGAAAACCTTTATTTCATCACTTTTATGTTCATTACAATTTTCTAATGGTTCTATACTTTTCGGTTTGCTATAAAACCATTTTCACATACTATTTTCGGCTTATCTCTCTTAAATATGTAAATTTATATTTACAGTTTATTTTTATTACATTATTTATGTCCGTATTGAGTTTTCGTGGCATAACTTATCACATAAAGTCAAAACTTATCTCTTGGGACTTTATTAGACTTAACATTGCTTAAAATCTAGCTCAAACAAGATCCGGAATGCCGACGTCAAAATAGCCCATAGCGGCTACGCTCGGCGTCGCTCGTTTTTATGTTCTAACATGCTCCTTCACTATCTAACAACACCAGTTACACAAGTTGGCCATAACAGTCCCTTATAGGCACAACTTTGGCTACCAAATCTCCAACAGCCCACAATCTTCTAGCTTCTTATTCCCCCTAACTTAGCTTGCTTGCTTAAACAAATTTCAACCCATTTCCTATAGTTAAGCTTCTAATCCATATGTTCGTTTATTTATGAGTTAGAATTTAAGCTTTATGGTAAACTAGCAAACTGAACCATGATATCTACTAGCATGCCCAAATAGTCAGTACAGTTGGCCTTGGGTGACTGCCACCTGCTGCTACAAATTTTATTGTTGTCCACTCTTGCCTTTAGGCAGTAGCCTCTTCCTCCTTGTTCAAGTGATCCCATATCCTAACTCACTAATCAAATTGTCAAGTACTCTAGTTAAAAAAATATATAGAATCATCTATTAGAATAACTTATAAACTGCAGCTAATACATACACTGCACAATCCAACACCTTAGCCAAAGCAAGCCAACACAGCCTCGGTTATGGCAAAATGGAGACTACCGCTGCCGATGGCAGCATCTCTCCTCTTTTTCCAGTAATGGCTTGTCAACTTGCAAATTTATTTATATATAATGTTACTTAATCTTACAAGTTGCAGCCCATGATAATTTTAATGGTACAAGAGTGTTAGGCCAGCTCTGCAGCACAGCACAGTCCAGTGCTAAGAACTGGTTGCTGCTGCCTGCAGCAGCCTTAGCAACTCTAGCCTCATATACTTAACTCCCCCTTTTTGTCACTTTACAACTTTTTAACTTCTAGATCATATGTCGGATTAAAACAAATTTTAAATATGTTATATATAGCATATGAGACTATTTTTAAAAAATATCAAACTCCCATTTCGGATTTCTTAGGCAGCCCAAACAGAGTGCCAAAAGTGTACGTTCATAACAGTTTTCACCTTCGTTTCAGCTTTACCCTCTCTCACTAAAACAGTCATAACTTCTTCGTTTCAAAACATTTTTGAACGTTTCTTGAGCCCACGTGAAGCTAACCTCTGGGGCTACAACTTTTGTTCATGAACTATCTTCAAATTCGAAGCACAAAATTCCAGAAAATCCGTGCAAGGGGACTGCTCCGAATTTGTTGGACAGATTTGATGCAACTACTTTGAAATGTCATAACTCCTTGCTCCGAAGTCGGAATTAGTCCGTTCCGGAGTCTATGGAAAGCTTATTCAGTGTACTATAATATCCCAAAAGCCCACAATTTTCTGGAAACTCTAGAAAGCCCCGAATTTGTCCTTAGGGTCAGCAGTTCCCAATTTTTCGGTTTCTAACATGTTTATTTCGTGACCTTATTACCTCTAGCTCATATACCAAATTAGAACAAATTTTAAATATGTTATATATAGTATATGAGACTGTATTTAAAAGTTATAAACTTCCGATTTCAGAATCTTTAAGCTGCTCAAAACAGTGGTCAATAATGGCTTAACACACTTATTTCTAACTTTTCGTTTTGGTTTAAAACGGCTTTTCGCTTTCATTTAATATGCCCAAACTCTTTATTTATCTTCATATAGGATAAATATACCTTACTTTATCCTTAGATTTACTTATATACTTGGTTTTAACCAAAAAACTCATATAGGACTTTTATTGAACAAGTGGTGTGCGCTACTGTTTTGGAACACTCATTTCATAGCCATTTATTTGTGCTTATCATCCCATTTTAGCTTCCTTATATCACCACACAACCAAGCCTATCCCTTGTTTCTTATTCAAGCCATAATGATTTAATATGCAAACAATTAAGCATATTTGAAGTTATTAACAAACTAACTAGTTTTCTCTTTTTTTTAGAATTCAATCTGTTTGAAATCTCATTCTTTTGATCATGAAATATTTCAAGTTTTTGTTAATTAGTATAGCTACAATTAACTAATATCATTACAATGAACCATTCATAACTAAAAATCAGTTTATAGTTCTAATTATAATCATTCTACTACCAAATAAACCACCTTATTTGAACTTTACTTTCATATCAATTATAAAGATAGATTGTAATACCTTCTATTAGCTCACTTATGATCTCTTGCTAGCTCCCAAACTGAAACCTCACTGCTCCAACGAGTTTTGGAAGCTCAAATTCTTACTTCTCTCCCCTTGTGTTAGCCGAATAAGTGCACTAGACAATGAGATGGAAAGGGCGGGTATAACAGGAGGAGTCAGGTGAAACTAAATAAGGAATATGGAGCTCTGACTTTTATTAAGTAACTCATCCTTCTTTGCTTACTACGAAAAACATTGCTCAGTTGATAGACTCCCCCTTGGCTCCTATCTAGCTCCTTATCTGGCCCCTATACAGCAACCTAGATTGGCCTCTATAAGACTCTTGGTGGGCTACCTTTGCTAGCAGCTACCTTGACCCCTATTGTTGCCTGACATTCTAGCTCTTACAGTGATTAGCCTCTCAGCAGTTAGCTTAGGTAGTCTAGAGGTCAACCAATCTGCTAACTAACTGTCAAATTGGGTTAGTTGCTAATTGAGCCAACTAACTGCTCTGTCCAACTTGAACTAAATAGCCCTCTTTTTCTTCTCTATGGTTTACCGGATTGGGCATGGAGTGAGATAGTGACTAATTTAAATTTTGGCTTACAACATAATTCTTAATAAACAGTATTCCCTAATACTAAAAGTAAAAGGCTTGCAAAACATAAATAGCAATTTAAGGTAGCCCCATATTTTAAATATGGATTTCATCAATGTAACACCCCCTTCCCGAAAAGGAAAGGGAGGTCACGCACAAAGCACAACAAACCTAAAAATAAGTAACAGAGCACTAATAACTTCAAAATATTAATAGTGATATCCATCAATGAAGTACAAATTACAATTCTCCAACTAGAGTCAAAATAATCAAAACTTAAAATTCGAAACAACCTAGATGGTCAAAGGCAACTCTATCATCACACTAGCCCTGAATCACCCCTGCAAACCTACCGGAAGAAAAACACAGCATGAGTCAATTGCCCAGTACGGATACAGATATAGAAAAGATATACAACTGATATACGAAAACAACTGAGACAAAATACTAAACAAAGCATCAAGTGTAAATACTAACAAAAACATAATCTCTAAATATCTGAATGGAATATATCTGAATCAACAGAAGAGTAAAGAAATAACGAACTGAAGTAACTAACTCAATGAATTAAACTGAACAGAAACAAACAAAACCAATACAATGAGATAATAGGTTGATCAAATGATTGGGTGTTATTTCATACCGAATGAGCTCAGAAATACACATTGCCACACAGACAAGTCAAACTAATGCCACACAGGCAAATCAAATGATGCCACATAGGCAACCAAAATAATGCCACACAGGCAAATCATATATTGGACCGCGAATCCAAATGTATGCAAATCGGATAGGTGTGTTTGGCACAACATCACAAATCCGCAGAACAGAAAACTAGGGTTAACCTATACGCCTCCCACAACAAAACACCAAATGGTCCACTACCTTCGGAGCCCAAACGGAGACGCCGTGGACTAATCACACTGCCACAGAAAGTATCATGCCTCTCGTGCCAAGACGACATGCATGTGGTACCCCCACAGGTGGTTATAGCTCAAGTATACCCTACGATATATTCTAACAAAAATATCATATCACAACACATGCGACATAATACCAACAAAAGGTTTTTATATGTACATGTTGAACCAAATCAAATTATAGTCACAATATCTCAAAAAGAAGGTAGCAACATGTACCGCCCTACAATTATCAAAAATAAATAGTACTAAACATGAATACGTAATTCAAAGAGTACAAATACGAGTCATATATATCAACTCCAAAATGAAACTAATATATTTATTTCACAGGAAACAATTATGTGAAATAATAACGAAATTCGAACAAGCGACAAAACGAACAAATCAAATTTAACAAGAGTATCGCTGAAAGAGTACGGAATCCGTACAAATTGTAATAGAAAGAAAGGAATTCAAATTACTGAATAAAGCCAAAGTATCAAAGATCAAATTTTTATTTAAGAGTGTCAATACAATTATAAAAAAAAATAAAATGAAAGACAAGATATCACGAGATATAAAGAATACAACAATAATCAAAGGAGTGGAGTACAGAATCCGTACCTGATACTTCCAAACCATTTATAGCACACTTCACAAAATCTTATCCACAAATGCGAATGAAATCAAATACGAAACGTTATTCGCAACCTAAACATATTCACCTCAAATTAAAAATAATCCAAACTAATAATTCCAAAATAATTCATAATCTATTTAATATGCCTTTAATCATCGCCTTTTATCAATTATTAATACTCCAAAATTTATATTCCAAATTCGACTCGTTAAATTCCTTCCATTCGAACAAATCAAAAAGAATAAATAATTTTTAACTTAAAAGAGTTATATAATATTAAATTTAACAATAATTAACTTTTATAATTTTGCTAAACTTCCGAATTCATATATAAACATTTCATTGTTACTACTGTCATATCTTAATTAGCAAGTTCAATTGCCTTAGTAATATACATTATTATATAAAATATCCACGAAGGTCAATTATTGTTGAACAAAATCATATACCCAAGTTAAAAATAATTAACCAATTACATTTACATGCTTAAAACCTTCTGCCTATGATAATAACTTCTTCAAAAAAGCATACTATACAATAATTTCAAATTTTCAAAATATTATATTATCTAATCATTAGAATATATATATATATATATATATATATATATATATAATAATATATTAATTACTTAACTTCCAACTATGATTCCAATTTTTGCAGATGACGAAATCAATAGACCTTGTGTGGACTAATATATATATATATATATATATATATATATATATATATATATTAATACTCTCTCATTTATCAAATTATACAATTATAATTATTATACTAAAATATATAAGTTCCATTAACATCACCACATCCGTTTATATATACATATATATAAAGACAAAAACTTTTAAACATATATACATACATCCTCTTTACAATTGATTGAGGGTTTTATGATTTTTCTCACCTTTTTTAAATGAATTTCCTTCCTCTTTTACAAAAATTTAATATGAGCTCTCCTTTTCTTCCTTCGTAGCAGCCCCGTTCTTCTTCTTTTTCAGTTTGTATAATGAAATAATATTAGGTTTAGCTATTTATTAATTAAGTTGCCCTAATAAACTTCTAATTGGGTTAATTTAATATTAAGGTCCTAATTTTAATCACATAATATTATCTATTACTTATTAATATTTATTAGCCCACATAATTTAAATGACTACTTTGACCCAATTAAAAACAAAGTGCAATTAATATGTTTTAAAATTAAAAAAAAAATCCCGGGTATTACAATCAACTTCCAATATTCAGGATTTCTTATTTACCAAATTTGATTATGTTACAAAATAGCACTCCCATCATCAAAATAGTGGTTCCATATATTTTAATGATTCTTGGTAGTACACCATTGACCTTATTTATCATTAAATAATATTGTTTGAATGAAATAAATTATATCACATTATAGTTATTTTCTTAAACATATGTAGCTTCATATCAAGAATCTATCTCAATTAATCCATGTTGGCTTTCCTTTTCAATCTTGGTATTTAAATATCATTTTAATAATGTATGTTATTCTTCTCTTCCTTTAATAAATTGCCCTACAATTTATAAATATATAATACAAAAATATTTATTAAGCATAAGCATCACATATTACATAGTTCATACCCACTTATGCAATATAATATCATACAACATATTATCTAATAAGAATTTTATTTATTTAATTCTTATTTTAATATTATCCAAAATTTTGGGTTATCACATTCTTTCCCCCTTATAAGGATTTCGTCCCCGGAATCACAGTACCAAATCATTCTTAATCGGTTTTGATCTTATTTTTTTCTCGTAACCTTAATTATCGTTGAATCATTTCAACGTACCATTTCCTTAGATTTTTCTTAAAAATTATAAATAAATCATCTATTTTCACTCTAGGCTTTAAAACCCTTAATTTAAGCATTTAAGATTTTCTAAATTTTTGGGTTGTCACATTCACACCTTCTTCTAAGAATTTCGTCCTCGAAATTACAGCCTACTAATCTTTGTTTCTCATATTCACCGAAAATAGGTTTTCAATTTAACCTTTACATTTTCCTCCTCTGGGGATTTCTCTTCTATCATCTCATTCAACCATTGCTACCCTTTTAAAGGAGTTAAAAAATTTTCATATTATGCTGAAGGGTCATATAGACCATGAACTCTCAGGTTTAACGATATTCACCGCAACCAATTATGTAAACATGTTTGTCTTTGGATGATCGACCTAAATGTATGAATCTGAAGCACGTTTGGTGATCGACTCTGCACCGTATCTCTAATTAAATGCATAACGTATCAATCGTGTTTAGCGACTATTTGTGCTACTAGATTGGCTTATTTTATCCAATCGAGTTGTTCACCTCAGACTTAGCATAAGATTCCATACCAAAACAATTTGGTTCGGGATAAATTCTTAAAGAATACTTGAATTTCATAAACATTTGCCTAGCTGAATCAAATAGTTTAGACGCATATCAATAATTCGAACATCAATCGAAACATTTGTCTAGCCACTATAATTGGCATTGACTTTTCTTTAACTGGTATAAAATTCTAAAAATTATTTTATGATGTCATGATACCGCACTGTATTTACAGTTTGTTTGAGGATTCCGTCATTTGGTGATTTTATCATACTACATCATACCATAGTGGGCTGACGATCCATAGATCACATCTAACACTAAGTAATACTGCATTGATGACTCCATCGTTTTCATCATCTCTGCACCAGGTTTCATGATGCATTGATGATATATAAAATACATTTTGATATATTTCAAATCATTTTTGTCTAGCCGAAATAATTAGCATAGACTCTTCTTTAAATGGCTCAAAACCATTAAAAAATCAATTTTAGTGTTATTATGTCGTAACATATAACGAGATGTTAGTGGTTCACAGTCCACTTACATACCTTTGTCACCGTATGTTACTGATAACAAAATTCGTTTTTAAAGGCACCATAGTGCGAATTTAGCTTGATGTCAAAAAATTTGAAGTCTAGCATAGCTAGAAGATTTAGAATACCTATGCTTCCACCATCAACTTTAATTTCTCTAATGATCAATTGCTTAACAAGTCTATCTATTCCTATCATCCTCAATACTCCATTCATACTTAGTTATACCCAGTTCATCAAACTTACTACACTTTGGAAATCCAGGAACTTGCCATAATCATATGAGTTTAGAAACTTATCCTAGTCAGATCATAGGCGTCCATTCGCTGAGGGGTTCAAAACATACCATATGATTATGAGTCACGAACTTACCATATGCATTAGTTTTAAGAACCGTACCTAATCTTAATATCATCTTATATTCTCTACCTATCCGTTATACACATGAGAAAAGAACCACCTTCTCAACAGGTATATAGCAAATAGCGCGACACAAATATTTTAATGATTATCACTACCAAAAGCTAAGTGGTTGTTACACCAAGTACAATTCCCCGCCCATACAAAGAATCATACAACTTAGCTGCTGACATGAGTTCTCAATTGAAATCCTACCCAATTCTAGCTTCCCCTTACTCGATACGAATTTTATTTAATCTATATCTCATCATCTACAACTCTTTTCTGAGTTTGCATAGTACCATTTCATAGTACATTCTCTTTATAGCATCAGGCTATATCATTCCAATCATTTCATAGATTTTGTGTTATTCATTCTTATCACGTCGTTATCTTATCTTATGATCGTGTTATATTACGATTCTCTTGTATCTTATGTTTTACGATCTCCTTTCCCTTTATACATTTAGTCTCATAAACTCTATCTATTCATTATTACTTTTTGTCTTTAACATCAGAGTTAGGTAACTCTGGATCTTTATAACTTTTTTTTTAAGATTCTTCTTTGAATCTTATTTACATTATAATGAATTTCCCAAATTCATCTCTCAACAAATTAAACTATTTGAGTAACAAATTAAACTCTATTTGAGTTTATTTCTTATACTCATCTCTGTGGTTATAGCCTAAGGTACAACTACCTAATGTTTATAACCTCTGACTTTGATATTAATCAGAATTAACGCCCCAAAATCAGGAATATTTTCCTTCCCGATCTTGTGCGTTAATACTATCTTGTTCTAGCTTTAAAACATTATTCAATGTTAAAATAGCTAAAAAGGTGTAATAATTTTTTCTTTCTTTCTTCTTTCCATTCATTCATTCCCTGAATCGCAACCTTTACAATTCTTCTATATATTGAAATCATATTTATTATATGGCTTATTTAGGCTGAATATATATATATATATATATATATATATAATTCATTCTTTCAAGCATATCCTTTTTTCCTAAGACAATTAATCTTCATCTATCGAATAATTCAAAAATTTACACGTCTGTGATTTACACATGAAAATACCATCAAATGGTTCAACGCAATCTCAATTAAATCACTAGTCTTCTTTTCATGCGCTCCTACTCATGATAGATCGCCTCATAGCTTTAACCTGCAAATTAAGCAAGATTGAGCACGACGGCCCAACAAGTCTAACAGTCTATCATGCATCACGTAGCACATAGGTTTCATATTCAGTTCATGCATTTATATTCTTGGTATTCAAGCATATTACCAATTTATTATCACATTTATGTCTTGCTGGTAGCAACATACATACCATAACATGCTACACATGTCATGTACATGTCATTCATTGCACATATATATTGAGTTCCCCGACTCAATTTAATAAATAGTCATAATTTGACATTCATCATTCACAAAGCAAATAATGCAGTTCATAGGTATTACATACTTATAAACATATATCATGCTAACAGTTATCTATAGTAATTATAAGTCCACATAAATAAACTGAGAAACTTGCCTTGATTGGAGATTACCGAAAAATTTAACTTAGCCTCTCTCCACAAATCCTACACAACTGTGTTTACATATATACACATATTAGATAACCAACTATGTCACAAAACATGCATGCATATATTTAATCCATGATTATTAGTTTATTTAAACTATAATATTTTATTCTCATCCTAAAACCATCTTAGGTTTCTTTGAAAACCTTGTTTGTTTAATCCTTTTTACACATAATAAAGGTTTCTCATATCATTAATATGTAAACATTTCACATTCTTGAAGTTCAAACCATCCATACCCTATTTTAGAAATATCTTTTGCTTATACTCGCAAATTCGAGATTTAAATTATTAGTTTATACCTTTTATAGTAAATCACACTTTACTATATCATTTCCTTTATTTACATTATTTTTATACCTTTTTGATAGCTCATAAGTTAACTCGGCCCATTGCCTCATACACAAATATTCTATTTCATTAGCAAATTAGTTTTGCACTTTGTTTCATGAATAACTCACATCCTTGCTTCGTATATATATTAAATATATGTATATATACGTCATATAACATAAATCTTAGCTCAAAATCGCTATTTTGAACTCCGAAAACCTTTATTTCATCACTTTTATGTTCATTACAATTTTCTAATGGTTCTATACTTTTCGGTTTGCTATAAAACCATTTTCACATATGTAAATTTATATTTACAGTTTATTTTTATTACATTATTTATGTCCGTATTGAGTTTTCGTGGCATAACTTATCACATAATGTCAAAACGTATCTCTTGGGACTTTATTAGACTTAACATTGCTTAAAATCTAGCTCAAACAAGATCCGGAATGCTGACGTCAAAATAGCCCATAGCTGTGACGCCCCCAAATCAAGGTTCTCTAACCTCAGATTCGGTGCTCACGATCTATCATCATCATAAGCATTCTATAACTATTACGGAATAATAAACATACATTGTTCATTATAATAAAGTTCCATAACATGGTCCCAAGGTTTTCATAACCTTAACTTCAAACACACCATTCATATTACAAAAGGTTTATAAGAAATTTCATCAGATAATAATTAAATTAACATTCATTCTAAGCTACTCCTGGATCTTGCCCTTGCCCTTGTCTTTCGTGTTGGATCCTTCGGGCTTAGCTGAAATAGATGTCATGATATAGCAAGGGTAAGCAACTAATTTTCTTAGCAAGTTATATACAAGGGAGATATATCATGACTAGAAAGAAGTTTGGCTTTTAATGTTCAACAATAGTATAAGATTGTGAAGGAACATGAATTAATAATCAACAACTGAATATTTGAATAATTGAATAACATGTACTGAGTGGTTTTGAAATAACCATGAACATTTGCCAAGGTGCTCAGTTATTTAAACTGGACCTCTTAATAAGTTTTGGTATTTAAGGGGATCAACCTTTCATACCTCGTGATTTATGCATAAACACTTAATAATCCGGCATTGATATCATGCCTTAATCAAATTCATCTTTTTCTCAGTCAAGAGTTCTTATCATAACAATTTAATAAGAACAGCTTTTTAAAACACATTTGATTTAACAAATTTAAACATGCTTGATCTAGCTGATACAATTAGCATAGATCTATCTCATAAACAGTTCATGAATGAAGAACTTTAATTTAATTTACAGTTCAATAATAGTAGAAAATGAATTCAATTGCACAAAGTGCGAATTTCAATAATCATTATAGATGTAAATAATCATCAATAATTATTCACTAATATGCTTTGAAAATAATAACTCGAGTTTGAGTTAGGAAACTTGCCTCGTCTGTAGATTACGACTATGCAATTAATTTATATCCTTTTTGTGTAGATTAAATTATCTTCCTTTGAGAGACCTATAGTTAATCTTTCAATTAGTCATAGTATAACATTAGATTATGTAATCACATAAATATTATACATTACATTTAGTTCTTATAAACATTATCTGTCTTGATAATGTTACTATTAAATAACAACTTAATATTATTAATCTCCGATAATATTTAATTCTCCTCTTAGTATTGTTAGTTACCTAATAATACTTTCATTCGCTTACTAATATTATTAACATCTTAATAATCTATTAATACCTTACTAATATTATTAATCCTCTTAATAATATTTTAATTATGTATCAATATTATTACCATAATAATAATTTACTTATGCTTTAGTATCATTAATCATTTAATAATACTTTTAACCATTTACTAATATTTTATTCATTTATTAATATTATTAGTCATTTAATAATATTTTATTTATTAACTAATATTATTAATCATTTAATATTATCTTATTCCATTACTAATATTATTAATCATTTAATAATACTTTAATCATTTATAAATGCTTAAATCAAATATTATTAACCATTTAATAATATTTTAAAGACATTTTAATCTTAATATTTTTATTTACTTATCAATATCATATTCTAATATTATTAATATCATAATAATATTTTAATAATTTATTGGATTAATAAACAATTTATTCTAATTGTTCACCCTTTATTAAACCTCTTATTTAATATCCAAAAATGTCATAAATAATATTTCTTATCATAAATTACCAAAGTGCTCTAAGATAGTCATGATATATGATATATTATGAGTATTCAAGCATAAAAATCATATTTTTCTTATTAAAGACATCATTTAACTATTTATTTCCTTTTATTCATAACTTAATCATTTTTAGGACAAATAGTAATGGCTGATTCCAACAATTCGACTTACGTATTTTGACGAGAATATGAACCCACAAGGATCCTCAAATATTTTACGGAATTTTAGAAAATGATCTAGTATTTTAAAGTTCCCAAAACACTTTCGGATCTTGCTTCATTTTTAATAAATTGAGTTTTGCTCGGAAAAATCGACATTTTCGGGGAATGCTCTCTAACATATATGAACCCTCTTGTAAACATTTTTGAATTTTACGAAGGTAAAGTTTTAGGAGTCCTTTACGGAAATAGTCATTACGCACAATCTATAACTCGAAACGTGTCCGTTCTTTTTTCTACATGTAGATAACTTCTTAAGGTACCTCTGTGAATATTCCCAGATTTTTAAGGGACATGAAACTGTCCGAAATAGACCCAAGAAAAATGGGACAGAAGCTATTTTAGGGTTTTTGAACCCTTAACATTCTAAGTGGGCTGTTTTGGGGAAATTAGCTCCAAAGGATTCAAAACTTGCTAGATTTGTGTTCTATCACTTGGTTTTACTAGATAACTCATATATCTAGCACCCCCCTTCGACGGATCACAAATCTAAGTTGGAAAACTTGAGTTACACAAGATTTTGTGGAAGAAAACAAGAGTTTTCACCCTTGGTGAACATATGCTCATATTCTTCCTCTAAGCCTTTGATCTAACACTCAAGATACTTAGTTCCATACATGATGATATGTAGGACTAGGGTATCTTGAGTATTTGTTCATAACCCCAACAAAACTCAAGCAAAAAAAAAACAAGGTAGAAGAAGAAGATCAAGGTTAGGTTATACCTTGATTTAATGGCAACCTTCCTTGATTTACCAAAGTAAGTGATGAGCTTTGGATGCATGAACAAATTAGCACTCCTCTCTCTCTCTATATATGGCCGAAATTCTCTCTCCTTTCTCTCACTAGAAGTGGCTAGCTTGGGAGAAATTATAAGAGGAAGAATGAGAGAAGAAATGAAATAAAATGAAAAGATGAAGTAAAAGGATACTTACAAAAAATATAGATTCACTTGGTGTATCTAGCTATTATCCCCCATACTCTCTTTAACCCGTGGATAGAAGCTTTGCCTTATCACTTTAATTAGTCTAATCATGATTAAGGATGCTTAATAAAGTGGCAACCAATGGTAGCTTGACAACCATGTCCTTTTGTGTAAGAGTTACTACAAATGGACCTTGCTTAGCTTAATTAGTTGCCTTAAAAAGCCTAATATGGCCGGTCATTCTAGCCCCATCACCTCATCTATTTTGCTTTTATTTGAATGCACAATTTGATTAATCAAAAGTCTAAAATACCCTTAATCAAGTGGGCTAAGTATTGGTTTGCATGTTATTTCATTTGGGCTTCCTCCTTAATTGTTTTGGGCTATGTAATAAACATAGTCTAGCAACTTTAATATATGTTACCCAATTTGATTATTTAGGGTTTCCATTCCTAATCTTATGAAATTAAATTACCTATACATGCGACTTTAGCTCATAACCTAATTAGGTTCACAAGAATTAGGTTTAAAATTATTAGTCACTTGAAATAATAAGATTATCCACTTAAGTTAGTATACATATTAAATACTAACCTCTCATTATCACCATAACCCTTAGGTTATTTAATTGTCTCGCCTAATGTATAATTAGGTCACGAAGCTTTCATTTTTTAATGAAATCTATAAATGTATATATCCATAACTATAGCATACATGTTAATTGACCCATGCACCACTTCATATATGTTGTCACATATTAAATCACTGTATAACACAATGTTTTAAATATCAATAATGTACATACATATATAGTGACTTAAAATTCACGGCTATTACATCCTCCCCCCCCCCCTTATAAGAATTTCGTCCCCGAAATTACCTATAGGGTTACTCAAAATGATGTGGATAATTTTCCCTCATCCATTCTTCGAGTTTCCACGTAGCTTCTTCAGCATTGTGGTTCCTTCAAAGAACCTTTGCAGAATGTATAACCTTATTTCGCAATTTCTATTCTTTTCTATCTAAAATTTCAACTGGGATTTCCTAGTACGACAAATTCTTTTCGACCTGAATTGGCTCATACGATATCACGTGCTAGTAATCAAGCTTGTATGGTCGTAGCACTGACACATGAAACACATTATGAATATGTTCCAGTTCAGGAGGTAGAGCTACTTCGTACGCCACTTCGCCTATCTTCCTCAAGATCTCGAAAGGTCCAATAAATCTCGAACTTCGATTTACCTTTCTTTCCAAACCTTATCTTCCCTTTCCGGGAGATACTTTCAAAATGAATGGCTTCCCACTCAAAATCTATCTTTCGGCGATGTAAGTGCAGATACTTCTTACAGCGATCTTGGTTGCTACCGATCAGGCTCTTATCACCTTGATGATCTCTATAGTCTGCTGTACCAGTTCTGGTCCCAACAGTCGATGTTCACCCACTTCATCCCAGCATAAGGGCATTATACATTTCCTTCCATACAGTGCTTTGTACGGTGACATTCCGATGCTGGCGTGATAGCTATTTTTGTATGCGAACTCTACTAATGGAAGATGATCCTCCCAGCTACCCTTCAAGTCCATCACACAAGCTCTGAGCATGTCTTCAAATGTTTGAATCATTCTCTCACTTTGCCCATCGGTCTGCGGATGATACATGGTGCTCATCCGTAGTTGCGTCCCCATTCTTTCCTGAAGACTCTTCCAAAAGTTTGACGTGAATCGCGGGTCCCTATCCGAAACATGATGAATCTTTGATACGCCATGTCTTGAGATAATTTCTTTGATATACAATTTGGCTAATTTGGTCCAAACTATACCGATCTTGATGACAAGAAGAAGTGAGCCGACTTCGTAAGATGATCTACAATCACCCATATGGCGTCGTGTCCTTTTTGCGTTGCTGGAAGTCCCACCACAAAATCCATCGTGATGTGCTCCCACTTCCACTCTGGAATCTCTAAAGGCTGTAGTAATCCACTCGGTCGTTGATGCTCTGCCTTGACTCTCTGACAAGTTAGACATCTGCTGACGCACTCTGCAACCTTTCTCTTCATGTTTGGCCACCAAAAGTGTTGACGCAAATCTTGATACATTTTTGTGCTTCCTGGGTGTATCGAGTACCTCGTACTGTGCGCTTCTTGCAAAATCTCTTCTCTTAGTTCTGGTACTAGCGGTACCCAAATTTGCCCTTCGAATCTCAACAGTCCGGTGCCATCAATCTTGTATTTCAATTCATCCCCTTCAGCTAACCGCTTCTTGATGCTATCGCAATTTTCGTCCTTCTCTTGAGCCTCTTTAACCTTATCTAATAGAGTCGGGCTCGCTGCCACTGTAAATAATTTCTCGTTGGTCTCCATCGGATACTTAACCTCTAAATCATGTCGTTCGAAATCTTTCACCAATTCCTCTTGAATGGTCAACTTCAGTAACTTCTCTCTGCCCTTTCTATTCAGGGCATCTGCCACTACATTTGCTTTTCCTGGATGGTACAGAATCTCACAATCATAATCCTTGATCAATTCTAGCCATCGGCGTTGCCTCATATTTAGCTCTTTCTGCGTGAAGATATACTTCAGACTCTTGTGAACCGTATATATCTCACACTTCTCGCCATACAAATAGTGCCTCCAAATCTTTAAGGCAAAAACTACTACTGCTAATTCTAAGTCAGGAGTCGGATAACCCTTCTCATAGTCCTTCAATAGACGCGAAGCGTACGCAATAACCTTGCCATGCTGCATCAATACACAGCCAAGATCCTTGTGTGACGCATCACTATACACTACAAATCCTCCCGTGTTGTCCGGTAAAGTCAACACAGGTGCCTGACTGAGCCTCTTCTTCAATTCCATGAAACTCTCTACACATTTCTCCGTCCAAACGAATTTCACTGTCTTCCTGGTAAGGTTGGTCAACGGTGATGCTATCTTTGAAAAATCTTGGATGAATCTCTGATAGTATCCTGCTAATCCCAAGAAACTCCTAATTTCTATCGGCGTCTTTGGCAGTTCCCAGTTGATAACCGCTTCTACCTTTGCTGGATCCACCAAAACACCATCCTTGTCGATAACGTGACCCAAAAACTGCACTCTCCGCAACCAAAGCTCACACTTGGAGAACATTGCATACAACTTCTCCCTCCTTAACGTCTCCAATACTATCCTTAGATGTTCAGTGTGCTCTTCCTCTGTCTCTGAATATACCAGAATGTCATCGATGAACACGACAACAAACTTATCCAAATACTGTTTAAACACTTTGTTCATCAAGTCCATGAATGTTGCTGGCGCATTCGTCAACCCAAAAGACATTACCAGAAACTCAAAGTGTCCATACCGAGTTCTAAATGTCGTCTTGGGAACATCCACCTGCCTCACCTTCAGTTGGTGATAACCGGTCCTCAAGTCGATTTTTGAAAAATATTTCGCCCCCTTCAACTGATCAAACAAATCGTCGATCCTGGGCAACGGTTACTTGTTCTTAATGGTGACCTTGTTCAACTCCCGGTAGTCGATACAAAGCCTTAATGATCCATCCTTCTTCTTTACGAATAAGACTGGTGCTCCCCAAGGTGATACGCTCGGTCGAATGTATCCCTTATCTAACAATTCTTGTAATTGAATCATCAGTTCCTTCATTCCTACCGGAGCCATACGATACGGTGCTTTGTATACCGGTGATGTCCCTGGTGCCAAATCGATAACAAACTCTATCTCTCTATCTGGTGGAAATCCCAAAATCTCATATAGGAAGACGTCAATGAATTCCCTTACAATAGGTATCTGACCCAGTTCACCCTCGACTCTGCGGGTATCCACAACGTGAGCCAAATAACATATACAACCTTTCCTAAGCAACTTTTTTGCTTGCATCATCGTCAGACAACAAGATTGTCTCGGCGATTTACTGCCATGAAATACCACATTTGACTTATTCGGAGTCTTTAGGTGTACGTACTTTTTCTTACAGTCAATGACCGCTCTGTGACTTGATAACCAATCCATCCCGAGGATTACATCAAACTCTCCAAGGCGAATTGGTATCAAATCCACGTTAATCTTAAACCCTCTTATATCAGCACAACAGTTCCTATGTATATAGTCTACAGGGATAATTTCTTTGTTTGCTACTTCTACATTCATTTGGTGTTCTAATAGTTCACGAGGTAAACTTAATCTTTGAGCAAAATCATCAGATACAAAAGACCATGAAGCTCACGAATCAAATAACACATAGGCATTTATATCGTTGATCAGAATTATACCTGACACCACTTCCCTGGATGCCACGGAATCTTGCACTGTCATATTGAATGTCCTCGTTGTCGGTTTGTTTGGCTGGGCTGGTCCTCCACTAGTTGTCCTAGTGTTATTGCCCCTGTTGCCGTTTCTGCCATCCGTGCTTTTCTTCTTTGGGCAATCCTTGATCCGATGTCCCAATTCACCACAGTTAAAACAACCTCCCTTTTTCACCTTAGAACAATTGGGTGAGGTATACCATTCTTGTCCATAGGTATAACATACCCTTTTTCCTTTCAAGCACTCTCCTGAGTGACCCTTTCCACAGTTCCCACACACTAACTTCCTTTGTTGCACACTTCCTTGCTGAATCTCTAAGTTACTACCCCCACTGCTCCATTTTCGCTTCTTGTTGTTGCTACCACCACTGCTAACATTCTGATTCCCACCTTCTACTTTCTACTTGTTCTTCTCCCGATTGTACTTTGAGACTGCTTCTCTTCCACCTTCCGCTATGAGAGCTTTCTCCAACAGAGTTGAGAATGATGTGATTTATAGAACCGCTACCTTACTGTAAACCCACGGCTTTAGTCCATTTTTGAACCGTCTTGCTTTCCTCACCTCCGTGTCTAACTGATGTGGAGCGAATCTGGCCAATTCATTAAACTTTGTGGCGTACTCTAACACTGACATATTCTCATGTTTCAATTCTAAAAACTTGATCTCCATTCTCGCTTGTGTGCTCTCAGGGAAGTAGTTCTCAAATAACAACTTCTTGAACGCTTCCCAAGTCACGATTCCAGTCTCGGCTTTGTTCTGGTTGGCCTCCCACCAATAGTTAGCCTCACCCTTCAATAAGTAGGTAGCGAAAATTGTTTTCTGTTCTTTTGCTACTCTAGCAATAATGAAGGCCTTCTCAATCTCCTTCATCCACGTCTGAGCCTCTATCGGGTCTGTTGTTCCTCTAAACTCTAGCGGCCCTACTGCCTTGAAGTCCTTAAAGTTGGCTAATTGGTTTCCCACCTGATTTCCCGCAGGTTGAGCCTGATTCCTCATGGCTTCAGTCATCATGTTGACAAAGTCTTGCATTGGGTTTGGTTGAGCTCCCACTGCTTTATTAACTGACTCTTCGATCTCTTGGTTCCTCAGTACTCGTCTGGGCGGCATTATCTAGTGAACGAAATTCTAACACGTTACTCGGGTTTTATTATCATATAAGTACTTAGCATGCAATACGCTACTGTATTCAAACAATCAGATGATCATTATGTGAGAGTTTTAAATTATCAAGATTTGGAAGTCTTTCTCCCTGATTAGTGGGTTAAGTTTGTTTTAAAAAATTCCAATTCAGTCTACTGGATTCACATAACATTAAATAGACAATTTACTATTTAAATTTTTCCAATACATATCATAACAATAATGCATTTATATTCATATACCAATCTTCAGTGTCTCACATAATTAATACAGGTATATTCTTATAGATACTATTGTCCCATTTTAACACAAAATATGGGATTAACTCAAAATGATACTTCCCTACAAACACAAATAGCGATACTACCTAACTACCTACTACCTCACACGTGCTGAGGTTTACATCATCATAAAACCCTATTGCACAAAAGGGGTACTAATGCATCTATCTACAACTAGTCCATAGCATAATCATCCTTTGGTGGCCCCTCTTTGGGTCACTGAATGTGGCAATTCCGGGAAACCACCCCTCCATAACTCTACGTCGAACGGATCGGCTCGACTCTCCTATCTCGAACTGCGCCCTCCTAGTCCCACTGCGCTGACCCTCATATGCTGCGTCTAGCGCCAGTCCTAAAGTCTCGGCCCTGACCTTCATGGCCTGCAGTGCTATCTCCAATTGGTCCACTCGCTGTGCTGACTCATAAAATGCCTCCTCCACGCGAATCTTGTCTGCAATCTCCACGTCAAGATCACCCCGCATCGCCAGATGCTCTATGCTCAGCTCTCCGAACTTTGCCTTTTCATGCTCTAGCTATACCCTCAGCATCTCAACTTGCAACTGGGACTCATCCAACTTTCCCTTCTGCTCGACTACCTCCATATGGGCTTGATAAGCCGCCTCCTTGTATTGACTTTCTGTGAACTGAAGTGTGTGGTTTTCAACCTCTAGTTCGCCCACTATGCCTTCTAATTGATTGATTCTCCTCAACAAATCCCCTATTAGAGAACCTTGACGGGCTTCTTCCGTGACCTCATGCTCAATGGGATCCTGATCTACTAAGTGACTGCCCTAGCGCTCGTCAGACATCCTACAAACACCATAAATAAAACCAACATCAGTACCAAAATAAAATATATTCATTGATAAAATGAAATAATATTTTATTAAGTACAACACAAACTCGATGAATTTCCACAATCCATCTCCTAACATACTCTATGAGAGTTTTCTACTAAGGTTATAACCTAGGTTTTGCATTCCTAATATTTATAACCTACAGCTTTGATACCAACTTGTGACGCCCCCAAATCCAAGTTCTCTAACCTCAGATTCGGTGCTCACGATCTATCATCATCATAAGCATTCTATAAGTATTACGGAATAATAAACATACATTGTTCATTATAATAAAGTTCCATAACATGGTCCCAAGGTTTTCATAACCTTAACTTCAAACACACCATTCATATTACAAAAGGTTTATAAGAAATTTCATTAGATAATAATTAAACTAACATTCATTCTAAGCTACTCCTGGATCTTGCCCTTGCCCTTGTCTTTTGTGTTGGATCCTTCGGGCTTAGCTGAAATAGATGTCATGATATAGCAAGTGTAAGTAACTAATTTGCTTAGCAAGTTATATACAAGGGAGATATATCATGACTAGAAAGAATTTTGGCTTTCAATGTTCAACATTAGTATAAGATTGTGAAGGAACATGAATTAATAATCAACAACTGAATATTTGAATAAATGAATAACATATACTAAGTGGTTTTGAAATAACCATGAACATTTTCCAAGGTGCTCAGTTATTTAAACTGGACCTCTTAATAAGTTTTGGTATTCAAGGGGATCATCCTTTCATACCTCGTGATTTATGCATAAACACTTAATAATACGGCATTGATATCATGCCTTAATCAAATTCGTCGTTTTCTCAGTCAAGAGTTCTTATCATAACAATTTAATAAGAACAACTTTTTAAAACACATTTGATTTAACAAATTTAAACATGCTTGATCTAGCTGATACAATTAGCATAGATCTATCTCATAAATAGTTCATGAATGAAGAACTTTAATTTAATTCACAGTTCAATAATAGTAGAACATGAATTCAATTGCACAAAGTGCGAATTTCAATAATCATTATAGATGTAAATAATCATCAATAATTATTCACTAATATGCTTCGAAAATAATAACTCAAGTTTGAGTTAGGAAACTTGTCTCGTCTGTAGATTACGGCTACGCAATTAATTTATATCCACTATGTAGTTAAATTATCTTCCTTTGAGAGACCTATAGTTAATCTTTCAATTAGTCATAGTATAACATTAGATTATGTAATAACATAAATATTATAAATTACATTTAGTTCTTATAAACATTATCCTGTCTTGATAATGTTACTATTAAATAACAACTTAATATTATTAATCTTGATAATATTTAATTCACCTCTTAGTATTGTTAGTTCCCTAATAATACTTTCATTCGCTTACTAATATTATTAACATCTTAATAATCTATTAATACCTTACTAATATTATTAATCCTCTTAATAATATTTTAATTATGTATCAATATTATTACCATAATAATAATTTACTTATGCTTTAGTATCATTAATCATTTAATAATACTTTTAACCATTTACTAATATTTTATTCATTTATTAATATTATTAGTCATTTAATAATATTTTATTTATTAACTAATATTATTAATCATTTAATATTATCTTATTCCATTACTAATATTATTAATCATTTAATAATACTTTAATCATTTATAAATGCTTAAATCAAATATTATTAACCATTTAATAATATTTTAAAGACATTTTAATCTTAATATTTTTATTTACTTATCAATATCATATTCTAATATTATTAATATCATAATAATATTTTAATAATTTATTGGATTAATAAACAATTTATTCTAATTGTTCACCCTTTATTAAACCTCTTATTTAATATCCAAAAAATGTCATAAATAATATTTCTTATCATAAATTACCAAAGTGCTCTAAGATAGTCATGATATGATATATTATGAGTATTCAAGCATAAAAATCATATTTTTCTTATTAAAGACATCATTTAACTATTTATTTCCTTTTATTCATAACTTAATCATTTTTAGGACAAATAGTAAACTGATTCCAACAATTCGCAGCTTCTGTATTTTGACAGAATATGAACCCACAAGGATCCTCAAATATTTCTGGAATTTTAGAAAATGATCTAGTATTTTTAAAGTTCCCAAAACACTCGGATCTTGCTTCATTTTTAATAAATTGAGTTTTGCTCAGAAAAATCTGACATTTTCAGGGAATGCTCTCCTAACATATATGAACCTACTGTAAACATTTCGAATTTTTCAAGGTAAAGTTTTAGGAGTCCTTTACGGAAATAGTCATTACGCACAATCTATAACTCGAAACGTGTCCGTTCTTTTTTCTACATGTAGATAACTTCTTAAGGTACCTCTGTGAATATTCCCAGATTTTTAAGGGACATGAAACTGTCCGAAACAGACCCAAGAAAAATGGGACAGAAGCTATTTTAGGGTTTTTGAACCCTTAACATTCTAAGTGGGCTGTTTTGGGGAAATTAGCTCCAAAGGATTCAAAACTTGCTAGATTTGTGTTCTATCACTTGGTTTTACTAGATAACTCATATATCTAGCACCCCCCTTCGACGGATCACAAATCTAAGTTGGAAAACTTGAGTTACACAAGATTTTGTGGAAGAAAACAAGAGTTTTCACCCTTGGTGAACATATGCTCATATTCTTCCTCTAAGCCTTTGATCTAACACTCAAGATACTTAGTTCCATACATGATGATATGTAGGACTAGGGTATCTTGAGTATTTGTTCATAACCCCAACAAAACTCAAGCAAAAAAAAACAAGGTAGAAGAAGAAGATCAAGGTTAGGTTATACCTTGATTTAATGGCAACCTTCCTTGATTTACCAAAGTAAGTGATGAGCTTTGGATGCATGAACAAATTAGCACTCCTCTCTCTCTCTATATATGGCCGAAATTCTCTCTCCTTTCTCTCACTAGAAGTGGCTAGCTTGGGAGAAATTATAAGAGGAAGAATGAGAGAAGAAATGAAATAAAATGAAAAGATGAAGTAAAAGGATACTTACAAAAAATATAGATTCACTTGGTGTATCTAGCTATTATCCCCCATACTCTCTTTAACCCGTGGATAGAAGCTTTGCCTTATCACTTTAATTAGTCTAATCATGATTAAGGATGCTTAATAAATTGGCAACCAATGGTAGCTTGACAACCATGTCCTTTTGTGTAAGAGTTGCTACAAATGGACCTTGCTTAGCTTAATTAGTTGCCTTAAAAAGCCTAATATGGCCGGTCATTCTAGCCCCATCACCTCATCTATTTTGCTTTTATTTGAATGCACAATTTGATTAATCAAAAGTCTAAAATACCCTTAATCAAGTGGGCTAAGTATTGGTTTGCATGTTATTTCATTTGGGCTTCCTCCTTAATTGTTTTGGGCTATGTAATAAACATAGTCTAGCAACTTTAATATATGTTACCCAATTTGATTATTTAGGATTTCCATTCCTAATCTTATGAAATTAAATTACCTGTATATGTGACTTTAGCTCATAACCTAATTAGGTTCACAAGAATTAGGTTTAAAATTATTAGTCAGTTGAAATAATAAGATTATCCACTTAAGTTAGTATACATATTAAATACTAACCTCTCATTATCACCATAACCCTTAGGTTATTTAATTGTCTCGCCTAATGTATAATTAGGTTACGAAGCTTTCATTTTTTAATGAAATCTATAAATGTATATATCCATAACTATAGCATACATGTTAATTGACCCATGCACCACTTCACATTTGTTGTCACATATTAAATCACTGTATAACACAAAGTTTTAAATATCAATATTGTACATATATATATAGTGACTTAAAATTCACGGCTATTATAATAAGCAGCTATTACGCTTCTTCGGCGTCGCCTGCTTTTATGTTCGACATGCTCCTTCACTATCTAACAACACCGATTATTACAAGTTGGCCATAATAAATCCCTTATAGTACGATTTGGCTACCAAATCTCCAACAGTCCACAATCTTCTAGCTTCTTATTCCCCCTAACTTAGCTTGCCATCTTAAACAAATTTCAACCCATTTCCTATAGTTAAGCTTCTAATCCATATGTTCGTTTATTTAGGAGTTAGAATTTAAGCTTTATGGTAAACTAGCAAACCGAACCATGATATCTACTAGCATGCCCAAATAGTCGATCTGATTGGCCTTGGGTGGCCGCCACTTTCTTGCCGCTACAAATTTTATTGTTGGTAGCCTATTCCTCCTTGTTCAAGTCATCCCATATCCTAACTCATTGATCTAATTGTCAAGTACTCTAGTTAAAAAAATATAGAATCATCTATTAGAATAATCGATAAGCTGCACTAATACATACATACCTTTGCACAATCCAACACCTTAGCCAAAGCAAGCCAACACAACCTCGGTTATGGCAAAATGGAGATCGCCACATTTAATGGCAAGATTCTCCTCTTTTCTAGTAATGGCTTGTCAACTTGCAAATTTCTTTATATATAATGTTACTTAACCTTACAAGTTGCAGACCCATGACAATTTTAATGGTACAAGGATCTGTTTAAATGGCTCTCAGAAGACAAATATGCCGGTCCAGTGCTAAAGCATGGCTGTCTTGCTACTACTGCAGCACGACCTTTAGCAACTCTAGCCTCATATACTTAACTCCCCCTTTTTGTCACTTTACAACTTTTTAACTTCTATCTCATATGTCGGATTAAAACCAATTTTAAATATGTTATATATAGCATATGAGAATATTTTTAAAAAATATCAAACTCCCATTTCGGATTTCTTAGGCAGCCCAAACAGAACGCCAAAAGTGTACGTTCATAACAGTTTTCACTTTCGTTTCAGCTTTACTCTCTCTCACTAAAACAGTCATAACTTCTTCGTTTCAAAACATTTTTGAGCGTTTCTTGAGCCCACGCGAAGCTAACGTCTGGGGCTACAACTTTTGTTCATGGACCATCTTCAAATTCGAAGCACAAAATTCCAGAAAATCCATGCAAGGAGACTGCTCTGAATTTGTTGGACAGATTTGACGCAACTACTTTGAAAGTCATAACTCCTTGCTCCGAAGTCGGAATTAGTCCGTTTTAGAGTCTATGGAAAGATTATTCAGTGTACTATATTATCCCAAAAGCCCAAAATTTTCTGGAAACTCTAGCAAGCCCCGAATTTGTCCTTAGGGTCAGCAGTTCCCAATTTTTCGGTTTCTAACATGTTTATTTCGTGACCTTATTACCTCTAGCTCATATACCAAATTAGAACAAATTTTAAATATGTTATATATAGTATATGAGACTGTATTTAAAATTTATAAACTTCCGATTTCGAGAATCTTTAAGTCGTTTCAAAACAAAAGGGTCAATAATGGCTTAACACACTTATTTCTAACTTTTCGTTTTGGTTTAAAACGGCTTTTCGCTTTCATTTAATATGCCCAAACTCTTTATTTATCTTCATATAGGATAAATATACCTTACTTTATCCTTAGATTTACTTAATACTTGGTTTTTAACAAAAAAAAACTCATATAGGACTTTATCGAACAAGTGGTGTGCGTTGTTTTGGAACACTCATTTCATAGCCATTTATTTGTGCTATCATCCCATTTTAGCTTCCTTATATCACCACACAACCAAGCTTATCCCCTTGTTTCTAATTCAAGCCATAACAGTTTAATATGCAAACAATTAAGCATAGCCGAGTCATTAACAAACTAACTAGTTTTCTCTTTTTTTTTTAGAATTCAATCTGTTTGAAATTCCATTCTTTTGATCATGAAATATTTCAAGTCTTTGTTAATTAGTATAGCTAAAATTAACTAATATCATTACAATGAACCATTCATAACTAAAAATCAGTTTATAGTGCTAACTATAATCATTCTACTACCAAATAAACCACCTTGTTTGAACTTTACTTTCATATCAATTATAAAGATAGATTGTAATACCTTCTATTAGCTCACTTATGATGCATTTGCTAGCTCCCAAACTGAAACCTCACTTTGCTCCAACGAGTTTTGGAAGCTCAAATTCTTACTTCTCTCCCCTTGTGTTAGCCGAATAAGTGCACTAGACAATGAGATGGAAAGGGCGGGTATAACATGAGAGGGTCAGTGAAACCGAATAAGGAATATGGAGCTCGACTTTTATTAAGTAACTCATCCTTCTTTGCTTACTACTGAAAAACATTGCTCGGTTGATAGACTCCCCTTGGCTCCTATCTAGCTCCTTATAAAGCCCCTATATACAAACAACCTTGGCCTCTATAAGACTCTTGGTGGGCTACCTTTGCTAGCAGCTACCTTGACCCCTATTGTTGCCCGACATTCTAGCTCTTACAGTGATTAGCCTCTCAGCAGTTAGCTTAGGTAGTCTAGAGGTCAACCAAACTGCTAACTAACTGTCAAATTGGGTTAGTTGCTAATTGAGCCAAATAACTGCTCTGTCCAACTTGAACTAAATAGCCCTCTTTTTCTTCTCTATGGTTTACCGGATTGGGCATGGAGTGAGACAGTGACTAATTTAAATTTGGGCTTACAACATAATTCTTAATAAACAGTATTCCCTAATACTAAAAGTAAATGGCTTGCAAAACATAAGTAGCAATTTAAGGTATCCCCATATTTTAAATGTGGATTTCATCAACTTCCAATATTCAGGAACTCTTATTTACCAAATTTGATTATGTTACAAAATAGCACTCCCATCATCAAAATAGTGGTTCCATATATTTTAATGATTCTTGGTAGTACACCATTGACCTTATTTATCATTAAATAATATTATTTGAATGAAATAAATTGTATCACATTATAGTTATTTCCTTAAACACATGTAGCTTCATATCAAGAATCTATCTCAATTAAGCCATGTTGGCTTTCTTTTTTAATCTTGGTAGTTAAATATCATTTTAATAATGTATGTTATTCTTCTCTTCCTTTAATAAATTTCCTACAATTTATAAATATATAATACCAATATATTTATTAAGCATAAGCATCACATATTACATAGTCCATACCCACTTATGCAATATAATATCATATAACATATTATCTAATAAGAATTTTATTTACTTAATTCTTATTATAATATTATCCAAAAATTTGGGTTATCACAAGAGTGAACAAAACAAATGCTCACAAGATATAGTAATGAATCAATAAGAGAATAATAACTGCCAATGAATAGGCTCATCAAAACTGAATTCAAAATATGAAAAGAATCTGAGGGTCATAAGACCGCGAACTATGTCCATGGTTATAAGTAATCTTTCAACTTTAACCTAAACAGTTATACTGTAGGGACTTCACGTACTTAGGGGGACCAACTCTTTGTACCATGTATTGTGCACAAACATCTAAACGCATCGCGTATCCCCAATAATAGGGTTGTTCTTCTCAGTTTTAGAGTACAAGTCCGCACCAAAGAAAGTTTGATTTGGATAAGCTTCAAGGGTAATTTAGAGTTTAACGATCATCAACTAAAAGATTACTTGAATTGACAAAGTTTGACAACGCTACGGTTGATCAATTAATAACGTAGTATGGAATATGGAATAATCATAAGTAAACTAACTATATATTAAACTCATGCTTAGAAACAACTAAAAAGCATAAGTATTGAATAAAACAATAAACATTGCTTGAACAATATTAAGCTAAGGCTATAATCTCATTAGATAAGATATAGAATTATTGAACATGTAGTAACTAATAGCAAGCTAAAAGTAATACTTGCTCAACATGATAATAACTTGTGCAAAGTAATTGAAATAAGACAATTCAACATTAGGAATTGGAATTCAAGAACTGCATTCCCGATACAAGATTGAAATTAAAGAAACTTGTCTAACAATAAACAATTTGGAATAAATCAATAACTATTGGAATTCAAAACTTGTCCGAAATAAAGATAAAGATATAGCTTGCTCAAATAAAATTTAGGAACAAAGCTTGCTCAATGTAAAGAGATAAGGTTTAGAAACTTTCCTCGTGCGTAAGCTATATATTTATAACTCACGTTCACCTACACATAGTATTATAATCACAATATATATTAGATATACTAACATCCACTTCCAAAATAGAACTCACTTCTAGCTAAACTTGTTACTTTAGCACAAGTTTCCATTCACGCCACATACACTTCAGAAATCCCAGTATATTAGATTTAAAACACTTATTTACTAATTCACGTGTTCAATACTCACAACATGTCATTTTCATAGCTTACTAATTTCTTATAACTTTAGAATTACTAACCCATGACACGATTCTGTTTTAACCTCATCATTACATATTTGACACATTAACATAACATTAAGCTAAGTTACAATGGGTGTCCAAAGTTTGAGAAATAGCAGAGACTTCATTTGTGGTTACGATCGATTTGGCTTGCGCGCCGCCACTTTGCACCAGTTCCAGTTTTGCAGAACATGAGTTTCTACTCTGTTCTAAGCCAACTAACACGAATTTCATCTACAAAATAGTAAATTTAACATATGTAATTGGTATAAAACTAACACACACATGATTCCTCACATATTCAACCATTTAGAACAATTAAACAAGAACTTTAACTAATTTAAATCCTTAAATTTCATATTTTTATACAAAAACTCCATTTTTGAGTTCCTTCACAAAAATTCACACGGTGATCACAATTCTACACCAAATTACTTCGTTCAAACTACGTTCTCTTCGTTTCTTAATGGACTAGCATAATCAAGACTCAATTTACAAAATAATATACAAATTAACCACAAACTTTGGTACATTCATAAGCCATATGAAATATATATACTGTAATTACTTTTCTTTCTTTATAAACGAAATTAGCATAGTGATTATTGTCCAAACACTAGTTCTAACATCACAAACACATACAATCAGCATAATTCAGTTGTATAGCAACGAATAAAAAGTTTGAATTCACAGCAACTATATGTTTTACCGTAAAACATATATATATGTGTGTGTGTGTGTGTGTGTGTGTGTGTGTGTATATATATATAACATTAAGGTTATGTAAAAATACCTTTTTCTTGCTCAAACAATCCTTGCTAAACACCAATAATCGCTTGAAATCACAGACTTTCTCTCAATCTCTCGCTATTCTCTCTCAGTTTCTCTCTATAATATTCTTCTTTCTTTCTTTTCTTAGGCTTAAGCCAAATGTTTTTCACATAAAACCAAATACAACCGACGCTTAAACCCAAATGTACGAAACTGCCGTATACTTAATATTATAATAATTACATATCAGTTATAAAATATTTAATACTAGTAATTGCTCGTGCCTGAAGGCACGGCGTAACGAAAAATTAGATTAAAATTCAAAAATTATTATATTACCTAAAGACTCTTTGCAACTTAAAATAACTTACAATCAGACATAACAATTATCATAATTTACCACACTACCACAATAATTAATTTTTCTTTAAAAATAGATATCCAGAAAAATCTAAACTTGTCTACAAAACCTACAATCATCAATAACAATTATCATAATTCACCACACCACCACAATAATTATTATTGTTGTTATTATTATTATTATTATTATTGTTGTTAGTACTACTACTACTACTACTACTACTACTACTACTACTACTACTACTACTACTACTACTACTACTACTACTTTGTTATAATAATAATAATAATTATTATTATTATTATTATAATTATTATAATAATTATTATTATTATTATTATTAGTAATAGTAGTATAATTATAATAATAATAATTATAATAATATTTATTATTATATTATAATTATTATTATTTTGAATTAAAATTAGAATGAATCTGAACCGTACTTGTGTTTTCTCGCCCAAATCAATTGGAATGAATATGAATCTTTATGATATAGATTACTATTACGATTACTATTTTATAATTGTGACACCCCCAAATCCGGGTTTCCTGACCCCCAAGTTTGGTGCTAACGATCCATAATATAAATAACATTTAACTACCCATTTAATTATAAATAAGAACATACACTTCATTAACTGATATAGTTAATACATTACCCCAGGTTCTCTAACCTTAACATTACAAACATACCCTTTTGTTATACAAAAAGGGTTCACAAATACAACATAATAATAATGTTCATAAAACTATGATATCACCATGCCTTTGCCTTTGTTCTTCACAACACCTCATGCCACTTCGTCCCTAGCTGAAAAGTTTTATTTAGCAAGGGTGAACAACAAATTTGCCCCGGAAGTTAAGATATACAACGAATGTATAAGTATCAAAATAATAGACTACCTATTTCGATAGAATGACACCAAAGTTCAGGGAACTTTGAAATAGCTAAACAAATCTCTAATTACTAACAAGTCTTCTCACAATCTATGCAACACATTAATTTGATAACAAAAGAGTACAACGCTTTCAAAGTTTCTACGATATTCTATTAAATAATCAAGAATAAATTTTACGCAATAACAAAGTGGAATGTTTTTTAGATTTATGCTGAGTGGTCCATTGGATCTAGAACTTCTCTTCTCGGGTATCTATCAAAGATTTACTTTGATATATACGCAGGTGTATCAGATAACCATAAAGATTAAATCATACCCCTCTGCAAGTATGACAAGTGATCAACTTTATTATACCCTATATTATGCATAATACTTAATAGTGCGCAATAGCTGAATATACGACCTAAAATGTTCCATTTATATAAAAGGTTGTTCTTCTCAGTCTTTGAATCAGAATTTGATCTAACAATGAAATGAAATGATTTCAATATCTAATCATTTCTATTCTCTTCTCTTCTCAAACCTATCAAGTTTTGCTCTTTCGATCTAGCCGAAACAACTAGCATTGATCTATCAATAATAATTGAATTCTCTTCTCTTCTCTTCTTGAACCTATCAAGTTCTAACAAATGTTCGTCTAGCCAAAATAATTAGTTATGACATATTTCAATACGATTAAACAATAGACATAATTTAACTGTACTATTTGAAATCAATAATAGCTTCTACAGATGTGAATATCCAACAACAGTTATTCTACAAGTATATTCTCAGAGTAATTAATTCAGTTTGAATTAATAAACATGCAGTAACTGCGAGTAATCAACAATAAATTCTTGGACGTGGTCTAATCAACAATAATTAACCACTATAATAATTGAATAAATATAACTCAAGGTTGAGTTAGGAAACTTGCCTTCCGCGTTGATTCTTGCTACATAATAAACTTATCTGCATTCGAAAGACTAATAACCAATAATATCGGTCTCACAATTAGCACAATATTTCACAACACACAATACTGTAATTTACAGTCAATAATTCTCCTAGACACATTACCACATAGACACATCAGTGTTTATAACCTATATAAACACTTATCAAGTCTAACTAGTTCGGTCTGGTTGGACTTCGGTCCATTATCGGTGTTCTGGTCACCCTATCCGATAATTAACATATTTATTGTCCATTAAACTTGGTCTCTAAGTTTCAATATTATTTTAGATAAGTCAAATATCAATTATAATATTTTTCAGAAGCTTTTAATAATTTATAAACAATTATTATAATTTATAATAATTTTTCAAAGACTTAAATCATTTTTTAATGATTTAATTATCAAATAATCTTATCATCATTAATATTTAATAATATAAAAATATTAATGACATACTTATCAAAATATTAAATTTATTATTAATAACTTAAAATAATTTTAAATCATCAATATTCTACTTAAATGATTTTTAAAATAATTAAAATCATTTTTAAATCATCATCATTAATATTTAAATATTAATGAAATTATCATTCAAATATTAAAAGTCATTAATTATAACTTCAAATATTTTTAAATCATTTTTCTTAATTTTAATTTATTTTAAATCGATAAAACCATTTTTAATTCATTTATTTAATTTAATAATTAAATAAATCTAATATCATTAATATTAAATTATAAATGAAAATTCTCCAAAAATATTGAAAATTATATTTTATAATTCAAAATATTTTCTAACACTTTATTTTCATTTAAAATGATTTTTAAATCTATAAAGTCATTTTTAACTTATTTATTTAATTTAATAATTAAATAAATCTAATATCATTAATATTAAATTATTAATGAAAATTGTCTAAAAATATTAAAAGTTACATTTTATAACTCAAAATATTTTTAAACATTTTATTCTTATTTAAAATGATTTTTCATAATAATAAATCATTTTTCTCAAATTTATTTAATACACTAATTAAATAAATTAAATATCATTAATATTCAAATAATTATAAATATTAATGAAAAATACCCCAAATAATCAGAAATTATTTTTCATAATTTAAAATAATTTTTAAAACCATTTTTGGTAATTTTTATAATTTATTTCTATTTTTAATTAATTTTTTGAAAATCAGAAAATAAATATATTAAAAATCGTCGTTATAGCCCTTTAGCGACACTAAGCGTCGCTGTTGGTGTTTTTGAACTCAAGAACACTGACAGCTCAGCGATTAAGGGGTCATGTTTGACCAGCCCTAATTCCCAAATCAATCATGTTTTGGACTTGGTTATGCATCCATTCTGTAGTAGTTATGTAATACTACCATTAACAACCAACATCTTGGTCCAACAACAACATAGATGCAAGATCTGAGCTTTAAAAGTTCTTGTCAGACGGTTTCTGGGTTTTCCAGAAACCCAGGTAGTTCGATCAGTCACTTTCATGCTCGATTAATTCTAGGTTCCGTTCATGTTTCGAGTGATCTAATGGTTCAAAGATGTAGTACTTATGTCAAGGAACAATAATATAACAACATATCAGACAAAAAATAACTCGATCACAAGTTCTTAACCGCTCAAAGTCGGTCAGAAAACGTGTTCTTCCCATTTCTGGAAATTCCAGAAACTGCAAATCAGGGTCGAGTGGCCTAGTTTGACCACCTAATCTGTTCAATCTGTTGATGTTTTAAGAGATCTAAAGACCCAGATCTATAGTCCATTTTACAGGATACAACATGGTTACCATAACATTATCATATCATAAAACAACTGTTAGATATATTGCTTAGAAAATCTTGTCAGACGCTGATTTCAAATTTCTGGGTTACCGAGATTTTACTCGGTCATGGTCGGTCAACCGACTTTGACCGATAATATCTTGAAATGTGGAAATCGAATAGCTTAGATTCCACTTCCAGATCACAGACCTCATGTCAGAGTATGGAGTAAAACTTTAAAACAACAAAAAACATAAACGAGGAAGGATCTATGGGCTCTGACTTTTTCTTGTCATACCATAAAAATTGTTTTTGGACATGTTTTGAAAAACTTAATTTTTAAGGCCTTTGATGCTATGGATGCATGATGGGTCGCCAAAGATCATCTAAAAACATCTTTTAACACAAATATAAACACAAAAACACTAACTCTATCTTAGCATACAAGATCAAAATGAGTCTAAGGTTTTATACCTTCTAAATCCAATCCTTGATCTTAGCTCTCCAATCTGATATTGGTGTTTTAGAGAGGTGTTTTATGACTGATCTACTTATGATTTTCGAAGCTTTTAGTGAGAGAGAGAGTTGGTGAGAGCTTGGTAGAAAAATGAGTAAATACATGTATTTTCTCTCTCTTTAATCTATATATATTATGTAGATGCATGTATGATCTAATCTTGCTGGCTGATATTGCTGGATTTTAGTTCACCAAGTCAACATATTAGGTCACCAACTAAAGCTTTGGCAAATTTTACAAGTTAGCTAATTAAAGAATATAAAAAGGGAATTTTGGTCATTTGCAAAATAATTTTAATGGCATGCTTGACTTTTGTCCAACCCTTAGGGTTTAACCGTAAGGTTCTAACCCTTAGGTTTTAAAACTTTCAATTCTAGAATTTTCTAATTAGGGTTTCTAAAAAGAAAAAATTAGATTTCTAAAATGAAATTAGGGTTTTAAATAGAAATTAATATTTCTAAAGTATAATTAGGGTTTCCTAATTATATTAACACATACTAATCACTTTAGGCTTGCTAATTAGGATTAGGGTTTCCTAATTATGGTTTAGTATTCTCGAATTTAAAATTAGGGTTTCCCGACTTTCGATTAGGGTTTCTAACTGTAACACCCCTTTTCCCGAAAGGAAAAAGGGATGTCACGCACAAACATAATAAATACAAACCTCTAATAAATCTCAAAATATCTCCAATAAAATTTAATACCATATGTCACATACTCCAATTTAAATAGAAGGAACTTCACATTTATATAGTCTCTACTAATAAGAAATAAATGTCAAAATAGGCCCTAAAACATCCAACTACAAAATCTTAGGAAAACCAAGTCTAATAATAATCTCAAAAGCTAATCTACTCATTTGGATCAAAGGTAGCTCTCATCACAGATATCCTGATCACCCCTGATTACCTGCCGGAAAAAGAACACAGCGTGAGCCAATTGCCCAGTACGGATATGAAAAATGAATAAATATATCACAATAAGTAATGAATCTAAAAGAGTTGAATGAATGAACACATGTGAATTACAAACGAATTACGAATAGATCAGAATTTGTGAGTCAATTTACAAATGACTAACACTGTCAATCGAATAATTATAGCCAACAGAATCCCAAACAAATAAGGCTGAATCAAATCGTTATACGGTAACAATTTTATACTTAGCTCAAATACAAATAGCCAAAGGCTAACAAAATACATCAGTACCATGATGTATACAAATCAAATCGGATAGTACGCACGACACATACATCACTAATTCGCCAAAAAAATTGAATCAAATAAAATACTGGGTCGAACCATACGTATCCTGAACAATATATCAAATGGCCAAAGCTCATACCCAGAGCATACAAAAGGATACGACGTGGACTGATCACACCGCCACGGAAGGTGTCATGCCCTTGTGTCAAGAGGACATGCATGTGGTACCCCCACAGGTGGTTAGCTCAAGTATACGCTAAGGATCAACAACAAAATGTAAGCCAAAAGGGGTTCAAATCACAAGGCTTACATGTGTTAGGTTTGTAATATTCATGAGCACAATCAAATTGCATAATTAAGCGGAAGCGTGTAAAAATCAGAGTTTAAAAAATTTACAAACCATATACCCGGATCATCCTTTATGCATAATTATTAATTAAACGAAAAGATAAAGAATAAATCATACCCTTGAAGATCGAGCTTCCTCAGGTACAAGTTCACCTCCAAATCCTTTCGCGTTCAATCTTGAATCCACCGGGTTTGGTTCCTTCCTTTGATCAACGTTAGCCACCCAAATGTTTGGCCTCTAGAGGTGATCCACCAAGGAAGAATAAAATTCAAGAAGATGGGTGTTATGGCTAACCCTAGTTTTCTATCTCTATAGAAAAGGCATACTCCCAACAACTTGGAATTATTACATATTTTGTTAAAGTCAACAACCCATACCACCCATAATAAGACTCCTCTTATTAATAGATGTGGGCAACCCACTTTAACAATTAAGGAATTGGGTTT
This sequence comes from Panax quinquefolius, assembly GCA_020205615.1. Classification (NCBI taxonomy): domain Eukaryota; kingdom Viridiplantae; phylum Streptophyta; class Magnoliopsida; order Apiales; family Araliaceae; genus Panax; species Panax quinquefolius. The sequence goes on along the minus strand of CM035171.1, from coordinate 72,475,356 downwards.
TATTTAATTAATTAAATTCTTTTAATTAATTAAGCTCCCTAATCTTATTAGGGATAATTAATTAAACTCTTTTAATTAATTTAACCTCCTAATCTTATTAGGAATAAATGAGAGTACTTATATTAAATTAATTCCTAAACTCTTTAGAAATTAAAATAATAATAATTGTAATAATATTAATAAGACTCATCTTATTAATTTATATTTAATATTTCTAAAATATTAAATAATAAATATTAAGCTATTTAATTTATTCTATCACCATAGATTAAATTAAATATACTTAACATATTATTACGATTATGTCATTAACTTCTTAAATAATTATTCTTCCTTTTATGGTGTGACCCTTTAGGTTCTCCATATTAAACCTAGGTTGTGAATAAATCAATTAGAACAATTCTAATCTTATTTAAATAAATAAATTAAACAATTAATTTATTTAAATAAATAATATTTATTCTACAATAGGGATAAGCCTCCCTAGCGATCAACGACTTTCCGGATAATATAGATTTCAACATTAATCATTAAAGAACCTTTGAGTAAATAGTTACTGCATACAATTCAATCCTTCCACCATACAATGTCCCAATTAAATATAAGACATGGAATTCTTTGTCAAGTCTTATTTTATTTAATTATATGTATTTCGACTCTTAAATGCACAACTCAAATAATGCAAATTAGAAATTCCTTTCTAATTTCATTACGCTTTGCCAAGGACTCTTTGGGTTGTTATTTATCGAATCACATAGGACATTTCTCTTCTTTTATTAGAAGTGGTAGATTCTTTATTGATCATACATTATCTCCATGTACAACTTATTATACCCAAGCATACCCTTTGATATACCTAAGGGTCTTAAGGAATAAGTCAAAGTATAACTCATCATACACAAGATACTATGATGATCTCAAGTCCAAGGATTACTTGTACTACTATATCACTACAGAATTCCTATTGACAGCAAATAAAACTCCATTAGGTATTCCTTAGCGAGCCACGTCAAAGTGAACTTATTCTCTAATAAGCACCTACATACTTGCTTTAGTGTCTCCACACAAATGATCGTGAGATCAATCATCCTCATCCAATGAGCAAGCAACGTATGTACCAATCTATCAGGATTCACTAATCCCCAATTTAGTAATCCAATGATTGGGAACTATTTTAGTTTTAAGCTTTCTAAGAATTTAGATCTCATTAGAATGATCATCATCATTATTCTAAAAGCATTGCTTAAAACTATGGGTTTATCACATATTATAAAACAAAGATCATGTAGATAATTAAAAGCCTTTAATAAATTAATACTTTTTATTAATAAATGAATAAGATTGTTACAAAGTATATGCTTTATCATCAAACGTGATTGGCTTGTGTGCATACTACTTTCAATCTCCCACTTGCACTAAAGCCAATCGTCATGGTATCTTATACTCTTCTTCTCTAAGTGGCGATTATCCTACTACGTTGGATAAGCTTTAGTTAATGGATATGTAATGTTGTTCATGAGAGTCCACTATCTCTATAGCGATTTCCCATCTTTCAATGATTCTAATAATCAAATGAAAGTGCCACAACACATGTTTAGATCCAAGATGAGACTTAGGAACTATTCCTAGTTCTCAGTAATGAACTTTTAATCCAAACAATCAACTTGCGACTTCATTTATAGCTATATACTTTGTCTTTATCACTAAACCAAAGCAACTCTTTCTTTGTTTGGAACCTTTCCAATTCATCTTTGCACCACCGTTCAAGGTAACACTTTACCTTAAAGTGGATTTTTCGTCGTCTTGGTGCATGCGAAAAACTTGAGTCTGTTAAGCCCTCTAGTTTTAATTTAGACCCACCATTTTGCTCACATCCTTAGTGCTGGGTTAAGAACTTTAAGATGTTTTTCACCGTCTTTATGGTGAAATTCTCCGTAATATGGTGATCAACATCGGGTCTCGTACATTTCATTGCATACATGATTGTCACTCATGCGATCTCTCTTCTTTAGAGTCTATGGGGACTATTAAGAGATACACTCCATAGCTCATCGACATGAGACATCTCTTGAGTTTGCCATGCTAAACGACTTTAGCATCAAATGAATATCGTTCATTTGGGTTAAGTCGAGCATCCTTTTAAATCTATCTATATAGATTTATATCCCCAATTAAGATACTCTTCCAAATCATTCATGGAGGAATGTTTAGACAACTTTATCTTTCTTGATTGTAGCATTGGTATGTCATTCCTTATCCGTAGTATATCAACATATAGTACTAGGAATGTCACGATGCTCCCATCGACCCTTTTGTACACACTAGGTTCATTCTTATTTTGATAAAATCAAACTCTTTTGATTGCCTCATCAAAACGAATGTTCCATATTTGAGAAACTTGCTTCAATCCATTTCTCTCGAAAGTGTCTACAACACTTACCTCATCGTATGTAATCTGGATCATCATCTTCTATGATGTGTACCTCATCATCATCATCCATGATGAATCCATACCTCCTAGGTATCTTTGGTACTATTCGATTTACGATTCATTTGTGGTATAATAGGTCCATCTCTGAGTTCCTCTTATTTGACTTATAGTGTTTTGTGGTTCTTGAACTCTTCAAGATCTATTATCCTCCCACTAGCCCCTTCAATGATAAACACCTTTATCTTAGAAAGCGGCGTGTTTCGTAACAAACACCTTTTGCTAAGTAGAATTATAGAACATATACCCTAAACTTACTTTAGGATGTCCCACAAATCAGATTTGTCAAATTTTGTCCCAAGCTTATCCTTTTGAAACCTTTTCACATAAGTTGGAACCCTTATCTTAACATACTTAAGATTAGGAATCCTCCCCATCCATAACTTTTATGGAGTCTTGAAAATGGATTTTGAGGTTACCATTTTCGTAGATATGCAACCATTTCTAGGACATTATCCCAGAAGGATACTGGAATGTCAGTAAAATCATTATGGACCGCACCATGTCCAACAAGGTACGATTTTTCATTCAGATACATCAATCAATTATTGCATATCAAGATGTGTCCATTATGAGAAAACTATTTGAGATGATCTAGAAACTTATTGCACAAGTATTTATCCCTTGATCTAATCAAAGAATCTTAATACTTTGCCAATTTGTTTCACTTCTGAATTCTTTGAACCTTTCAAATAATTCACACTTGTATTTTAGCAAATACACACATTCAACTCTTTGAATGATCATCTCCTTTTCTTATACTAATTTGTTCAATATGCAAAATTATTTTCATGTAAGTCAAGTATGCAAAATTTATTAAGTAATATTCCAGTTCTATACAAAACATTATTATTATAAATAGAACAACAATTGTTAAGTACCAAAGTTTTCATTGTCCAACAATAAAATGGAAATAATATTTTTAACAAGAACTGGAATACAATAACAACTTATTGACTTAATAGATTTGCCCGTAGGCAGTGCTAAACTATAAGTTTCTATAGCTAATGCAGCAACCTTTGCTTCATTTTCCACACATAGGATTACTTATCTTTGTTTAACTTTCTACTTCTGCTTGATCCCTTCATAAATCTATATTTATGATAACCAAAGTCGGTATCCAATACCCAAGTAGAACCTTGACTTAAAGAAAAATTTATTTCAATCGTGAACAAAAAGCGTATTTATGGCAGAAACTTCACTAAGCTTCTTTGGTTAGCCTCGCAAGATACTTCTTGCGAGTTTCTTTCCAGTGTCCAGGCTTATTGCAGTGGAAGCAAATTACTTTGCTATCCGTATCAGTTTTGTTCTTATTATCCTTTGTTTATGCCTTTCTATTTACCTTCTTTGAATCGTTCTTCTTTTCAGAAGATCCTTTGGCCCCTACTAGTAAGACTTGGTCTTTCTTGGTTGGAAAGTGACTCTCAACATTTTTCAACACGTTAAGCAAATCAGCGAGGCTGATATCTAGCTTGTCCATATGAAAAATTCACAACAATTGTGAAAGGTGTCGGGAGTGAGTGCAAGATCAAATCTTGGCTCAACTCTCCATCCTTGACAAAACTGTTGTCCTAATTGATCAATCAAATTGATTATGTTAAGGACTTTTATCCATCTTTGTAGTGTCATTGGTCATTCTAGATCGGAAGAGCTCCTTAGATATCTCGATATCTATCGGTCCTACTTTCCTCACCATCAACTACTTGATGTGCGGGAATATAGTAGGAGCATCCATAGTTTCATCTTGTGTTGAAGCTCGTTACTCATCGATCTGAGCATGATGCATTGAGCCAACTGTGCATCATCTTGCCCTTTCTAAAAGTAGCAATCTCTTCCTCGGAGGCATAATCTGCAACCATTGCGAGGATAGGCGTATTAAGGACATAAGATAGCTTTTTCACTATGAGAACTATTCTCAAATTCCTTAACCAATTCGTTTAATTGATGCAGTTAATTTAGCATTTAATATGCATCGCAGTGATAGTAATTTAGACATTATAAAATTTTGTAAATGAATTTGTAATTAACAACATTTTAACATACATTCTTTTATTAATTACCAAAATAAATTAGGTCTTGTTTTAAATTGGTATCTCCCACTATTTTCTTCAAACTATATTACCCTCACTTATATAGTTCGGCAAAATCTAATTAAAGATTTGCTAGTGAGAATAAGGATCCCATTTCAAATGTATATAGCCTTGTAGTGACACAACAAACTATATATAAATAAATAGGTAGACAACTTTTTGTCAATTACATCAACTATGCAACTCCTTGTATTTTGCCTCTTAGATTATTTTTGATCAAGTGGTGGCACATCAAGAATCAAAATTATCCAAGTTAAGTCCAACCTAGCACTCCATATATTCAAAAAGAAAAATATCATCCTTGTGGTGACACAACAAAACAATATTGTTCAATTTTCTTTATAAGCATCAAATGTGATAAATTAACATCTTAAATACTTAATACTTGCCTTGTGGTGACACAACAAACTCATATTAAATATTTAATACTCTATTAATTTTATCATCTTTAGAAAGCGACGTTCGATATTCCAAATATCTTTGAGCGCTTAGGACTTAATATATAAAATTGAGGGGTTTGTTATTAATTTGTCTCATCTTGTTTTAGCATGCATTACATATATATATAAAATACGCGTTATATTAATAAACATGCGAAGCATGTTTGCATAATATATAATATATATAAAATAAGCATGCACATATAGAATACTATATTCTACTACGGATTGATTATGGACTTTTATTCTAGTTTGGTTCACTAGAGCCACCAAGTGAACCAAAAGGTCAAACTCCCTAGGGGTGCAAGAAATAATATTTAAATATAACTATTACATTTAAACCCGGGCTCCATTACAACGAAGTCTTCAGCGCTCCTTGCCCTTGATCTCCAATTTTTCAAAATTAATTCTAACTATTCCTATTACAAAACTATTTAAAATAAATAGAAGCCTTGATCGTGATCGAGGGAAGTACATAGGAGAGAGATAGAATTTACATTAAGAAAATAATTAGAGAAGGCGAGGTCATGAGACCCCATTTAATAAAACCCATACATTCATGCATCCAACTAAAATAAAATCCAATCATATTGGTTGATAGTCCATAATCAATCCCATTTATTATCATCATACATCACCATATGCATCAATAAATAACATTCATCTTATGAATAATAAACATTTAATATATATATTGATATCATTTAATGGGCAAATTTAGTTAGTATAAAATCTAATTTTGAATCAAAATAAACTCCTTTATTTTAATCCAAATTTAAATCAAAATAAAACTATTTTATTTTAATTTATCCTATTTTGAATAAAATAAACTATTTTATTTTAATCAAAATCTTTAATCAAAATAAACTCCTTTATTTTAATTAATTATGGAATCCAATTCCAAGTAAAAAAATAATCTTTAATTAAAATAAACTATTTTATTTTAATTAATTATGGAATCCAATTCCATGTAAAAAAAATATTAAAGGAAACACGGATTATCTTTCCTATTCACAAATAAACTCCTTTTATTTTGAATAATATGAAATCTTATTTCATATTTAAATAAACTCCTTTATTTAAGGAAATTAGGATTCTCTTTCTATTCACAAATAAACTATTTTATTTTGAATAATATGAAATCTATTTCATATCTAAATAAACTACTTTATTTAAGGAAACAATAGAATCCAATTTCAACTCCAATTAGTTATCATGGAATCAAATTTCAACTCTAATTAGTTAGCATGAAATTCTAATTTTAAAATTAAAATAAACCTATTATTTTAAAATTAAAATAAACCTTTTATTTTAAAATTAAAATAAACTTTTTATTTTAATTATAAAATAATTAAGAATAATATATATATATATATATATATTAACCGTATATATTATAATATATATATAATTACCCGTGTACATGAATGCCAAAATAAAAAAAAAATAAAAAAAATATGCGCATGCCCCTGCCGAATCCACGTGCTTCCTTAATAAAAAAAAGTTTGCATGCTCCTGTTAAAGGGTTCCTTGTAAGTTTGATTTCTTTTCTTTTAAAATCCTGAAACATTCCATGGAGGGTAACCATGACCGGTAAAAAAAACAGGAAAGAAAAAAAAATCATAATGCAGACTCGGTGCGCATGCAAACTTTGAGGGATTCGTTTTTTTTTTATAATTTTTTTTTTTTCGGCAATTTTTTTTTTATATATAATAAATTTTATATAATAAAATTATGCCCAATTAAATTGTTCTAAACACATATCAATATACATATCAAATTTGAACAATTAATAATTTGCATAAAGGTTTGGCTCTGATGCCACTGTTAGGTTTGTAATATTCATGAGCGCAATCAAATTGCATAATTAAGCGGAAGCGTGTAAAAATCAGAGTTTAAAAAATTTACAAACCATATATACCGGATCATCCTTTATGCATAATTATTAATTAAGCGAAAAGATAAAGAATAAATCATACCTTGAAGATCGAGCTTCCTCCTCGTACAAGTTCACCTCCAAATCCTTTCGCGTTCAATCTTGAATCCACCGGGTTTGGTTCCTTCCTTTGATCAACGTTAGCCACCCAAATGTTTGGCCTCTAGAGGTGATCCACCAAGGAAGAATAAAATTCAAGAAGATGGGTGTTATGGCTAACCCTAGTTTTCTATCTCTATAGAAAAGGCATACTCCCAACAACTTGGAATTATTACATATTTTGTTAAAGTCAACAACCCATACCACCCATAATAAGACTCCTCTTATTAATAGATGTGGGCAACCCACCTTAACAATTAAGGAATTGGGTTTTATTTAATTAATTAAATTCTTTTAATTAATTAAGCTCCCTAATCTTATTAGGGATAATTAATTAAACTCTTTTAATTAATTTAACCTCCTAATCTTATTAGGAATAAATGAGAGTACTTATATTAAATTAATTCCAAAACTCTTTTAGAAATTAAAATAATAATAATTGTAATAATATTAATAAGACTCCTCTTATTAATTTATATTTAATATTTTTAAAATATTAAATAATAAATATTAAGCTATTTAATTTATTCTATCACCATAGATTAAATTAAATATACTTAACTATATTATTACGATTATGTCATTAACTTCTTAAATAATTATTCTTCCTTTTATGGTGTGACCCTTTAGGTTCTCCATATTAAACCGGTTGTGAATAAATCAATTAGAACAATTCTAATCTTGTTTAAATAAATAAATTAAACAATTAATTTATTTAAATAAATAATATTTATTCTACAATAGGGATAAGCCTCCCTAGCGATCAACGACTTTCCAGGATAATATAGATTTCAACATTAATCATTAAAGAACCTTTGAGTAAATAGTTACCGTATAATTCAATCCTTCCACCATACAATGTCCCAATTAAATATAAGACATGGAATCTTTGTCAAGTCTTATTTTATTTAATTATATGTATTTCGACTCTTAAATGCACAACTCAAATAATTCAAATTAGAAACTCCTTTCTAATTTTATTCGCGCTTTGCCAAGGACTCTTGGGTTGTCATTTATCGAATCACATAGGACATTTCTCTTCTTTTATTAGAAGTGGTAGATTCTTTATTGATCATACATTATCTCCATATACAACTTATTATACCCAAGCATACCCTTTGATATACCCTAAGGGTCTTAAGGAATAAGTCAAAGTATAACTCATCATACACAAGATACTATGATGATCTCAAGTCCAAGGATTACTTGTACTACTATCACTACAGGAATTCCTATTGACAGGCAAATAAAACTCCATTAGGTATTCCTTAGCGAGCCACGTTCAGTGAACTTATTCTCTAATAAGCACCTACATACTTTCTTTAGTGTCTCCACACAAATGATCATGAGATCAATCATCCTCATCCAATGAGCAAGCAATGTATGTACCAATCTATCCGGATTCACTAATCCCCAATTTAGTAATCCAATGATTGGGAACTATTTTAGTTTTAAGCTTTCTAAGAATTTAGATCTCATTAGAATGATCATCATCATTATTCTAAAAGCATTGCTTAAAACTATGGATTTATCACATATTATAAAACAGCATCATGTAGATAATTAAAAGCCTTTAATAAATTAATACTTTTTATTAATAAATGAATAAGATTGTTACAAAGTATATGCTTTATCATCAAACATGATTGGCTTGTGTGCATACTACTTTCAACATGACCATATTCAAATAAAATCGAATTATCAAATACAAACATACCCAATTATTACAAGATATCAACGATCAAAACAACTCCGAATGTGAATGAAAATATACGAACAATGGTACAAACGAATAAAGTCTCCAAAACATATTGACACGATTAACTAGTTCAAAGAGTACAAATACGAATTCAAATATCAACGCCAAAACAACACTATCTCAATAATTTTGACAACAAGGAATAATCCCGAGAGACAATACCAAATTTCTAAATGAGTACAAAATGAACGAATTAAATTTAAAGGAATATCGCTGAAAAGTACGGAATCCGTACCTCAATATAGTACCAAAATAATTCACCGAATCCAAATATCACCCGCTAAACTCCCCCAATCCGATCTAATTATCAAAATAAAATAGAACACATAAAATTAAATTGTGAACTCATACAAATTATATTTTCACAAATTCAATAATTTTAATATACTATATTCATTTTATGCTCAAAAGATATATTTTAATTATAATATCAATATTATAATATTATTTATTCTTGTCCCCTTTTTAAATTTATGCATATCTTATATATATTATATATAACGAATCAATTGCATATATATATATATATATATATATATATAGTGAATTAATCAAGCTTCTTTGTAGATATATATAGAAACTAATATTCATGTTGCTAATAGAATTTTCGCAGGCTTGCATTTAGTAAGTTAGTAGCAGAAGTAGGTATACATATTATATAAATATATCATGAAGCTTGAAAACTAAAAAGAACATTTGATGCAAATATATATATATATATATATATATAAATAATGATTACATGAGTTCTAGATTTCACTTTTGGTATGGGAACAAAAATTAGATACTGCTAATACCTAAACAAAATAACAAGCAGGAAAACCTCTCCAAAAAAAAGAAGAAGAAAGTAGCTTACCAGTTTTCTTCTTTTTAGTTGCGGCTGAGTTCTCTTTTTCTTTTCCTTCAATTGATTCACATAGATATAATAAAGCAGTTAGGGTTTAGGTTTATTTATTAATTAATATGTTTTATTAATTCTTTTAATTTAAGTAGGATTTAAAATTAGACAAATATAGTTTAGATCCAATTAATTTTAATGGCCCAAATAAATTAACCACAGTTTGTCCCAAATATTAGAAAAGTCCAATTAAATATTTTAAACCTTACTTAATTATTTTATTGGGTATTACATCACCTTCCCCTTAAAAAGAATTCCGTCCCCGGAATCAAAAGAATAGAACGTACCTAATTTTCAAAAAGATGAGGATATTCCGCTCGAATAGACTCTTCCATCTCCCAAGTAGCTTCCCGCTCCGAATGGTTTTTCCACAAGACATTAACAAAAGGAATTGTCTTCCTCCTCATAATCCGTTCTTGACGATCTAGAATAGCCTCAGCTTCTTCCTCACAAGTAAGATCTTCTTGAATCTTATGTAACGGGTATTGCACAACATGAAGCGGATGATAGTTGTATTTCCTTAACACCAAAACATGAAAGATATTATGCACATGAGATAATTGTGGAGGCAAAGCAACCCGATATGCCACTTCTCCAACTCTCTCAAGGACTTCAAAAGGGCTAATGAAACGCGGACTAAGCTTCCCTTTCAAACCAAACCTTCGAACACCTTTCCATGGAGAAACTTTCAAAAACACGTGTTCATCAGGCGTGAATTCAAGAGCCCTCCTATGAATATCAGCATAACTCTTTTGCCGCGATCTAGCTTCTTTCAACTTTTCTTTAGCCACTGCTACCTTCTCCGTAGTAATCCTAACCAAATCGGGTATTTCTATTACCCTTTCTCCAACCTCATCCCAACAAGTCAGAGCTCGACACTTCTTACCATATAATGCTTCAAAAGGGGCCATACCAATACTAGCTTGCCAACTGTTATTATATGCAAACTCTACCAAACTCAAATAATCATCCCAATTTCTTGTCCACTCTAAAGTACAAGATCTCAACATGTCTTCTAATGTCTGAATAGTTCTCTCTAATTGTCCATCTGTCTGCGGGTGAAAAGTTGTACTATAGTTGAGTCGCATTCCCCAAGCTCGTTGAAATCCTTTCCAAAATCGAGAAGTAAACCGCGGATCCCGATCCGAAACAATAGAAACTGGAGTCCCATGAAGCCTAACAATCTCACGTTGAAAAATATCTGCTAACTTATTTACCGAAAAATCCTCACGAATAGCCAGAAAATGAGCTAATTTGGTCAAACGTCCATCGAAATATCATCCCATTTCCACACAGTCCAACGAAATATTATACCCCTCTGCAAGTATAACAAGTGATCAACTTTATTATACCTTATATTATGCATGTGACGCCCCCAAATCCAGGTATCTTCCAACCTGATAGATGGTGCTCCACGATACTACAATTCATACAGTCATTTCATTAGTAATAAGATCCTTTCCCAGGTTAATAAACCGAATACATTCTTTGTTATTCATAAGTATATTACATACAAATACTCTAGTCTATTACTGGATAATCAATTATCCATCTTAGCCTTGCCTTTATCTATCTTAGAACTCTTAGTTCGTTTGGCTTTAGCTGTAATCATATGGTTCAAGCAAGAGTAAGCATAACTAGCTCAGCAAGTCTAATAAAGGATCATATGAATATCACATTGAGAATTATATGCTTAACTTCCATAACTGAACAATTAACTACTAAGCACTATGAAACATTTGACTAGTACTTCTCATGTCATAACAATGATTCCAAAGTATATATAATAACTTAGGAATTCTGAACCAGTCAAAAGACCATGAACATACTCTTTTCGTTTTCATACTTGAAAAGGACATCCGGCACTAAGGTCATCCATCCGTCTTTACTTACGAGCACTTCTAGGTGATCAGCCTATTGTACTCTATGTTGATCAACATTCTTCCGTTAAATGTATTTACGTTTAACATTTGGCAACCTCGCGTGCCCATCGAATAATCGATGAAAATACTTTTGTTTGTTCATAGACAAACTTACCTTTACATCCGTACCAAATACTTGGCATAGGATAGCGTTAACAGTTCTATATAGAAAGACTTGTACACAAATCAATCAATTCTTCAAGACTTGTCTAGCCGAGTTAAAACAGGCGTCAACTCTTTCTTTAAAGCCACTTATGCATCTTATAACATGAATCATAGAAAATATGGCTAACACAGAGGTTAGACAAGTGATAAGAAAGACTTGCCTTCAAGTGTCTTCGAATATAATATTCAATCAATTCTCAGACTTTACAGGATCTACAAGATATATTCACATAACACACTATAATTAGTTTATAAACAACAAACTTTATTGTTCTAACCAACTTCTTTCTCTTCTATGTCTTACTTGAATTTATATCGTTAATAAAGTCAATTTGACTTACTATGCTTTGTTACGGCTTGTTAACGTTCTTACGTTATTAACTGACATTTGATCATCATTGGTGAACTACCAACGTTGAATCATTATTCATGGCTTACTTGTTTTGCGTTCTTCGTTACGACTTTTGCATTCTTTGTTTAATTCTTATTATACCATACTAAATCTTCTAACGTTATCACTTATAAGTGATTTAAGGTTAGCCTTATCATGTACATTAAGTACCTTCATGTCTAACTATTTGGTTTACCTTCCATTAGAATTAAAACCTAACTTGGTCAACCTTTTTACACTGTTGGCGTTGCGGCGCGGCATCCCTAGTATAAACTGTGACGTCCCCAAATTCGGGTATCTTCCAACCCGACAGATGGTGCTACACGATGCTACAGTTCACATAAACATTCAATTGAAATACCTCAAAAGAACGGATATGTCTTATATATATATATCAAAAGAATATTTACATACCCTAGGTTCTTTATAACCAATACATTGTCTTTGTCATAATATCAATATTATTTCGTACAAAACCTATACTATTACAAATGTAATCTACGGGTTTGCCTTTGCTTTCCCTTTATCCTTCTTAGGATCCATCGATTCAGATTACGTATCTATTTGCATTCATATAGTTCAAGCAAGAATGAGCCTAACTAGCTCAGCAGGTACAACAATTCTAGGAAAATAGCATGCTTGAAACATAGGAATTGTATATCTTCAATAACTGAACAATAGTTACGAAGTACTATTGATAATTCAAAATAGCACTTCTTTTCATTCATAACGTTTTACAACAACAATATTAAGTAAAACATCAATTCCGGTTCAGGACCGTAAGCATTTCATAAGTACTTTGAAAAGGACATCCCGGCACGAAGTTCGTAAGTCCGGCATAACTTACGAGCACGTCTAGGTGATCAGCCTATAGTACTCTATATTGATCAACACTACATTCATTAAACGTGTATACGTTTAAGTTGTGGCAACCTCACGTGCCTGTCGTTTGATGACAAAACCATTTGAGCATACACAATCTACTTTTGAAAACCACAACAATATTAGTTCGGTAAATCCTTATCAACACTTGATAGAATAATGTAGCATACGTCTAGCCGAAAGGATTGGCTTTAACATTCCTCAGATACTAACTCATGCGAAGAATACATGAATCACAAAGACTAGTCCAGATCGAACTGGAACAAGGGTTAGAGTACTTGCCTTTAGTGTCTACTACAATTTATAACACGTGCACTTTACGTCTTTAAGGTCTCTACATTAGATGATAGCATAACATAGAACATTAGGTCATGAATGATCACACATTGTTCCTAAAGAATCTTACCCTTCTTCTCAATCTAAATACGTATTAGATTTGTTATTATTGATTCCGGCTTTCAGTTAGATCATTCTTACATTCATTTGCAATTGATTTAACTAAACCCTAAGTGTTCATACTTAAGGCTTAATAATAACTTAACAATGTTTCATTATAATCCTCACCCAATTGCTTATCAATTACTATCCACGCTCTATATGTAAACATTCATTATTGTCTTGGTCTTGAAATTGTATTCATGGCTGCGGCTATTAGATATATAATACTGCAGCACTGCACTTACCTCTTATTGCTCAAAATCTGGGCTCGGTCTTTGTGTAGCGTCGAGTCTCGAATTAATAGTCGTATTTACGCGCTTTCATTCTCGAAGGTTATGGCCACTTTGGCACTGCGTCACGGGCTTATTTGCCTTGGGCTGGCGCGGCGACGCCAGCTCTGTGCACCAGACACTTTGGATAGATTTTTTTTCAAAAGTTGAAGTTCCCGAACTCGTAACTTCTTCATTATAAGTCTGAATTGGCTCATTCAAGAGCCTACGGGTCACGAATTATGTACTCTATGTGTTCATGCAAGAATTTTATCTATTTTACTTCGTTTGCTAAAATTTCACCTATTAGTCCATTTTAACAAAAATGATAAACGTTCGTGAACGTTCAACGCTCGTTTCTTTGTTTTAAGTCAGAATCCGGCCATTTTCGAGTTCGCAACTCTATAATGCCAAATATGACCTGTCTCCATTGAAAACCAATGTTTCCAATGTCAACCACAAAATACGACTTCCATTCTGAGAATTTCACGAATTCGACGATTATCGTCCAATCGTGCAAATTTCGTCGAAATGTTATTACTAGTGATTTGTTTATCATTCTAAACACATTCATTCCATTATCTAGACATCTCAACATATGTATTACAATAAATTATATTCCAATTTGGTTATGGCTTATTTATAAGTTCATAACAACAATTTCTTAATATATGATTTTCATTTCCTTATGACTTATTCGGCTTAGGTCCATTGCTTATCAACTTCTCCTATGTTCTTAACATCTAAGTTCATTAGATTACACTTCTCTTATCAACCTACCATGATAGAGATTAAGAAGACAAGATCATTTACCTTTGATGATTACTTCACTTCACTATGCAAAATCTAACAAAAGTTGAAATGGCTTTATAAGTGCTTATGGGTTCTAACAAATAAGTTGCTTTGAGAGAGAGTTGTTGGATGAAATTAGTCAACCAAATAATGAAATGAGAGCTTTCTATTTATAGGCAATCCAAGGTTAGGGTAGAATGGTCTTTATGGCATCCCACCTCCTTAACTTCCACCTCCTTACTATTCATAACCTAGCAACCAAGTAAACTTGCTAGCCACTTCTATTTCTTGACCATCACAACACTTGGTCACCACATAAAATGTTTGCCCAACAAGTCTACCCACTTTACACTTGGTTTGCTCCATGGATAATGTCCAATTCATTGGGCTTGCTAAGTAATCTAGCTAATTTCCTTGTTGGGCTTTGCATTATAATAGATTGGGCTTCACCTTATTAATCACGTGGGCTTAGTATAAATCCTACATAGGTTTACACCTTATAGCTTATGGACTTGTATTTTATGCAAAGTTACATTAATTCATTTCATTAGGTTTTAATACCTATATTCTCAAATTAAGTCCGCATGCGAATTATTGCGTTTTCCATACTTAGATTATTATTACATAATCCATCTCACCTCGATATTCTAACATTACGTATTTCTCGTAAATTCAAAAAAAATTCTCGAGCGATAAACGGTGAATAGTGATTTTCGTAAACTTTCTCGAATAACATTTATTTTCGTCTTGAAAATTCAAACACTTTAATTCTCTCACGTGATTCGAATACTACGATATTTCGACATTTCTAGGTTATGGAATGACATACATCTTATTAACACATATAATAACAAATAATATTATTTTATTCTTTAATTAATTCTTTCAAATGTTTTTACAATGGATCTGAATTTCTCGGTCGTTACATTCTTCCCCCCTTATAAAGATTCTGTCCCCAGAATCTCGCCCTATATTACTCAAACAAAAGAGGATAATTCTTCTTTATCTCCTCTTCAAATTCCCACGTTGCTTCCTCGACATCGTGCTTCTTCCATAACACCTTTACTGATGATATTACCTTGTTTCACAGAACTTGCTCTTTTCTATCAATGATTTGAATCGGCATATCTTCATAAGTTAAATCTTTCTCGATTTGAATAGGCTCAAATTCTATCACATGCTTGTAATCAGGTTTGTAAGGACGTAGTACTGAAACGTGAAATACATTATGTATTCGCTCTAGGTCTGGAGGTAACGCTATCTTATAAGCTACCTCACCTACCCGTTCTAATACCTCAAAAGGTCCTATAAACCTTGGGCTTAGTTTTCCCTTCTTTCCAAAGCGTATCTTTCCTTTCCAGGGAGATACCTTTAGAAATACGTACGAGCCTACCTCAAACTCTCTATTCTCTCGATGTAAGTCTGCATATTTCTTCTGTCTGTCTTGAGCTACGATGAGACGCATGCGTATCAACTTCACCACTTTCGTTGTTTGCTACACCAATTCTGGTCCTAGCATTTGGCGTTCTCCCACTTCATCCCAATACAACGGCGTTCTGCATTTCCTTTCATACAAAGCTTCATACGGCGGCATACCTATACTTGCATGATAAATTGTTGTTATCGCGAAATTCTACTAATGGTAGATGATCATCCCAACTACCCTTGAAATCCATGACGCAAGATCTCAACATATCTTCTAACGTCTGAATTGTCCTCTCGCTCTGTCCATCGGTTTGTGGATGATATGTCGTACTCAACTTCAACTGTATCCCCAACTGTTCTTGAAGACTTCTCCAAAAGTTCGACGTGAATCATGGATCACGATCTGACACTATCGAAATAGTTGCTCCATGTCTGGAAATAATTTCCTTAACATAGAGTGTAGCTAACTGATCTAAATTATACTTAATTCGAATTGGCAAAAAGTGAGCCGACTTTGTCAACCGGTCCACTATTACCCAAATCGCATCATATCCCTTTTGAGTCATCGGAAGTCCCACCACAAAGTCCATCGTGATATGCTCCCACTTCCACTCTGGAATCTCCAATAACTGTAACAAGCCACTTGGTCGTTGATGTTCGGCTTTAACTCTTTGACAAGTCAAGCACCTACTCATATACTCGGCTATTTCTCTTTTCATGTTCGACCACCAAAAACTCTGTCGAAGGTCTTGATACATCTTAGTGATACCAGGATGAATCGAGTACCTCGAACTATGAGCCTCTTGTAAAACTTGCTCCTTTAATTCCGTCTCATTCGGAACCCAAATTCTTCCCTCAAATCTTAATAATCCCTCATTATCAAGACTAAACTTAATATCTTTTTCATTGGTCAACTGCTTCTTCATCTGGTTACACTCATCAGTTTTAAGCTGCACCTCCTTGACTCTCTTTACAATGGTAGACTGAATCTCTGTCGCAAATAGTCTCTAATCCGCCTCAATTGGCAACTTCACCTCCAACTCCATCCTAGCCATCTCTGTTATTAACTCACTTTGAGCTGTTAACATAGACAACTTCTCCCAACATTTTCTACTCAAGGCGTCGGCCACTACATTGGCTTTTCCAAGGTGATACAGGATTTTATAATCGTAATCCTTTATCAACTCCAGCCACCTTCTATGTCTCATATTCAACTCCTTCTGTGTGAAGATATATTTTAGACTTTTGTGGTCCGTGTATATCTCACACTTTTCCCCATAAAGATAATGTCGCCATATCTTTAAGGCAAACACCACTGCGGCCAGTTCTAAATCATGAGTAGGGTAAACTTTTTCATAATCCTTCAACTGCCTAGATGCATATGCAATGACCTTGCCATGCCGCATGAGCACGCAACCCAGTCCTTTATGCGAAGCATCGCTATAAACTACGAAATTTCCGGTGTCATCGGGTAAATGACAAAACAGGCGCTTCACTCAACTTCTTCTTTAGTTCTTGAAAACTATCTTCACATTTCTCAGTCCATACGTACTTCACCGTCTTCCTCGTCAAGTTAGTCAGCGGAGTAGCTATCTTCGAAAAGTCCTGAATGAACCTCCGATAGTAACCCGCTAACCCTAAGAAACTCCGCATCTCAGTCGGCATTTTCGGTTGTTCCCAATTCATCACGGCTTCCACCTTCGCTGGATCTACTGAAATCCCATCATGGTCAATAACATTACCTAAAAACTGAACCCTCTCTAACCAAAATTCACACTTAGTGAACTTCACATATAACTTCTCCTTTCTTAATATCTCCAACACTATTCTTAGGTGTTCAGCATGATCTTCTGGCATCTTAGAGTAGACTAGAATATCATCAATAAACACCACGATGAACTTGTCCAAATATTGTTTGAACACTCTGTTCATCATGTCCATAAATGCAGCAGGTGCATTAGTCCACCTAAATGACATCACCAGAAACTCGTAATGACCATAACGAGTCCTGAATGCTGTCTTTGGCACATCTTCATTCCTAACCTTTAGCTGATGATACCCCGTCCTTAAATCTATTTTGGAAAAATATTTTGCCCCCTTCAACTGATTAAACAAATCATCGATCCTGAGCAACGGATACTTATTCTTTATCGTTAACTTGTTCAACTCTCGGTAGTCGATACAAAGTCTCAACGATCCGTCCTTCTTCTTGACAAACAGTACCGGCGCTCCCCATGGCGAAATGCTCAGTTCAATGTACTTCCTGTCCAACAATTTCTGCAACTACACTATCAACTCCTTCATCTCCCTTTGGCGCCCATACGATACGGTGCCACAGGCTCAAAAGCTCACGGCACAATATCTATTATGAACTTCGGTCTCCTATGCGGTGGAAGACCCGGTAACTCCCTTGGAAATACATCCACGAACTCACTCACTATAGGTATTTGTTCCGTGGTCGCTCCCACTCTCTGGGTATCAACCACATGACACAAATAACCTACACACCCTTTCCTCAATAATTTCCTAGTTTGTGTCATGGTAAGACAACACGAACGTCCTGGCGATTTATTCCCATAAAATATTACATGAGATTGGTTTAATGTTTTAATATTTACGCATTTCTTTTGACAATCTATAATTGCCCCATGATTTATCAACCAATCCATTCCGAGAATTACATCGAATTCTCCTAACTTTATCGGTATCAGATCTACCTATAATTTACAACCTCGAATGTCTACGCAACAACTCCTATGAATATCTTCAACAAGAATTATCTCTTCATTTGTTAACTTAATGCTCAAAGGTATAGGCAACTTTTCGGGAAGTAATCTTAGTCGTCTAGCAAAATCATAAGCGATAAACGAACAACTAACACCCGTGTCAAACAGCACGTATGCATTTACGTCATTGATCGGAATAATACCTGCGACTACGTCCCCCGAGGCCATCGCGTCTTGGACGGTCATATTAAAGGTACGGGCCATCGGCCAACCCTGCTGTGCTGGACCCCCAATAGTTAACTTACCACTATTGGTGCCTTTATTCCTGTCTGTCCCCTTCTTTGGGCAGTTCTTTGCCATGTGGTCCATAGACACACATACAGAGCACCCATGATTCTTCTTTGGGCTTGGAAAGTTTGGCGTAATATGCCCCTCCTATTCGTAATTCTAACACATGGCATTTCCTTTGAGACAGACTCCTAGGTGAGTCTTTCCACAGGTTTTACAGGCCTCCATCCTCCTCTTAGGGTCTCCTTATTTCACTCCGGTATTCCCAGAGCTAACTACCTTCCTTTTATACCCTTCGCCACTCCCGTTGGCACCTTCAACCTTCACTCCTCCATCGACCTTCCCCTTACTTTTCTACCACCTTCGGCAATTATTGCTTTCTCTAAAACAATACCAAATGAAGTACTTTGGATCACAGAGATACGATTATAGAGCCAGGGTTTCAAGCCCTGCTCGAACCGTCGAGCTTTCCACACCTCGATATCCACTTGATGTGGAGCGAACCTTTCCAGTTCATTAAACTTGGCAGCGTATTGGGGAACCGTCATGTTCCCTTATTATAAATCTAGAAATCGCATCTCCATCCTTCCCTACATGCTCATGGGAAAATAGTTCTCGTAGAATATTTCCTTGAACCTCACCCACATTATCACATCTATTCCGGCCCTTGCCTGATTGGCCTCCCACCAAAAGTTGGCCTCTCCCATCATCATATAGGTTGCAAAAGCAACCTTTTGGGCCTCGTCGATATTTGCTATCACAAATGCCTTCTCAATCTCCCTAACCCACGTTTGGGCTTCGATAGAATCTGTAGTTCCTTTGAACTCCAGCGGACCCACACTCTTAAAGTCCTTAAATATAGTAGCTCGTACTACACCAAGATCTACGGGGATATAAGCCCCGGTTTGGTTAAACGCTACGGTTAAAAGGTTAAAAAATTCTTGCATGGGGTTAACCGGACCTCCCTCTGGTTGATTTGTGTTCGCACCTTGGGTACGTGGTACTCTTCTTGGCGGCATTTTGCTGTTACAATAAACACAAATTTCGTTATTATGCATTTCCTATCAGTTAGTTATTATTCCATATTGAACAACAACTTAAACATTCATTACTTAACATTTTTCGAAAAAGAAAACTTATATTTATTCATTATAGTATAATACTACATCGGTTACATAACACAGCCTAAACTAGATACATTACTTTCCCGCTATTGCTTTCCAAAAATTGGGATTTACAAAAGACTACCCTTGATTATACAAAAGAGGGCTTTACTTCACTACTATATACACAAAATATACATACATATCTAACTCTAACAACTACTAGATCACATACGCCTTAAGGCATTCTGAAAATCTTCCTTGGCAAGAAATAAACAATAATATCACGGTGATAGTATCTGCAGCGTGCCGCCTGTCTCTCTAGGATACCCGACTACCAAGAATGGAAATCCTCATGAGAACTCCTATGGATATAGGACATTCTCTCCTATCTTACATTTCTTAGTCTTTAGCTCGCTCCTAAGCTCATAGACCTCTGTTTTAGCTCGAGGACCTTGTCCTTGGCAAAACTCTCTCGTCATGTGTCCCATGAGTATCGTTCCTATCTATCCTTTGACATGAGCGGTGACATCATCAACTCCCCTGGAGTTATCTCTGCTGCTATAGCTACTGGATTGAAAGATACTACCTCCACTTCTTCTTCCAACATGCGTCAAATACGGACATGAGGTCAAAGCTCTCAGAGTTTCCAGAATCCACCACAACTATCTCATGATCTGCTGCTATAGGGTTCGGTATGATTTCTATCTGGTTTACCGACCCTTCGCTGACTACCTGTACATCTCTATTTTCACCTGACATCTACAACAACACAAAAAGTTGATTAGTAAACGTCAGTATAATAAAAACACCTAACATATATGACGCATTTTTATAAGGTTAACTTCCATCTTTTATTCTTTGACTTTTTTTAAGGTTATGACTTAAGGTTTTATTTCCCCCCCTTAAGTTTTATAACCTAATGCTTTGATACCAACCTGTGACGCCCCCAAATCCGGGTATCTTCTAACTTGAGCATATGGTGCTACTGCGGTCTACTGATTCACATAAACATTCAATTAAAATACCTCAAAAGAACGGATATGTCTTATATATATATATATATATATATATATATATCAAAAGAATATTTACATACCCCAGGTTCTTTATAACCAATACATTATTTTTGTCATAATATCAATATTATTCCGTATAAAACCTATACTATTACAAATGTAATCTATGGGTTCCCCTTTGCTTTCCCTTTATTCTTGCTGGATTCATCGGTCCGTTCTGTCTTAGCTACATTCATATGGTTCAAGCAAGAATGAGCCTAACTAGCTCAGCAAGTACAACAATTCTAGGAAAATAGCATTCTTGAAACATAGGAATCGTATATCTTCAACAACTGAACAATAGTTACGAAGTACTATTGATAATTCAAAATAGCACTTCTTTTCATTCAAAATGTTTTACAACAAAAATAATAAGTAAAACATCAATTCCGGTTCAGGACCGTAAGCATTTCATAAGTACTTTGAAAAGGACATCCCGACACGAAGTCCGTAAGTCCGGCATAACTTACGAGCACGCCTAGGTGATCAGCCTATAGTACTCTATGTTAATCAACACTACATTCATTAAACGTGTATACGTTTAAGTTATGGTAACCTCACGTGCCTGTCGTTTGACGACAAAACCATTTGAGCATACACAATCTACTTTTGAAAACCACAACAATATTAGTTCGGTAAATCCTTATCAACACTTGATAGAATAACATAACATACGTCTAGCCGAAAGGATTGGCTTTGACATTCCTGAGATACTAACTCATGCGAAGAATACATGAATCACAAAGACTTGTCCAGATTGAACTGGAACAAGGGTTAGAGTACTTGCCTTTAGCATCTGCTATAATTTATAACACGTGCACTTTACGTCTTTAAGGTCTCTACATTAGATGATAACATAACATAGAACATTAGGTCATGAATGATCACACATTGTTCCTAAAGAATCTTACCCTTCTTTTCAATCTAAATTCGTATTAGATTTGCTATTATTGGTTCCGGCTTTCTGTTAGATCATTCTTACATTCATTTGCAATTGATTTAACTAAACCCTAAGTGTTCATACTTAAGGCTTAATAATGTCTTAACAATGTTTCATTATAATCCTCACCCAATTGCTTATCAATTACTATCCACGCTCTATATGTAAACATTCATTATTGTCTTGGTCTTGAGGTTGGTCTTTCTTGGCCACGGCTATTATCAGATTTGCTGTATGTTGCGTATTTACCTCTTATTGCTCAAAAATTCAAGAACGGCGCTGCGGGGCGAGTCTCAATGTTAATGGTCGTATTGTCATATTTCATTTCTCAAAAAGGTTATGGCCACTTTAGGCGTACTGCTTGACACTGGCTTATTTGCCTTGGTGGTAGCCATGACGCCTTCTCTATGCACCAGACACTTTGGACAGATTTTTTTTCAAAAGTTGAAATTCCCGAACTCGTAACTTCTTTGTTATAAGTTCGAATTGGCTCGTTCAAGAGCCTACGGGTCACAAATTACGTACTCTATGCGTTCATGCAAGAATTTTATCTATTTTACTTCGTTTGTTAAAATATCACCTATTAGTCCATTTTAACAAAAACGATAAACGTTCGTGAATGTTCAATGCTCGTTTCTTCGTTTTAAGTCGGAATCCGGCCATTTTCGAGTCCGCAACTCTATAATGCCAAATATGACTTGTCTCCATCGAAAACCAATGTTTACAATGTCAACAACAAAATACGACTTCCATTCCGAGAATTTCACGAATTCGACGATTATCGTCCAATCGTGCAAATTCCGGCGAAACGTTTTTACTAGTGATTTGTTTATCATTCTAAACACATTCATTCCATTATCTAGACATCTCAACATATGTATTACAATAAATTATATTCCAATTTGTTTATGGCTTATTTATAAGTTCATAACAACAATTTCTTAATATATGATTTTCATTTCCTTATGACTTATTCGGCTTAGGTCCATTCCTTATCAACTTCTCCTATGTTCTTAACATCTAAGCTCATTAGATTACACTCTCTTATCAACCTACCATGATAGAGATGAAGAAGACAAGATCATTTACTTTTGATGATTACTTCACTTCACTTTGCAAAATCTAACAAAAGTTGGAAT
Organism: Panax quinquefolius; assembly: GCA_020205615.1. Lineage (NCBI taxonomy): Eukaryota > Viridiplantae > Streptophyta > Magnoliopsida > Apiales > Araliaceae > Panax > Panax quinquefolius. Next base: position 72,452,108 of record CM035171.1, on the reverse strand, counting down.
GGCTTATAAGTGCTTATGGGTTCTAACAAATAAGTTGTTTTGAGAGAGAGTTGTTGGATGAAATTAATCAACCAAATAATGAAATGAGAGCTTTCTATTTATAGCAATCCAAGGTTAGGGTAGAATGGTCTTTATGGCATCCCACCTCCTTAACGTCCACCTCCTTACTATTCATAACCTAGCAACCAAGTAAACTTGCTAGCCACTTCTATTTCTTGACCATCACAACACTTGGTCACCACACAAAATGTTTGCCCAACAAGTCTACCCACTTTACACTTGGTTTGCTCCATGGATAATGTCCAATTCATTGGGCTTGCTAAGTACTCTAGCTAATTTCCTTGTTGGGCTTTGCATTATAATAGTTTGGGCTTCACCTTATTAATCATTTGGGCTTAGTACAAATCCTACATAGGTTTACACCTTATAGCTTATGGACTTGTATTTTATGCAAAGTTACATTAATTCATTTCATTAGGTTTTAATACCTATATTCTCAAATTAAGTCCGCATGCGAATTATTGCGTTTTCCATACTTAGATTATTATTACATAATCCATCTCACCTCGATATTCTAAAATTACGTATTTCTCGGAAATTCAAAAAAAAATCTCAAGCGATAAACGATGAATAGTGATTTTTGTAAACATTCTCGGAAAACATTTATTTTCATCTTGGAAATTCAAACACTTTAATTCTCACACGTGATTCGAATATTACGATATTCCGACATTTCTAGGTTATAGAACGACATACATCTTATTAACACATAATAACAAATAATATTATTTTATTCATTAATTAATTCTTTCAAATGTTTTTACAAAGGATCCGAATTTCTCGGTCGTTACATAAACTAGGCGCTGCAGTGCCAATTAATAGGAGACAAGGCGGATCCGTATTTGCTGGCCACGGACCATTTGTGATGGGTTTGGCGTGCTGTATTTGCCTCCCACAATGCACCGATTGGCTAAAACAGTTGGTTTTTCCAAAAAAACTCCCGGCTTCATAACGTATTCGTTTTACATCCGAATTGGCTCATTCGAAAGCCCACAACTCATCTTTTGGTTCATTTTGAGCGTTCGTTTATCATTTTCGAGCGTTCAATACTCGTTTTCTTCGTTATAAGTCAGAATTCGATGATTCTCGATTCCACAACTCTTGAATACCCTATCTCACGTGTTGGCATTGAAAACCAATGTTTTCAAGTCACACGATAACGTTTGACCCTTAATCCGAGATTTTTACGTTTTCGACGTTTAACGTCTATTTTCGTAAAATTCTCCATAACTTCGTTACTCGTGTTCTATAAACCAAATCAAATGGAACACTCCATTGATTCATCATCTACATCCTAACCAAACAATATGCACATACCCTAGCTATGATGGCTTTCAAACCGTCCTATCATAACTAAGTTCACGTTCATGACTTTCCTCGATTTTTAACTTATGTAAACACTTATGATTTTCATTCAACCATGACCTATCAATGTTTTCATTATTAATAGACATCCTTATTCCTCCTCACTAAACATGCTCCTCCAATCTACGATTCTCTACGAGAAAGAAATCGAAAAAGATGAAGACTAATGTTTACGAGAATATATGTTACCTTTGTCGTTCTTCGCGTTTTTGATAAACGTCTTTTGGTTTGCTTGGAAGTAGATTGATTATAAGTTTCTAGCTCTTTCTCTCTCTCAATATGTATTGGTCAATCTTTGTAAAACATCAAATGACCAACCCTAGCTTTGTATTTATAGGAAATTAACATGGGGCAAAGTGGTCAAAGAGGCCACCTCCTTACTATTCCACCTCCTTAACCAATTTAGCCACCAAGTAATCACTTTACTTGGTGGCCAAGTGGCTGGCCCACCTCCTTTATGGATTATCCCATGGGTTGCCCCATGGGTTTTACCCATCTCGTGACCCGCCGATTCGACCCGCGGTTCGGTTTCTTGGATTGGGCTTGACTTAAATTAAAATTGGGCCTTGACTTGGGCTTGCTTACTTAATTCATTGGGCTTGCTATTAATCCAAGTCCAATTGTATTATACCAAATCCTTAACTCATAATCCAATAAGAACTACTCGTATTCTACGTGTATAACTCACGTATTCTCTTCGTCAAGTACTCATACGATATTCGTATTATACGTCATACTATTCTTTCTACCATACTCGTATTCAAACAAGTATAATACTCGTATCTCATACGTATAATAACCTAAATGTTTATACGCATTACATTTCCCTTTCGGAAATCTCTTTCACTAACCCTTAGGTTTTACATCCGCAAGCAAAAACTTTGTTTGCCATAACGAAAATATTATCGGATATTCTATTATATCTTCATATTCTATCATTACGCGTTTCTCGGAATTTCGAACCTAAGCTCTGAACGAAATCGGATGAATAGTGTTTTTAACGGAAAATTTTCGGAAAACATTCCTTTTTGTCTTAATAATTCAAAATAATTAATCCTAGCACATAGCCAGAATTGTGACACCCCCAAATCTCGGTACTTCATTACCTCAAGATTCGGTGTTCACTTAATCAAAACATTCATATCTAACTACCCAATCATAATATAATTGAATAATAAAACCTGCCCATACAGGATTACGTTAATAAAACTTATCTCCCAGGTTATCTAACCTTTAATTACAATCATTCAAATGCGAAAATTAAAATATTACATCACATCATTCTTAAAAGTCTATCATCATAACGATAAAACAAAATTACAAGTCTTCATCACTCCTACATTTTTTCCTTTCCTTTGCTAGTTGTAGGTTTATTTACCTTCTCAACCATAGCTGCAATAAGTATATAAATATGCAAGAGTGAGAAAACAAAGCTCACTTGAAATAAGAATAAATAACTGAATAACTTTACAACATTTGCCCAATAATAGGCTCAATAGAACTGAATGATATATTCTATTAACTGAATGATATGTGCCATTTTTGCCTTGGCATCGGCGTAGCTACGCCGTTGTTCAGACAGACGCAGAGAAGACTAATGAACAATAGCCGACTTTATCCCAACAAACACAAATTTCACCCAATAGACAGTAATAATTGTAAGACCCCAACTTATTATAAATAAAATTGAGTTTTCTCTATTTATTATTTTGAAATAATAAGGATTAATTTGATATAATGCTCTGGTTATGGGTGAAATATGCAAATTTTATAAAATAAGCAAGTGGTTATAAAATAATCATTGTTGTCGGGGAATATTCGTTTGGTCGTGGAATATTCTTTTTGTCGGGAATATTAAATGCGAAAGCGCGATCAATTGTGGGCCCTATAATGGAATAAGCATGGGATGAAGAAAACAACAAGACTTGAGTTTTTATAAATAACAGGCGTAGTTATTACTGAATTAACACTATTGGAATACACGGTGGTTAAAATACAATAATACTGCGTGGTTGCGCGATAGTACTGCAGTATTATTACAGTATTGTTGAATTATTGATTCTTTCGTAAGAAGGCACTACTCAATAATTATTACGGTAATCTTATTCAATATTTTATTTTATTGATTCAATAATTGCTGCGTTGATATTTTATATTATTGTTGTTTCAATAATTGTCGCTGCACAGTATTTTCCATTATCAGATCAATAATTCATATTATTTGAATAATATTATTAGATAACATTATTGGCAATGTCTAGAAAGTTCTATCAAGGAGAGGTTTGGTCACCTAATTACGCGCCAGTAAGGAGAAATCCTTATTGGAAAGCCCCCTCTTTCCTGGGAACGGCCTGGTTGTCATAATTGTGATCCTGTAATATTATTTGTGAATAATTAAATTATTGATTTTTATGATAAGGAAATATTTATTTTATGTCGATATAAATGAAGGAATTTTTAGCATGAAATAATGTTTGATATATTTTCTGTGGAATTACAATTATTTCTTTGATAAAATATTCATTCAAGTATATTATATATATATATATATATGCATATGATTAAAGTGGTGTGTGATGGATTTTCGTTTCCTGCCAAGTTTGTTCAAAGATAGTGGGCACCAACCTTTGAAATGGTAGAGTTAGGCTTTGGTTTTGGCAGGGGAAAAAATTGCATTGTTAGGCCAATTATTTGGTAGATGACATGATGTTTCTTGCAATGATGGTTTTCAAAGTGTGGACCTCACCTATAAAGAAGTGAGTGGTTAGTGTTTTCTAGGCCATTGATTGGTGGAAGTGGGTTGCTGAATATGATTCCTGCTAGCTAATTTTCAAAGAGTGAGCCGCCAATATTGAACAATTAAGAGTTAGGCATAGTTTGGCATGAAAAGTTAGGCAGCATCATGTTGATTTTTCCTTCGAGGAATTCACTATAAATAGAGGGGTAACCCTCCTTCCTCAAACACACCTTCATAATCAGAAGTTCTTATTCTAAAGTATTGTGAGTATTTTCTTGAGTATAAGAATATTTTGAGCGTAGTTTTTCTGCAAGATTTTCTCAGAATAATATCCGATATTCCAGTCAAATCCAGTTTCTACTAAGGTAAAGGATATTATTTTATTGCAACACTCGTGAGAAATATTATTTTCTTTCATACTCAATATTACGAAAGCGATATTATTTCATCTTGTATTCTTAAATTTGAACTTACTATGGTAAGTATTGCTTCTATAATTCCTGAAATGATTAGAAATTTCGTTTCATCTAATATCATTTCATAGGATTATTGGTCTGAACTTTTTATCAAATTTGGAACTTTTCATGGCCAGCATCGCATTCACGGTCATTGTTCACGATTCATCGCATTGTTCTTGCAGTCTTTGTTCATAATTCTTGTTCATGGTCTTGTTCACAAAAGAAAAAAAAAATTTCTCTTCCAAGTTATCTGTTGTGACCCTTATTCTTGAAATTTAATCCATGTTTTGATCTTCATTCTTGAATTTTACTCCACTATAGTTTATTATGGAGTATTATTGAACTTGGATAGGTGAAATATGAATTCCTAATATTTGTCCTTACATCTCCTTTGGATTCGTTCTTTAAAATATTTTTCATCTTCATCGGTCCTAAATGATGATAATCTTTGAATATCTTTGGCCCGTAGTGCAAAGATGAATGATTAAGCGATGAATATCTTTGGCACAGTAGTAAAAGATAAGCAGTGTTGAGATGAACATGACCAATTGGTGATACAAATGAATATCTTTGGCTGTAGTGCAAAAGATGAATATTTGATTCAAAATGTATATTGATTGATGTTACAGGGATAAATTATTGATGATGGACTTTTAAATCTTAGAAGATAGTAGAATTCTTTCTCTACTTGACTCTTCTAATGGATTGCTGTTTCCGCTGCAGTTGTTGATCTAAAACTTGTTGTCTATTATATTTTTATCAGATTTTTCCCTGTTGAAGACTAATGATAAATTGTTGTACATTATCTTAGTCATAATATTCTTTACTAGGCTAGTTGAGCTCACCCTTTTCCTTTTGTTCCATTTTTCTTCTCAGGAGGTGAGAACATAGCAGGAACTAGCCGGAGTATGGAGTGATGGTTCAAGATAGATGTATTAGTAGTCCTCACTATTTTGTAAAATAGTGTATCAATAATTGTAATGAGGACTCCTTTTGAGTTTGTATACTCTCTATTAGACTATATTTGTATTCATACTCACAGTATATGTGTTGTCGTATTTTGCACGACAATTATATTACTGAAGTTGTATTTGTTTCTGTACCATGTATTTGGCAACTCAAAATGGGTGATGTATACCTATTTTGGGGGTGTCACAGTAATAACATGTAAAATAAATATACAACTATCATAAACATGATTGCTAACATATTCAACCACTTAGCACAATTTATCAACAACTAAAGCTATTTTAATTTCTCAATTTTCATGTTTTTCATAAAAACTCAATTTTCTTGACATTAATCCTAAAAATCATCACTCTGAATTCAATACATGATCAAATCATCTCATTCAAATTACGTTATGCTTGATTCTTAATGAACTAACATATACAAGCTTCAATTGCCAATTTCACATACTAATTAGCCACTAAAATTGATACTTACATAGCTGCATATCAAAACATATATATACTGACAAAATTTCTACTGATATCCGAAATTAGCATGAATTTCTCGTTTAAGCACAACCTCTAATCACCATATACTCATATAATCACAAGTAATCCCATTGTATAGCAATAATTCAACAATTTGCAATTTACAGATTATATAAAAGTTTATCGTAGCCTCATACATATAAACACATATATATATATATATAATACTAAGGTTGTGAACATACCTTCAATTAGTGTGTAATTCTTGCTAACCCACTGGAATTGCTTGGAAATCCTAAGTTTTCTCTCAATTTCTCTCAACTCTTCTCTCAATTTTCTGTGAAGCTCTCTAGGCTAGCAAACTAAGTTATGTGCAAAAACCAACTGAATAATAAGCGTAAGCAAAAGAAACTGATATAGCCTTAATAGCTATAATTAGTTATCAAAATAACGTATATATTATATTTATTATTTTAATTTAATTTGTTTATTTTATTTAAATTCAAAAACTAGAAATTCCAAAAGCCATAAGGCTTGTATGGCAAAACCCTTTAAATTTAAACAATTTATATCCTTAAACCTTGTTTGGATAAAACTAAATTAAAACTACTTTCATTTATTTTAATAACTCCTTATAATATAGTTATTTGTCACACTATATTTAATTAAGTTTTCATATTTAGTTTAATTAATTCACATAACAATTAATTAAATTAATCATTTAATCACATAACTCAATACAAATAATTAACCATTAAATTGAAATATCAATATAATAATAATTTTCTTAATTCATCAATTATTTATTTAACAAATAATTAACCACATAAAATTAAATCAATCAAACAAATATTTATTCAACGATAAACACATCCATTAAATATTTATAAAATTCAATAAATATTTAATATTACAATTAAAAATTCTGGAATGTTACATCATTCCCTCAAAAGGATTCTGTCCTCAGAATCACAATTCAAACAATCAAATCGTCACATTCTTCCCTACTTACAAAGAGTCTGTCCCTAGAATCGAAGACATAGATTAAACAAATAACTCAGTGTAACTTTTCATTATTTCAGCTTCGAGTTCCCACGTTGCCTCTTCGACATTGTGGTTTCTCCATATCACCTTCACAGAAGGTATCACTTTATTTCTGAGCACTTGTTCTTTCCTGTCGACTATCTGGATAGGAATCTCTTCATAAGACAAATCTTTATCGAATTGCTATGGTTCGTACTCGATCACGTGCTTGTAATCGGGTTTATACGGTCGTAACACCGAAATGTGAAAAACATTATGAATGTTTTCCAACACTGGAGGTAGAGCTACCTCATAAGCCACTTCTCCCACTCTTTGTAGTATTTCGAACGGTCCAATAAATCTTGGGCTGAGCTTTCCTTTCTTACCAAAATGAATTTTCCCCTTCCAAGGAGAAACTTTTAGGATAACGAAAGTTCCTAAGAACTTATGGATTCCGGAAAGATCAAGTTGATCGGTATCCAGACGAAGTGCCATTTAGTTTATGAATGTGCGTGAAGAGCAAGTGAAGACTTGTAATATAGAATGATAGAATTAAACTATAGACTAGTTTAATGAACTGTATGTATCCTTGGTGGCAGATAAAAGTCACTCTTGTAAGATGAAATGAATAATGTAATTATCATTATTTGTAATGAGAAAGGTTCTAAGGTTTCGAGAACCTAGGATTTAAGAATGTATGTTGTTATATTTCGGTATATAATGATGTATGTAGAATGAAGGATGTACTCGTGACGTACGGGATCTGGGTGTGAAGATAGACCAGATCTCGGGACGTTACAGGTTGGTATCAGAGCTAATAGGTTATAAACCTTAGGTATGAGTACCTAAGACTATAATCGTAAAGAGAAGGATAAGAAGATCACCACGTGATCATAGTAAATCGTAGTAACATATGAGCTGTTAAACGATGAATGATTTATAGCTAATGTTATGAATGAATGGTACTACAAAGTAGTACGGGAAGAAGAACTCAAATTGAGTTGTAAAGGATAGTATACGAATTAAAGAAAATTCGTATTAAGAAAAGAGAAATTTAGAAGTTGTAAGATTTCGATTGAGGACTCATGTGATAGCTGAGTTGTATGAACCTTTGTTATGGGCAGAGGTTTGTGCATTGGTGTAACAACTACTCAGTTATTACAGTGATAATCATTGGAATTGGTCGCGCTATTAAGATGTATATGACGAGAAGGTGAATCTTTTCTCATGTATATACTTGATACATAGAGAACGATAGGGTAGGTGCGAGTTCTTGAAACTCATACTTATGGTATGTTCGTGACTCATAATAATATGGTATGTTTTTGAATGTTTCAGCGAATGGACGCCTAAGGTCTGTCTAGATATTCTTAAACTCATACTATTGTGGGAAGTTCCTGAACTCATAATGTGTGGTAAGTTGATGGACTGTACTAAGGTATAGGAATGTTTAGACTGAAAACGAAGTATTTTCGATGAGACTTAGCATTGAAGGTGCTAGAGAAGATTAAGTATTGTCGCAAGTAAGACAATGAAGGAAGATGGAGAATAGGATATTCCAAGTCATCTAGCTATGCTAGATTTCAAAATTTCTTGAAATCGTGCTAATGTGCGCATTTTTAAAATGAAATAATTGGTTCAGCTTTTGGAACCAATGGATTTTTAAAGGACTATTCTTGGTATGTCTTTGCTAATTGTTTCAGCTAGACAGAAATTGGTTTAAAATATCAAAATAAATTTTATATCATCTATGCATTTGATGCAAAGATGGTAAAAGGATGGAGTTATTAATGCAATTAAACCTGGTGTTGGATTTGATCTTAGGATCAAGAACCTGCTATGGTATGATGTATAATGATGAAGTCATAAACTGACGAAGTCCTCAACGTACTGTGAAGAGTGTTGTATCATGACGTCATAAAACGTTTTGATGTATTGCGAAAGAATTTAAAGAAGTAGTCGATGTCAATTGAGTTGACTAGACGAATGTTTCAAGTTGATGTCCAATTTATTGGTATGGTCTAAGCTACTTGATTTGGCTAAGACGAATGGTATGTCATGATTAAAAGAAAATCGAGCTTTCTTTGAAGAGCTATGCCAAACCAAATTGTTTTGGTGCGGAATCTAAGGAGTAAGTCTGACGTGAACATACTCTGAAATGGGGTTATACGATGGGTTGATCACCTACGTATGGAAGAGGTAGTTTACCTTCTTTGTGATTGTAAACCGTAGTGGAAAGTAAGGATTCTGGCGTCGTCTTTGGTAAACCTAGTAAGAGTTCATGGTCAATTTGACCCCTCAGCAAACGTATGAAATGTTTTAAAGGAATTCTTATATTCCTCGCTATTCCTTCTACTTCATGATTCTTGATAGGTTATGGAGGTTAGGAATGATGGAAAGATAAGAACTTCTTTGAAGAGAAGTTGAGAAGAAAAGTAAGCTAAAATTTCGAGGGCGAAATTCTGTGAAGAAGGGGTGAATGTGATGACCCGGGTATGGGTATGGTTTGAAGAAATTCCGAGGACGGAATTTTTATAAGGGGGGAAGGATGTGACAACCCGAAAATCCGGATTGTCCAGAAATTATGATTTAAAGAATTAGTTATTAATAAAATAAATTTTTATTAATACTATTCTGTGCTATGTGTTTATTAATCATTTTATAACCTAAAATGATTATTAATCATGAGGATTCTGGCTACGAGCTAGATTTAACGAGTAAGAATTTTCAAGACGAAAATAAAAATTTTCTGGGAACAGAAGATTTTTTCTGGGAAAAAGACGAAATAGGCACTATTCATCCGTTTCAACTCGGAGATTAATTTTGAAATTCCGAGAAGTTATTGATTACGTAAAATGTTGAGACGTGATGGAATATTCAATAATATTTCAGTTATGGCAAAAATGAAGTTTTCGCCTGCGGACTCAAAACCTAAGGGTTAGGGAAAGTGAGTTCCGAGAATGTAATGAGTATGTATAATAACTAGGGTTATTATGCGTGAGAAATACGAGTATGATACGAGTTATTATACGAGTATGATACGAGTTATTTTACGAGTATATTACGAAGATTAGTACGACGTATAATACGAATATCGTACGAATAATATACGAAAAGAAGACGAGATTACGAGAAAGGAATGCGTAGAATACGATTAGTCTTAATGGACTTTGTGTTCATAGACTTTTGTAGAATCCAATTGGACTTGGATTATGTCAAGCCCAATGATTTGTGAAGTTAAGTAGAAGTTAGGCCCAAGAAGAATTATGATTAAGCCCGATCCAAAGAAATTAAGCGGATCGATCGAACCAGATAGAGTCACCGGATGGGTAAAACCCATAGGGCAACCCATGTGGATGACCCATGGGCATAAGGGGCGGCCACTTGGCCACCAAGTAAGGGTGGTGGCCAAGTTAACTTGGTGGCTAAATTGTTAAGGAGGTGGGAATAGTAACTTTAGGGGTGAAATGACTATTTTGCCCCTAGCTTTGAAAATCTATAAATAGAAAGCTAATTTTTCATTTTCTAGGATTTTGAAAATCCTATAACTTTAGAGAGAGAGAGAGAGAGAGAGAGAGCTCGGTTGGGAGAGGAGAAGGAAGAGAATGAGCATGAATGCTCGGATCAAAAGTGATCGAGAAATAGAAAAGCTCGCAAATCGACGGCTTTGTATAATGAAGAAATAAAGAAGAAGCAGTAATCACGAACCCTAGTTTCTTCTTAATTTTCTTTAAGTTTTTATGTTCAAAAACATAACTTAATGAGAATAAGGAGTAAAAGATATTGAGAATGATTTCATATGGTTAAAATCATTAAAAAAATAAGAAATAAGAAATAAGAAATTTAGTTTATAAATTTCTTAAGGAAGTATAAGATTCGTAAGGATTTTGAGCGATCCGAATGAATTTTATGAATGAGTAGGTCAAATAAGTAAGGAATGGTGTTCTATAACATCAAATTCCAAGAAAAAGTGAAATTGTAATCCAAAATATCGATTAAAAATGAAGAACGAACGAAGAACACGAAGAACACGAAGAACGTTGTTGATGGACAAATTTAAAACAATCGTAGTGTAATTGTTGTTGATGGACAAGTTTAAAACCATCGCGTATAAGTCAGTTGCTTATTTCTTGGTTAGGAACGTTAGAAACGTTCATGAAGAACGGATTAAAATTGAGCTATAACGAAGTTATGGCGAAATTTTCGTAAAAGATGAACGAGAATTAGAAAGTTAGTAAATGAACCCGAACATGTAGGGTTTCATAAGAATGTAAGAGAACGTATAAAATATGAGTCGTGGACTCAAGAACGAACGAATTCTGAGTTCGGATGACCGAATTACGGACGAATGAACGAAGAACGTTAAAAATGTTAAAATGAACGAAGAGCGAAGATTAAGCCAATTGAATGGCATGTTAACGAATTCAGAATGAATTTCTGTCCAAGGGTAATCAAAGTATCTAAGATAAGAAAGAAAATGGCTTTGGAACGACCTTGTTCTGAGTTATAACAAAGAAGTTATGAGATCGTAAAGTACGCATCTCAAACTTGACTTAACACTTAGAAAAATTCTCTAGGGTTTTGGCTCGGCGCCGCCACGCGAGATCGGCCATAATCTTCTAGAGAGTGGCGTCGCAGCGCGAGAGATAACAAAGGACTTGGCACTTGCATGGCCAAATTTCGGAAGAGAGAGAGAGAGAAGTAGGTCATGCTACTTGTAGAGATGAGAGAGAAGAAAGCAGCCAGCAGCACACGGCCGGTGTGAGCAATGCCCGAAATGAGTTTTTAGTTCTCGATTCTTTGGAGGATGCAAGAAATAGTATGAACATGTAGTTCACGTAATGTAACATACAATCAAGTGTTTTAAACCTTTAATAAAGGTTGAACAAAAAGATTAAACGAGAATAAAAGACAAAGAATGTAGATGCGTGTTGCGGAACCGATGTCCGGGGACCGTAGTCGCGATAAACAAACATGGGGGATTGCTATGGTTGTGATTCCTTAGACGTTGGTTGACGATGTAAATGTATAACATTTTGATGTTATGACATGGCATTGTGAGATGAATGTAAAGCATTTAGACGCTGTGAACGCAACGTTGCTGCGATGAACGATCGGTCTTAGCATACAACGGACTGTATGGCTTCGACATTAAGAAAAAATAATGAACATGGGGTTCATGGAATGGATAACGATCAAAATCAATTAAAACCTTGAGTAAAGGTTGAATGAGAGATTAAGAGACGAGCAACGTGAACGTTGAATACGTAAACGATCCTCGTGAATCGTATTCGCGTTTGACAAACGTGCTAATTATACCCTGGTTGTATGACTTAGACGTTGATGAATGAAGTAAGTAAGATACGAATGGTGTCAAGAAAGCTGTATCGAACGGTAATGAGATTAATGAAAGCCGAATGTGGATAGGATAAGAATGAATCCTGTGGTATGGCAATTACTTGCCAGAAAGCCAAAAAGGAATAAGAAATTAACTTAACGAACATTATAATTTAATAGTTCGTATAAGTTAAGAGAAGTTAAGTTGTGGTACAATCGTAACTTTGATAGTTGACACATGGGAGCTAGACTAAACAATTCCTTCAGAGAGCGAAGGTATATACGAAACTGGCAACCGATCTAACTCACTGTGATGACAGTGTAGATGAGACGGGAACTTGTTTGTTGGTTGTTTGTGGGAAACCACTCAAAGTACCATATGGACTACTAGCAGAGAAGCGATGTGTACTGAGTCCTAGAGAAGTATAAGAAGAAGATAAGAATGTAAATCATCAAAGATGATGAACGTTTTGAGTAAGACATCTCCGTATGTCATGAAACCGTAAACCAGTAATGAAAGTTAGTCGCGTAAAATTATATTGTAAGAACGCAAACCTTAAGAAGTAAAGTTAAGTAAACCAATGCGTAAGTCAAGTATATGAGTAATTGGTGTATTTGTTATTTCCTTATGTGTTATAGGGATTGGAATGAGCAGTTCAGCGTAAGCTATAGCTGTGTGTAAGACAAGTTTCCTAACTTCATTCATATTTTAAATGGATGCTAGTTTCTAAAACTTCTCAGATGTTGAACTTGAGAAGTTCTGTCTATGTGCGAATGTGTGATATTTGTACAAAGTGGTAGAACGTATGAGGCCTTGTGCCACAATTTGAACACCGGTGTTTACGTAAGATGAAGCATTCTATGTTTGAAGCTATTCAATATAAGAATGTTAGGTTTATACATGAGCTCGTTATTATTAAGTCTATGCTATTGATTCTAGCAGATGGAATGTGCATGAAAGAGAGTAGAGAATGAAAGTATTTCAAAGTGCATGTAACTAATGTTTTAAGATGATAGGAATCAAGACTATTCCTATTATTCAAGCTGCTTCGTAACCTTTATTCGGTTATTGAAGTCTGAAAAGAATGTTTAAATTCTTGAAGTTGTTTGTTCAACTGTTATGACTTGCTGGGCAATTGAATGCTCACACTTGCTTTAAATGAAAAACATTTTCAGCGAACAATGTTAGAAAGAACTTAAGGATTCCGGAAAGATCAAGCTGATCGGTATCCAGACGAAGTGCCATTCAGTTTATGAATGTGCGTGAAGAGCAAGTGAAGACTTGTAATATAGAATGATAGAATTAAACTATAGACTAGTTTAATGAACTGTATGTATCCTTGGTGGCGGATAAAAGTCACTCTTGTAAGATGAAATGAATAATGTAATTATTATTATTTGTAATGAGAAAGGTTCTAAGGTTTCGAGAACCTAGGATTTAAGAATGTATGTTGTTATATTTTGGAATATAATGATGTATGTAGAATGAAGGATGTACTCGTGACGTACGGGATCCGGGTGTGAAGATAGACCGGATCTCGGGATGTTACAAGGAATACTTAGATTCGAGAGTAGAATTTGGGTACCACCAGTCACAGAGATTAAGGAAGGCATTTTGAGCGAGGCTCATAGTTCACGATATTCGATTCACCCTGGTAGTACCAAGATGTATCAAGATCTTCGACAACATTTCTGGTGGCCGAATTTGAAACGTGATGTTGCAGAATGTGTTGCCAAGTGTCTGACCTGTTAGAAAGTGAAAGCAGAACATCAGAGACCGAGTGGATTGCTACAATCATTGTAGATCCCAGAATGGAAATGGGAACATATTACAATGGACTTCGTGGTTGGCCTTCCGACAACTCAGAAAGGCTACGACGCAGTATGGGTTATCGTTGACCGACTGACGAAATCCACACACTTCCTTCCGATAAAAATCAGATTCAACTTAGATCAGTTGGCAAGGTTATATGTTAAAGAGATTGTTTTGAGGCACGGAGTGCCGGTGTTAATTATTTTAGATAGGGATCCGTGCTTTATATCGAACTTTTGGAAACGTCTACAGGAATGCATGGGTACGCAATTGCGGATGAGTACGGCATACCACCCTCAAACAGACGGACAAAGCGAAAGAACGATTCAAACATTAGAAGATATGCTAAGAGCATGTGTGATGGACTTTAAAGGAAATTGGGATGATCACCTACCGTTAGTAGAGTTTTGGCTACAACAACAGTTACCACGCTAGTATAGGCATGCCGCCTTATGAAATGTTATACGGCAGAAAATGCAGAACTCCACTTTATTGGGATGAAGTTAGCGAAAGACAATTGCTAGGGCCAGAATTGGTATAGCAGACAGCAGAAATAGTCAAAGCGATCCGAGCACGACTGGTAGCAGCTCAAGATAGACAAAAGAAATACGCTGATCCACATCGTAAAAATATCAAATTTGAATCAGGTAGTTATGTTTTCTTGAAGGTCTCTCCCTGGAAAGGGAAGATCAGGTTCAGAAAGAAAGGGAAATTAAGCCCAAGATTCATTGGACCATTTGAAGTACTACGAAGAATCAGAGAAGTCGCGTATGAGGTAGCCTTACCTCCAGCACTCGAGAATGTCTACAACGTCTTCCATGTTTCTGTGTTACGGCCCTACAAAGCCGATTACAAGCATGTAATTGAATACGAACCCCTACATTTTGAAAAAGACTTATTTTACGAAGAAATTCATGTTCAAATTGTCGACAGAAAAGAACAAGTTCTTAGAAATAAAGTAATACCTTCTGTTAAGGTAATTTGGAGGAACCACAACACTGAAGAAGCTACGTGGGAACTCGAAGAGAATATGATGAAGAATTACCCTCATTTATTTACTTAAATTATGTGTAGCGATTACGGGGACAAAATCTTTGTAGGGGGGGAGAATGTAACGAATTGAAATTATTGAGTCGTGATTCGGGGACGAGAATCCTTTTAAGGGGGGAAGATGTGATGAACGAGATATTTATAATTTAATTCTTAATATTTATTTAATTAAATAAATAATTTCGATGATTTAACTATTAGATTAAATAATTAATTAATGCAATTGTGATAGATTAATTTAATTATATGTGTTATATTTATTAAATTAATGTGGAGAATAATTAGTATTCAAGTATGTATTTATGCGAGCTTATTGAATTAAAAGAAATATTTAATAAGCCTAATGTTGTTTTAATTATGTAATAATAAGCGAGTTAGGGTTTAGGTTTATTTATTAATTAATATGTTTTATTAATTCTTTTAATTTAAATAGGATTTAAAATTAGACAAATATAGTTTAGACCCAATTAATTTTAATGGCCCAAATAAATTAACCACAGTTTGTCCCAAATATTAGAAAAGTCCAATTAAATATTTTAAACCTTACTTAATTATTTTATTGGGTATTACACTAACGGTACGTTAGGGTTTTTAATCCTGAGATTAGGGTTTCTAATCTCTTAATAGGGTTTATTAATTTTAAACCTTATTCGATTAACCATTAATCAAAATCTATATACAGTACAAACACGTATTCATCGATACAATTATTTTAATTGCATTTTTTATCGAATCCATATCCAGAAATTAGGGTTAGGGTTTCTAAAGTTATTAAGCATAACTCTAATCTAATTTCTCAGCCAATAAACAAATTGACTAATTCTCAAGACTCGTATCACAGATACTCAGTACAATATTAACAGTCAATATTAAATAATCATAATAATAAAAAAATTATTCATAAAATTTGGATTATTCGAAATCCCGGGTTATCACAATATTCACCCCTCCTTAAAAGGATTCTGTCCTCGGAATCACCGCTTTCTTATTCTCTACAATCTTTTAAAGTTGTATCATTAATTCATTTTTTTATCACCACAATATTCATTTGTGTCTCAAATTCTAACCTATGACTTGGATCTATAAAAGAAAACAATTAATTCACAGTGATATCTAACTCATAATACTCGCGTAATAAAATTTCTAAACGAAATCGTTACCTGCTGCGACCTCCTGGGCAGCCACTACATCTTGCACCATCATGTTAAATGCACGGGCCGATGGTCTTCCTGGTTGTGCAGGTCCTCGAATCGCCAAGGTTCCGCTACTGGGTCCCTTGTTGCCACTTTCCTTCTCCGTATTTCTCTTCGAACAATTTCGTACCAGATGATCCGTCGATCCACACGCAAAGCAACCTTGTATCTTCTTTGGATTGGGACAATTGGGCGACATGTGTCCTTCTTGCCCACAGTTATAGTAAACTCCATTCTTCTTCAAACAAACTCCAGAATGGTTTTTCGTCAAACATACCACACTTATGAGTTCAGGAACTTGCCACAATTATATGAGTGCATGAACTTATCATAGTCAGACCTTTGGCGTCCATTCACTGAGGGGTACAAAACATTTCATATAATTATGAGTCATTAACTTACCATAAGTATGAGTTTTAAGAACACACAAATTAATCTTAATCACATATTCATATAGAAAATAAAGATTTCATTCATACAAACATATTTATATTTACATATGTTCATACATTATTCTCGATATTACAACACTGAATATCATAACCTACTACCAAAAGTTACTACCGCTTATATCTAAGTTGTCTACCGTCCACTCCTTCACTAGTCTTCTTCTTGATGGGACACTTATTGAATCTGTGACCCATTCTCCCACATGAATAACACTTCCTCATATTCATCTTATGACAATGTAGGGAAATATGTCCTTCCTACAAGCTTGCTTCTTCTTCGAGTTTGACTTTTCAGAATTAGGGTTGTCATTGTCCCTCTTTCTCTTTTTCTTGCCTTTCTGCTGTTTGCACTACAAGAAAATCAGGCTATAGCGACGGTCGCCGACCGTCGCTATAGATAAAAAGACCGTCGCTATAGGATATAGCGACGGTCGCCGACCGTCGCTATAGAAGCCGTCGCTGAAACCTATAGCGACGGTCTTTTTTCTTATAGCGACGATCAGACCGTCGCTAGAAATCTCCACAAAAACGCGCTTGAAGGTTTTTACCGACGGTCAGAAAGTGGATATACCGACGGCGATGACCGTCGCTATAGAAGATTTGGCTATGATCTATTGCGACGGTTGTGGCCGTCGGTATAGGTGAGATTTGGCTATGAGCTATTCACGACGGTCAACCGTCGCCATTATATATAGTGAGATTTGGTCGTGAGCTATTCAAGACGATCATCGTAAATCGTCGCTATAGGTGAGATTGGTCATGAGCTATTGCGATGATCGTAGCCGACCGTCGCTATAGTGAGATTTGGTTGTGAGCTTCTTTGCGACGGTCGTGGCCGTCGCCGCTATATCTTCCCAAATTTTTAAAGAAAATGTCGTTTCTATACAATAATTTTATTTATTTTTACTCGTTAAGAAACATAACCACATTCAACCATCCAATCAATATAACATTTACAACTAAAAGAATAAAACAAATAAAGTCTATTAATGTATAATATCATCTAAATATACATAACCATCCAAAATCATCATTATTATGTATCAAAACAAGACATAACCAACAAAGACATTTAACATATTTTTAGTATCACATCTAACAAATTTTCATCAAAAATAGTGTTACATATAACAAATTTCAAAGAAGACGTGACATGTCACAGTCCTCTATAGGATTATTTGATCCGCTAATATCACCATTATCTCCTTACGTATCGATCCTACAAATTAATTATCAAGTGAACTTGTTAATCCATAAAACATAATGATAGCCCCAAAATTTAAGTATAAGTGAAGTGAGAAAGCAACACCGATTGTTGGATTGAGCATTTGGAACTGATGAATTCTTCATAAATTCTATCATAATTGATAATAGTTCATCCACTTTCCTTGCAGTATCATCTCCTTTTTCCCGCACCTTTTTCAACTCGAATTTTCAATTCTTGATTCTCACGTTGTACCTCATTATTATTTGTGTCACGAGGCCCCAAGTGTTTGTAGTCGTGGCACCAACTCCACCTTGTCAAGTCTACTATGTCGCTCTGGTCCAAGAACTTGTGCAAGTATATCATTCAATCTGTACTCATCGCTTTCACCGGTCGATTCACGAGTCTTCTTCTTCAACTCAATAATTTTTTCTGTGAAAATATATAAGGCAAATTATACACAACTTAAATATACAAGGCAACTTAAATATACAAGGCAATTCAACATAACTTAAAGAAGAGTAGCAAATAATGGCGATTAAAAGAAAAAATGGCATCAGATCAGAAGATTCACACATTTGAGGAGGTAGCTAGCCACAACAAAACCAAAGATTGCTAGCTTGTTGTTTTCGGAAAGGTCGATCTCTAATTAGTTTTGATTGATTCTCGATTCTAGATTTTTTTAATCGGGTTTGTGCTTTTCTCTTCTTCTAAGTTTGAATTGGGTGACTTTAGATTAATTCTTCTAGTAGCAATATTTGACTTCAAGTTGTTTAAGAAATGGAATTAAGTTGAGCTAGTGTAAACAATTGCTTAGCTACTTAATTGTGTAATAAAGTTTATTTACAACAACCTGTTTTGCTAATTGTTGATAATAATGTTGACTTTCAATGAGATTCAAACACTAATTAGTAAAACTTGCTTATTGCTTGATAATTTCCTAGTTCCTAAGTAAGTATGGTGATTGGAGCCAAGAACCTTGAGGTTAATCCTCAAGGCCTCTCGCCATTTTACTTAGTGGGTTTACATTTTCAATTATTATTTAGATTTTATTTTTATTTTTTATTTTACTTAGTGGTTTACAACAACTTGCTTTTGCTAATTGTTGATAATAATGTTTTATTTTTATTTTTTTATCAACTATTATTTAGATTTTATAGTAACCATCTTTAAAGCTATTGCCATACGTTGACTTAGAATAACATGTCTTTCTTCTTTTGCCATGTAACCAACTTGGTGGTAAATTGTTGATTTTCCGAATACACTACCATCACTTGGTGTTGGCGCTTAAGGTTGCGTGGAGATGATCTCCGTATTTATGGAGCAGATAAAGAGCATGCATTAAGAATACCCGGAAGATCCATTTTATAAACAAATGGTCTGCGATTTTACAAAGTACCAGATTAACGGTCAATATATTATATGCATTCAAATGAGAAGTATACCGATATAGCTTCTATAGGTATGTGCTAATGTTGGATTTGTCTCGATTACCAAAGTTTTTGTTGTGAAAATTCTCATTATGAGCCTAAAGTAGTTCATGAGTATGTAAAAGGGTAAAAAGAGGAGCCTAAAGTAGTTCATGAGTATGTAAAAGGGTAAAAAAGAGGAGTAATCATTGAGAAAGGATGGAGTTAGCGTGCATCTAAATTTATAGGCAGTCGTCCCAAAAGAATGTGGATATCACAAACAATTGTTTACAGATAAATGTTTTCATATAGCTTAAAGAAAAAACCTCTATACAAGGAAATGTGACTGCATAGACTATAATCATAGAATAAAGTAAGACTCATTTACTTGTACTAATTGAATTCAATTCAACGCCTTTTTTTTTCAAACTAGTTGGGGTGGGTTGCGATTGAATTCCATACGACAATGAAAAAGTCGTAAAACTATAACGGAAATAAATAAAAAGAAAAAGAAGAAAAAAAAAGAAAATAATAAGAAACAAAGCTTAGCACCATGTTGTTTGCATCACTTTAAAATTTCCCATGAAGCAAAGCTTCTCCTCTAGTATCATCTCAACCTCATAAGTTGGGAAATCTCCTTCATACTATTTAATACTTCCAACTACTTGAGTTATAAACTTTTTAATGCTGATGAATTTATAATCTTCCCCTCTGTAGCATTCTGAATTTGTACTTTTTTTATAGGAACTCGCTTAAAATATTTGGTGGTCGGTATATTATTATCCAAGCTTCAGATCTACCATTCACAAAGAAAGGTTGCGGCATGAGCTAGCCAGGATCTAACTAGAGAAGCGCACGGGAAGTCATCATGCGCATAAGATGTGGAAGAGGTATGTCGATCTGTACTATTGAACATGCAAAACAAACCTATCCTCAGACTTGCGGTTTAATTCGACACGATCATAAAACCTTACCAGCCTTGACATGTGAACAACAAAACCTGTCCTTAACGGAAACATACAAAACAAGTCAATGCTTCTATGTAGGTCAATTCTAAGTGACCTAAATAGAACAATTTATATAACTCTTATTTCTATTTAGGTAAATGGCTTTTCTTTTCAGTATCTCATGTGATCTGTAAAGGGTCCACTGGTCCATGAAATGCAATAAGCTATTGGTCATATGATTAATTTTTAATTTGTTTTGGGTTTGTTTATATCTTTCATGAGGACTTCTGTAAAAGTATTTGGATTCAATAATTGTGAAGTTTCAGGACATGAAGCACCATTTTAGCGGCATTTTGGTCAGATATGGCTGTAACCATTTATAAATGTTTTTTAATGTGAATTTCTAGGTGATCGCAAGGACCAGAAGACTCTAGAAAAGCTACGGACTGAACGACAAGAAAAAATCAATGAGCTTAAAGAGAAGACTAATTACTACTCTACACAACAACTCATTCAGGTAAATGACTGGAAGCTACCCATGTTTGTATTCTTGCGACTTTCATATCTTGCAGCAACCATTGCAAGATTTGTTTTTTAGTTGATGTTTCAAAACTTGAATGCATGATGTGAAGTCTCAAAAACTGAGTACATTAGCTTATAATTTCTATTACCTCTATTAGATGAGGATGTAACTAAAGTAACAGGCCTAATTGCACTATATGTGGACATTAATAATATAAAAGAACAGTATACATTTTTCTTTTGACATATCTCTATCATATCCATATTTTATACGGAGTACTTTCTAAATTTTAATTTGAGACATTTTTGAAATATAAAATTGACATTTTAAAAATGTTTCAAAATTACTTTTAAAAGTTAATATTGATATTATGTATCGGAAGGAGGGAGTATTATTGAATAAATATGTTGTACCAACACATCTTTATTGTATCCTGTTCCTTTCTAGTATCCGAACCCATGCTTCCTAATATTCCTGCAATGCTTGGGTTTCAAACTTAAAATTCACATCAGTTCTTGTAAGTACATAAAATGAATATTTAGTTTATACATGTTATGTATGTGCCCCTTCATCAATTTAGCAGCAATGTTGATGCAGTTTTCAAGAGGAATACACTAATTAAGAATCTAAAACTCATTATAGGCCTTCCCTTAAGCTGGCACACAACTAAGCACATACTAAACAACTTAGGCTTGTACTCTATTGTAGTAGGGGATGGTCTCATGTTTCTTCTATGCTAAAAGCTAGTTGAACATACGCGGAAGTTTAATAATGTATTCTTATCAACAAGAATTTTGGTGTTCAAGTTATCAAATGCCACACTATATTTCTTGGTGCCTCCATAATGTGACTTAACTATATTCTTGTAGGGATCACAGTATTTAGTATCTGAAAAGGCCAGGTTTAAATTCATGTAAATGAATGCTCTAAAACAAACTCACACACACATACAGGGATAAAGAGTTAAAAAAAACCCATTGTTTGAGGATTGATAAATACGTACCACATTCGAGGATGCTCCCGGTAAAATTGAGTTATCACTTCGAGTGTGGGACTGTATATACATATCTGCTCGATCAATCTCTTTTTTATTTATTTGGTACTACAAATAAAACAAAAAATAGTTCATAATTAATAATAATACTCTATTTATAAAAGTCTAATACATGATTAACGATAAAAAAATATTGAAATAACATCAAATATTACCAATTTATGCTTCTTTTTGGAATTGATTTAGTGCCCAATGTATGACCTACCAACAATTTTTTCCAATTTTCACAATTTTTGTTGCTATATCCTCGCATTGTATGTATTTATAAATTAATAATAATATATAACAATAAGTAAGAATTGATAATACATAAATTAGAATAAACACAACTTGTGCATTATCGGTTAGCTAATAATCAACCAAATATGACCCATTGATTAGGATTTACTCGATCATTGTTGATAGTATTTCGCCATCGATTTGGTACGGTCACCGTGCACAAAATTATTACTCTTTAAGTTAGACTTCCAATCTCTCCACCTATTGTTCATGATAGTCATCGGTTTTCTCTTAGCATTGGGGTGATCTGTGGTAATCGTTTCTACAACAAACAAATTTACACATATATTAGTTTGTTTCAATGTGCTTAATGTCAAATTCTATAAAATGGTATGATTAATAACCTGAATTTCATCCCAAGCCCTTGTCATGTTAGCCTCTGTCATATTGGACCATGTTGGAGTACTTATTGGAAAAAATTCTCCATTGCGAGCAAGACACCCGAGAAAAGTGGTTAACTTATTGGCCTCTCCCCCAACAGGCTAACCATTTGCATCATAAATTACTTTTTTGGGTGCATCGCTATTTGACCATAATTTTGCTCCCATCGTTGGTCCACGCTTCCTCTTAGGTCGAGAACCTAAAAGAGAGAAAGAATCAAGAACTATGTATTGAACAAAAGATGAATTGAACATATAGAACCTTCAGTATTACAACTCGTGTCTAATTTCTATGTCTCATTTTGTTCGATCAACTACTCATATAATTACTTGTGTCATACATATTTATGTAATGATTCATACTATATATTTATTATGAATTAAAATAAATATATAATATCTTTATTATTCAATATAAAATCAATAATACGACGAGTCCCCCCTTCCTACACATTTAGGAGGATTACCAAAGTTAAAGTCCGTGGAGTCCCACATACATTTATTCCCTTAAGGTTCAAAGACTTCCACTTACAAAATTTTATAATCTACAAGTTATATAAGCACATTATTAGCTCACTAGATGAAGGATGAAGTATGAACTAAGCTGGATAGCAAGATTTTAAAACCATGAAGTAAAATATACATAATACAACTTTATATAGATGCTCAAACTATAAAAACTTACGAGTCAGCAAGGACATTTAATCAAATTAAGGTTCTGAAAGAAAGCACAACACCAAGTTAATTCTCATGACAATGCAAGTAT
Organism: Panax quinquefolius; assembly: GCA_020205615.1. Classification (NCBI taxonomy): domain Eukaryota; kingdom Viridiplantae; phylum Streptophyta; class Magnoliopsida; order Apiales; family Araliaceae; genus Panax; species Panax quinquefolius. The sequence continues at coordinate 72,428,622 of CM035171.1, read as the reverse complement.
AAGTGTAGATATATGCATGGTACCTTCAACATTCTCATGAATACTTTCCTCCTCTACATGTGGTTCATCGGCATGGATCTCATTATCATTAATTTCTGGGCCATTGGAACAGTTAGCACGAGATCTAGACGTTCTATTAGAAGCCATTAAAGCAACCTGAGAAACAAAAATATGAATGTGACACTGTGAAGAAAAGTTATTAGTTAAATCTAATGAACAAGAGAGCTTTCACGGTTATTAGTTAAATCAAACTAAGTCCCCAAAATTAACAAATACATCCAAATGAAATACATCCGAAAATAAGTTGGCTAGCTAATACGTAAATTTGTAGACACCAAGGGGGGGGCGAGGCAAAGCAGGTAGTCCATTTAATTTCCAGTTTAGTCTAATTTGATCTTCAAATCTACTTACATTGAAATGTTGACAAAGAAGTGTGTTTAAAACACTAATAAGATGATGTAGAAAACAAAGTAAAAGCTAATAAGACAAGGAGCACCAAGATATAATATCAAAAACGGATGTATCAAAGTGTAATGGTTTCTCTTTTGGAGAAAATGGACAAAGTGTAAAAAGCAGATCTATCAATTGTGATGTTTATCCTCTTCATTCTTCGTCATCTTCATTTTCCTCACTATCACCCTCCCTCTTCATCTTGGGACCCTCATCTTCTCCTTCATCTTCGTCTTCGTCTTCGTCTTCGTCTCCATTCTCATCTTCATTTTCATCAACAATATGTTCAATCATTCGTCTTTTGAAACGAGATGTATCAATTTGAGATCCTAGTTTTCGCCACTTTCCTGGGTCTTTTCGGTCCATTTTCAACTAATTCAAAGATCAACGTCATTCCTAACCCAATTTATGTTTTCAATATCAACTTCTGCAGAATCGGAGTGATGAATTCTTCATTGGTATTGGGTAAATCGTCATTATCGAGAATCTACTTCAAAGATCTTCACATAAATCTCTCGGCTTTGTTTCAGATAACCACACGCCAATTGTTATCCCTTTGATCATCAACATAAAATATTTGTTCAACAACAATTGTCCTTTGGCCATATACTATACGGTGACCCATGGGTAAAGGGACTCATGCCATCGAAGGACGATCAAAGTCTTACATTTCGATGTTCTTGAGAGAATGTAGGGTACATTGTATCCAAATGCTTCCAAGTTGCAGAGTCAATTTGGATGACGATTCACTCCATCTTTCCGTCGCTTTACATGATGCCACATCATGTATTTTGCGATTCTACTGAGACATAAATAGCCTCTGCAATCTCTAATTAACGCTAAATAACGTAATTGCTTCACGCCTACTTTGCTCCTCTTCGTTTTGTATCTATTTGTGTCTTCTCCGATCAACCATCTCTGGCCCCGCTTCCATCTCGATGATTTGCAAACTGCATAAGACTCTAATTTTTCATTCTCCTCCAAAAGAGCATACAATCATTCTCGCATGCATCAATCTTCTCATAACCAAACCCTAAATTTCCAACCATTTTCTTCATTTCATAAAAATTATCGTGCAAGTTTGCAAATGATGGAAATGATGACTTGAACTTACTTGAGCAATCCATCAAAGGACACATCGGTCCATTTGCTAACATTTTTATGATTGAAAAGCCATACAACGAATGAAAGGATGCCTCATTTTCACATCCAGGATATAAAGGTTGATTGGCCTCGACATGTACTTTTGGTATTTTGAAGCTTCAAATTAATTTAATCTACACCGTGATCCCTAAATATATCATTTACCATCTCGTGCATACGATGCTCATCTTCTGATTGTGATGGTTCTTCGTGAACATCATCATTACTCACATCCCCGACAATCACATCTTCCCTCGATGCACCCAATTCGTGTAGCCAAACATAAATCCATCACAAATCAAATGTTCACGAATAGTAGCTCGAATCTGTATCTACCATTTACATTAATTCTTACATGGGCAAGGAATTCTTCCTGTTACTATGCCCACTTTTTCAAACCAAAGTCCAGAAATATTCTATGCTCGCAAGATATTCTCTAGAATATCTTGGTAATTCCATCCACATCTTATCCATAATATTATGTCCCTAAATCAAATTGAACAACCATCGAATGATATTGCATGATAGAAATCTATCATAATTAATTATGATAATTAATTATCATAATTAAGTACCTTGAATGCCAACCAAACTCCCGGTTCACTCAAATAAAACCAAAAGGTCGTAGATAATTTAAATATTAATTATCATAATTAACTAATTTCAAATAAGCGTAGGTAATAATTAAGGGTGACTACACCAAAACATTACATTCAAGGTCTCAATGTTGGACATGGAAGTTCTTTTTAATTATAAGCCTCAAATATTCCTACAAATTAATTGCGAGTGCACGTTTGTCCGCTGGTTTAACATCCTGTTGGATTCCTTCTAGTCCAATAGAGAGAAATATACTAAAACAAGTACTAAATCACTAGCAAGCTATAGATTTCAAACTAACATTTGGTGTTAGATTTACTTTAACATTTGGTGTTAGAGAATGAATGGATGTTCAGAAAGCGAGAGTTTACTATCGTCAAATTCTGCACAATTTTTCCATGTCAACCACATTTCTTGCACAAGTCTCTCCAAAAATAGGATGTGTTTATTTAATATCATCAATTAGAACGATTAGCCATATGAGTTTCAAAGAAAGTCAATAAATTGCAGCAGTCAACCCTATAAAATAGGCAATCAATCATGAAGTTTCTTATTCCTTCCTTTAAGATAATCGCCATAACTGCTTTGAGTTATCTCTCACAAATGATGAAGACATAACCTTCAAGTTCCCACAGAGAAAGACAAATATTGTTCATAAACATTCTCTTTGTATACAAAGAAAAATTCATCAATCAAACACGAATGATAGCAAATCCGAAAGTATGAGAACCCAATATCGAGGGCCGATCTTCCAACAATAAAAACTGCGCTTTTTCGGAGAAATGGTGATTGAAATTCTTCCAATGTTTACAATCAAACAACAACGAGGGCAAGTATCATCGAAACAATCCGATGTACATAATTTCTTGAATGGCCAAAGAAAAAAAAAATTGCAGAAGAAGGAATTGTATAATTGAGTAAAACATGCCGCCAATAGAACTCCAAACAACGGCTAGTAATTGCAGTAACTTCGAAAAAAGACTAGAGCGACTATCGATTGGTAACTCAACAGAACTATCTTTACATCGACTAACGATCCATCGCCGCTCTCAAGAACGGACTAATCTTCGTGCGTAAATGACCTCCACAGCGACTCCTTCTCAATTTCGTAAATTGTCTTCCACTGTTGCTTAATTGATCTTGAAAATATTTTGTCTTGATACATCATTATAGCCGATCTTTTTATCATATTGTCAACGGGATATCCAATCGATGAAAGTAAATGCTCATAAGCATGGACATAACGCATCCATGACAAACAACATTAACTAATTTACGAAATGACCATCTATGGGAAGGAGCCAAAGAACTAATTTCGCTTGCAACTATTCTCCATAGTTGCTTACCGGTTTTTGCACATTTAGATTCTTTGGTCGGCACTTCATTTGATGTTGTTATTGTGAATATATCGATGGAGAAAATGTAAATTCTAATTCGGAATGCAGAAAAGTTGAAGTTAATAAGTCAAGATCTTTCAATACTATGGAAGATTGCGAGATATGTTGAGGAAAAAATGTTATTTGATGTGATCTTTACTTTTTAATCCAATTGTAAAGCCTCTAACTCGAAAACAAAATAGTTCTCTCTAGAAGGTAAAACAAGTGAACTGACAACTCCTCCGAGTAAACATCCATGATTGCTATATCGAGATTCTATATCAAGTTCCCCCATCTCCAACAAACATGAAAAAGAATTATTTGAGCTGGGACATTGCACTAACAGATGAATATGACGTATCCGTAGATGACAATGTGCAAGTATGGTGTTCAGAATAAATAAGCATACAACTAAAACAAGTACAAGATTTTGTTACTCGACCCTTTTCACCCACTTTCATATATCGTATATAGAATCGGAATTTAGCCCTTTATAAAAGCAGAACTTCCTAGTTTTAACGATTCACCCTGCAGGCCAAGAATCCTTAGAAACCTTACGAGAAATTTGGTTACTTGTATAATTTTTTACCAACTACTAGATGACTTTGATATTGTTTGATTTGCTACTTGTATAATTTTTTAGGCCATGCTAGCTATTTGAGTGCTCCTCATACGTTTAAAGTGGGTAGTTCAACTACTACTATTAAATAACAGATTTTACAACAAACAAAGTCACTTCTTAACAGATAATACCACCAAAATGATGTATAATATGTTGTTATGCACCGCACTACTACTTTATAAAACAAAACAATAAAAAATCTAAGCGCAACGGTTAGCTTCTCTCGTAAGGTGGGAACAGTATTAAGGTCCGGCCGGTAATTGAGGATTCAATGATATTACCCAGTTCCAAGTACCAGCGGCTACAAGGTTATCCAAGGAACACAAAGCTTGAACACCAACAAGACTACTAAGAACGATACAACTATATTTCAAGGACATTTGAAACCATACTGCAACACATTATTTTGCCAATAATATTATACCCATTCCACAACATGTCATTATTTTAACTTGCAAAAGCATTTAAAAAGGATGAGAAAGGTCAAGAGTAGAACCCACAACCGAAAAAAAAGAATATGGGATCACTCACAAATTGATATGCATAATTCAAAGAAACTTATACTTGAGTATTTCTTATTTAGAAATTCAAAGATAAAGTACCTAATCTTATAGGATGACAACAAAGGTCATTTAACCACAAAAATGATAACTATATATATATATATATATATATATATATATATATGTAACTACTACTTTTACAAACTAGTTGCTTATACGAAAATTTGCAGCATCAGTTGCTTCCCATCAAATTTAATTAGTACCTGCTACCAATGTCATATGAATATGACATTGAACCCGAACCACAGTGGCTCACAAAACACCCCACAGAAGGGTGTCCCAAAATTAGAAAATTTAGGGCTTGTTAGAAGGAGGAGAGAAATAGAGAAAATCATAACAACTAAGGGGTAAATAAAATTGAAAACCTAAAGAATGAAATTATACCTCCTCAAACAGCCGGTCAATATGATCCTTTCAAGCCGGACGGAGAGATGGAGTGAGACGAAGTCCGACGAAGTCCTACGAAGTCTGGCATACACGAGATGATGCAGAGGGAGTGAGAATGCTGAAGATCTTGATCGAGTTACTAAGATGTTAATCGAATGATTAAGATGTCGATTTGGGGGAAAGAATATGAGAGAGATCCATGATCGATAAAACTCCCTTTAACCCTCGTATATGATCCTTTCTACGCCTCCCTTATATGACCCTCGTTAATTAAAATCCTTAAAAAAATTCCTATACCGACGGCCAACTTGTGACCCTCGCAATAGACTACCTTCAGGGTCCTATACCGACGGTCAAAAAGTGACCGTCGCTATAGATACCCTATAGCGACGGTTCCGTGTCGACCGTCGCTATATCTCGTCGCTATATGTTGAATTTCTAGTAGTGTTGATTGTTCCTTCAGACGATCCACCACCTTCAGTCTTCATCCTTTCCACCTGCGCCTTGAGCTCGTTCCGTTCTTCAATCATTTCGCGTAACGCTCGCTCAGTCTTCCACAATTCCTCCAAGAGAAATACTTTACTCCGGAGTTCTTGGACATCTGCAGATTCTTAATCTTTCACTCCAACTTTGGTCTTATTCCCTTTCTCCACCTTAGCTTCTTTGGACTCTGCCTGCTCATCACCACTCAGATACATCTCGGGATAATCATCATGATCGCTCCCCAGATTGACCATAGGTTCATCTTCTCCCACCTTCTCAACTGATTCGCTTTGTGCTAGTACCTTGGCTACTGGTACTGGTGCAATAGCCGCTAGCATCTCCGCACTCATTTCATCTTCTCTAGACATCCTACAATCAGTCTAAATGACTTGATTAATACTTCTCCAGTACGAACTTCTCACACTATGTGTCCACATATCTCACTATTGATATATTTCGGCAATCCCTCACTTAGTACTCCAAATGAGTATTCTCTATCTCTCTTATGGTTATAATCCTAGGGTTTCCCCATCCAACTTAAGGTTTATAACCTTCAGCTTTGATACCAACATGTGACACCCCCAAATCCGGGTTACTTGACCCCCCGCGTTTGGTGATCACGATCCACAATATAAATAACATTTAACTACCCATTTAATTATAAATAAGAACATACACTTCATTAACTGATATAGTTAATACATTACCCCAGGTTCACTAACCTTAACATTACAAACATACCCTTTTGTTATACAAAAAAGGGTTCACAAATACAACATAATAATAATGTTCATAAAACTATGCTATCACTATGCATTTGCCTTTGTTCTTCACAGCACCTCCTGCCACTTCATCCCTAGCTGAAAAGTTTTATTTAGCAAGGGTGAGCAACAAATTTTCCTCGCAAGTTAAGATATACAACAAATGTATACGTATCAAAATAATAGACTATCTATTTCGATAGAATGACACCAAAGTTCGGGGAACTTTGAAATAGCTGAACAAATCTCTAATTACTAACAAGTCTTCTCACAATCTATGCAACACAATAATTTGATAACGAAAGAGTACAACGCTTTCAAAGTTTCTACGATATTCTATTGAATAATCAAGAATCAATTCTATGCAATAACAAAGTGGAATGTTTTCCAGATTTATGCTGAGTGATCTATTGGATCTAGAACTTCTCTTCTCGGGTATCTATCAAAGATTTACTTTGATATATACGCAGGTGTATCAGATAACCATAAAGATTAAATCATACCCCTCTGCAAGTATAACAAGTGATCAACTTTATTATACCCTATATTATGCATGTGACGCCCCCAAATCCGGATATCTTCCAACCCGATAGATGGTGCTCCACGATACTACAATTCATACAGTCATTTCATTAGTAATAAGATCCTTTCCCAGGTTCATAAACCGAATACATTCTTTGTTATTCATAAGTATATTACATACAAATACTCTAGTCTATTACAGGATAATCAATTATCCATCTTAGCCTTGCCTTTATCTATCTTAGAACGCTCAGTTCATTCGGTTTTAGCTGCAATCATATGGTTCAAGCAAGAGTAAGCATAACTAGCTCAGCAAGTCTAATAAAGGATCATATGAATATCACATTGAGAATTATATGCTTAACTTCCATAATTGAACAATTAACTACTAAGCACTATGAAACATTTGACTAGTACTTCTCATTTCATAACAATAATTCCAAAGTATATATAATAACTTAGGAATTCTGAACTACTCAAAAGACCATGAACATACTCTTTTCGTTTTCATACTTGAAAAGGACATCCGACACTAAGGTCATCCATCCGTCTTTACTTACGAGCACTTCTAGGTGATCAGCCTATTGTACTCTATGTTGATCAACACTCTTCCGTTAAACGTATTTACGTTTAACATTTGGCAACCTCGCGTGCCCATCAAATAATCAATGAAAATACTTTTGTTTGTTCATAGACAAACTTACCTTTACATCCGTACCAAATACTTGGCATAGAATAGCATTAACAGTTCTATATTGAAAGACTTATACACAAATCAATCAATTCCTCAAGACTTGTCTAGCCGAGTTAAAACAGGCATCAACCCTTTCTTTAAAACCACTCATGCACCTTATAACATGAATCATAGAAAACTTTGCTAACACGGAGGTTAGATAAGCGATAAGAAAGACTTGCCTTCAAGCGTCTTCGAATATAATATTCAATCAATTCTCAGACTTTATAGGATCTACATGATATATTCAAATAGCACACTATAATTAGTTTACAAACAACTAACTTTATTGTTCTAACCAACTTCTTTCTCTTCTATGTCTTACTTGAATTTATATCGTTAATAAAGTCAATTTGACTTACTATGCTTCGTTACGGCTTGTTAACGTTCTTACGTTATTAACCGACATTTTATCATCATTGGTGAACTACCAACGTTGAATCATTATTCATGGCTTACTTGCTTTGCGTTCTTCGTTATGACTTTTGCGTTCTTCTTTTAATTTTTATTATACCATACTAAATCTTCTAATGTTATCACTTATAAGTGATTTAAGGTTAGCCTTATCATGTACATTAAGTACCTTCATGTCTAACTATTTGGTTTACCTTCCATTAGAATTAAAACCTAACTTGGTCAACCTTTTTTACATTGTTGCCATTGGCATACGGCATCCCTAGTATAAACTGTGACGCCCCCAAATCCGGGTATCTTCCAACCCGACAGATGGTGCTACACGGTGCTACAGTTCAAATAAACATTCAATTGAAATACCTCAAAAGAACGGATATATCTTATATATATATATCAAAAGAATATTTACATACCCTAGGTTCTTTATAACCAATACATTGTCTTTGACATAATATCAATATTATTCCGTACAAAACCTACACTATTACAAATGTAATCTACGGGTTCGCCTTTGCTTTCCCTTTATCCTTGCCGGATCCATCGGTCCGTTCTATCTTAGCTGCATTCATATGGTTCAAGCAAGAATGAGCCTAACTACCTTAGCAAGTACAACAATTCTAGGAAAATAGCATGCTTGAAACATAGGAATTGTATATCTTCAATAACTGAACAATAGTTACGAAGTACTATTGATAATTCAAAATAGCACTTCTTTTCATTCATAACGTTTTACAACAACAATATTAAGTAAAACATCAATTCCGATTCAGGACCGTAAGCATTTCATAAGTACTTTGAAAAGGAACAACCCGGCACGAAGTCCGTAAGTCCGGCATAACTTACGAGCACGTCTAGGTGATCAGCCTATAGTACTCTATGTTGATCAACACTACATTCATTAAACGTGTATACGTTTAAGTTGTGGCAACCTCACGTGCCTGTCGTTTGATGACAAAACCATTTGAGCATACACAATCTACTTTTGAAAACCACAACAATATTAGTTCGGTAAATCCTTATCAACACTTGATAGAATAACATAGCATACGTCTAGCCGAAAGGATTTGCTTTGACATTCCTCGGATACAAACTCATGCGAAGAATACATGAATCATAAAGACTAGTCCAGATCAAACTGGAACAAGGGTTAGAGTACTTGCCTTTAGCGTGTGCTACAATTTATAACACGTGCACTTTACGTCTTTAAGGTCTCTACATTAGATGATAGCATAACATAGAACATTAGGTCATGAACATATGGTTCCTAAAGAATCTTACCCTTCTTCTCAATCTAAATATGTATTAGATTTGTTATTATTGGTTCCGACTTTCCGTTAGATCATTCTTACATTCATTTGCAATTGATTTAACTAAACCTGAAGTGTTCATACCTAAGGCTTAATAATAACTTAACAATGTTTCATTATAATCCTCACCCAATTGCTTATCAATTACTATCCACGCTCTATATGTAAACATTCATTATTGTCTTGGTCTTGAGGTCGGCATCATGGTTGCTGGCTATCATTACTTGGTAAAATTGTTGCTTGGCGCTTACCTCTTATCGCTTTCAAAAATCTGGGCTCGGCGTTGCATATACATGCGAGTCTCAGTGCTAATGGTCGCGCTGTGGCACCATTCTCCAGAAGGTTATGGCCACTTTTGTACTGCCGATGCGGGCTTATTTGTTTTGGGCTTTAGCCATGGCCATTTCTGCTGCCGGACACTTTGGACTGATTTTTTTTCAAAAGTTGAAGTTCCCGAACTCGTAACTTCTTCGTTATAAGTCCGAATTGCTCGTTCAAGAGCCTACGGGTCACAAATTACGTAACTCTATGCGTTCATGCAAGAATTTTATCTATTTTACTTCGTTTGCTAAAATTTCACCTATTAGTCCATTTTAACGAAAACGATAAACGTTCGTGAACGTTCAACGCTCGTTTCTTCGTTTAAATCAGAATCCGGCCATTTTCGAGTCTGCAACTCTATAATGCCAAATATGACTTGTCTCCATTAAAAACCAACGTTTCCAATGTCAATCACAAAATACGACTTCCATTCCGAGAATTTCACGAATTCGACGATTATCGTCCAATCGTGCAAATTCTGGAGAAATGTTATTACTAGTGATTTGTTTATCATTCTAAACACAGTCATTCCATTATCTAGACATCTCAACATATGTATTACAATAAATTATATTCCAATTTGGTTATGGCTTATTTATAAGTTCATAACAACAATTTCTTAATATATGATTTTCATTTCCTTATGACTTATTCGGCTTAGGTCCATTGCTTATCAACTTCTCCTATGTTCTTAACATCTATGTTCATTAGATTACACTTCTCTTATCAACCTACCATGATAGAGATGAAGAAGACAAGATCATTTACCTTTGATGATTACTTCACTTCACTTTGCAAAATCTAACAAAAGTTGAAATGGCTTATAAGTGCTTATGGGTTCTAACAAATAAGTTGCTTTGAGAGAGAGATGTTGGATGAAATTAATCAACCAAATAATGAAATGAGAGCTTTCTATTTATAGGCAATCCAAGGTTAGGGTAGAATGGTCTTTATGGCATCCCACCTCCTTACTATTCATAACCTAGCAACCAAGTAAACTTGCTAGCCACTTCTATTTCTTGACCATCACAACACTTGGTCACCACAAAAAATGTTTGGCCAACAAGTCTACCCACTTTAAACTTGGTTTGCTCCATGGATAATGTCCAATTCATTGGGCTTGCTAAGTAATCTAGCTAATTTCCTTGTTGGGCTTTGCATTATAATAGTTTGGGCTTCACCTTATTAATCACTTGGGCTTAGTATAAATCCTACATAGGTTTACACCTTATAGCTTATGGACTTGTATTTTATGCAAAGTTACATTAATTCATTTCATTAGGTTTTAATACCTATATTCCCAAATTAAGTCCGCATGCGAATTATTGCATTTTCCATACTTAGATTATTATTACATAATCCATCTCACCTCGATATTCTAACATTACGTATTTCTCGTAAATTCAAAAAAAATTCCCGAGCGATAAACGGTGAATAGTGATTTTTGTAAACTTTCTCGAAAAACATTTATTTTCGTCTTGAAAATTCAAACACTTTAATTCTCTCACGTGATTCGAATACTACCATATTTTGACATTTCTAGGTTATAGAACGACATACATCTTATTAATACATATAATAACAAATAATATTATTTTATTCATTAATTAATTCTTTCAAATGTTTTTACAAAGGATCCAAATTTCTCGATCGTTACATTCTTCCCCCCATATAAAGATTCTGTTCCCAGAATCTCACCCTATATTACTCAAACAAAAAAGGATAATTCTTCTTTATCTCCTCTTCCAATTCCCACGTTGCTTCCTCGACATCGTGGTTCTTCCATAACACCTTTACTGATGATATTACCTTGTTTCATAGAACTTGCTCTTTTCTATCAATGATTTGAATCGGCATATCTTCATAAGTTAAATCTTTCTCAATTTGAATAGGCTCAAATTCTATCACATGCTTGTAATCTGGTTTGTAAGGACGTAGTACTGAAACGTGAAATACATTATGTATTCACTCTAGGTCTGGAGGTAACGCTATCCTATAAGCTACCTCACCTACCCGTTCTAATACCTCAAAAGGTCCTATAAACCTTGGGCTTAGTTTTCCCTTCTTTCCAAAGCGTATCTTTCCTTTCCAAGGAGATACCTTTAGAAATACGTACGAGCCTACCTCAAACTTTCTATTCTCTCGATGTAAGTCCGCATATTTCTTCTGTCTGTCTTGAGCTCATGACGAGATGTATGCGTGATCAACTTCACCACTTCCATTTGTTTCTTCGCACAATTTCGGTCCTAGCATTTGGCGTTCTCCCACTTCATCCCAATACAACGGCGCTCGCATTTCCTTCCATACAAAGCTTCATACGGCAAGATACCTATACTTGCATGATAAGCTTTGTTGTTATATCGTAAATTCTACTAATGGTAGATGATCATCCTAACTACCCTTGAAATCCATGACGAAGATCTCAACATATCTTCTAACGCGTCGAATTGTCCTCTCGCTCTCATCCATCGGTTTGTGGATGATATGTCAGACTAACTTCAACTACGCCCCCAACTTTTCTTGAAGACTTCTCCAAAGTTTGACGTGAATCGTGGATCACGATCCGACACTATCGAAACAGTGCTCCATGTCCGGAAATAATTTCCTTAACATAGAGTGTAGCTAATCGATCTAAATTATACTTAATTGAATTGGCAAAAGTGAGCCGACTTCGTCAATGGGGCCCACTATTACCCAAATCGCATCATATCCCTTCCGAGTCGCCTAAGTCCCACCACAAAGTCCATCGTGATATGCTCCCACTTCCACTCTGGAATCTCCAATGACTGTAACAAGCCACTTGGTCGTTGATGTTCGACTTTAACTCTTTGACAAGTCAAGCACCTACTCACATACTCGACTATTTCTCTTTTCATGTTCTACCACCAAAACTCGTCAAGGTCTTGATACATCTTAGTGCTACTGGATGAATCGAGTACCTCGAACTATGAGCCTCTTGTAAAACTTGCTCCTTTAATTATGTCTCATTGAACCCAAATTCTTCCCTCAAATCTTAATAATCCCTCATTATCAAGACTAAACTTAATATCTTTTCATTGGTCAACCGCTTCTTCATCCGGGTTACACTCATCAATTTTAAGTCGCACCTCCTTTACTCTCTCTACAATGGTAGATCGAATCTAAAATCAGTAAAGCAGCCTCTAATCGCCTCAATTGGCAACTTCACACCCAACTCCATCCTAGCCATCTCTTTTATTAACTCGGTTTGAAGTCATTAACATGTATAACTTCTCCGACCTTTTCTACTCAAGGCGTCGGCCACTACATTGGCTTTTCCAGGGTGATACATGATTTCACAATCGTAATCCTTTATCAACTCCAGCCACCTTCTTTGTCTCATATTCAACTCCTTCTATGTGAAGATATATTTTAGACTCTTGTGGTCCGTGTATATCTCACACTTTTCCCCATAAAGATAATGTCGCCATATCTTTAAGGCAAACACCACTGCGGCCAGTTCCAGAAATCATGAATAGGGTAAACTTTTTCATAATCCTTCAACTGCCTAGATGCATATTCAATGACCTTGCCATGCTGCATGAGCACGCAACCCAGTCCTTTATGTGAAGCATCGCTATAAACTACGAAATTTCCTGTGTCATCGAGTAATGACAAAACAGGCGCTTCACTCAACTTCTTCTTTAGTTCTTGAAAACTATCTTTGCATTTCTCAGTCCATACGTACTTCACCGTCTTCCTCGTCAAGTTAGTCAACGGAGTAGCTATCTTCGAAAAGTCCTGAATGAACCTCCGATAGTAACCCGCTAACCCTAAGAAACTCCGCACCTCAATCAGCATTTTCGGTTGTTCCCAATTCATCACGGCTTCCACCTTCGCTGGATCAACTGAAATCCCCTCATGGTCAATATCATGACCTAAAAGCTGTACCCTCTCTAACAAAAATTCACACTTAGTGAACTTCGCATATAACTTCTCCTTTCTTAATATCTCCAACACTATTCTTAGGTGTTCAGCATGATCTTCTGGCGTCTTAGAGTAGACTAGAATATCATCAATAAACACCACGATGAACTTGTCCAAATATTGTTTGAACACTCTGTTCATCATGTCCATAAATACAGCAGGTGAATTAGTCAACCCAAATGACATCACCAGAAACTCGTAATGACCATAACGAGTCCTGAATGCTGTCTTTGGCACATCTTCATTCCTAACCTTCAGCTGATGATACCCCGTCCTTAAATCTATTTTGGAAAAATATTTTTCCCCCTTCAACTGATCAAACAGATCATCGATCCTGGGCAACGGATACTTATTCTTTATCGTTAACTTGTTCAACTCTCGGTAGTCAATACAAAGTCTTAACGATCCGTCCTTCTTCTTGACAAACAGTACCGGTGCTCCCCACGGCGAAACGATTGGTTGAATGTACTTCCTGTCCAACAATTTCTACAACTGTACCATCAACTCCTTCATCTCCACTGGCGCCATACGATACGGTGCCCTGGAAACTGGTGCCGCTCCTGGCACAATATCTATTATGAACTCGGTCTCCCTATGCGGTGGAAGACCCGGTAACTCCCTTGGAAATACATCCACGAACTCACTCACTATAGGTATTTGTTCCATGGTCGCTCCCACTCTCTGGGTATCAACCACATGACACAAATAACCTACACACCCTTTCCTCAATAATTTCCTAGTTTGTGTCATGGTAAGACAACACGAACGTCCTGACAATTTATTCCTGTAAAATATTACATGAGATTGGTTTAATGTTTTAATATTTACGCATTTCTTTTGACAATCTATAATTGCCCCATGATTTATCAACCAATCCATTCCGAGAATTACATCGAATTCTCCTAACTTTATCGGTATCGAGATCTACCGATAATTTACAAACCTCGAATGTCTACGTTAACAACTCCTATGAATATCTTCAACAAGAATTATCTCTTCGTTTGTTACCTTAATGCTCAAAGGTATAGCAACTTTTTGGGAAGTAATCCCAATCGCCTAGCAAAATCACACGCGATAAACGAACAAGTAACACCGGTGTCAAACAAAGACGTATGCATTTAAGTCGTTGATCGGAATAATACCGCGATCACGTCCCCCCGAGGCCATCAGCGTCTTGGGCGGTCGATTCGGCCATATTAAAGGTATCGCCATCATCATTTTACCCGGTCACAATACTGGACCCCCAATAGTTAACTCACCACTATTGGTGCCCTTATTCCTATCTGTCCCCTTCTTTGGGCAGTTCTTTGCCATATGGTCCATAGACCCACATACAGAAAACCCATGATTCTTCTTCGGGCTTGGACAGTTTGGCGCAATATGCCCCTCCTGTCCGCAATTCTAACACACGGCCTTTCCTTTGAGACAGACTCCTAGGTGAGTCTTTCCACAGGTTTTACAAGCCTCCATCCTCCTCTTAGGGTCTCCTTGTTTCACTCCGGTATTCCCAGAGCTAACTACCTTCCTTTTATACCCTCCGCCACTCCCGCTGGCACCATCAACCTTCACTCCTCAATCGACCTTCCCCTTACTTTTCTACCACCTTCGGCAATTATTGCCTTCTCTAAAACAATTCCAAAGGAAGTACTTTGGAACACAGAGATATCGATTATAGAGCTGTGGTTTCAAGCCACGCTTTCGAACTGCCTAGCTTTCCTCACCTCGGTATCCACTTGATGTGGAGCAAACCTTGCCATTCATTAAACTTGGTAGCGTATTGGGGACCGCCATCATGTCCCCTTGTTTTAAATCTAGAAATCGATCTCCATCTTTCCCTACATGTTCGTGGGAAAATAGTTCT